>CP106713.1:77632194-78832194 GCA_025503065.1 Gossypium bickii | reverse complement strand
TTACCTCAGATTCAGTTTATCGAAATGAAAAAGGCTACTCTGTTGCTTTTGCTTTCCTGTGATCTAAATCCGTTTTCATCAGTTCTTAATCTAAACATATTCAGAATTAACCCTTTTATTCACTATTTCATTCAATTCAATCCATACACACATATTTTGGGAAATTTGCAATTTAACCCTCACATTTTCACATTTAGACAATTTCGTCCATTTTTCTCAAAACATCAAATTTAAAAAATTCACATATATACATGTTTAGCCGTATATACCTAGATCACATACTAGCCCACATTTGTCATCAAATTCACAAATTAGTCCCTCAATTTGCCATTTTCTCAATTTAGACCTATTTAGCTAAATTCATCAAAAATTCCAGAACAAAGTATGCTCATCAATTACATATCTATCATTTAACACCACAAAACATCACAAAGCTTAACAAATAATCAATGGCATATCACACAAACATCATCAATTCATTAAATTGAGACATGGGTTTTAAAGCTCTTGAAACAACGATTACAAAATGTAGAAATTATCAAAAACAGATCGAAAACTAACCTTGAATTCAAGCTTGAAAGACCGAATACCTAGCTCATTTTTTCTTTCTTTTTCTTTTATGGTTTCGTCCAAGAGGTGATAAAATGAAACCACCCACTTAAGTATCTTTTATTATAACATATTAATATCTAATATAAAATACATATATATTTATCAAAACATATAAAATAATCATATATAAACATAATGTGTTTACACATTGCCGTCCACTATCTAATATTTTGGCCAAATTGCCACATAAGGCCCACATTTTTACAAAGCCACATCAAATTAATACTTTAACAAATAGCATGTAACTTTCACATTCAATGCAAATTTTTCCTTTTGAAATTTAAACACACGAACAGACAATTTAACTTACGAAAATTTAACACATGCTAAACCACATATCAACGGCATAGAATATAATATTAAAATATTATACGGACTCGGATTTGTGGTCCCGAAACCACTGTTCCGACTAGGGTATAAACTAAACTGTTACAATTCTCCCCCCTTAGGGATTTTCGTCCCTGAAAATCTTACCATTAAATAGAGTTAAAAATTGTTACCTCACTAAATCTTCCGGTTCCCACGTAGCCTCTTCTATAGCATGTCGATTCCACAGTACTTTTACTAACGGAATTTTCTTGTTTCTCAACTCTTTCACTTCACGAGCTACAATACGGGTCGGTTCCTCTTCATATGTCATATCAGATCGGATTTCAATTTCAGAAGGAGCAATCACATGTGACGGATCAGATCGATCTACGAAGCATCGAGACATGAAATACATTGTGTATCTTTTCCAACTCTGAGGGCAACTCTAATCTATATGCAACAGGCCTGATGCGTTCAATGATCTTATACGGTCCGATGAACCTCAGACTTAATTTTCCTTTACGTCTGAACCTAAGCACTTTTTTCCACGAGACACTTTCAAGAATTTTTGTTGCCGATCTCAAATTCTACATCTTTTCGCTTCAAGTCTGCATAAAACTTCTGACAATCTGAAGCTATTTTCAGACAATCTCGAATCAATTTCACTTTCTGTTCTGAGTCTTTTATCAAATCGACCCCGTGAAGCTTATTTTCACTAAGTTCAATCCAATACAGAGGTGTACGACATTTACGTTCGTACAAAGCTTCATATGGTGCCATTTTAATGCTCGTCTGAAAACTATTATTATACGCAAATTCAATCAATTACAAATACTGTTCCCATGAACCATTAAACTCAAGTATACAACATCTCAACATATCTTCAAGAATCTGAATAATTCGTTCAGACTGGCCATCTGTTTGCTGATGAAATACTATACTGAAGCGTAATTTTGTACCCAAAGCTTCTTGCAGTTTCTTCCAGAATCTCGACGTAAACCTCGGATCTCTATCGGACACAATTGACAGTGGCACCCCATGTAATCTCACAATCTCAGAAATATAAAGCTTGGCTAAATTGTCAAGTGAGAAATTAGATCTTACCGGAATAAAATGGGTAGATTTCGTCAATCGATCAACTATGACCCAAATCGCATCTTTCCTTCTCGGAGTCTGAGGCAAACTAGAAACAAAGTCCATGGTTACTCCATCCTATTTCCACTCAAGAATCAAAATTGGTTGTAACAACCCAGACGGAACTTGATGTTCGGCTTTCACTTGCTGGCAGACTAAACATTTTGAAACAAAGACACAAATGTCTCATTTCATACCAGACCACCAGTAGTGTCGTTTCAAATCCTGATACATTTAAGTACTTCCTGGATGAACAAATAGACTACTATTATGAGCTTCACTCAAAATCAATTGAATCAACTCTGGATTTCTCGGAATGCAGATACGATCCCGAAATCTCAAACAATCATCAACAATTTGAAATTCAGATTCGGAATTCACTTCACACTGGGCTCATTTCAATAACAATTCTTTATCAGATTTCTAAGCATCACATATCTGTTGTAAGAACAACGGTTTTGCTTTTAATTCAGCTGTCACAGAACAGTCATCAGACAAATCCAACTAAGTACTCAAAGATCGTAATGCAAACAATGATTTTCTACTCAGAGCATCTGCAACAACATTTACTTTACCTGGATGATAATCTATCACAAGCTCATAATCTTTTAACAACTCAAGCCGTCTTCTCTGACGCATGTTCAAATCTTTCTGAGTCATCAAGTATTTCAAACTTTTATGATCTGAAAATACATGACATTTCTCACCATACAGATATGACACCAAATCTTGAGTGCAAACACAATTGCAGCCAATTCAAGGTCGTGTGTCGGATAATTCTTTTCATGAGGCTTCAACTGTCTCAAGGCATAAGCTACAAATTTGTCTTCTTGCATCAAAACACATCCCAGACCATTTAACGAAGCATCACTGTACACAACAAATTCTTTACCCGATTCTGGCTGTACTAACACTGGAGCTTCTATTAACAGAGTTTTCAACTGATCAAAAATTTTTCTAGCATTTATCCGACAATTCAAATCTAGCATCTTTCTGAAGTAATCTAGTTAATGAAGTAGCTATAGTCGAAAAGCCTTTTACAAATCTACGGCAATAACTGGCTAAACCCAGAAAACTGCAAACTTCAAATACACTTCTCAGAAGTTTCCAACTCAGAATAGCAGAGACCTTACTCGGATCAACACGAATTCCAAAAGCTGACACAATATGTCCCAGAAAGCTAACCTCATGCAACCAGAATTCACATTTGCTGAATTTCGCATACAATTGCTTTTCTCTCAAAGTTTGCAACACGATTCTCAAATGCTCGGCATGTTCAGTCTCATCACGTGAATAAATCAAAATGTCATCAATGAATACGACAAAAAATCGATCTAGGTACGGTCTGAAAATTCTGTTCATCAGATCCATAAAAGCAGCAGGAGTATTGGTTTGTCCAAATGGCATAAGTAAAAGCTCATAATGCCCGTACCTCGTCCTGAAAGCAGTCTTCTAAATGTCTATATCTTTCACTATCAACTGATAGTATCCAGATCTCAGGTCATTCTTTGAAAACACAGTAGCTCCTTTTAGCTGATCAAATAAATCATCAATTCTGGGCAACGGGTATTTATTCTTTATTGTCACCTTATTCAACTGACGATAGTCGATACACATCCTCATCGTACCATCTTTCTTTTTCACAAACAAGACAAGAGCTCCCCCAAGGTGAAAAACTCTTTATTAGTCAATTCTTGCAAATGTGACTTTAACTCTTTTAACTCTGTTGGTGCCATTCTATACGGAGCTATCGAAATAGGTGTAGTACCAGGTAATAACTCAATACCAAACTCAACTTCACGAATCGGAGGTAAACCCGGTAACTCTTCAGGAAACACATCAGAAAACTCATGGACAAAGGCACTAATTCAATCTTCCTTTCAGACATTTTCGAATCAATTACATAAGCAAAATATGCCTTAGAACCTTTATTCAAATAACCCAAAGCTTTCAAAATAGATATCACAGTAGGCAATCGATTTAAATCATTTGACTCAACGCATACAATCTCATCATTCAGACATCTCAAATATATAGTCTTTCTTTTGCAATTCACAACAGCATCATGCATAAACAACCAGTCCATACCTAGAATAATATCGAATTCATCAATTGGCAAAAGCATCAGATTAGTAGGGAAACAGATATCTCGAAACATTAACGGACAGTTCTTGCATACTTTGTCAACAATGATACTTTTACCTAAGGGTTTCAATACTTTTATAGCAAACTCAGTAGACTCTATAGGCAAAGTCTTGCTGAATACTAAATTCATGCAAATATATGAATGCATAGAACCAGGGTCTATCAAAGCAATCACAGAAGTATCATAAAGAGTAAAAGTACCTGTTATAACATCTGGTGACAAAGCTTCCTCTCGAGCTCGGATAGCGTACGCTCTGGCTGGCGCTCTAGCTTCGGATCTGACAACATTTCTGACATTCTTCGATGGCCTACCTCTCACAGGTGCACTATCAGATCTCAAATTCTGAATAGTCTCTGGTTCGACAGACTCAGGGCAATCATGTATAAAATGATCAAGTGATCCACATCTGAAGCAAGTTCTGTCATTTAATCTACAACTTCCCAGATGTCTTTTTCCACAATGTTTACATTCAGGTCTCTCGGATCGAACATTTCCAACGCTGGCCACTGAAGTTGCTGGAGTTTTGGAACTCATTTACAATCTAGCTCGATTTCTGTTCAAATGACCCACATTATCTCTCGAACGACTTTGATCATCTCTAAATTTCTTCGAAGCAGACTTAAATGATCTACTCTGAAATCTCTTTTTCACATCTCTAACATCGGACTCAGCTTTTCTTTTATCTTTCCCGAGTGCCTCAGCTTTGCAAGCTCTGTCAACAAGTACAGGAAACTCTTTTATTTCCAAAATCCTGACTGGCAAACGAATGTCTTCATTAAGACCATCTTCGAATCTTTTGCACATTATGGCTTTAGAAGATACACATTCTCGAGCATACTGACTCAATCTCACGAATTCTCGTTCATACTCAGAAACAGTCATTCGACCCTGTTTAAGTTCTAAAAATTCCTTTCGTTTCTGATCAATGAATCTCTCACTGATATATTTCTATCGAAATTCGATTTGAAAGAAGTCCCACGTAACTCGCTCTCTTGGAACAACAGAAATCTGAGTTTTCCACCGTTGATAAGATGCATCTCGAAGTAATGATACCACACATTTTATACATTCTTCCGGAGTTAGAGACATTTCATCAAATACCCGGATAGTATTTTCAATCCAGAACTCAGCCTTTTCAACATTGTCATCTTTAGTATCCCAGGATTCTTCTGCCCCATACTTAGGGATCTTGTCAACAGGAGGCTTATTCAAAAGATTAGGATGCATAACCGGTGGCACAACTGTAGTCTGAGGGGGATTGACTGAGGGCGGGGGTTGTGAAACAGTCGGGTTATTCTTTACAAGCTGAGTGAACCACTCATCATCATCTGGAAGAAAACTTGTTTCGCTTCTCCCTCATGACCTCTCGTAATCGGTCTTGACACAGAGGGCGCTGTCCCTTGCGCGTGAGCAGGCGCATTACTTTCTACGTCGTTAGCTACAGCTCTTTCAAGATCGATTGCTATATGAAAATCACATTTTATACGTCAAGATTCATCACACTATCGCAGTTCAAATATATGGCATGTATAGCTAGACTTTGACACGATACGTTAGTCCGAGAATTGGCTAAACCGTAGCTCTGATACCAATCAAATGTAACACCCCTATCCCATGTCCATCGCCGGATTAAGGTTAAGAGCGTTACCAAACATATGGGAAACATTCACAGACAAAATCATACATTCAATTATCATTCTTAGACATAATGTCCCTTAAACAGTTCCTTGAGACCCTAATCGTGTTAAGAAGTCTAGTCGGGACTAAACTGAAACACATGAAATTTCATGAAAATTTTGAACTTTTCTAAAATACAGGGGAGACACGCCCGTGGGAGAAGACCATGTGCCATCCACGGCTCCTAGCCAACCCCGTGTGTCCTTTCGTGTTTTTATACTGACTTGGTCCCCACGGCCACCAGACACGGCCGTGTGTCCTACCCGTGGCCCTATACTGACTTCCCCACCACGGCCACCAAACACGCCCGTGTTAAGGCCGTGTTAATTTTTAGGCTACATTCTGCCAATTCACCCACGGTCTTAGGCACGCCTGTGTGCCACAGTCGTGTGATATTATAGGCTATTACCAAGGCCAAACTGCCACCCATAAGGATCAAACCTATAAACAACATATATCATCTCATTTCATTCACCTATGACCATTAAAACATACCAAATAACCAACCAAATCATGCATATTTGTCAACTAAGATAATCACACTACAATCCATTCAATATTCATTCAATCTAACCATACGAACCAATTCCAAACATACCAATTTGCATGATCAAATCTCAATTATGCTCAAGCACCAATCATCTATATACTTATCATTTCAACACCATTTCATATATCTACTAATCATACCAAAACAACTTCACATATCATAATTCTTTAAGCATATATCAAAACATATCTAGCCAAATCACATGGCTAAGTTCACTTTACAACTTATAACAAGAACTAGTCTATACATGCCATATCTAGCCATATACATTTTCAAAGTGTACCAAAATAAGTTTAGTAGTGTGATGACGATCCGTGACGGTCCCGCGCCTTCAGTAGCTTTGACGACCTATAGAATAGAGAAAACACATACAGAGTAAGCATTCCAAAAGCTTAGTAAGTCATATACAATCAAACTTAATAAAGTAGGCATATATGCAAATAAATGCACTGGCACATATCAATCACTTAGCTAACTTTCACTTATTTACTTTGGTTCATACAATTTTAACCACATTAGCCATTTTCACCATTCAAGAATCATATAAACATATAGCTCAACTAGTCAAAACAATTCTTATTGTATCAAAATTTCCATATACATCTCATCATAGTACGATCACTTAGATGCTTACCTTATATACACAGCCAGTGTATGATCAACGTACCCGAATCAGATTTAATATCACAAAATTGTTCATAGCTCAGATTTGTAATTCGTATCACAAACTTGCCCGTTGAACCGTAAGGAACCTAATAGGATACCTAAAAAGCTCGGAATGGTTGTACAATGCCATCGTCCCAGATGAGGTCTTACATGCACTCAAATATCGATGCCATTGTCCCAAACAGGGTCTTATACGAATCAGAACGATGCCAATGTCCTAGACATGGTCTTACACGTAAGGATCATAATGATGCCAACGTCCCAGATGTGGTCTTATACATAAAGCTCATATTGATGCCAACGTCCCAGACGTGGTCTTACACATAATCATATATCGATGCTACTGTCCTGGACAGGGTCTTACACGAATCTCAAATCAACGCCAACGTCCCAGACGTGGTCTTACATGATAAAAACAGAATAGATAACTATGACGTGACTTAGCCAATCCTATCTATTCCTAGCTTCGTACGGGGCTTCTCGGACTTAGTCACTATATCGGACTTATCTCGGAATTCAAATACATAACCTCACATAAGCATTTATTATCATCATTAATTATATGAACATTTACAAATACTTACAGATACATTTATTTGTATAGTGACTTACCTCAGTTCGGTTTATCGAAATGAAAATGGCTACTCGGTTGCTTTTGCTTTCCCGTGATCTAAATCCATTTTCCTCAGTTCTTGATCTAAACATAATAAGAATTAACCCTTTTATTCACTATTTCATTCAATTCAATCCATACACACATATTTTGGGCAATTTGAATTTAACCCTCACATTTTCACATTTAGACAATTTAGTCCATTTTTCTCAAAACATCAAATTCAAAAAATTCACACATATACATGTTTAGCCGAATATACCTACATCACATACTAGCCCACATTTTTTATCAAATTTACAAATTAGTCCCTCAATTTGCCATTTTCTCAATTTAGCCCTATTTAGCTAAATTCATCAAAAATTCCAGAACAAAGTATGTTTATCAATTACATATCTATCATTTAACACCACAAAATATCACAAAGCTTAACAAATAATCAATGGCATATCACACAAACATCATCAATTCATTAAATTGAGACATGGGTTTTAAAGCTCTCGAAACAACGATTACAAAAATGTAGAAATTATCAAAAACGGATTGAAAACTAACCTTGAAGTCGAGCTTGAAAGACCAAATACCTAGCTCAATTTTTCTTTCTTTTTCTTTTATGGTTTCGGCCAAGAGGTGATAAAATGAAACCACCCACTTAAGTATCTTTTATTATAACATATTAATATCTAATATAAAATACATATATATTTATCAAAACATATAAAATAATCATATATAAACATAATGTGTTTACACATTGCCATCCACTATCTAATATTTTGGCCAAATTGCCACATAAGGCCCACACTTTTACAAAGCCACATCAAATTAATACTGTAACAAATAGCATGTAACTTTCACATTCAATGCAAATTTGTCCTTTTGAAATTTAAACACACGAACAGACAATTTAACTTACGAGAATTTAACACATGCTAAACCACATATCAACGGCACAGAATATAATATTAAAATATTATACAGACTCGGATTTGTGATCCCGGAATTACTGTTCCGACTAGGGTATAAACCGGACTGTTGCAGTTCTCCCCCCTTAGGGATTTTCGTCCCCAAAAATCTTACCGTTAAACAGAGTTGAATTTTGTTGCCTCACTAAATCTTCCGGTTCCCATGTAGCCTCTTCTATTACATGTCGATTCCACAGTACTTTTACTAACGGAATTTTCATGTTTCTTAACTCTTTCACTTCACGAGCTACAATACGGGTCGGTTCCTCTTCATATGTCATATCAGATCGGATTTCAATTTTAGAAGGATTAATCACATGTGACGGATTGAGTCGATCTACGAAGCATCGAGACATGAAATACATTGTGTAACTTTTCCAGCTCTGAGGGCAACTCTAATCTATATGCAACAGGCCCGACACGTTCAATGATCTCATATGGTCCGATGAACCTCAGACTTAATTTGCCTTTACATCTGAACCAAAGCACTTTCTTCCACGGAGACACTTTCAAGAATACTTTGTCACCGATCTCAAATTCTATATTTTTTCGTTTCAAGTCTGCATAAGACTTCTGACGATCAGATGCTATTTTCAGGCAATCTCGAATCAATTTCACTTTCTGTTCTGAGTCTTTTATCAAATTGACCCCATGAAGCTTATTTTCACTAAGTTCAGTCCAATACAGAGGTGTACGACATTTACATCCGTACAAAGCTGCATATGTTGCCATTTTAATGCTCGTCTGAAAACTATTATTATACTCAAATTCAATCAATGATAAATACTGTCATTAAACTATTATTATACAAAAATTTAACACATGCTAAACCACATATCAATGGCACAGAATATAATATTAAAATATTATATGGACTCGGATTTGTGGTCCCGAAACCACTGTTCTGACTAGGGTATAAACTGGACTGTTACAACCTATTCCTCAACCGGTCCCCGAAGCTCCTCAAGGTTTAGAACCTATACAATTGAGTAAGCTGCCAATTGATAAAATTTGAAAGTATGGGGCTACAGAGTTTAGAGCTACAGTTGACGATGATCCTAAGAGAGCCGAATTTTGGCTTGAGAATACTATCAGAATATTTGATGAAATATCATGCATGCCAGCTGAATGTGTAAAATGCGCCGTATCACTTCTGAGAGACACTGTGTAACACCCCATACCCAGCCTAGACATTATGGCCGAATCTGGTGGTGTCAAATTGAAGTGTTTAACATAAAACTTGTTGTCGTTGAAATTGTAACACCCCTAACCCGTATCCATCACCAGATTAGGGTTAAAGGCGTTACCGGACAGATCAGAAACTTTTATAGACATTTAGTAATACAATTCATCAATCATAAACAAAGTGTCCCTTTTAAAGGTCAACAAGACCTTAATCATGCTTTAGAATAGGGTCGGGACTAAACCAAACACCTACTAGAATTCTCAGAAATTTAAAACCTTTCTAAGTTATAGAGACCACAAGCCCGTGTGGGTAGGCCATGTGCCTTCCACGGCTACTAGACACACCCATGTGCCCTAGCCGCGCCAAAATAGAGATGTATACTGACTTATTCACACGGCCACCTGACACGCCCGTGTGCCATGGCCGTGTATAATAGGCAAACCACTGACTTACTCACACGGCCACCAGAAACACCTATGTGCCATGGCCATGTAAAATTAGGCCATCTACTGACTTATTCACACGGCCACCAGACACGCCCGTGTGCCATGGCCGTGTAGGCAAAACAGGCCACTTGCAAGGCCAAAATGCCACCCATACAAAGGTGAACCCTATAAGCAAAATATCAATTCATTTTATGTACATTTGAAATTCCAAAAACATGTCAAACAATCAACAAATCTTCACCTTCAAACTCATTTCTAATCATACCACTTTGCCCAACTAAGACATATATACATTCAAGCATGATTCACTTACATTTACCTTTCATATAACCATTTCTTTTCGCAAACATACATACTCATAATACATTTATAAGCTTATCAAAAACTTGACCATTTCATAGTCTGGAGATCATACCAAAACATACATCATATGGCTTAACATCACATTCCAAAACACAATCACTTATCTAGCCATATCTCATGGCTATTTGTACACATTTCAAACTCAATCCAAAGTGACTAGCCTATACATGCCATATCTAGATATATACATATTTCAAAGGTACCAAAACAAGTTGAGCAGTGTGATGATGATCCTCGACGGTCCCTGAGCCTTCGGTAGCTTTAACAATCTATAAAACAAGCAAACACACACAGAGTGAACTTTCAAAAGCTTAGTAAGCCATATACAAATAAACTTAGTATATAATACACATAACCATATTGATACAATAAGATTAATAGTTCTCATAACAAATTCACCACATATATTTCTTTGGCTCATTTGCTTAGCCATATCTTACCACACTCTTCAACTCAACTATCACAAAAACACATAGCTCTTTCAAGCATATCTTCACATATCATTCCATCATTTCATTTTACATATTCATCTTAGTAAGTTCATATAAACACTTACCTTTCATACACACTTAGTGTACAATACAAGCGTACCTGAAATAGAAATACAAATTGCATAGTCGTTCGTATCTCGGATTTGCCTGTTGAACCGTTCAAAATCTAACAGGATACTCAGAGTGCTCGGAATAATCGTACAATGCCAACGTCCCAGACGTGGTCTTACACGTAGTTAGATGTCGATGTCATTGTCCCAGACAGGGTCTTACACGAATCATTACGATGCCAATGTCCTAGACATGGTCTTACATCTAAGTCTCATATCGATGCCAACGTCCCAGACGAATCTGGAATCAATGCCAACATCCCAGACGTGGTCTTACATGATATCACATAACAGACACCTATGTCATGACATATACTATTGACTTATTCGTAACAAGTATTTCACATACATTCCATCTCAATGGATAGTCATAGCAATTCAAATATCATATATACTTAAATAATTCATAGCAAATACATTTATTTGTATATCAACTTACCTCGGATTCGGGTATTCGTTCGGACTTGGTTATTCGACTACCTTCGCTTTTCCGCGATCTAAGTCTGTTTTTTTCGATTCTTGATCTATAAATATTCAATTTAACCCTTTCATTCATAACTTATTCATTTCAATACAAAAACATACATTTAGGACTATTTGCATCTTAACCCTCACATTTGCACATTTTATCAATTTAGTCCATTTTTCTCAAAACATCAAATATACAAAATCACCATATATCCATGCTTAGCCGAATGCTCATGTATCTCATATAAGTCCAAACATTTCATCAAATTTACAATTTAGTCCCTCAAATTGCTATTTTCACAATTTAGCCCTAATTAGCTAAATTCATCAAAAATTCAAGAACAAAACATATTCATTTAACACATATCTTTCATTTAACACCTAAACTCATCACAAAGCTCACCATTTCATCAATGGTACATTTTATAAACATCATCAATTCTTCAAATTACAACTAGGGCTTGATAATAGACTAAGCAACAATCTCAAAAACATAAAGATCATCAAAAACCAAAGTCAAAACATACCTTAATCAAAGCTTGAAAGTGCCGAAACCTAGCTTAACTTTCTTTTGGCTAAAAAGGATGATAACTATCCCATTTTCATGCTTTTGTTTCCTTTAATTATACTTAATTATCAATGTACAAAAATAACCTTTAATTTTAAATGCATGAAACATATCATATAAGGTCATTAGTGTCTTTTAAACATCCACTAAATAAATATTAGCTTAATTGCCTCTCAAGGCCTCCTCATTTAAAAGCCATATCAAATAGGCGTCTTTTCATAAAGCATGCAAATTTTGCCTTCAATGCAATTTAATCATTTTATCAAATTAAGCACACAAATGGTCAAATCTTCATACGAGGCTTTCACACATGCTTAGTCACATATCAAAGGCACAAAAAATAATATTCAAATATTATTCAGACTCAGATTTGTGGTTCTAAAACCACTATTCTGACTAGGGTCTAAATCAGACTGTTACAGAAATCCTCAAAATCAATTAACCATTTTATATTACACGGTGATTCCAAAATGGGTTGTTCATTTCCAAAGCGTGCATCATTAAAAGCTAATCACTTTTAAAACGTTAATATTTTTTTAAAATCTCATTTATTGCGGAAGTTTTTTAGGAAATGTTGTGAAAACATGGTGTCTTTGAAAATAGTTACCTTTTGAAAACCCCTCTTTTTCTACAACTAGCAATTTATATCAAACTAGATAAATAAAAATCCCAATTTAAAGTTTATAACTTTAAAGAGGCCTTATTACATAAAAATACCCAAATTCAGTTACTTATAAATCAAACGCTAAAAATGAAAGCTGATGTGATTGTGTGGCCATCATCGAGTCCCCCGCAACACCGACCCGCCTACGACAGGGGATTACCTATACAGTTAAACAGAGGGGTGAGTTTATGAAAACTCAGTGTGTAATCCCCTAACAAGCAAACAATCAATTAGACCATAGATAAATGTAGTTTGGGCCTGAGCCCGTTACAATGATAGTCCAGTTCAGTGTGGGCCTAAGCCCTTTCCTAAAACAGTATACCATTGGGTTTGAGACCATCACAACGCTAGTAATCAGTAGGGCTTTTTCTTAATTTCAATAATAGCATCAGTGGGGCCTTGGCCCATAACTGTAACAGATATCAGTCATGCAGTGAACAGTATGCAATATCATTAATCGATGCATCAACAGTACACTATCATTAATCAGTGTAGAAATACAGTCAGAAATCCTACCTAATCCAGCCTCTACACACCACTCCGTCCTGCCAAACACACGATGTGGGGATAAAATCGACCCACCCAGCCAGACACACCAAGATTAGCACTGGTTGCGGCACTAAACAGTATTGCAGCAAAGTTGCCAGTAAAATAAACGACATATAGCCATTAGTAGGTCCACAGTCATCTTTGACGACCCGTGCGACCTTATCACTGCAGTACACTTCCTCTAAATATAACAACCCATCCCCATGCAATATGTCGTGACATAATATCATATGTGTATGCAAAATGTCTTGCTCAATCATAGTCATACATATCATAGAGCAAATCAATCATACATAACATAAGGCCATAACAGTCATTTTATCTCCTAGGGGTATAATAGTCATTTTACCCTATGGGGGTATATCGGTCATTTTACCCTCTGGGGGTATCTCGGTCATTTTACCCTATTGGGGAATTTCAATCATTTTACTTTACAAGGGTATCTCAGTCATTTTATCTTGTAGGGGTATTTCGGTGTAGATATCAACATCTCAAGAGGTCCACAGTCGCCTCGAGCGACTCCGATAACTTAAATGGTCATAACGGTGTATATAAACCCAAGGCCCATTACTTGGCCCAAGTGGGCCCACACACTCGTGCGGCCCACTCAGCCTAGATTTCTCCACAGCTATGAGACCTACATAGCCCAGTCCAGTGTGTGCCACAAACCGTAGATTTCGTCTGTGTGGGGCCCACAAGTCTATTGGGCCTACACAGCCTATTTCGGCCTATCATGGCTCGTGGCCTAAGCCTATGAAAATGCTCATGGAGGCCTCTACAGTTATATGCCCGTGATCTATGGTCTCAGTTTGACCACAAGAGCGTTCGCACGCCCATGTGACCTCAAAGCCCAATCTTTCGGCTTTTCAGCTTTTCGGTTTTTGTCGTTCTACAGTTAAAACAGTGTGAATACACACTTGTTTATGCAACTGCTCTAAGTTTCTCAAGCACACAACCTTGACTGAGTAATACGCGATCTACTCCTCTTGGACTGCTAACTAAAACGTTCGAATGCTACTTGCCGACTTACTACAATAACAGCAAATCTCATCAGGTAGAATCATTCACAAGTGTCTTAAATCCATGAATATCAAACTTGCAGAAACATAGGGATATTCAGCCTATGCTCAAAAAAAACAAGATAATGCTTTTACCTTAACTGAACGATGAATGAAAATGGTTTTGATTGCTTCAGTCACTTGCACCTCTTCACTCCACTGAAATACCCAGTACCCAACAAACCACCACATCGTAAGGAAAAGACAAGAATCGCAACTAGAACACATTAGAAGAAGCATTTAGCTTTCGAAAAAGATAGAAGAAAACGGATTTGAACACATAAAGAAATAACAGAGAATCAAAGAAGGGAACTTACGAGTACCTACCGATTCGTCAGAACTATTGCAAGACTGAAACCACAACACCACAGTAGAGTACGGGTACAGTCGGCCAAACCCAAAAACAGAAGAACACCGAAAGAAAAATAGAGAAAGGAAAAAAGGATATACTATTTGGCCAGATTTGAGAAAAGAAAATGAAAATAAGGGAGAAGAGCGAATCAGCTAGGATAGAAACTGAAAAAAACTAAAAGCTGATAAATGAAAGAAAAGAAAAGGAGAATTTGGCAGATGCTAACACCAAAATGTTCTTCCAATGCCGAAAAAGAAAAATATCTTCCCCAGCTGAATTCTCAAAGCTAGAGTTCCCCCAAACGGCACAACACTTCCTCTCAATCAAACTCCTTGATTTTCTCCTAGTTTCTCTCATTTTATCCTCCTCAATTCTCTCTATGACCAGTACTCTACCACCTACATGAATTAGGCAGCAAAATAAATACTCCCATTTTGATGTGCCACACTCAATCCTTAGACCCATGTACACTCCACACGCCCTTTACCACTAGACCAACAACTCCTTTGTATCATATTTTAACAACAATAATTTAAGAACCTACTATCTAGATCCAAGGATTTTATTCACATATAATAAAAATTGTGCCTACGCCAAGGCATGAACCCCTGACTTCTCAGACACTTCCAAACACTCCTAAATCACTTAACCACTAAGGTAGAGATTCATTTATGTCAGTTTCTTGCACAACTAAATATTTATGAGCAGTCTCCTAACTGTTCCCTTGTTCAAAACCTATTTCTTCTAGGCCCAAAATTTGGGGTGTTACAATTCATCCCTCCTTAAAAAAATTTGTTCTTGAAATTTCCAATTATCAGATCAGTCGCATAACACAGACTCCACCATTACAATAGAATAGCTCGGGCATGAATAAAGATTGGAATCGATGAGACCTTTTCTTCCGTTGCGCAATCTAGTTCCAAATTAGGTATATGGCCAAATGACGAGGACCCAACTCGAGCACCTCTACGGCCTCTACCATGGCCTCTTGTACCTTGTCCGTGTAAACCTCTTGTGCTCATTGTCTATTCACGTTTTATCTGAATTAACAATTTTATGCAGATCGGTTTATAGTTCTAGTTTTTTATTAACAGATGTCTTATGAAAAGCAGTAATTTAGAGTTTATTATCGCACAACAAAGTGTCTATCGGTGTCTACTAGTTTACTACAGTTTCAGTATACCCTGCTAAAGAGTTTACAGTACTACTTATGGTAGTCTCAATACTCCTACCTATGGCAGTTTCAGTCAAAATCAAAGTACAGTTTTTAGAGAGAACTTACAAGATCGACGCGAAGACTCGGTGTGCCACACAATTAGAAAATCCTTCCAGAACACTTCAAGGTTTAAAAACCCATTCCACAGTCGAGTCTTGCAACCTGGTTCTGATACCACTAAATGTAACACCTCATACCCGGCCTAGACGTTATGGTCGAATCTGGCGGTGTCACATTGAAGTGTTTAGCGTAAAACTTGTTGTCGTTGAAATCCTCAAAATATATTAATCATTTTGTTATTAAACGTTGATTCTAAAACTGGTTGTTTATTTCCAAAGCGTGTATCATTAAAAGCTAATCACTTTTAAAACGTTACTAATTTTCAAAATCTCATTTATTGCGGAAGTTTTTTACGAAATGTTGCAAGAACGAGGTGTCTTTGAAAATAGTTACCTTTTGAAAACCCGTCTTTTTCTACAACTAGCAATTTATATCAAACCAGGTAAGTAAAAACCACAATTTAAAGTTTATAAATTTGAAGAGGCTTTATTACATAAAAATACCCAAATTCAATTACTTATAAATCAAAAGCTAAAAATGAAAGATGATGCGATTGTGTGGCCATCATCGAGTCCCTCATAGCACCGACCCGCCTACAACTGGGGATTACCTATACAGTTAAACAGAGGGGTGAGTTTACAAAAACTCAGTGTGTAATCCCCTAACAAGAAAACAGTCACTTAAACAGTAGATAAATGCAATTTGTGACTGAGCCCATTACAATGACAGTCCAGTTCAGTGTGGGCCTAAGCCCTTTCCTGAAACAGTAAACGATTGGGTTTCAGCCTATCACAATGCCAATAATCAGTAGGGCCTTTGCCCAGTTTCAATAATAGCATCAGTAGGGTCTTGGCCCGTAATAGTAACAGATATTAGTCATGCAGTGAACAGTATGTAATATCATTAATCGATGCAGTAACAGTACAATATCATTAATCAGTGCAGAAATGCAGTCAGAAATCCTACCCAATCCATCCTCTACACACCACTCCATCCTGCCAAACACACCATATGGGGATAAAATCGACCCACCCAACCAGACATACCAAGATTAGCACCGGTTGCGGCACTAAACAGTATTGCAGCAAAGCTGCCAATAAAATAAACGGCATATAGCCATCAGCAGGTCCACAGTCGTCTTGGGCGACCTGTGTGACCTTATCACTACAGTACACTTCCTCCAAATATAACAACCCATCCCCATGCAATATGTCCTGACATAATATCATACGTGTATGCAAAATGTCATGCTCAATCATAGTCATACATATCATAGAGCAAATCAGTCATTTTACCCTATGGGGGTATTTCAGTCATTTTATCCTATGGGGGTATTTTAGTCATTTTACCCTATGGGGTATTTCGGTCATTTACCCTATGGAGGTATTTCGGTCATTTTACCCTGTGGGGTATTTCGGTCATTTTACCCTATGGGGGTATTTCAGTCATTTTACCTTGCGGGGGTATTTCAGTCATTTTAACCTGTGGGGGTATTTCCGTCAGTTTACCCTATAGGGGTATCTCGGTCATTTTACCCTATAGGGGTATTTTGATCGTTTTACCTTATGGGGGTATTTCAGTCATTTTATCCTGTGGGGGTATTTTGGTGCAGATATTGACCTCTCGGGAGGTCTGCAGTCGCCTCGAGTGACTCCGGTAACCTAAACGGTCATAGCAGTGTAAATGGGCCCAAGGCCCATTACTTGGCCCGAGTGGGCTCATACGCTTGTGCAGCCCGTTCAGCCCAGATTTCGCCACGGCTATGAGACCTACAGAGCCTAGTCAAATATGTGCCACTAATCATGGATTTCATCCATGTGAGGCCCACGAGCCTATTAGGCCCACACGGCTCATTTCAGCCCAACGTGGCCTATTACAGCCTAAGCCCATGAAAATGCTCATGGAGGCCTCTACAGTCATACGCCCGTGATTTACGGGCTCAGTTTGACCACACGAGCGTTCGCACACCTATATGACCTCAAAGCCCAATCTTCTAGCTTTTCGGCTTTTCGGCTTTTGCCGTTCTACATCAAAACAGTGTGAATACACACCTGTTTAGGCAACCGCTTCAAGTTTCTCAAGCACCCAACCTTGACTGAGTAATATGCGATCTACTCCTCTTAGATCGCTGACTTAAATGATTGAATGCTACTTGCCGACTTACTGTAATAACAACAAATCTCATCAGGTAGAATCATTCACAAGTGTCTTAAATCCATGAATATCAAACTTGCAAAAACATAAGGATATTCGACCTATGCTCAAAAAAACCAAGATAATGCTTTTGCTTTAACTGAACGATGAATGAAAAAGGTTTTGATTGCTTCTGTCACTTGCACCCCTTCACTCCACTGAAATACCTAGTACCCAACAAACCACCACATCGCAAGGAAAAGACAAGAATCGCAACTAGAACACTTAAGAAGAAGAATTCAGCTTTCAAAAAAGATAGAAGAAAATAGATTTGAACACATGAAGAAATAACAGAGAATCAAAGGAGGGAACTTACGAATACCTACCGATTCGTTAGAACTCTTGCAAGACTGAAACCACAACACCACAGCTAAATACAGGAACAGTCGGCCAAACCCATAAAAAGAAGAACACCGAAAGAAAAATAGAGAAATGAATGAGGGATATACTATTCGACCAGATTTGAGAAAAGAAAATGAAAACAAGAGAGAAGAGCAAATCAGCTAGAATAGAATCCGAAAAGAACCAAAAGCTGATAAATGAAAGAAAAGAAAAGGAGAATTTGATAGATGATAACACCAAAATGTTCTTCCAATGCAGAAAATGAAAAACATTTTCCTCAGCCGAAATCTCAAAGCTAGAGTTCCCCCAAACGACACAACCCTTCGTCTCAATCAAACTCCTTGATTTTCTCCTAGTATCTCTCCTTTTATCCCTCCTCAATTCTCTGTATGTCCAGTTCAAACTCCATTCAGCAATATTTCAATCTAACTCTACCACCCACACGAATTAGGCAACAAAATAAATACTCCCATTTTGATGCGGCACCACTCGAACCTTAGACCCCATGTACACTCCACATGCCCCTTACCACTAGACCAACAACTCCTTTTTATCATATTTTAACCACAATAATTTAAGAACCGACTATCTAGATCCAAGGATTTTATTCACTTAAAATTAAAATTTTGCCTAAGCCAAGGCTTGAACCCCTGACTTCTCAAACACTTCCAAACACTCCTAAATCACTTTACCACTAAAATAGACATTCATTTATGTCAGTTTCTTGCACAACTAAATATTTATGAGCAGTCTCCTAACTAATCCCTTGTTCAAAACCTATTATTCTAGGCCTAAAATTCAGGGCGTTACACACTGTATATCAGTGGTGGAATACTTTGATATCTGTGATACCGAGAGAAAGGGTCACGTTGGAATTCTTACAAGCCGAGTTCAGAAAGAAATATATCAGTGAATGGCTTATTGACCAAAAATTCGAAGAGTTTCTAGAGTTGAAACAGGGTCGAATGTCTGTGACTGAGTGTGAGAGATAGTTTGTGAGACTTAGTAAATATGCCCGGAAATGTGTTTCCACTAAGGCAATTATGTGTAAACGATTCGAACACAGGTTAAACTAAGACATCAGATTGTTAGTTAGGATTTTGGAATTCAAGGAATTTGTTCTGTTAGTTGGCAGGGCTTGCAAAGTCGAGGAACTGGGCAAAGAAAAGAGAAAAGCTGATTTTAAGGCTAGAGATTCGAGAAAGAGATCAATGAGTAAACCATATCACTTTTCATTAAAGAAATCATGGGATTCGTATAATTGTTCAACAGCTTCAGCGGGGTATTCGAATAAAGATCGTGGAAAGCAATACACGAGTCCCAAAGCTCAAGCCACTTCTATATCGAGTATTGGTAGTGTAAGAAACAACAAACCCGAGTGTCAACAGTGTGGAAGATGGCATTTTGGAGACTGCTGGATGAATAATAAAGCTTGTTTCAAATGTGGTTCATTAGATCATTTTATTCGAGATTGCCCTGAGTTAGCTGAGAAAGATAAATTTCAAAATGCAAGACCGAGCAACACAGCTACTAGAGGGAGGCTACCTGAAAATACGGGAAATATAACTAGTAGCAAAGGTACGAAAAAGGATTCAGTTGTGAGATTTGAGGCTCGAGCGCCAGCCAAAGCTTATGCTATTCGCACTCACGAAGATACTTCGTCACTAGATGTTATCACCGGTACATTTTCTCTTTACGACACTAATGTAATTGCCTTGGTTGATCCTGGATCGACTCATTCATATATTTGTATGAATTTAGTGTCTAGTAAGAGTTTTCCTATTGAGTCTACTGAATTTGTAATTAAAGTATCGAACCCTTTAGGCAAGTATGTCTTAGTTGAAAAAGTTTGCAATAACTGTCCTTTAATGACTCAGGGTTACTATTTTCTGGCAAATTTGATGCTATTACCGTTTGATGAATTCGATGTGATTCTGGGTATGGATTGGTTGACGCTGCATGATGCTTTTCTAAATTGTAGACGGAAGACTATTAATTGCAATGTAAGAGTAGTGAATTGAATCAGATGAGTCGAGTGGATTGCTTGTTGTAATTTTGTCGATGTCAGCTCAGAAATATGTGAGAAAACGTTGTGATGCTTACCTTGCGTATGTACTGGATACAAAAATGTCTGAATCAAAGATTGAATCAGTACCAGTGGTTTGTGAATATCCGGATGTGTTTCTAGAGGAGTTGCTTGGGTTCCCACCGATCAGAGAAGTTGAGTTTGCTATTGAATTAGTGCTAGGAACATCACCGATATCGATAGCTCCGTACAGAATGGCTCCAATAAAATTGAAAGAATTGAAAGCTCAGTGCTCGGTTGGATCGGTTTTCTCGGTTCAGCTCAACTGGGCCCCTTTTCATAATTAATTAACAATAATTTATTTAACACAAATTAAATTGGATTAAAATTTAAAAAAATTATATTATGAATTAATACACATAACTTTGACCGCCTTAGGCTGAAAAATTAATTCGCCTTGATGCTTCAAAATTACTTCTCAATTTTGCGCTTCTAGCAATGTTTGCGGAGCCATTTTTCACCCTTCGTGCAAATCTGTCAAAAATAATCAAAATTTGATATAAAATTAATTAAAATTCAAATTTTTCATAATTTGAGTGCAATTTAATTATTTTATAATTATTATTTATTTTTCGACACGAATTTTACCGAAATTGCATGAATTTGAGTTAAAAAGAGAATGAAAAAGTGTGTATATTTTTGTGTTTCCACCAGTCCGTGTGCAACACATGGGTGTGTTTGATTATACGGTCTGAATAGGTAGGCCATGTGGGCCATACGAGCTAGCCGATTGGGCCGTGTGGGCCCATTTTTCTGAAAATGTTCCCTTAGCCCCGTTTGACTCAAAAATTTGTAATTAGATCTTCTGTAGGGTCCATTTGGCTGAAATAAGACTCAAAATGTAACATCAGTCAGTATGTGATATGGTTAAGGTAGGTGAAAAACTTATGTACGATCTGTATTCTAATAATTTTGAAAGCATAATTACATGTAAAAGCATGCATGACTCCTGTATGTAGAATAAATGTTACTATAAGCAATATTCTATGTTATATTTTGTAACAAAAAATATGTTTAGGTATGCATACCATAAAAATGTTGTAACACCCCATACCCGGCCTAGAAGTTAGGCCCGAATCTGACGTGTCACATTTAAGTGTTTTTCAAAAATTGTGTTTTCATTTAAAACCTTTCTTGTTTAAAAGCTCAAGTAAAATCCCAGTTACGTTAGTTTATTTTTAAAATGTGGTATATTTTAAAAAATTATTAATTTTAATCCCAAAATATCTTTTTAGTTACGGAAGCTAATTTTGAGAGTAATCGATTTACGAAAAGATTAAGTCGTGAAACCATTTCAAAAATGTTGCGAAAATGTAGTGTTGTTTTAAAAACAGTTAACATTTTGGAAAACCATGATTTACTTCTAACGAATATAATTCAGAGTAAATAAAAACCCCAAGTTAAAACCCCGAACCTTAAAGAGGCCTTATTACAAAAATTAAAACCCAAAACGGAATCTAATGCATAAATAAAGTCCAAAGGCAGTCGTGTGGCCATCTCCGAGTCACTCGCAGCACCGATCCGTCTAAGGCTGGGGATTACCTGCACAGTTAAAAACCGGGTGAGTTTGCAAAAACTGAGTGTGTAATCCCCTCCTAACTAAAAATAATTAGTAAAACAGACAGAATTCAGAATCAGTCTGGGCCGGAGCCTAATACAGTAATAGAACAATGTGTGTGGGTCTAAGCCCAGTACAATTTCACTTGGGCCTCAGCCCTTATTAGAATTAATTCTATATGCATAATGTGTGATGTATGCTAACCCATCCCATCCAATCCTGCACTTGCCTCCGTCTAACCCTACACTACCTACGGGGAATAAATCACCCATGCCATCCTTACACTTCCAATGTTAGCACCGGTTGCGGCGCTAACCAAAATCGCAGCAAAGCTACTAGTATATATATACGGCTCTTTGCCTTCAGTAGCGGTATTATAATTGGCACAAAGCCATCAGTAATTGTATTATGTTTGGCACATAGCCATCAGCGACGGTAATATAATTGGCACACAGCCTTGGGTAAATACGATCGACACATAGTCATCGATATATATGTTAGCCACATAGCCACGGGTAAATACAAGTGGCACAAAGCCATAATCTAGATGGCACAGAGCCATACTTAGGTTCGCACAGATCCATAATCAGATTATGTGGCTTTAAGTCGTCTGTTGTTCCGCAATCGTCGTGCAACCCGTGCGACTTCAACAGATCAATACTAGGTCCACAGTCATCGTGCGACCCGTGCGACCCTATCAGATCAATACTGGATCCACAGTCCTCATGCAACCCGTGCGACCCTATCAGATCAATACTGGATCCACAGTCGTCATGCGACCCGTGCGACCCTATCAGATCAATACTGGATCCATAATCGTCATGTGATCCGTGCGACCCTATCAGATCAATACTAGATCCATAGTCATCATGCGGCCCGTGCGACCCTATTAGAACTTCCTCCGTATCAATGTCCCAACCCCATGTAATATGTCGTGTATGTCATGCTCAATCATTACACATGCATGCAAAATGGCCATGCTCGGTAACAGTCATTTACACACATGTTGAAAACATACCAGTCACACGACCACAGTCAAATTAGTTAAAACACAGTCATATATTCACAGTTAGATCAGTCATAGTCCTAAGCAGTCAGTTACCCGCAAAGGCAAAATAGTCATTTTACCCTATAAGGGTATTTCGATAATCCAACCTTTCAGTGGTATTTTGGTAATTCTACCCTATAGGGGAATTTCGATTCACAAATCGAGGGTATTTTGGTAATTTTACAAGGCGAGGGTATTTAGGTAATTTCACAAATCAGGGGTATTTCGGTAATTTTGCAAATCGGGGTATTTCAGTAATTTTGTAAGTTGAGGGTATTTCGGTAATTTTGCAACTCGAGGGTATTTCAATAATTTTGCAGATTGGGGGTTTTTCGGTAATTTTGCAAGTCGAGGGTATTTTAGTAATTTTGTAAACCAAGGTATTCTAAACAGAGATAACAATACGAATAGGCCCAAGGCCCATTCTCGGCCCAAATGGGCCCACACGTTCGTGTGGCCCATTTAGCCCAAATCTAGCTACAGATATGAGATTCACATAGTCCAGTCCAATATTTACTACACAATCATACAACTTATCCGATTGGGCCCACGGGCCCATTAGCCCCACATGGCCCCTTTCGACCCATCGTGGCCCAAATAGCCTAAACCCACAAGAATACTCATGATGGCCTCAACTATCGCGTCGAAACTCACACACGTGTGACTACCATCGTCGTGTGACCGGCATTTCGGCATTTGCCGCTCTACAGCTAGAGTATTGCGAAATACACACCTGATAGGAATCTGCAGTTAATCCGCACTCCGAACACTCCTATGCCCAAATGCCAACCAAGGTATGCTTACTCTCCTCATAGATCGCTCTATTTAAAGCCAGCTTCTCGCCTACTCTTGTGCTAGCTTCCCGATGTGGGATCCCTCTATCAATCCTCCAAAATTGTCCCAAATTAGCAAAATAGTCACATTTCGCATGCCAGGGATTTTGAACTTAGGCTCCCCTTTAACTTAATCCACCCCGCTAGCCACCTTACCAACTAGCTCCTTATGTCATTTTTTTATCACAATAATTTAAAAGGCCTATATCCAAGCATCTAGGGTTTTATTCACTTAAAACCAAAATTTTTGCTAAACCCCAGGTTTGAACCCATGACTTTCCAACACTTCTCAAGACCCTTAACCACTGAACCAGACATTTAATAGTATCATTTTCTTGCACAATTAAATACTTTATTTACAGCTTCCTTACGGACCCATACTCAAGGCCCAATACTTCTAGGCCCAAATTCAGGGCGTTACAAATGTGGTATGTATGTATGTTATTATGATTGTAGATGTGCATTGGGGTGGGTTTTGATATGATGGAGGAAGTGTTTTCTGGCAATATTCCTGTAGTTAAATCACAAAAGTGCATACCACATAACTTAGTGTGATGATTGGACAGATGGACTCTTGTAGTCCTCTTTGGTGTGATTGGTTGGATGAAGTTAGTGTGTAGCTGATGGGGGTAGGATTTGTACTAGTTTTATATGACATTCTGATCTGATATCTGTTTCTGGAAAGATGACATTCTGATTTGATATATGTTTCTTGTAATATGACATTCTGATATGATATTTGTATATGTGCATGTTATAAGTAAAAGTTATATTTGTGGGCCGAGTCACACAGTAGGCTTCTTGCTCACTCATTTGTTTTATTTCGTTCCAGGTGACCTTCAGGCTTAGAATTGGACGACGATTATGGAGTTCGGTTTGTACATTTTGGTTTAAGTATGTTTTTGATTGAATTATGGACTTTACAAGCTTTTGGATTTTTTTTTGTTTTTGGACGTTTTTAATGCGTTTAACATTTTTTTCATAAATGTGCTATTTAAAAAAAATCATATTTTGCTCTAAGACGACGTAATTTGATGGAATTCCATGATTATTAAGGATAAGAATTTGTAAATTGTTTTCCACTGCAAGGTTTTAAAAATTAAAAACGATGTTTTACAACTCAATGGTTAAGTATACAAGATTGTTTCAATAAAATTTATAAAACAAGGTTTTCGACAAGGTGATTTCATGTGATCATTTGAATACTTATGTTTTTTTTATAAATTTAATAACTTTATTTCTCTGGATATTAAACTAAGGTTTTACGAAAAATAAACGTGAATATTTTTACTTCAGGATGTAACACTCATAATTCAATCGTAACGTCTAGGCCGGGTTTGGCGTGTTACATGAATAAAAATGCAAATTATGTTTGATTATGTGTTTTTCATATGTGATTGGATGAAAACAAGTACCATTTCTATAACTAAATTATCGAATGTAGCTAAAGGCAAGGGTTATAGAGGAATAGCTAATATCAGTTTATGCTTTCATGATTTAAATTGATTATATATCGATATATATGTGGCTTGTTACAAAATAGCTTGATTAAGGTAATGATCCTACTTGTCTCATGATTAGACAAGTGTAAAATACTTGGTAACTTGTGAAATGAGATGAATTGAAATGAGCATGATATAAATTGGTATTGTATGAAACTATGATACGTGAATCATGTGTTTATGCTTGAAACATTGGTTACCCTATTAATGTTCTCGAGCAGAGTCCAATATAGTTGGCATGCAATAGGATTAGTGTGCGATAGTTTACTTCGGTTTATACTGATGAGGCATGGAGCGTATATTATACTTTCGATGTTCCGATGAGGTGCTAGGAACATTTATATACTTCGATTTATCACGATGAGGCACAGAGCGCATATTATACTTTGGACGTACCAACGAGGCACTGGGTGCTAGATTTATTAGTTTGCTGGTTAGATGTTTTGTGTATCCGTCTTGAGTCTATGTCTAGTTAATAGGGATTATGAAAACATGTAACTTGCCTATTGACATTGGTTATTGAATTGTATATTTGTATCTTAAGGTTTAAGAAATAAATGATGACTTGTGAAATGACATATGATTTTGTTATTATAGGCTCTAGGGGTTGATTCGGTTTTATAACAAATCAATAGATTCAAGAAATGGAAAGAAACAATGCCATGACCCTTGTGATATGCTACATTGTCCATAGAATTAAAATATATGGTATAAAGACTAAATATTGATATATGGTATGATGAATAACACAATTGAGATGTTAAATTCATGGGACAAGTAATGTGATTATGACTTATGTAACACCCATATCCCATCTCCATTGCCGGACTATGGATCTAAATATTAAAGAAACAAACAAACAAACAAAAAATTTATCTTAATTCTATATCAAGTATTCAATTAATTTATAAACATATATCATATCATAGAATAAATATACACATGGGCCTTTATTCAGGTTTACGGGGCCCTAAAATTACCTTAGAAACATTCAGGGATCAAATTGAGCCAAATCAGAAATTTTTCAGAAAAATATGAGAATTTGAGATGCAGGGTCACACTTTTGTGTGTCCAGGCCATGTGACATATCCCAAACTATGTGGGCATTTGAAGTTGGGACACACTACCGTGTCCCAACCCGTGTAACTCACTGACTTTAATCACACAACCATGTAACTCTCTGACTAAATACACAAGGTCGTGTCATAGACTGTGTGCCAATTCGTGTGACTCACTGACTTGATACACACAGCCGTGTCTCAGGCCATGTCTTAGGTCGTGTGTATGAAACGACCATGTGGCAGCCCGTGTCTCAGGCCGTGTACACCAAAATGAACCTTAAATACCAAGTTTACGAAATCATGCTTACTTGGACAATAAGAAACCTAATTACTAGCCATTTAACCTATTCAAAACACAATTAATCATGCTCAAAACATGCCAAAATAATGATATTAGGTGCCTAACCAATGTACCCTTATTGGTACCACATTTTATATTTTCCACTATATTAACAAATCATTAAAAATTCATGATTCACATTCATATCAAATTTTGCTATTTAAACAACAAAACTTTAAACCAAAACATATACCAAAACATTTAGATAGGCTAGCATGCCAAAATATAGTCTCAAAACTATCAAAAGATCTCTTTATATATGTCATTACAAAATAAAGTAATCATACCACAACTCTAAACCACATCATTCAATAACTACACATCAAGGTGTTCATCTATTCATTATATATATACTTGTTCCATCATTACAAAGTTTACTCTAATAAAACCACAAATCTAACTTATTAACTACATCTATCAACATTCACAATACTGATATACTCATCCATATATACATGCCACTACCCATAAATAAGATGCAAAAACTACCAACTTAGATGGATAGTGTGAGCTGGTTGATGATCCTTCTAAAAGTCAGCAACGGTTATCCACAAAACAACCCAAGAAAACCCATAAGCTTACTTAGCTTAGTAAGAACATAGTATAACATTTACTATAATTATAATTAAACTCGGTTCACATATTAGGTAATTACTCAAAGATTCGAAAGCAGAAATCGTGAAATGCTGAGACAATATAATGAATACAAGGGGTACCGAAGTACAAATAGAGGCACATATATGTATTCTGTGGTATCAAAGTACAATCAGGGGCATGTATGTGCATTCAAGAGTACCGAAGTACAGTCAGGGGCACGTATGTGCATTTAAGGGTACTGAAGTACAGTCAGGATACGTATGTGCATTCAAGGATATTGAAGTACAATCAGGGGCACGTATGTGCATTCAAGGATACCGAAGCACAATCAGGTGCATGTATGTGCATTCAGGGGTACCAAAGTAAAATTAGGGGCACGTGTGTGTAGTTAGGGGTACCGAAGTATAATCAGGGGCACGTATGTGCATTCAAGGGTATCAAAGTACAATAATATATATACATAAATTAATTAACTAGAGAAAAACAATATAAAACATAAGTAAATTTCATTTACGTATTGAAATACTATGAACTTACCTACAATTCAATTCTGATTAACACACAAAGACTATTTTGTAATTTTCCCCTTTTCTCGGTTATTTTCTTTTTAATTCAAATCTTGATATATATAATAATTAAATACAATATATTAATCTCATATACAATTTACGGTCCATTCAATGTATATGACCCTTAACATTTCATTAATTACAAATTTTTCTTAAACTTTTACAATTTTTTACAATTTAGTCCTTATACCCAAAATTTGCAAATTAAAAAATTTTCACACCTTTCCAAAGCTAACCAAATATCATTCTAAGCTAGGGAAGTCCACCATTAATCATTAATCACTCAATTTCCATGAAATTTTAATATTTAATCAATTTACTCCATTTGCTAAAACTATCAAAGAAATTAATTAGTGAACTAATCAAAATAAACAACCAACACTTCATCTCCATCAATTAACATCCAAAATAACAAGGGTCCATTAATGGAAACGTATAAAATATTTGACAGTTTTAAAAATGCAGGTACGAGTTAGCTAGACCTAGTTGCAACGATCTAAAAAACATGAAAATTAAAAAAAAAAAAAGAATAAACTCAAAAAGAACTCACATGCAAGAAGAACTATGGCCAAACCTCCCTAAGCACCTCAATGGTGTTTTTTGTTCCCAAAATTTTGTGGAAGAACCTAGAAAAGATGATACTAATTCTATTTTTATTATTATTTATCTTATTATTACTTAATTATAATTTTATCCCTTGTAATAAACATACAAAATGACAACTTAATTGTCCTTATCTGTCCATCTAACTTCTCTATGGTGTAATTACTATTTAAGTCCCTTCGCCTTTGATAATTAAACTATCAAATCATTTCAATTCAATAATAACTAAGTCTTACATCTTTCACAATTTAATCCTTTTCACATAATTAACTATCTAAATGTTAAAATTTCATTACCAAAATTTAACATGAATCCAATGCAACCCTATAAACTTTAATTAAATTATAAAAATTCAACTTCACAAATCAGATTTGTGGTCTCAAAACCACTATTTTGTTTCCACTAAAAAATGGGATAATACAACTTAGTTATTGTTTGGATATCATGTTATGTGTATTTGGTACTTTGCTTATATATGATTATTGATTTAAATCATGTTAGCACCACCGAGTCTTATTTCTCATCGTATGAGTTTTTGATTTTCATGCACAGGTACTATAGATCTTAAAGTATTAAGGTGATCGATGGAATCTAGATTCAACTTTCGACTCAACAAGTTTATCCAATCCCAATATGTTAATAGCAAGTGGCATGTACCTAATGTTGAGTTTGTCTTTAGTTGTGAGTTTTCATTTTGGTACTTAAGTTTGGAAATGTTAACTTCAATATGACTATATAATTTGATAGTAAATATATATATATATGTTAATTTAAAGGTATGATGATATGCTTTTTTATCCAAGTCATGTGATATTAGGATTTGAATTTAGAACAATACTTGTATGCCAAGTAAATAATTGTGATGCTAGAATCTTGAATGAATGAATGTACTTGAGACCATGTAATTATAGGTGATTGATATATTGATAATGATGAATTGGTTTTTGAATTAATTCCTAAAATGTTATGTGATGAGTTTTTGGATCACTTTGGCCATTTGGTATTGATGCTTGGTAGGTTGAGGAAAAATGATATAAAATTTAGGGAATTGCCTTCATGTTTGGGACATTCCCTTATCAGTGTCACAACATCAAGATTTTGTTCACGTAGTCGCGACTCTCCATGTTGAGATCGTGACAATGAAACTTCTTTCATCAAGGTTATGACTATCTCCTATTGAAGTCGAGATGTCAAGTTTTAATCTTCAAAGTTGCAGTTCACCGCAGTTGAATTCATGACATTATGCTTGCACCCTTAATGTTGTGATATGTATCCTTTGGTGTCACGACATTACCCCTATATTTTGAAATTTTTATGTTTTAGTCATTCATTTATGTAACACCCCAAACCCGGCCTAGACGTTATGGCCGAATCTTGGCGATGTCACATGGTAGTGTTTTGGAAACAAATGAGTTGTCGTAAAAACCTCTTTCGAATTAGCCTCATTACAAATTCTTATGTTAATTCTAGGATGCGTAGTTCATTTTCAAAACGTAGTTCATTATCACAAAAGTATTCTCTTTCAAAAGGATATTAATTTTCAAAACGTCACTTATCGTAGAAGCTTTTTAAATTAGTTTGTGTATTTGAGTGTATGTTATTAAAACATTTGATTCGTTTTGAAAACTCGATTAACCCTACTACTAGTTATAAATCAAAATAATAGAAATTGCAAATTAACCATGAAAATCCAAAAAGGTCATTATTACAGTAAAATACCCCAAAATAAATCCAAAATTATATTACAGTAAAATACCCAAAAATAAAACCAAAATAATAATTAAGTACTAAAGTAGAACGAAATGGGTCATGTGGCCACGGCTGAGTCCTTCGCTGCACCGATCTACCTATGTTTGAGGATTACCTGTACAGTTAAAATAGAAGGGTGAGTTTATGAAAACTCAGCGTGTAGTCCCAGGTAGCACAAACAGATAGATAGAAGGCAATCACAGACTGGGCCTAAGCTGTATTCAGAACCAGTGATAGTATCAGTTTGGGCTTTAGCCCATCTCGATCTGAGGCGATCAAGCATTTAGGCTTTGGCTCAAGATCTGAGATCGATGTCGATATAGTATCACAATATGCTGTATACAAGTCCTACCCAGCCAGCCTCTACACTCCATCTCCTTCTAACCCTACACTCTATGTGGGGATATAATCAACCCATCCATCCCTACACTCCAAGTAGTACCGGTTACGACACTAGAAAATAGTTTGTAACTGAGCTGCCAGTAAGTTAGGCTTGAAGCCTTTCAGTACACTTCCTTCGATCCATATAAACCTATCCCCATGCAATACATCATACAATCATGTCATGCCAAATCATGGTATCATATATGTATTCAGTATAGTTTTAATAGCATGCTCACAATACAGTCGTACATGTATATATAAAGTACATGGATATAACAGTCATTCAGTCAATTAGGGATCCAGGTAATCTTACCAACCCTGCAGTAGGTCCACAGTCGACTCGGGCGACCCATGCAACCTTAGCAGTCAAAATAGTGAAAATAAGCCCACAAGCCCATATAATTTGCTGATGTGGGCCACAAGCCCGTGTGGCTCTCAAGGCCCAAAATGTCCTTAGCCGTGTGGATCACACGGCCTGGCCCAATAATCTCACACGCTTGGGTGCTTCACCCGTGTAGGGTCCACACGCCCATGGGGTCTACACGGTCCAATTCGACCGGCCAATAAATCGCACATGGCTTGCCTCGTCGATCACACGTCCATGTCTGATCACACGGCCTACCACACGGGCGGCCACACTCCCGTGTGGTGTCGACAGTCTAACTTTTCAGCTTTTCATCGATTTTCCTTTACAGAGTTGTGTTTACACACCTGTAGTGTTTTCTATACCTAAGCCCTCCTAAGCACTTCAATACCTACAATTGACCAATCCAACACCACAATCAATCTTTCTTTACAATAAAACAACGAATCCTAAAACCAACGGACTCCTTTAAAAAGCAATGAACACATACTGCAAGGTTTCCAATCGACTTGCTAAGAAATAGTACAAAGCGAGCCTCTATCCACACGATATACTGCTGCCAAAACCCCATAGTTAGTTTACCGAAAATTACTCAATCAAAACAATGTCAACAGCTTACCACTTACTGCACGAGTGTCTAACGTTTGCACTGTAATAGCCGATTTAGGGCCTAGTCAGAATAATGATCGTGAGACCACAAATCCAAAGTAGAAATATATGTTTTACGATTTTTATGAGGCTTATGATGTGCTTGCATGATTGTGTGAAAATTTCATAAAGAAATTTTTATTAATTAGTGATCAAGTTGTCTATTAGGACTAAATTGCAAAGGTTAGAAAATATGATATTCTAGAAGATTTAAGTATGAAATAGAATTATAGAAATTATTAGAGGTCCTTATTTAGCAATTAAACCATTATATGTTAAGATTGACAAAAATGGACATGGGAAGGAAAAATCTCAAGAAAGGGCCTTAAGGGCATTTTAATCATTTGGTTAATTAATGAATTAAAAAGGGAAAAATAAGTCAAAATTGTGTCCATCTTCTTCAAGCCATAGTCGAAATTCTCAAGCTCGCCATAGTTAGGTTTTCTTCATCTTTCAAGCTTGATTATAAGTACCCCCTAGCCCCGTTTTTAATGTTCTTCGTATTTTTGAAATCCTCGTCGCTCGATTTAGCTATTTCTAGCCATATTTTGAGCTAGAGTTTATATTAAAGAATTTACCAATTTATGACATGCATGTATTTTGATGATTTATAGAAGAATATGAAAGTTTGATGCATGATAAACATCTTTTTCTAAGTGATTTTCATGAAAAATGCATAAAAGGACCAAATTGAAAAAGTTATGAAATTGATCATACATAAGTGAAATAGAAGAAATTAAGGGCTGTTGCAATTAAGAAAATGATTCGGCTAGGCTTGAAATACAAGAAAGTTGAATGAAAATCATTTTACGAGCATAGGGGTAAAAGTGTAATTATGTGAAAGTTTAGGGGCAAAATTGTAATTTTTCCAAAGTATAAATTATGAGTCAATTTAGTTAATGTGAGTATTAAACAAGTAAAATTGTTATTATAGATCAAGAAACACGAAGCCTGGACCATAACCGAGGCAAGGGCAAAGTGTTGGACTAAATCAAACATCCACACACATTTTGAGTACCGAGGTAAGTTTGTGTGAAACTAATGTTACATAAGTTACTATGTTTAAATTCCTTATTATTTTGAGAAATGCATATCATTTCCATGAAATTCATAGAAGATGACTTAATGAGAAAATGATGAGATTATGCTAAGTGAAGTCCCTGTTGAAATTTCAGAATAACGAGGATACCTATGTCACGACATGAGATAAGGATGGTCTCGTATAAGACCATGTCTGGGACAGGGCATCGGCACTGAACATAGATCCCATATAAGACCATGTCTGGGACATGGCATAGGCATCGAATAAGGAAGGTCCCGTATAAGACCATGTCTAGGACATGGCTTCGGCACCAAAGGAAGATCTCGTGTAAGACCATGTCTGGGACATGGCTTCGACATCTATGTATGATCTAGTATAAGACCATGTCTGGGACATGGCAACGACATCAAGCTAAGAGATCCCGTGTAAGACCATATCTGGGATATGGCATCAGCATCAAGAGGTGATTCCATATAAGACCATATTTGGGATATGGCATTGGCATAGTGATACATGTATGATGAGATTGAGTATCCTCTGGTATTCTGAGTAGTTCAACGGGCAAAAGAGCTAAGTATGCAAAGATGATATAGAGCTAAATTATACAAGGATGATAATAAGTTCCATTTATGTTAAGGATAATGATGATTTAAGTTTATATTCAAGTTAGCATAAGTGTTAAATTATGTGACTAAGTGATTTAGGTACCATGAGTAAAATACAAGTTATGAAACCATAATGTGATGTATGATGGTAAGAGTGAGTATGAGTAAGAATGCCTAAGCACTTGAGAACTTTTGTTGCTATTGTTCTATGAGATGAATGGATTTTACCATGAGTACTTATGTTGGTATATTAATTCATGCAAACTTACTAAGCTACAAGCTTACCCCTCCATTTTCCCTTTTTCTTGTAGTATTGCCAAGCTAGCTGGGGGATTGTAGAACGTCGGAGCTCGGATCACACTATCAATCATTCTTTTGGATAAGTAACGTTGACTTATTTTGAGTATGGCATGTATAGGAACTTGGTCATTTTGTGTCATGTCATATTTGGAAGTAAAAAAGTTATTTACTAATCTGATACACTCATTTTGTAAATGGCCATTGGAAATTGGCCAATATTTGTCAAGCTTCATATTTTATTGATAATGAGTTCTATGAGATGAAAGTTCATGCAAATGATGGAGTAAGATGTGTAATGTATGATTGATGATTGCTGATTCTTCATAGTGTATTATTGCCATGTTATGTGTTGCTTGAGTTGGTATAAGTGTGTTTATTTTTTAGGGTGGCAATTGGCTTGAAAAATAGCCTTATAATTGTCCACACGAGCGTGTGTCTAGGTCGTGTGTAACAGACGGTCAGCCCCATGGGTGTGTTGATAGGCCATGTGTCCTTTGTATCAAATCATGAGAATTTAATTCGTCACACGGGCCAGCACACGGGCGTGTGCCTAGGCCGTGCGCCCCTTAAGAGTTTGCTGACGTCATAAACATAATGCTAAGGTTTTCACAAACGGGAGAGGACACGGGCATGTTTCCAGCCGCGTGAAAGTCCCTGTAGGTTTAAATGAAAAATAAATTCCACACGGGCTAAGGAAATGGGCGTGTGTGACCACACGGCCTGCCACACGGGCGTGTGGCCCCTGTTTAGGCTAAAATTTTCTCAGTGTAGAAAAGCTTCCGATTTAATCCTGAAACCTTTAGGATGTATGCTTAAAGCCTCGTAGGCCCATAATAAGGATGTTATGATTATGACTGAGAAAATTTAAGTTGAAATGAGAATTTAAAAGCCCAAGTTGTATTGTTCAAGCAAGTTAAGTCCGGTAATGCCTTGTACCCAGTTTCGGAGTTGAATATGGCTAAGGGGTGTTACATGCACAAAAAAGAAGAATGAAACGCACTCAGGAGCAAAAGGGGAGAAATAAGGGAAACCAAAGAAGAAAAACGAGAAGAGAGGATAAGGAAAGGCAGAGTTTCAACAGTGGGTAGAGATGAAGAATGGAAAAATATGTAAAAGAAGAGATGAAGTAAGGGAGAGAGAGAGCAAAACGTCAGAAACTTTAAGGGAATTTAGGAAAAAAACTGATTATTCAATCCCTCAAATTTCTCCTTAAACTGTGCAACCACTCCCACTATCCAAATCCCTTAATTTTCTCTCCACACTTCCCACTACACCTCTACCACTTCGGTATTTCAGTTGAGTTCAAACACTACACGGCACCACTTAACAAAAATAATACTCCAGCTACAGCTCGAACACAAGACCTCTAGCATAATGACACTCCACTTATCCACCAGACCAGCAGGCCATTCTGACATGTTTTACCAACTTTTATTTATAAGCCTACTGATTAGGGATAGGGGTTTATTCATTTAAAAGCAAAAATTTGCCCAAGCTAATGCTTGAACTTGGGACCTCTCAGACACTTCCCAGAACACTTAACCACTGAAGCAAACATAGAATTGTGTCACAAACATACGAAAATAAATATTAAGGATTTTTGGGGTGTTACAACTCTGCCCCCTTTAAAGAAAATTTCGGCCTCGAAATTTTTACCTGTTCAGAACAGATGGGGATATTGTTGTCACATCGCATCCTCAGGCTTCCACGTGGCCTCCTCAGAACTATGATTCTGCCAATAAACTTTAACCAGTGGGATGGACTTTCTTTTTAGAACCTTTACATCGTGATCCAATATCTGGACTGGCTCCTCCACAAAGGTTAGATCTAACCTATCCTCGATCTCCTCAATAGGAACAATATGCGTGGGATCATAGCGATAGCGCCTCAACATAGAGACGTGGAACACGTCGTGAATCTGATCTAACTCTGGAGGTAACTCCAACTGGTAGCCAACTGGTCCTACAGGCTTCAGAATACGATAAGGCCTAATGAATCTAGGGCTCAGCTTACCTTTGAGACCAAACCTCTGTATAGGATTTATGTCTATCAGATGCCACTTCCAATCGGTCTCAAATCAATCTAAATTTTTTGTCGGTATCGGAAACTAGTTTAGGTCCCAGAACACGTCGCTCGCCCAACTCAGTCTAACACAAACGTGTACGACACCTACGACCATATAATGCCTCGTAAGGTGCCATCTGAATGCTAGACTGATAGCCATTGTTATAAGCAAACTCTGTAAACGGCAGGTAATCCTCCCAACTGCCTCAGAAGTCAATCACACAACTCCTCAACATGTCTTCTAGTATCTGAATCACCCTCTCAGACTGACCATCTATTTGAGGATGGAATGTAATACTGAAGTCCAACCTTGTACCCAGAGCTTAATGTAGCTTCTTCTAGAACCGAGACGTAAAGCGAGGATCCCTATGAGATATTATCAAAATAGGTACCCCATGCAGTCTCACTATTTCGGAAACATACTGTTTAGCCAGCTTCTGCAGAGAGTAGTCAGTACGAACTGGTATGAAATGGGCAGACTTGGTCAATTGATCCACGATGACCTATAATGAATCCTTCTTAGTGGGTGTGAGGGGTAACCCACTAACGAAGTCTATAGTAACTCGCTCCCACTTCTAAAGTAGAATCTTAACTAGCTGAAGCAACCTCGAAGGTAACTGATGCTCAGCTTTAACCTGCTGACATGGCAGACATTTAGCCACAAAGTCTGTAACCTCTTGTTTAAGACATGGCCACCATTATAACTCACGAAGGTATCGGTACATCTTGTTTCTACCAGGATGCATAGCATAAGGGCTACCACGCCCCTCTCCCAGTATAAACTGTCTCAATTCAGTATCTTTCGGTACACAAATTCTCCCATGAAAATAGAGCACCCCTTCGCTATTCAGTCCAAAATCCTCGATATTCCCACTCTCCACCTATTGGAAACGAAGACCCAATGACTCATCCTCCATCTGTTTACTCTTAATTTGCTCTATCCACGTCGGTTTAACTTGAAGTTCAGCCAACAGAGTACCATCATCAAATAAACTAAGATGAGCAAACGTCGCCCTCAGATCAGTCACAGCCCTATGATTCAGTGCATCGGCCACCACATTGGCCTTGCCAGGGTGGTATTCAATCGTACAGTCATAGTCCTTAAGCAGCTCAATCCATCTACGCTACCTAAAATTTAGCTCCTTTTGAGTGAAGAGGTACTTAAGGCTCTTGTGATCAGTGTAAATGATACACTTCTCGCCATACAGGTAATGCCTCCATATTTTCAGTACAAATACCACCACAGCCAACTCCAAGTCAAGCGTCAGATAATTTGCCTCATGAGTGTTAAGCTAACGAGACACATACATTACCATCTTACCCTCTTGCATCAATACACACCCCTAGACTGACATGTGATGCATCGCGTGTAGATAATAAACTCTTTTCCAAACTCTGGCTGTATCAGCACAGAGGCCTCCGTCAGTACAGTCTTGAGCTTCTCAAAGCTCTCTTGTTGCACGTCAGTCTAGTTAAATGGCACACCCTTACGTAGTAGCTTAGTCAAAGGTGGGGCGACCAGTGAAAACCCCTCTACAAATCATCAATAATATCCTGCCAGTCTCAGAAAACTGCGGGTCTCAGATACAGTTTTAGGCTGTTTCAATTCCAATACCGCCTCTATCTTTTGAGGATCGACCCTAATCCCCTCAGCAGAAACCACATGTCCTAGAAACGTTACTTCACGTAACCAGAACTCACATTTACTAAACTTGGCGTATAGTTGTTTCTCTCGTAGAATTTACAGAACCACTCTGAGATGTTCATCATGCTCATCCTCAATTCTCAAATACACCAGTATGTCATCAATAAATAACACTATGAATTGATCTAGATAGTCTGGAAAACTCGATTCATTAGATCCATGAAAGTTGCTGGTGCATTCGTCAGTCCAAATGGCATCATTAGGAACTCGTAATGGCCATAGCAAGTCCTAAATGCCGTCTTATACACGTCAGCCTCTTTAACTCTCAACTGGTGAAACCCTGATCGTAGATCAATCTTAGAGAAAATTGAAGCCCCTCGAAACTGGTTGAATAGATCATCTATTCTCGGTAAAGGGTACTTATTCTTGATGGTCAGCTTGTTCAGTTGACGGTAGTCGATACACATATGCATGGATCCGTCCTTCTTTTTCACAAACAAAACCAGTGCTCCCCATGGAGACACACTAGGGCAGATGAACTGTAATATCCCGGGTTACGGGGTTATTTTATTGTTGCATAAAATGACATGTGTTGGTGTGCTATGTTGTTGATTCTATGTTTTAAAGGCTTAGTTGTGAGCTAGAAGTAAGCCGGAATAGGTGGAATAATTTTAGTTTTTGAGCTAAGGAATGAGGAGCAGAGGTAGCTGGGGCTTAAGAGTTTTAATTGGCAAGAGTTATCACAAAAAGGGAGCTGGTGTAGTGGCAAGCTAGGCGCCACTAAGGCTTTGTGTGGGTAACGCCTAATGCAAGGGTGTAGGCCTTGTGTTCGAGCTGCGGAGTGGCCACTTTTTGGCACTCATTTTGACGGCATGGAGGGAGGAGTTTGTGGCAGCTCAAACTCTACCTAAGACTAAGTCTTCCCATTTGAATGATAGGTGGAGAGTGAGTTTAGGAGGTCGACTAGTTCAACCATTTTGAATTAGTGGAGGTGAGCAATTGGTGGGATTATGGCCGAATTTTAGGGGAGGTTGGAGGGGGAGTGACGGTTTGGTGAGTATGGGAATGGGGAGTGCCGAAAATTCAATTGGGCTTTCTTTTATTTTTTTCGGTCACTTTTGTGTCAAACAAATTCTCTCTTTTTGTCATTGGTAGCCGAATTCTCAAGTAAGTATTTTCTTGTATTTTCTCTTGAAACCGAAAGACCCAAACCTCTCTAAAGCTTGCCGAAAGTTGCCTTATTTTTCCTCGTATTTTCTTTGTTAGCCGAATGCACTCTTGCATTTTCTCTTTTCTTTCTTCACTTGCATAAACCGAAACTAGTATTCTCTTTGCTCATATTTCATTCTTTTCTCTTTTGAAACACTAGTGCCGAAACTTACCTTGCCCCTAAACTGAAATCTTCATTCATCCATTCCATTTCTTTCTTCTCAAAACCGAAAAGCACCTATCTCTTTTCCATTTTCTTCTCTTCTCAAGACTTTGGCCGATTCTCTTTTTCTTTCGAACACATAATTCTTTTGCTTACTCTAGCCGAATCTCTTTTCTCTTCCATTAGTCTTCAACTTAGCCGAATATCTCCCTTCTCCTAGTGGTTGTAGTGGCGAATATCGATGAGAGTGTTGGGATCTTGCTTCAATCGTTTGGGAATTTGGTAAGTGATGGGCCGAATGGCCATTTCCCTTCTTCTTTTGCGTTGCCGATGTTGGTTGATTAAGAGCCGAATGTGGCCTTGTTGTTGAGAGTTAATCTTTGGTTTTGAAACTGATTTCACTATAGGTCATTCAGATTTTGGATACAAACAAGTGGAGCCTTCGTCCTTTGATTAGCCATTTGGGGTAAGTTTTGGTAAGGGCCAGTTCTGTTAGTGATTCTTTTATCTCATTAAGCCAAGATAATTAAGGATTAATGGTTCTTCTTATTAGGTGGTGGCCGATTGTCAAAGGGACCATTAGTTGGTTCGGGTGGTAGGAAACCAAACGTTTGCAAGGTAAGGATTATTTGACAAACCCTTTTGGATTAAATGGTTGTGGCCGAATGGTCTTAGTGCCTAACTCCTATTTGGCCGATTGTAGGAGCCAGTAATCAAGGAGCCTTAGATCGTTTCTTTTGGTATTAGGGATTGCGCTTAAGCGGTGTGTAAACTAACACGCGATACTTAGTAATATTGTGATTAAACTGTTTGCCTATTAAAATCATGTGAGTATGATGGATGGATTTGGATACCCAAATGGGGTATGTGCATGAATCGGGTAAGTTCAATTACTATGAGTTCTATTGATGGTATGTGCTATCATAGTTATTGATGTATGTGATGTGATGTTAAACCCAATGGCATGAGTGCATGATTTACATGATTTGCATCGATATGATATGTATGGGTGATATGAGAGGAGGGGATATGATATCCAGTGTCTTTGGGACACCTTTGTGTCTTTGGGACACCGGAGGTTTGGCACCTCCGGTGGTTTGGTACCACAGATGATATTTTGTGACTTTGGGTCACAGAGGTTTGGCACCTCGGCGTCTCGTCCCAGTGGCTTAGCACCACGGTGGGTTGGCCCCACAGTTGATTATACGGGATTGACGCCAGTGATTTGGTATCACACGATGGGTTGGCCCCATCATCGGATTTGTGACTGCGGTCACCAGTGGTTAGGGACCACATTGTGTCTTTGGGACACCAGAGGTTTGGCACCTCATTGCGACTCGTCCCTGTGGTTTGACACCACCGTGGGTTGGCCCCACTTGAGAGATACGGGATTGTCGCTAGTGATTTGGTATCACGAGATGGGTTGGCCCCATCATTGGATTATTCGTGACTTTGGGTCACCAGTGGTTTGGCACCACCAGTGGTTTGGTACCACACGGGGTAGAACAGGAGATACGGATGGTTAGGATCGGGTTGCATTAATCATGTTGCTATGTATGATGTGTGTTAGCATGTTGTTTTATCGGAAGCGGGATTTATGCACTGAGTCATTCGACTCACCCTCTCCTTTGACATTCGGGTGACTCGTAGACGCGGACATGGAGCCGGGATGGACTCGGGGTGCTCATGCCATACTTAATAAAGTTTTACTCAGACTCTATCATTTGGGTACTTTAGTTTAATTACCTCCATTTGGGTTTTATTTGGATTGTAAAAAGGGTCTTTATGGTTATGTTTACTTTACTTATGCTTGATTAGATTTTCAACATGCTTTAATAAATTAATTGGGTTAATTTGCTAAAACTTGAAAAGGACAACGATTTCAAACCAACAAAATGATATGTTTTCAACTATACCATCGGGTATCATACAATGTTTTGATATTAAGTAAACTCCAATGATGTTCAAATCAAATTTTTACTAAGTCTAAATGTTTTAGTAACGATATTAGACAACTTGTTTTTTTTCTCTAATCGGAACAAAGTTTTATCAAATCTATTAGGTGCAAACTCGGAACTTTCAAACTCATTTCCCCGTAACATACCGGATTCGGTCGTGGTGTGGTTGATCGGGTTTGGGGTGTTACATGAACCTACGATCCAATAGCTCTTGAATCTAAGCCTTAAGCTCCACAAGCTCTTTCAGTGCCATTCTATAAGGGGCGATGGACACCGGAGCTGTACTAGGAAGGAGCCCAATCCCAAACTTTACTTCACGATACAGAGGTAACCGAGGTAGCTCCTTAGGATAAACGTTCGAAAAGTCCTTAACCGTCCTTATATCCTTAACTGAAGAATCCCTAGATTCTGAAACACTGATGTAGGCCAGATACGCTTCACATCCATTACGAACCAACTTTTCGGCCCTTAATGCAGAAATCACATTCGATAAGTAGTTCTAACGTTCCCTAATTGTGACTACCTTGGTATCCCCCTCAGTTCTCAGTATAACCCTTTTTGTGGTACAATCTAAGCTCACTCGATGTTTAACTAACCAGTCCATTCCTAATATTAGATCAAATTCTCCAAAATACAGTTCCATCAGATCATCCAAAAAGATAGCTTCTTGAACCTCTAGAGGAATGTCTCTAAACAATTTGTTAACCCTTATTTACTGCCCCAACGGACTCAGTACAGTGACCTCACTCGTAGTGCTCTCAACCAGTATACCCAAGTTTTCAGTTACGGTACAAGCTATATAGGAGTGAGTGGATCCTATATCTATCAGTGCAGTATAAGGTACATTATAAAACGTACTCGTAATAATGTTTGGAGCATCACCCTCCTCTCGGTGATGTATAGCATAAACTAGAGTCGGCTGCCTCATCTCAATATGACCAGCACCTCTGCCCGGTGCTCTCTGACCACGTCCTAGACCGTTACCACCCCTGGCCTGACCACGACCTCTCGGTGACTACTGAGCTACTCTCGGTGGTACAGTACCAATGCCAAAAGCTTGCATCTGATCAAACCTCTACGGGCAATCTCTAATACGGTGCTCTAATGAACCACACCTCAAACAAGCCCTAGTTCTCTTCCAACACTCACCTTGATCGCGTCTACCATAGTTAGTACACGACGGCTGTCCAGTAGCAGCAATAAGAGTCTTAAATCTAACCAGTCCATCAACTCTGGCCTTTTTCTTAGGCCTCTAAATGGAAATCGAGGGCTCAGAATACCTCTTGCTCCTACCTCTCTCTCAATTCTAGCACTCAGCGCTCTTCACTTCCTCGGTGATCTTTGCCTTATCAACCAATGCAGCAAAATCTCGCTCCCTCTATGGAGCTATAAGAACCCTCAGATTATTCTTGAGGCCATCTTCGAAGCGAACGCACCTCTCATACTCAGTCACTACCATACCACACGCATAGCAGCTTAATCGCAGAAATTTGGCCTCATACTCGACCACTGATCTATCAGCCTAGGTCAAATTTAGGAACTCTCTCCTACGGGGATCTACGTAACTGACAGCCATATACTTCCCCAGGAAAGCAATCTTAAAGAGCTCTCAGGTCAATCGATCGGGTAGAGTGCCCTCCTTAACAGTGAGCCACCACTGATATGCCTCATCTCGTAGCAGCGATACATCACCCTTTAGTTTCTGCTCAGAGGTGCGGGCCAGGTTGTCCATGATCCTCTCAGTGGCCTCAATCCAGTACTCAACCACATTAGGGGCAACTCTACCCCTGAAAAGCTCAGCTCCATTAGACCGGAGTCTTTCCGTAACCGACCCTCAGCCTCCAGCTCCAGTATTGAGCCCAACGACCCTCTCCAAGATCCTCAACATGGCATGGGATAGTGCATCATCCCCAGCCGCTCGATCATGAGATCTAGACCCAGTTTTAGTAACAGGCGACATCGGCGTCTCGCTAGTGTCCAGATTGGGTAGGTTACCAGACGATGAAGACTCCGCTCGAGCCCCTCTACGACCTCTACTAGGGCCTCTTGTACCCCATCCACGAGTACCTCGTGTGCTCATTGTGTGATAGCGCTTTATCTGTATTAACAGTTTTATGCATTAGTTTACAGTTCCAGTGTTTATTAATAGATATTTTATGAAAACAATATCAGAACTATAAAGTTTGTTTCGTACATCGCAGTGTCTATCAGTGTCTTTCAATTTTACTACAGTATCAGTATACACTAACTTGAGTGTTTTCAGTACAGTCTATCTATAGTAGTCTATACCTATAACAGTTAAGTAAAAAACATATAACAATTTCACATAGCAATCTCAAAGAACTTACTAGATCGATGCCGGAGACTCGGTGTACCACACATGCTGTGAAAATATTTCAATCATTTAAAAATCGGTGCTTTAAAATCGAAGTTTAAAACCCAAATCTACGGCCGAGTTTTGCAACCTGACTCTGATACCACTAAATGTAACACCCCAAACCCGACCTAGTCGTTATGGCCGAATCTTAACAATGTCACATGGTAGTGTTTTGGAAATAAATGAGTTGTCGTAAAAACCTCTTTTCGAATTAGCCTCACTACAAAATCTTATGTTAATTCTAGGATACGTCGTTCATTTTCAAAATGTAGTTCATTATCACAAAAGTATTCTCTTTCAAAACGATATTAATTTTCAAAACGTCACTTATTCCAGAAGCTTTTTAAATCAGTTTGCATATTTGAGTGTATTTTGTTAAAATATTTGATTCGTTTTAAAAACTCGATTAACCCTACCACTATCAGTTATAAATCAAAATAATAGAAATCCCAAATTAACCATGGAAAAATAAAACCAAAATTATAATTAAGTACAAAAATAAAATGAAATGGATCATGTGGCCATCGCTGAGTCCTCCGCTACACCGATCCACCTATGATTGAGGATTACCTGTACAGTTAAAACAAAAAGGTGAGTTTACGAAAACTCAGTGTGTAGTCTCAGATAGCACAAATAGACAAACAGAAGGCAATCACAGTCTGGGCCTAAGCCCTATTTAGAATCAGTGACAGTACCAGTTTTGGCTTTAGCCCATCTCAGTATAGAGGCAATCATGTATTTAGGACTTAGCACATTACAGTATTAGTAATAAGTATAGTATCACTATATGCAATATAGAAGTCCTACCCAGCCAGCCTCTACACTCCATCTCCATCCAACCCTACACTCCATGTGGGACTATAACCAACCCATCCATCCCTACACTCCAAGTAGTACCGGTTGCGGGACTAGACAGTAGTTTGCACCTGAGCTACTAGTAAGTTAGGCTGGAAGTCTTTCAGTACACTTCCCTGGATCCATATAAACCCATCCCCATGCAATGCATCATACAATCATGTCATGCCAAATCATGGTATCATATATGTATTGATCTGAGTTTTAACGACAAGATGCTCACAATGTCTGATCGTATATATATATATATAAAGTACATGGATATATGATCATTGATCAATTAGGGATCGAGGTAATTTTACCGACCCTACTGATGAGTCTCTGATCCAACTCGGGTGACCCGTGCAGCCGTGTGATCAAAAAGCAGTGAAAATGGGCCCACAAGCCCATGTAATTTATCTATGTGGGCCCGCACACCCGTGTGGGCCATAAGGTCCAAAATGGCCTTAGCCTGGCCCAATAATCTCACACATCTGTGTGGTTCACCCTTGTGGGGTCCACACACCCGTGGGGCCCACACGAGCCACTTCGGCCCATCCCATGAATCGCACATGGCCTGCCTCGTCAATCACATGCCCGTGTTCGATCACACAGCCTACCACACGGGTGGCCACACGCTTGTATAGTGTCGACAGTCTCACTTTTCAGCTTTCCGCCGATTTCCGTTTGCAGAGTTGTGTTTACACACCTGTAGTGTTTTCAATACCTAAGTGTAACACCCCTTATCTGAGACCGTTTTCAGAGTCGAGTACGAGTCATTACTGGACTTAACTTACTAGTTCGGGGCATAAAAATTTGCTTTTAAAATTAAATCATTCACATACATCCAATACGTTCCTAAAAAGGGCCTTCGAGGCCCTAAAACATGCAACTGAAATGATTCGGGACCAAATTAAAAACATTAAAACAATTCTCTGATTTCTTAAACAAATAAAAAAAATTTATTTCCCTATTCATAATGAAACTGTCCATTTACGTCATAGTCACTAATTTGACTATAACTCGAGTTACGAAACTCAAAATTTAGATCTGTAAATTTTCCTTGAAACTAGACTCATATATCTTTTGACTATAAGTTTTCCAGAATTTTTGGTGTGTCCAATTAGTATAGTTTAATAGTTAAAGTCTCCCCTATTACACTGTCTGACGGTTCTGACCCCTCTTCACTAAAAATCAATTATATCATAATATACAATTATTTTCCCTACATTGTTTCTTTCATATAAAAATAGACTCAATAATATTTAATTCTATACCTCATTCACACCCTAATTTCATTTCTACTATCCTTAGTGATTTTTCAAAATCACATCACTGCTGCTGTCCAAAAACTCTTCCATTGCAAATTTTACTCTTTCATGATTTCTTTGTAATAACTATCATTTAGGCATACATAACATCCAAAACATGTTCTTAATTAGCCATTTTAATGGCTAATCATTATCAAGTATTTACAAGCCATTCTTTAGCCATATCATAAGGACATACACACAGAATGGCTAAGTCCCTATACATGCCGTAACTTAAAATGTTTCGAGTCACAAAATATCGAAATAATCCTTTGATAGTGTGAAACGATCTCTGATGTCCTTGCAATCCCCAAGCTGGCTTGCGATACTATAAAAAGAGAGAAAGGAATGGGAGCAAGAATAAAGCCTAGTAAGTTTGCATGTAAATGAATAACAACATTCTTAATGAATTATCTTATTCTTTTCTTATCAAGATCATTTAAGCCTTTAACTCAATATGATTAAGTCTTGAATTCTTACCTGTATGTAACACCCCTAACCCGTATCCATCGTCGGACTAGGGTTACGAGGCATTACCAAACAAATCACAACCCAGAACAGACAATCATATACAAAAATCATACATCTCTATTACAAGTCGAATAGAATAAACTTCACTCACATGGTTATCGAATGTCTATTTCATTATCAAACATACTTCAATCATATTAAAGATATTTGTGGCTGATCAAACTTTTATTGGATGTTTATAACATACTCACTTGCACATATTAAAAAAATCAATAGATACCATTTCATTCATAGAACATTTTAACACATTATCATAGCTACTGTCTCACATGCATGTAATCAACCAAACCATTTACCCATTCATTTTAATACGTCTCACAACCAAATATATACATATTTTATAACCAAATTATTAAGGCAATCAAAAGGCCGAATATGTCTAAGTATTTCATGGTCTATAATCTAAATCTAATAAACATGTCATCAACCGTATACTTCACAACTCATGGCATTCAAACATTCATTCATATCCAATTATAATATAACCAAGAAATCAAACCAACTCGTTCTATTTTGTAAGTACAAATGCCGAATCAAATCATAGAATTTGCACATATTATACATTGTACTAAAATGTCAAACAAAAGCCAACTTACTTCTTATCAATTTAGCTAGCAAAACTTATCATGAAACACTTCATTCAATTGTGAATTAAAAACCAAGCCTATTTAGCAAATTTATATTCAATACATACACCGCAAATCACTTATAGCAATACACATTTTTAAGTCCTATCTAATACTTTACGTTGTCAAAACAAATATCCATCCACCACGCAATTTATACCATAAGATATACTTCCAAACAATCTTAGACCATGATCAAGTACACACATAAGTCATAATATTATAGGTAAGCCATTTTCGCATGGCTTAAATATATACATATCCCAAAACAATCTTTTCAAGATATAACTTAGCCTATACATACCATAGCTTCAAAAATTTAGCTTATAAAATACCCAAAATTAGTCGATAGTGTGATAGACTTTGACGATGACCCCCGAGCTCGAAACTTATCTCCAAAATCTATAAAACAATGCAATTAAACACACACAGTAAGCTATCATAGCTTAGTAAGTTTTAAGCAATTTTTATGACAACAATACATTACATCATTATCTCATAGATTTAATAAAAATTTAATAGACAAAAATCCATTAACTACTCATTTTCTTGCAACCACAAAACATTTCTTATCTCTCAAATTCAAGCCGAACCCAATATAATTATTTCTTCTCCATGCATTCAAGTTCTAAACTATTCAAACATATTTCTTATATCAAATTTCCACATATCCGAATCACATCTTATAATTCATAAACAATTAATATGACTATGTAAACATATGTACATATCAACTTACATCATTTTAACTATACATTTAAAAGACACATTCCATCCCATCCACAAATAATCACTTATTCTTAATGTCAAATACCACTTCTCGTAGTTTCAATACTTACCAAAATTAGGTCTTTGAATTGAAAATTTACTCGTGCCCTTAATACTTATTGACTGATTTTGCACACTTAGTGCTCGGTGGTTCAATTCGCACACTTAGTGCATAGTGACCGATTTCACACACTTAGTGCTCGGTATTTTAAATTCGCACACTTAGTGCATAATGACCGATTTCGCACACTTAATGCTTGGTATTTTAAATTCGCACACTTAGTGCCTTTCTCAACCCTGTTACACATTTATATACCCAATCTCATAAAAATTAAACCTCCAATATAAACATACGTATTAGCTTAAATCAATCTCAATAATCAACATCCCATTCGGGTGTACCAATGGCACATATACATATCTCACATTTGGCTATACTATGCACATATATATAGTTATCACAATCGCCTATATCAATAATATTTATACATACTTCCATTAAATCCACCTATACCACAATAAGAAAAATCCAATTCATCTCAATTGCTTAAAAACTTACCTCGGAAATCGAAGAATTAGGTTTCCCGGCTATTCGTTCAACTTCGTTTTTCCCCGATCCAATCAAGATTCTTTTTGTTCTTGATCTAAATAATTTCAAATTAAGCTCATTCAACATTTTTCTCATTCAATTTAGTCCAAAAACACATAACCAGGCAAATTACAATTTTACCCCTAACATTTATAATTTTTACAATTTAGTCCTTATTGCACACAACACAAAATATTCAAAATTTAGCCACACTTCTTTAGGGCCGAGTCTTCATCATCCTATTACAAGCTCATACAATTCATTAATTTCACATTTTAGTCCCTCAAAATTTTATTTTTGCAATTTAATCCTAACTACTCAATTTCATCAAAAATTCAAAGACAACACTTGTTAATCTAACACATATAATCAATATTTCATCATCAACTCACAAAAACAACAAGCCTTCTTCAATGGTAATTCACAAAATACACAACCAATTCAAAAATTCAAGCATCGGCTAGCTAAATCACATAGCAATGATCTCAAAATTGTATAAATCATCAAAAACCAAACAAAATCACTTACCCAATTAAGCCTCCCAAGTGCCGAACCTTATGAAGCTTTTCTTCTCTTATTTTTCTCTTAGTTTCGATCAATAGAGAAAGATGAACACTTTCTCTTTCCTTTCTTTTCTTTTATTCAATTATTCATATTATCATATATTAAATTACTACCTAATGACATAAAATATATAATAAACAATTTCACTACTATTACATGCAAATGATGACCGGCACTAAGCTTTATTTTTGGCTAAATTGCACTATTAATACCTCAATTTAAGAAGCCACCTTCAATTTAGTACTTACACATTCAACCACCAAATTTTCTTTTTATGCGATTAAGCCCTTTTTCACAATTAAGCACCAAAACGATCGAATTTTAATACGAAATTTTTACACATAAGAAGCATAGAAAATAATATTAAAATATTATTTTGACTCAGATTCGTGGTCCCGAAACCACCATTCTGACTGGGGTCAAAATCGGGTTGTTACAACTCTCCCCCTTAAGGATTTTCGTCCTCAAAAATCTTACCGGTGAATAGGTTAGGATAACGTTCTTTAATTGAATCCTCAAGCTCCCAAGTTGCTTCCTCGACCCTGTGCTTATGCCACAGTACCTTTACTAACGAGATTTTCTTATTACGCAACTCTTTCAATTCGTGAGCCAAAATACGAATCGGTTCTGCCTCATAGGTCAAATCAGATTGAATCTCAATTTTTGACGGACTATTCACATGAGAAGGATCGGATCTATATCGTCGAAGCATCGAAAAATGGAAAACATTGTGGATCTTTTCTAATTCAGGTGGCAACATCAACCTGTATACAACCGACCCGATACGCTTAATAATCTCGTAAGCCCAATAAATCTCGTACTCAGCTTGCCCTTGCGACCAAATCTAAGTATTTTCTTCCACGCAAGACTTTCAAAAATACTCAATCACTAATCTGAAACTCTATATCTTTACGTTTCAAATCCGCATATGATTTCTACCGATCCAACACTGCTTTCAAGCTTTCGCGGATCACTTTTACTTTCTGTTTAGTTTCTTTGATTAGATCAACCCCGTGTATCTTGCTTTCACTTAACTCAGTCCAAACAAAGGTGTACGACATTTACGACCATACAATGCTTCCTAAGGTGCCATTTTGATACTTGATTGAAAACTATTATTGTACGCAAATTCAATCAAAGGCAAGTACCGTACCCATGTACCTTCGAACTCAAGAATACAATAGCTCAACATATCCTCAAGTATTTGAATAATTCTCTCGGATTGACCATCCGTTTGAGGGTGGAAAGCGGTGCTAAAATGCAATTTAGTACCTAATGCATCTTGCAGTTTCTTCCAAAATCGCGATATAAACCTCGGATCTCTATCTGAAACAATAGAAATAGGTACTCCGTGTAATCGTACAATTTGCAGCTAGCTTATCAAGCGAGTAATCTGTACGGACAGGAATAAAGTGAGCCAATTTCTTCAATATATCTACAATAACCTAGATTGCATCTTTCTTGCTCGGTGTCAATGGTAACCCATATACGAAATCCATCGTGATTCGATCTCAATTCCACTCAGGTATCATAATCGGCTGAAGTAATCCCGATGGCACCTGATGCTTGGCTTTTACTTGCTGACATATCAAACATTTCGATACAAAAACTAAAATATCTCGCTTCATATCGTGCCACCAATAATGTTGTTTCAAATCATTATACATCTTCTTGCTACCCGGGTGAATAGACAATCTACTATTATGAGCTTTATTACAAATCATTCGAATCAACTCAGGATCCTTTGGTACACATATTCGGTTTCTAAATCGCAAACATCCATCAGCATCAATTTGAAATTCTGAGTCAGCATTCAAACCATAATGCTTCCTTTTTGCCATTAAATTATCGTCAACCCTTTGAGCTTTGCAAATCTGTTGAACAAATAATGGTCTCGCTTTTAATTCTGCTACACTTGTACCATCGTCAGTCATAGTCATATTTGCATTCATCGCACGTAAAGCAAATAATGATTTTCGGCTTAAAGCATCAGCAACTACATTAGCCTTTCCCGGGTGATAATCAATCACAAGCTCGTAGTCTTTTAATAATTCCAACCACCGTCGTTGTCTCAGATTCAGATCCTTCTTAGTCATTAAGTACTTTAGCTTTTATGATCGGAATAGACATGGCATTTTTCACCGAATAGATAGTGGCGCCATATCTTCAGAGCAAAAACTACACTGGCTGAACAAGCACTGCAACTTCCATTAACAAAGTTTTTAGCTGATCAAAACTCTTCTGACACTTTTCCGTCCACTCAAATCTAACATCTTTTTGAAGTAGCTTTGTACTGGAGTTGCAATCATTGAAAACCCTTTCACAAAGCGTCTATAATAATCGGTTAGTCCCAGAAAACTTCGAACTGTAGAAACATTATGTGGGGGTTTCCAATCAAGTACAGTCTAAATCTTACTCGGATCAACCCAAATACCTAATGCTGAAACAACATGCCCCAAAAATCTAACTTTGCGTAACCAAAATTCACATTTACTGAATTTTGCGTACAACCGCTTATCACGCAAAATCTGTAACACAAGTTTCAATTGTTCAGCATGCTCGATTTCGTTGCCCGAATAGATCAGAATGTCATCTATAAACACAACTACAAACCGATCCAAATACTGTCTGAATACCCGATTCATCAAATCCATGAAAATAGCAGGGACGTTAGTGAGTCCGAACGGCATCACTAAAAACTCGTAATAGTCGTATCTTGTCCAGAAAGTAGTCTTTGGCACATCATAATCTCTGACTGCAACTGATAATAACCCAATCTCAAATCTATCTTTGAAAATACTAAAGCCCCTTTTAGTTGATTGAATAGATCATCAATATGTGGCAACGGGTATTTATTCTTTATGGTCACTTTATTAAGTTGTTGATAATCGATACACATTCTCAGAGTTCCGTCTTTCTTCTTCACAAATAACACTAGCGCACCCTAGGGAGAAAACCTCGGTCGAGCGAAACCTCTATCGGTTAACTCTTGCAACTGGGCTTTCAACTCTTTTAATCCAGTCGGTGTCATTCTATACGGAGCTATCGAGATCGGAGTCGTCCATGGCACTAACTCAATACCAAACTCTACTTCCCGAACAGGTGACAAACCCGGCAATTCTTCCGAAAACACGTGCAGTACTCACATACAACAGGTACAGAATCAATCTTTTTTTCGGTCTCTTTATTATCAATCACATAAGCAAAGTAAGCTTCACAACCCTTTCTCATATACTTTCGAGCCAACATCGAAGATATCACTGCTGGAAACCCATTTAAATTCGTAGATTCAATCCGAATTATCTCATTATTCTGGCACCGCAGATCAATAGTCTTTCATCTGCAATTCACTACGGCATCGTGCACAGTTAACCAATCCATGCCGAGGATGATATCAAACTCATCAAATGGTAGTAACATTAAATCAGCCGAAAAACATGAATCTCGAATCATCAAAGGGTAATTTTTGCACATCTTATCTACTAGCACACACCGGCCCAGGGGGTTCGAAACCCGAATCACCAATTCAGTAGACTCAACAGGTAAAGTCTTACTGAATACAAATGTTTCACACACATAGGAATGAGTTGAACCGGGATCAATCAGAGCAATTACACTAGTATTAAAGAGAGTAAATATACCGGTGATAACATCTAGAGATGAAGCCTCCTCTCGGGCATGAATGGCATAGGCTCTAGCAGGCACACGAGCCTCTGATCGAATAGTTGTATCCAAAGTCCTTCTTTGAGTGTCGCTCCTACCTCCCGCATTTCGGGGTGGTCTACCCCTAGTTGCATTGCCACTCGGTCTTACACTCTGAGCATTATCCTTCTCAGCTAACTCCGGGCAATCCTGAATGAAATGGTCATGCGAACCACACTTGTAGCAAGCTCGATTGTTGGACTTGCCCCAACATTCACCAAAATGTTGCCTACCACACTGTTGACACTCGAGTTTATTCGGTCGAGTATTACCAACACTAGCAATCGAGGTAGCTCGTGAACTCACTGGTGGTCATTCTCGTATGGAAATCCTAGCATTAGACTTGGATCGGTTACTGACATTTCAAAATTTCTTTTGAAACACCCCAAATCTGGCCCACAAGCCCCGACCGGATCTGACATGTTCCTTCAGAAAAACTTAACTTAATATCGCTTCATGTTCTAGTAAAATAAGTCGATTATTAAAACAAGTTTGGATTTTTTTTTTTTTGAGTTGGAAACCAAGTCATCGTTCATGTTTGTATTTCATTAAAACGTTTCCTCCATGTTTCATAGATTAAAAGAATTGCCAGATTTTAGAGCTTATTAAGTTGTGAACCGTAAATTGATTGAGTGTTAAAACATTTGAAGTGGTTTTAAGGAAAGTATTTAGTTACTCGTTTGACGATTATCGTATGGAAATAAAACTTAAAATGCAAAATTGAACAGTTACTTAGTGGCCTTATTACAAATTAAATACCAAAATAAATCCTGAAAGAAACATACCAAAGAAAACTAAAAGAAAGAGTTCAAATATATGAAAACCCGAAATTCGCTGAGCATGGCCACCACGTAGTCCTCGCTGACCCGGTCCATAGCACTAAGTATCACTTGCAAAATATTGGCCCACGAAGGGTGAGTCAACAGACTCAATGTGTAACAGCCAACACAGAAACCCAACCGATTTAAGCCTTTATTTCTAACATTTCGGGCAAAGCCCATCTTTAGTCATATTCGGCCATAAGCCCATATCATAGCATACTAAATCACATATATACATAATTAATGATGCAACTCGAACCCACCTAGATATCCAACCTCTACACACCACCCGTACCTACCAATCACACCATGGGGATTACTAAATCGACCCTCCATCCGCTACACACACCTCGGCGGCGATCATTGCGATCAGCGCTCATCGCTTTAATACGTGGCATAGCCACCGGATAATGTGACAACGTCACCGGGTACATAATATTGTGACATAAGTCACCGGATAATGTGGTAAAACCACCGGAACACTTCCCCTTTTCATTATAACCCTCGTGCCCATGCAACATACATAATATACAGGTATCATGCTATATGACTAACTCCAGGCCCATATCGAAATTCAGATGCATTCATACAAATACTTGTAAACACTAATAACAGAGTGTAAGATGTAACGTACCTGAACGGACTGTACCATTGAATGGTACCCTTAGCCATGATTACTCATAACCTTATTAACACATATTTAACATTATTATTAATCTATCGGGAATTAGTGTGGGGTTACACACTTGAAAACACTAAGAATAACACTTTCGATCTCACTGACACTTCCGTTTGCAGGGATAACAACAATTTGCTTATCCCTTTTCGATACTGGCCCACAACCCGGTGGCCAATCCCGTACCTCAGAAACTAAGAGTTTCTTGAATCTAGGGGTAGGGACTACCCCTTTCTCTCCTCCACTGGTACTCGCATCCATCGAATATCACTTAATCAGAAACCTGGTTAATCGATACGCAAGAATTTAAATGAAACACATCTATAACTTATCTGAATACTCTTACCAGAATAGATCCGAATCTCAAAGACTCCTCCTTTGCCTTTGTCGAACCCTTCCTATAACATCACTGTTAGAATCGGCTAACACTTAAAAGGTATGGCCTTTGGCCGAATACTACAACTCCCTTACCTTGCTTGATTAAATCCCAAAAATTATCACCTGCCCCTGAGAGTTGTCGAAATCCCTACATGACTTAGGTTAGATTCGGTTCTAACATCACTGAACGAAAGTAAATGGCCTTTGGCCTAGGGTTATATCTTGCTTACCTCGAATATCCAAATCCCGAAGGATCCCCACTGCCCCTAACGTTTGCTTCCAAAAAGAGTTACGAATCCAAAACCTTGCATAGATTTGGCCATACACATAATTATATGATTAAGCCTCTGATTTCGGTAGACTAGAATAATAAAGAGAGATTTAACCGAAAGAGATCTCTTACTCTAAAACTCACCCGATTCGGCTTACTGACAGCCCTTGGAAATCAACGCGATAGAGGAGAATGGAAAGAGAGCGTAGTCGAAGATAAAAGAAGAGAGAAAGAAACGAATAATGGGAGGTTCGACTTTTGAGAGACGATAGAAAAAGAGAATGATTTTGGGAAAAGTGAAGGTACGGCTGAGCAAGTAAAGAAAAAGAGGAGAACCAATGCTACCACTTTCGGCTTTTGAATCAAAAAAGAAAAAAGGTTCGGCTATGATCAAGAAGTGCTTTCGGCTTTTGAAGACAGAGGAAAATGTTGTAAAGAAGGAGAAAAGAGGTTAAAGTCTTGTATGGTTTCAGCTTTGATGGGAATGAGAGGGTAGGTTTCGGCTTTTAGAGGGTAAATGAAGAAGAAATAAGATGAGAAAAAGATACACAAATGGTTCTTTACTTTCGGCTTTTGGTCAAGAGAGAAAAGGGTGCAAGTTTTTGGCAAGAAGCAGAGATGAAAAGAAAACTTTCGAAAGGGAGAAAATAGCCACACATTCACCTTATTTCGGCACCTAAAGCCCCTAGCATAGTCACTTCCCCCTTGGCCAAATATGCCACACCAAGACCCCTCCATTCGGCCAACTCTTCTTCTCTCTATCAGATTCCTTCTTTTCCTCCTATTTCTTCTCTTCTCCTCTTATTCAAAAGAGTTTGAATGGGTTAACACTTATCTTCCTTCTTAGCCGAAATTTCAAATCCTCATCCAACTAGAGTCCCCATGCCGTCCAACACTTCCTCCCTTGAAGCAAAAAAAAAACCTCCAAAATGCTTCCCTTGTTGCTCGAACCTCCTCCACCTTGACACTCCCTGAGGCGTCACTCTCCTGTGCTCTAAGTGGCGCCTCCCTTACCACTTTACCAACTGAGTTCTTGTGTCCTAGCTCACACGTAAATTTTCTTAAGGCCTAGCTCTCTTAGTTCCTCCTTCAAGGCTTAAAGACAAATATTTTTCTAAAGATTTTACCCACACCCCAAGGTTCCCAAAGCCCCCAAAACACATACAAACAGCACACAAGCACACTGCTATATACATTTGAGTTAAAACGCATAACGCCTAAATCTCGGATATTACATCTTTGATCTCATCTGAGAATTTTTACTTACTGATCTCTTGCGAAAACCTCTAGCTTCAAATTCAGCTTTTCTTTTCTCTTTTCCTGGCTCTTCAACTTTGCAGGCTCGCTCAACTAGTACCACAAACTCATTTATTTCAAGTATACCAACGACCAATTTTATGTCTTCGCTCAACCCTTCTTCAAATCTCTTACACATAGCAACCTCGGTTGCAACACACTCCCGGGCATAGCGGCTGAGTCTCACAAACTCACGCTCATAATCAGATACGGTCATACGACCCTATTTTAACTTGAGAAACTCTTTGCGTTTCTGATCAATGAATCACTGACTGATATACTTTTTGCAAAACTCCATCTGAAAGAAATCCCAAGTGACTCGTTCCTTTGGAACAACCGAAACCAAAGTGCTCCACCAATAATAGGCAGAATCTCGCAATAATGATATAGCACATTTCAAGCACTCTTCGGGTGTACAAGATAGTTTATCGAAGACACGAATGGTATTATCGAGCCAAAATTTAGCCTCCTCAGCATCATCAGTAGCTGTAGCTCTAAACTCTTCAGCTTTGTACTTCTTGACTTTATCAACAGGAGGCTTATTTAACCTCTCAGGATTAACAATCAGGGGCACCACAGGTGAAGTATTTGGATTCGGGGTTTGTTGAATAGCCAGATTAGTCTGGATATACTGATTAAACTAGCCATTTATTATAGTAAAGAATACTTGTTTAGCCCCTTCATCTTGATTACTCGTAGCTGGTCAAGATTCAACCGGCGCGATCCCTTGCGCAGGAGCAGGCACCACACTCTCGACATCATCGGGTACGGCTCGCTCGGGGTCAGGATCCATTTACTATACGAAAGAAGAAAAACACATTTCACTGTCTGTAACATCCTGGCATTAGGGGCTCTGCATTTTATGTCTCTGTGTGTGTTTGGCATGGTTTGTTTATTATTCTGGTGTGTTTGGGAGTCTCGGGAAAGCTCGGGGTTAAGCTTGAGCCTTGGTGAAAATTTTATTTTTAGGCACTTTAGGGGAGAGCTAGCAGAGGCAGGTCTTAAGAATAAATACTTATGTTTGATGACACAAGAAATGGGGTGGTAAAGTGGAAAGGAGAGGCCACTTAGAGTGCATGGAAGTGGCGTCACAAAGGAGTAGCACCAGGGAGGAGGTTCGAATCCCACAAGCCTTACTTTGGAGCTTTAATTTTTGGAACCTGGATAAGGAGAAGGTGGATTCGACAGGGACTCTTCAAGGTGGTTGGTTGAATGAGTCAAACCGTTTGAATGGATGGTCATGAGGAGCTTGGGGAGTTTGAAATGGTCAAACAATTCGAATAAGTGATGGGGAGCATTCGGTGGAGGAAATGAAGGAGGTGAGTTGGTGTTGGAGTGTTGGCCGAAAGTTGGAGAAGGGGGGAAGGAGAATTTCGGCTAGGTGGTGCATGGGGTTAGTGAATTTCGGCATTGTGGGAGTGATAGCAAAATCGAGAGCCTTAGTGTGTGGGTGCCGAATGTGGTAGCTCTTGAGTTCTTCTTTTCGATATTTGGGTATTTTTTCAAAGAGCATTTCAGGTTGGTTACCATTTTGGTGCTTGTGCCGAATCCCTTAGTGCATTATAGGCTTTTCTCTCCGTTTCTTTGAACATTCTTCTCATCTCTTTTTCCATTTTGCCAAACCCTCCCTAAACCTTCTTTTACCTATTTTGTTTGATCGTTCATTACTTCCCCTATTGAGTTATCTATCACTTTGGCCGAACCACCCATCTCCTGCACTCCTATTACTTTTCTTCATCTCTTCTTCTCCTTTACTCATTCTCTTGAACCCTCCAATCGAAACTTTCACTCTACTACTTGGTGTTCATCTTTCTCGAAGGCTGAAACCTTATTCGTCACCCTTTATTTCTTACCTTTGACATTCTTTTATTCTTTGAACGAAACCTACTCCTTTTCTCCTATCGGTTCTCGACCTGTTTGCTCCTTAGTCGAATCACCTTGAGTGTCAATCGGCATCTCTGCTTTAAGCCGGATATAGCGAAGTAAGGGGTTAGGGATCTTGGCTAGGAAGCCTTTTCGATAGGCTCTGTTGTTAAGGAAAGGAGAGATTCTGTTGCTCATCCCTTGTCCCTTCTTTCGGTTTTTGTAGCCAAAGCCGAATGGCTAATTGGCTTGGTGTGTATATTTTGGTTAACCCCTCTTCCTTTATCTTATTCTCTTATTTGGGATGCTTATTCCGGGAAACACCTTTAGCCATACGATTTGAGTCCCAAGTCTGAGGATCAGCCAATTTCTGAATCTCATCTCTCCATTCGGGTTCTTAAGGTAAAGGGTTCTTTAGTCTTGCGTTTTTGGACTCTTTTTTGATTATAGTCTATCTTAACCGAATCTCTTGATTAGAGGTTCTCTTTGATCTCTAATCGAGTCTACTTCATGGATACAAGAAACGGTCAAGCCAAGGAGGGAAGTGTATCTGTAACCCCTATTCCTAAGTTTAAAAAGCGTACTGTGTCAGCGGTTCGAGATTTTTTGCTGGGCTGTGGTAGGGAGCCGACGTCTACCTGGGATAGGGAAATAGCTGTCGTCCCTGCTAGTGAAAGCATCGACATAGAAACCTTGGTATTATGCGTTATCAGGTGTGTATTACTCACACATTTTTTCTTGTTGTTGTGTTATTAAATGTAATGGCTGGAAGCCGAAATGACTGATGTGATAGGCAAAATACCCTTATGGGTAAGGTTGGAGACACCGGGTAAGTTCTTCGATATTGATATTCTTGATTATATGTACGTATGTATGTTCGATGTTATGCATGTATGAAATAGTATCTGTTATGCATTGTGATAATGGTTGCATACATATTGTGCATGATGTGAAGAGCATGGGCTCGGGATTGAATGGAAGGAGAAGGGAGAATCAGTTACTACTGTCACGAGTGGTCTTAGTACCACGATGGTTGAAACTACAAATGATTAAATCAGTGTCTTGTCTCAGTGGTCAAGTACCACAGTGGGTTGGCCCCACGTATGTGTAATTTATCAGAGATCGTCACGGTGGTCTAAGACCACAGTGGGTTGGCCCCACGATTACATCTTATAGTGACTTTGTGTAACATCCCCAAACCCGGCCCATTCACTACGACCGAATCTGGTTATGTTAGTGCGGAAAAGTCGGTGGAAAATCTATTTAACTTAGAAAAATTTAAAACTTGCTAACTTTTAAAAAAATCCATGTTTATTTAAACTTATGATTAAAACTTTGTTATTAAAATATACTCATACTAAAAGATTAATATACCCAAGCCAAATTGAATAAGTAGGTTGGAAAAATATAATCATCTTCACAAAGTGTTTCAAATTCTTCAAATCATAATAAATACTAATAAAATAATAACAAAAATAAATAAGAGTCAAAAGGCCTTTATTACATATTCCATTTAAACCCAAATACTTAAAGTAAGCCTAAAACATTTAATCTCTTCTTCTCGCGCATGGGCCACCATGTGTCCATTCCAACCCGGTCCGATCGACGTGTCACCTGCGATGCTTAAAAAGTTGGGTGAGTCATACAGACTCAGTGTGTAACCAAACCATCGAAATCCACCCACATGCTAACCACATAACATCCCAACTATCAAATGCAACATGCAAGTATAATTATTAGACATTACCACAACGGGCTTGGCCTACCTTCAAATTATAACAATTACTGGGCTAGGCCCTTTTCACATTAGTCCACTGACCACTGGGTTTGGCCCATGTCCACGTATGTTCCCAAAACATACCTATTCATTGGGCTTGGCCCATTTTCATATTATTTCATAAACGGAATAATGCAATCATGAAACCCACCCAAACCTAGGGTCCATCCGCTACACACCCCCCTTATCCAAATTTACCACACACGGGGACTATCAAGTCACCCTCTCCTTTTCCTCCAAAAAGGCAACCAATGCCATCCACGATGTAGCATATAGCTAACATCAAACCACGATGGAGCACACAGCAATCCATCAAGCCACGATATGGCATAAGCGATATCAATCAAGGTAACCACGCCGAACTAAATCGCAAAGATCCACAACGCGACCTCGATCGGCGCCAATCCACGATGTAGCACAAAGTCGACATCAACCACGTACTCAAAGTACCCGTACCTTCTTTTCATAACCCACCCATGCTCATGCCACATAAAATATAATTGTGATAATGCATGCACATGCTTATTAATATCCATAAACATACTCACAAACAAATAATCACATTGCAACAGTCCGATACTAACTCGATCATCGCTATACCCCTTTAAGGGTACCATTTTCACATTTAATTGCACTTATTAGCATCATACAACATAAGCGAGATATATTCAAATCTCGGAAACAATGGTTTAACTACACACCTTATAACTGGAGCTCTAAACCTCGATCAAGCGCTATCAACTAGCGAAACTACCGCTATCTGCCTATAGCTATCTCCTGCCGCTGGCCCACACCCCGGTGGCCAATCCCGAACTGCTGAAACCGCTCTTTTCTTGAACTTCGGAATAGAGACCTTCCCTTGCCCACTCTGACTGGTTGTGGCCTCCATAAAAAACTTAATCAGGTAAACAGGTTAACCCCAAAACACCACTTAAGTACTTAATCTTAAAAAATAACCTTACCTCCACTTGATCAAACCGACTGCTACAAACGGAGGCTTGGCTAACCACTAAAACTTCAGAGTATCTCAGCCACGGAACCCGAAGAGATCTAAGCTAACATTCGGCCCAAGTGCTATCAAGTTGAGAGAAAGAAATTCGGCAAAGGGGTGATGGATGTAGATTCGGCTATTAAATCAAGGGGTAGAGAACAGTGGTTTCGGCCAAAGAGAGGAGAAAGAAAGGTGTGGGGTGTACTTTCGGTTTTGAAGTGAAAAGGAAGGGAAATAGGGAGAGTGAAGGGTTCGGCCACTTGGAAAAAAAATGTGAGAGAAGAAGAATAACAAGCTTTGGAGAAAAAGGTTTCGGCAACCAAGGAAATGGGGAACAAAAATTCGGCAAGGGAGAGAAGGCAAATGGTGAATGAATAATGAGCACCTCCCCCCCTATTTATACTAAAAGGCCAAGCTCCAACCCCAAAAATAATCCTCAAAATTCTCCTAAAATACCTCCCTTCCACCCATTCAAAAGCTTTGAAAAAGTCAAACCTAACTAGCCAAATTCAAAAAAAAAGATGACCAAGTCTTCTCCACCTTTTAAGCCTTTCAAAACCGTCCATCCACCCCACCAAGATGATGCAAAAACAATGCCCATCTCACGCCATGTGAATCGAACATGAGACCCTTCCTCCTGCAAATGGCGTCACCTTCCAAGCTCTAAAGTGGCACCTTCCTACCACTTTGCCAAGCCTATCTTTGTGCCATATTTCCACCAAAAATTCTCTTAAGGCCCCTCTATCCAAGCTCCCCCTTTTAGCCCCTAAAATGAAACATTTTCTAAGGCAACCTACCACCACCTAGGGTTCTCGGGACCCTAAAACTTACCCAAACACACACTTTGAAGTGTGCCAACACCCGAGCTAAGCACTGAGAAATCCAACCCCTAAAACCAGGTGTTACAATTCTACCCTCCTTAAAATAATTTCGTCCCAGAAATTACTAAACTAATGATCCAATTCCTCCCGCTACGCTATGGTTGCAAGACTCTTATCTTAAAGAGCTAACATACTTCCCAATCATAGCCTCTAAGTTCGCACTCAAAATTCACAAAGAACTCGAAAAAGAGCTATTCCCACAAGCAAGCAAAGCATTTAAAACATGCACCAAAGCGAGAGGAGCTTACCCGATATCACCTCCTTGGTTGATTAAGTGGAACCATTCCTCCATGGCTTGAACCATGACCCTCGTTGATCGAGGGCGGTTCTTAACGGATGTGCCTTAGATCCGCACCGAAAGCATGTTTTACTATTCCCCAACACTCTCTCTGTGTGAGGTCTTCCACATCGAGCACAGAGACAATTCCGATTCTCAACAAGCGCACTGCGGGTGTATGTACCGTATTCCCAACTCTTGGTCTTTTACGAGCATCTCCAAGCGATCTTGGCGGCTCAAGCCTTCTCTTATTCTCGTTCCTATTCTTTCCTCGGTTTTCCCTTACCGTCCTCTTAACTTCTTCTTGGCTATACGAGCTTTCTCCACTAGCACCGCGAAATCTCTTTCCCTCATGGAGCGATCAAGACTCGAAGTTCATCTCGCAATCCGTCTTCAAACCGGGACGCACTCTCTCATAGTCGGTGGCCACAATTCCTTAGCATACCGACTTAGCTGCGTACAAATTGCCGCCGTATTCCGCTATCGACTTATTTCCTTGCACCCATTTGAAACGCCTTCCTTTGCGCATCTAAGTAGCTTGCTCCAACGTATTTTCCTTCAAACTTTTCCTTAAAGTAATCCCAATCCAATCGATCTGCGGTACACCTTGTTTGTGATGAGCCACCATCGATAAGCCTCGCCCGTAGTAGTGCGAAACAAAGCACCTTTCAACTTTTCTCTGCGGGGCACAATCCAAGTCGTCCATAATTCTCTCGACTCCTTCTAGCCAATACTCTGCTACGTTCGGGCCGTTCCGACACTCCTCTAAAAACTTCAGCCTGTTCGACCTAAGTCTCTCGGACACGACTTAGAGCTCCATTTCCCCTACTAGCTCTTGCCACTTCTTGAAGCACGCGCGTAACATAGCCTGCGACACTGCGTCCTCTTCACTTATCGGATCTTGTTCCTCTACATCCACCGCTGGCGGCACTTCGCTTTCTGAACCATAGCCAGACCCTACTGGTTCCGAAGCTGTCATTCTACCTCTACCGCGTCCCCTAGAACTCATCTCTAGCGCTTCGATTTAATCTGTTTAGAAAGTTTTATGGATTAGAAATTATTGTTTCACTGTTTTATCCACGAGCAATTTTATGCAATGAAGGTTCCGAGAGTAGTTCTTTCGAGCAATCAAGTTTCCTTTTCCTACCCAGGGGTAATTTCGTCATTTTTCCTAAAGAGATATTTCGGTAATAACTCAGGGTCAATTTTGAAAATAGTTGTTCCAACTTAGAGATTTTTCAAAATTTGCAAATCTCAAGAGTCATCTTGAAAATTTTGTTTCTCAAACGAAGTGTGTTGCAAAAATTTCAGAAAGTAGGGTCATTTTCGTAATTTTGGAAATCATGGGCATTTTCGTAAATTCTCAAAATCGAGATATCACCACATTTTACAAAATAGAATTTTCTGATATTTAGTAAAGTAGGAATATTTCAGTAGAAGTTGAGAGAAATTTGAAAATTTAGAAACAAGGGCATTTGGTAATTTTGTCAACGGGGGTATTTTAAGTAAATTTCCACAAGTCGAGTATCCTAATATTTTGAAAACTCGGATTTTAGTATTTTGCAAGGTAAAGAGCATTTTATCAAAATTTGAGGGTAGTCTGATAATTTTGCAATCTGAGGGCATTTTGGTAATTTTGCCACTAAGGGCATTTTGGTAATTTTGTAAATTGAAAGAAAACGTCCTTCAAAATCAGATTTAAGGTTTCACAAACGGAGGGTAAATTTGAAAATTTAAAAGCAGGGAATTTAGAAAGCAAAGAAGGCTAATTCCCTTTCGGGTTTTAATAATTAGTTCACTGTGAACAAGTCCTCTTGGTTAAGGTGAACCAGTAGCTACGCACTGGTAGGATTCGAGTAAAGAGGAGGTGAGTCGCTGGGATTGCTTAAATACCAAGCTCTTCATGAATACCACTCCTAGACATGCGTGCAGTGGTTACCACACCTTAACTCGCGACTTACTTCACGAGTTTGTTTAAGAGCTTTAAGTTTTATGCAAGTGTTTGAGTAGACTAATCCTAGGGTCCAATAGCCTTAATATTCTAAACTACGAGCCCAACTAAGCCCATATGATTCATAATAACAAATTACTTCCAAAGTTCAAGTACTTACAGTGGACTTGAATTCGGAGGTACAGTGCCATGCCAAAATATCACGAAAACCTTTTATAAAAGCCCATTTTTTTCAAAAAGTCCATTTTGAAAACTGTTTCGGGCCCAAAAACCCTCAAAGCCGAGTTTTGAACCTAGCTCTGATACCAAACTGTAACATCCCCAAACCCGGCCCATTCACTACGACCGAATCTGGTTATGTTAGTGCGGAAAAGTCGGTGGAAAATCTATTTAACTTAGAAAAATTTAAAACTTGCTAACTTTTAAAAAATCCATGTTTATTTAAACTTATGATTAAAACTTTGTTATTAAAATATACTCATACTAAAAGATTAATATACCCAAGCCAAATTGAATAAGTAGGTTGGAAAAATATAATCATCTTCACAAAGTGTTTCAAATTCTTCAAATCATAATAAATACTAATAAAATAATAACAAAAATAAATAAGAGTCAAAAGGCCTTTATTACATATTCCATTTAAACCCAAATACTTAAAGTAAGCCTAAAACATTTAATCTCTTCTTCTGCATGGGCCACCATGTGTCCATTCCAACCCGGTCCGATCGACGTGTCACCTGCGATGCTTAAAAAGTTGGGTGAGTCATACAGACTCAGTGTGTAACCAAACCATCGAAATCCACCCACATGCTAACCACATAACATCCCAACTATCAAATGCAACATGCAAGTATAATTATTAGACATTACCACAATGCGGGCTTGGCCTACCTTCAAATTATAACAATTCATTGGGCTAGGCCCTTTTCACATTAGTCCAGTCGACCCACCACCGGGTTTGGCCCATGTCCACGTATGTTCCCAAAACATACCTATTCATTGGGCTTGGCCCATTTTCATATTATTTCATAAACGGAATAATGCAATCATGAAACCCACCCAAACCTAGGGTCCATCCGCTACACACCCCTTATCCGATTTACCACACACCAGGGGACTATCAAGTCACCCTCTCCTTTTCCCTCCAAAAAGGCAACCAATGCCATCCACGATGTAGCATATAGCTAACATCAAACCACGATGGAGCACACAGCAATCCATCAAGCCACGATATGGCATAAGCCGATATCAATCAAGGTAACCACGCGAACTAAATCGCAAAGATCCACAACGCGACCTCAGTCAGCGCCAATCCACGATGTAGCACAAAGCTGACATCAACCACGTACTCGAAGTACACCCGTACCTTCTTTTCATAACCCACCCATGCTCATGCCACATAAAATATAATTGTGATAATGCATGCACATGCTTATTAATATCCATAAACATACTCACAAACAAATAATCACATTGCAACAGGTCCGATACTAACCTGATCATCGCTATACCCCTTTAAGGGTACCATTTTCACATTTAATTGCACTTATTAGCATCATACAACATAAGCAGATATATTCAAATCCCGGAAACAATGGTTTAACTACACACCTTATAACCTGGAGCTCTAAACCCTCGATCCCGACGCTATCAACTAGCGAAACTACCGCTATCTGCCTATAGCTATCTCCTGCCGCTGGCCCACACCCCGGTGGCCAATCCCGAACTGCTGAAACCGCTCTTTTCTTGAACTTCGGAATAGAGACCTTCCCTTGCCCACTCTCACTGGTTGTGGCCTCCATAAAAAAACTTAATCAGGTAAACAGGTTAACCCCCAAAACACCACTTAAGTACTTAATCTTAAAAAATAACCTTACCTCCACTTGATCAAACCGACTGCTACAAACGGAGGCTTGGCTAACCACTAAAACTTCAGAGTATCTCAGCCACGGAACCCGAAGAGATCTAAGCTAACATTCGGCCCAAGTGCTATCAAGTTGAGAGAAAGAAATTCGGCAAAGGGGTGATGGATGTAGATTCGGCTATTAAATCAAGGGGTAGAGAACAGTGGTTTCGGCCAAAGAGAGGAGAAAGAAAGGTGTGGGGTGTACTTTCGGTTTTGAAGTGAAAAGAAGGGAAATAGGGAGAGTGAAAGGTTGGCCACTTGGAAAAAAATGTGAGAGAAGAAGAATAACAAGCTTTGGAGAAAAAGGTTTCGGCAACCAAGGAAATGGGGAACAAAAATTCGGCAAGGGAGAGAAGGCAAATGGTGAATGAATAATGAGCACCTCCCCCCCTATTTATACTAAAAGGCCAAGCTCCAACCCCCCAAAAATAATCCTCAAAATTCTCCTAAAATACCTCCCTTCCACCCAGTCAAAAAGCTTTGAAAAAGTCAAACCTAACTAGCCAAATCAAAAAAAAAAAGATGACCAAGTCTTCTCCACCTTTTAAGCCTTTCAAACCGTCCATCCACCCCACCAAGATGACTTAAAAACAATGCCCATCTCTTTGCTCCGTGAATCGAACATGAGACCCTTCCTCCCGCAAATGGCGTCACCTTCCAAGCTCTAAAGTGGCACCTTCCTACCACTTTGCCAAGCCTATCTTTGTGCCATATTTCCACCAAAAATTCTCTTAAGGCCCCCTCTATCCAAGCTCCCCCTTTTAGCCCCTAAAACTGAAACATTTTCTAAGGCAACCTACCACCACCTAGGGTTCTCAGGACCCCTAAAACTTACCCAAACACACACTGAAGTGTGCCAACACCCGAGCTAAGCACCAGAAATCCAACCCCTAAAACCAGGGTGTTACACTTTGTCATGAGTGACTGTTGTCACAAGTGGTCTGGGACCACGGTGGTCATGAACCACAGTGGCTTAATGCCACAGGTGTTTGGATGGAGAGCTAAACTGGGTTGGGCTGCATTGCATATATGGAACATGTGTCGGATTGAGTGGGCTAAGGCCCAGTTTGTGTTTCATGGGGATTTACACACTGAGTCTAGGTGACTCACCCCTTTGCTAATCTTGCAGGTAATCAGTAGATGGCGGGTTTTGGGCCGGGACGGATTCGAGGTGGCCATGCGTTACGATTGCTTAAGTAAACTCGAACTTTATTTTAAACTTATTTCTATTTTGGGATTTTAATTTGTAATAAGGCTGCTTTAACTTTATTTTGGGGTTTTGTTTAAATGCTGATTTTATATATGTTATGAATTAACGGAAAAACGAGGTTTTCTTAAAAACGTAAATAGAAGATTTCCAAAATTTCAACGAATGGATAACAAGCCACAAATAATTAAAACTTGGGATTTTTCTTGACATTACAAACATTATTTCCAAAGATCACGCACCTCAACATTCATTTTGATTGTCACCCTTTTGAAATTTTCTAAGTTCGGTTTTGGTAAAATAAACTCGATTTCAGCACCTAATTAACTTAAAGATAAAACGGCAAAGTATGTGTAATCCAGCATTCTATTTTAATGGCCCTAACATTGATTCACCAAACAAAATAATTTCTCAAATTAGGATGTTTTGCCAATTTTTTTTTAAAATCTATTTTTCCTGTAACAATTCAGATTTGGTCATAACGTTTTGACCGGGTTTGGGGCGTTACGCTGTCAGAAGTCATCACACTATCACAGTAAAAATTATGGCATGTATAGCTAGACTCATGCACGCTGCGTTAGTCCGAGAATCGACTAAACCGTAGCTCTAATACCAATCAAATGTAACACCCCTAACCCGTATCCGTCGCCAGACTAGGGTTACGAGGCATTACCAAACAAATCACAACTCAGAACCGACAATCATATACAAAAATCATACATCTCTATTACAAGTCGAATAGAATAAACTTCACTCACATGGTTATCAAATGCCTAATTCATTATCAAACATACTTCAATCATATTAAAGATATTTGTGGCTGATCAAACTTTTATTGGATGTTTATAACATACTCACTTGCACATATTAAAAAAAAATCAACAGATACCATTTCATTCATAGAACATTTTAACACATTATCATAGCTACTGTCTCATGTGCATGTAATCAACCAAACCATTTACCCATTCATTTTAATACCTCTCACAACCAAATATATATGTATTTTATAACCAAATTATTAAGGCAATCAAAAGGCCGAATATGTCTAACTATTTCATGATCTATAATCTAAATCTAATAAACATGTCATCAACCGTATACTTAACAACTCATGGCATTCATACATTCATTCATATCCGATTATAATATAACCAAGAAATCAAAACAACTCGTTCTATTTTATAAGTACAAATGCCAAATCAAATAATATGATTTGCACATATTATACATTGTACTAAAATTCAAACAAAAGCCAACTTACTTCTTATCAATTCGACTAGCAAAACTTATCCTGAAACACTACATTCGATTGTGAATTAAAAACCAAGCCTATATAGCAAATTCATATTCAATACATACACAGCAAATCACTCATACCAATACATATTTTTAAGTCCTATCTAATACTTTATATTGCCAAAACAAATATCCATCCACCATGCAATTTATACCATAAGATATACTTCCAAACAATCTTAGACCATGTTCGAGTACACACATAAGTCATAATATTATAGGTAAGCCATTTTCGCATGGCTTAAATATATACATATCCCAAAACAATCTTTTCAAGATATAACTTAGCCTATACATGCCATAGTTTCAAACATTCAGCTTATAAAATACCCAAAATTAGTCGATAGTGTGATAGACTTTGACGATAATCCCCGAGCTCGAAACTTATCTCCAAAATCTATAAAACAATGATATTAAACACACACAGTAAGCTATCATAGCTTAGTAAGTTTTAAGCAATTTTTATGACAACAATACATTACATCATTATCTCATAAATTTAATAAATATTTAATAGACAAAAATCCATTAACAACTCATTTTCTTGTGCAACCACAAAACATTTCTTATCTCTCAAATTCAAGCCGAACCCAATATAATTATTTCTTCTCCATGCATTATCCATGTATTCAAGTTCTAAACTATTCAAACATATTTCTTATATCAAATTTCCACATATCCGAATCACATCTTATAATTCATAAACAACCAATATGACTATGTAAACATATGTACATATCAACTTACATCATTTTAACTATACATTTAAAAGACACATTCCATCCCATCTGCAAATAATCACTTACTCTTAATGTCAGATACCACTTATCGTAGTTTCAATACTTACCAAAATTAGGTCTTTGAATTGAAAATTTACTTGTGCCCTTAATATTCGTTGACCAATTTCACACACTTAGTGCTCGGTAATTCAATTCGTACACTTAGTGTATAGTGATCGATTTCACACACTTAGTGCTCGGTATTTTAAATTCACACACTTAGTGCATAATGATTGATTTCGCACACTTAGTGCCTTTCTCAAACCTGTTACACATTTATATATCCAATCTCATAAAAATTAAACCTCCACTATAAATATACGTATTAGCTTAAATCAATCTCAATAATCAACAACCCATTCAGGTGTACCAATGGCACATATACATATCTCACATTCATCTATACTATGCACATATATATAGTTATCACAATCACCTATATCAATAATATTTATACATACTTCCATTAAATTCACATATACCACTATAAGAAAAATCCAATTCATCTCAATTGCTTAAAAACTTACCTCAGAAATCGACAGATTAGGTTTCCTGGCTATTCGTTCAACTTCGTTTTTCCCCGATCCAATCCCGATTCTTTTTGTTCTTGATCTAAATAATTTCAAATTAAGCTCATTCAACATTTTTCTCATTCAATTTAGTCCAAAAACACATAATTTGGCAAATTACAATTTTACCGCTGACATTTACAATTTTTGCAATTTAGTCCCTATTGCACAAAACACAAAATACTCAAAATTTAGCCATACTTCTTTAGGGCCGAATCTTCATCATCCTATTACAAGCTCATACAATTCATTTATTTCACATTTTAGTCCCTCAAAAATTTATTTTTGCAATTTAATCCTAACTACTCAATTTCATCAAAAATTCAAAGTCAAAACTTGTTAATCTAACACATATAATCAATATTTCATCATCAACTCACAAAACAACAAGCCTTCTTCAATGGCAATTCACAAAATACACAACCAATTCAAAAATTCAAGCATGGGCTAGCTAAATCACATAGCAACGATCTCAAAAACGTATAAATCATCAAAAATCGAACAAAATCACTTACCCAATTAAGCCTCCCAAGTGCCAAACCTCATGAAGCTTTTCTTCTCTTATTTCTCTTAGTTTCGATCAACAGAGAAAGATGAACACTTTCTTTTTCCTGTCCTTTCTTTTATTCAATTATTCATATTATCATATATTAAATTACTACCTAATGACATAAAATTTATAATAAACAATTTCACTACTATGACATGCAAATGATGACCGACACTAAGCTTTATTTTTGGCGAAATTGCAATATTAATACCTCAATTTAAGAAGCCACCTTCAATTTTGTAACAACCCGGTTTAGACCCTAGTCGAAACAGTGGTTCGAGACCACAAATCTGAGGTCGTAAAAATATTTTAATGATATTTTCTGTGTGAATGATATGTGATATAGTCTGTGTGAAAATTCTGTGTGATAATTTGATCATTTGTGAGTCGAATTAAGAGAAAGGACTGAATCACGTATTGAATAAAAGCTATGTGTTGAACTATAAATACTTAAGTGTTGTTGGCTTTTTAAAATGAAGGCCTTAAATGGAAATTAAGCCATTATTGAGATAGTGGATGGTCGAATGTCATAATAACCTTATTTGTTATTTGTTTTATATTTATTAAGAAAGGTTAAAATGGTAATTGTTTTAATAAAACAACTTATATGATTATATGAAAGATGATAGTGGATTGTTCATCCATCCACCACCGAAATTAGGAAAGAAAAACAAGGTTTGAGCATTTGAACATTCGGCCAAGGTCTAGGCATAAATGGGGTATGAATTTGATGACTTTTTGAAATAGGGACTAAGATGTCGAAATGTGAAAATATGAGGGCTATTACGCAAAATGCCCTAAATATGTGTGTGTGGACTAAATTGAGTGAAATGGTAATTGAATGGATTGAATTTAAATGTGTATAGACCAAGAAAGAAGAGGTTCGGATCGAGATCGTGGCAGAGATAAAATGTTCGATTAATCGACCATATCGATAGTCGACGCCCGAGGTAAGTTCGGATATAATACATGTTAATAAGATATGTTTTAGTATTATGAATTGAATATGTATATGTGTATGAAATTGAGATGCTATGTGCAAGATTTAGTTGCTGGCACTAAGTGTGCGAAAATGTAAATCGAAACAGAAATGAGAGGCACTGGGTGTGTGATGATATAAAAGTTACGGCTTATTTGCTTGGCACTGTATGTGTGACACCGAGACAGGTCGGTTAATAGAATAGGCACTAAATGTGCAATGACAAAAATGTTACGATTATGCATATAGCATTATGTGTGCGATTATATTGAATGGAAATTAAAGGATGATCAACAAGTATTATCGAGCGTTGAATAGTTTGGTGGTCTAATAACTATGTGTAGCTAAGGTACATATTGGACCTTTGTGGTTGATAAGTATAATCAAACTATGATTGAGGAAATGAGTACTTTAACTATAGATGATATGGTATGAGTATATAAGAAATGATCTATGTGATGGCTATTATATACGTCGATTTGAATTGATGATATTATGTATTATGTTAAGAACTTACTAAGCTTTATAAAGCTTACTGTGTGATTTGTTTCCCTGCTTTGCAGTGTCAGTAAAACTAGCTCGGATCGGAGAATCGTCAGCATCTCCGTCACACTATCGACAATCTATTTTGGGTATTTTGGAAAGGTGTACATAGTTAAAATATGGCATGTATAGGCTGGTCATTTGAATCATGTTTGATGTTTGTAAGTAGCCATGAGATGTGGCTAGATATGTACTAGTTTTGGCATGAATGGTTTTGGTATATATATATATATGTGATACTTCTTTTGGTATGAATTGTGAGTTGAGAAATTGACTTATGAATAGTAACTATGTGTTGGTATAATGCTAATAGGAATTAGTGAATTGAGAAGGAATGATGTTTGGTATTGAATGTATTATGCTTGTGATGAGATAAGTTTTGGTATTGAATTTGTTATGGTTGGAATGGGAATTGAATGCATAGATTGAATGGTCATTTTGGTATGTTTTTGGTTTCCTTATGTTCATGACATGTTTTGGAATGTGTTGCTTGTAGGTTTGACCCTAAGTGGGTGGCATTTTGGCCTTGCAAAATGGCCTATAATGTCACACGGTTGTGGCACACGGGCATGCCTTAGACCGTGGGTAAATTGGCAGAATGTAGCCTAAAAATAACACGGCCTTGACACGGACATGTTTGGTGGCTGTGGTGGGGAAGTCAGTTACGGTCAGGACACACGACCGTGCCTGGTAGCCATGGGGACCAAGTCAGTATATAGACACGGTAGGACGCACGGGGGTGTATAGAAGCCGTGGAGGGCACACGGTCTCCTCTCACGGTCGTGTCTCCACTAAATTTTAGAAAAAGTTTTAAATTTTCATGAAATTTTGTATGTGCTTCGGTTTAGTCCGGACCCCTCTTTAGTTTGTGAAATAGGTCTCGTAGACCTTGATAAGGGATAGCATGATTGTAAATGAAGGTGGTTAATGATGATTTACTTTGTGTCGTTAATTCTAGATGTTAAAGGTTCTGTTTGACCAGTAATGCCTCTTATCCCTATTCCGGCGAAAGTCTCGGGTTAGGGGTGTTACATTTTATTGGATCAGAGCTACGGTTTAGTCGATTCTCAGACTAACACAGCGTGTATGAGTCTAGCTATACATGCCATATTTGAAATTGCGATAGTGTGATGAATACTGATAGCTAAAAATGTGTTTTTATATAGTAATGGATCCCGATCGAGCAACTGCTGACGATGTAGAAAGCAATGCGCCTGCTCTCGCTGAAGGGACAGTGCCGGCTACTTCAAGGCCGAATGATAGTGGTGAGGGAGGAGAGGCTAAGCAAGCCTTCTTCTGAATAATGAGTGAGTGGTTTACGGAGTTCGTTCAAACGAATCCAGCTGCTTCACAACCTCCACCCCTGCAAGTACCTGTTGTGCCTCAAGTTGTAGATCTGATCAGATTGAATAAGCCTCCTGTGGATAAAATTAGTAAGTATGGGGCCGATGAGTTTAGGGCCACATCAGATGACGATGCTGAACGAGCTGAGTTTTGGCTTGAGAATACAATCAGAGTATTTGATGAGATGTCGTTGGACCCTGATGAGTCTATTAAGTGTGCAGTTTCCTTGTTGATAGACACGGCTTACAACTGGTGGAAAATGTTGATATCTGTGGTTCCGAGAGAGAGAATTACCTAGGATTTCTTTCAAGTCGAGTTCAGAAAGAAGTATATCAGTCAATGTTTCGTTGATTAGAAACATAAAGAGTTTCTAGAATTGAAGCAGTAGGTTGGTTGTTACTTTACTAAACTGGCGAGAATTTGTAAAATTGAGTATGCGAGAGAATATGTCTCGACCAAAGCTACTATGTGCAAACGTGTCATAGAGGGATTGAACGAAGACATCAAGTTATTGGTTGGGATACTCGATATAAATGAATTTGTTGTGTTAGTAGAAAGAGAGTGCAAAGCTGAAGAGCTCAGTAAGGAAAAGAAGAAAGCTGATTCAGAAGCTCATGAGGAGAAAAAGAGATCAATGAATAAATTTTCCCAACCTTCTACTAAGAGATATAGAGATGCAGGTAACCGTTCCAATGCTTCGTTTGGACATCCAAGTAGAGATCATTTGAGACAGAGTACTGGTCCACGAATTCAAGCTCCGAATGAATCAAGTGTTGGCAGTGTTAAGAGTAACAAGCCTGAGTGCAGACAGTGTGGAAGACGACATGTGGGAGAGTGCTGGGGAAAGTACAACAATAAAGTTTATTACAAATATGGATCCCGAGATCATTTTATTAGAGATTGCCTGAAAATGGTCGAAGAGGAAAATGTTGAAAATGAAAAACCGAGTAATGTGATGGCTAGAGGTTGACCACCCAAAAACACTAGAAATGAGAATGATAACCAGAGGACAACTGATACAACTATGAGATCGGAGGCGAGAGCTCCTGCCCGAGCCTATGCTATATGTGCACGAGAGGAAGCATCACCTCCAGACGTCATCACCGGTACTTTCACTTTTTTTGATATTGATATTATTGCATTGATAGATCCGGGGTCAACTCATTCCTATGTGTGTATGAATTTAGTATTGAATAAGACTCTACCTGTTGAGTCTACTGAATTCGTGATTAGAGTGTCGAACCCTTTAGACAAATGTGTCTTGGTGGATAAGGTGTGCAAGAATTGCCCATTGATATTTCGTGATATATGTTTTCCGGTTAATTTAATGTTATGAATTCGACATAATTCTGGGTATGGATTGGCTTACTCTACATAATGCCATCATGAATTGTAAAAGAAAGAGTATTGAATTGAAAAGTCAGAACGGTGAGCTAGTTCGAATTGAATCCAGTGATATGAAAGGATTACCATCTATTGTATCTGCAATGAAAGCCATAAACTATGTGAAAAAGGGTTGTGAAGCTTATTTGGCATACGTGATTGATACAAAGGTGACGAAAAAGAAAGTGGAATCCGTGCCTATGGTATGTGAGTTTCCAGATGTGTTTCCTGAAGAGCTACCGGGATTGCCTCCGACCCGAGAAGTGGAATTTGGTATCGAATTAGTGTCGGGGACTACTCCTATTTCTATAGCTCCGTATAGAATGGTACCAACAGAATTGAAAGAGCTAAAGTCATAGTTGCAAGAGTAGGCTGATAGAGGATTTGCACAATCGAGTTTCTCACCCTGGAGAGCTCCTGTGTTATTTGTGAAAAAGAAGGACGAAACTATAAGAATGTGTATTGATTATCGACAGTTGAACAAAGTGACGATAAAGAACAAATATCCGTTGCCTCGTATCGATGATTTGTTTGATCATTTGAAGGAGCTCTGATGTTTTCAAAGATAGATTTGAGATCGGGCTACTATCAGTTGAGAGTTAAAGAATCTGATGTGCCGAAAACTGCTTTTAGAACGAGGTATGGACATTATGAATTATTAGTGATGCCTTTCGGACTAACAAATGCTCCTGCAGTGTTTATAGATTTGATGAATCGATATTCAGACTGTATTTGGATCACTTTGTGGTGGTGTTCATTGATGATATTCTAATTTATTCGTGTGATGAGACGCAACATGCCGAACATTTAAGAACCATGCTACAAACACTATGTGAGAAACAGTTGTATGCAAAGTTTAGCAAATGTGAATTTTGGTTGCGTGAGGTTGGTTTTCTGGGACATGTTGTATTAGCTGCCGGAATACGAGTTGATCCGAATAAAATCTCCGCTATTTTGGAATGGAAACCTCCAAGAAGTGTGTCTGAAGTCCGTAGTTTTCTGGGACTAGCGGGATATTATAGACGATTTGTGAAAGGTTTTTCGATGATTGCGACTCCGTTGACAAAGTTATTAAAGAAAGATGTTAGATTTGAGTGGTCAGAAAAGTGCCAGCAGAGTTTTGAGCAATTGAAAGTGTTGTTAACAGAAGCACCAGTGTTGATTCAACCTGTGTCAGGCAAAGAGTTCATAGTTTACAGTGATGCATCGTTGAATGGTTTGGGCTGTGTGCTGATGCAAGAAGGGAAAGTCATTGCATATGCTTCGAGACAGTTAAAGCCGCACGAAAAGAACTACCCAACACATGATCTTGAACTGGTTGCGATTGTATTCGCATCGAAGATTTGGCGTCACTATCTGTTTGGGGAAAAATGTCACTTTTATACTGACCATAAGAGTTTAAAGTATTTGATGACTCAGAAAGATTTGAATTTACGACAGAGAAGATGGTTAGAGTTGTTCAAAGATTATGAACTTGTGATAGATTACCACCCGAGTAAAGCTAAGGTTGTAGCTGATGCCTTGAGCCGAAAATCGTTATATGCATTGCAAGCTTTGAGTAATCAGATAGATCCGTGTGATGATAATGTGGTGGTAGCTGAATTGAAAGTAAAACCATTGTTCTTACAACATATTTCTGAAGTTCAGAAGAGTGATAATGAGTTCCTAGCAAAAAGAGTTCAATGTGAGTCGGATGCCATATCAAAATTTTGAATCGATAATGATGACTATTTGAGATTCAGAGATCGGATTTGTGTTCCAAGAAATTCGGAGTTGATTCAAATGATTTTGAATGAAGCTCACCATAGTCATTTGACTGTACATCCGGGGAGTACGAAAATGTATAATGATCTGAAACAACTCTATTCGTGGCATGGCATGAAAAGGGATATTTCTAACTTTGTGTCGAAGTGTTTAGTTTGTCAACAAGTTAAGGCTGAACATCAAGTTCCGTCTGGTTTGTTACAACCGATTATGATTCCTGAGTGGAAATGGGAGAGAATCATAATACACTTTGTGTCGGGTTTGCCTTTATCTCCGAGTAAGAAAGATGCGATCTGGGTGATAGTGGACAGATTAACGAAATCAGCTCATTTCATTCCGGTGAAAACCTATTATTCTTTAGATAAGTTAGTTGAACTGTATATTGATGAGACTGTAAAATTGTACAGAGTACCGTTATCTATAGTGTCTGATAGAGATCCAAGATTTACCTCGCGATTTTGGAAGAAATTGCAAGATGCTTTAGGCACGAAATTGCATTTTAGTATTGCTTTTCATCTACAAACGGATGGTCAATCAGAGCGAATCATTCAGATTCTTGAAGACATGCTGAGATGTTGCATACTTGAATTTGACAATACGTGGGAAAAGCACTTATCCTTTATTGAGTTTGAGTATAACAACAGTTTTCAATCTAGTATTAAAATGGCACCATGTGAGGCTCTTTACGGTCGGAAGTGTCGAACTTCATTGTATTAGATTGAGATGAGTGAGAATAAGATTCACGGGGTTGATTTGATAAAAGAGACTGAACAAAAAGTGAAGATAATTCGTGATGATTTAAAAAGCGACCTCAGATCGTCAGAAATCTTATGCAGATTTGAAACGAAAAGATATTGAGTTTGAAGTTGGTGATAAAGTGTTTTTGAAAGTGTCTCCGTGGAAGAAAATACTTCGATTTAGCCAAAAGGGCAAGCTGAGCCCGAGGTTCATCATACCGTACGAGATTATTGAACGAGTTGGGCCAGTTGCTTATAGATTGAAATTGCCACCTGAGTTAGAAATGATTCATAATATGTTTCATGTGTCAATGCTTCGACGGTACAGATCAGATCCGTCTCATGTGATTGCTCTTACTGAGGTTGAAATTCAGTCAGACTTGTCGTATAGTGAAGAATCGATCCGAATTTTGGCGCAAGAGATTAAAGAATTGAGAAACATAAGAATTTCCTTAGTGAAAGTATTATGGCACAAACACAGGATTGAAGAGGCTACGTGGGAATCTTAGAATGTTATGAGAAAGCAATATCCACACTTATTCACTGGTAAGATTTTCGAGGACGAAAATCCCTAAGGGGGGAGAGTTGTAACATCCTGGTTTAGACCTTAGTCGGAACAGTGGTTCGAGACCACAAATCTGAGGTCGTAAAAATATTTTAATAATACTTTCTGTGTGAATGATATGTGATATAATCTGTGTGAAAATTCTATGTGATAATTTGATCGTTTGTGTGTCGAATTAAGAGAAAGGACTGAATCGCGTATTGAGTAAAAGCTATGTGTTGAATTATAAATACTTAAGTGTTGTTGGCTTTTTAAAGTGAAGGCCTTAAATGGAAATTAAGCCACTATTGAGATAGTGGATGGTAGTGTAACACCCCTATCCTGAGTCCGTCGCCGGATTAGGGTTAAGAGTGTTACCAGACAGATCGGAAACATTCACAGACAAAACCATATGTTCAATCATCATTCTTAGACATAAGGTCCCTTAATCGGGTCCTCGAGACCTTAAGCATGCTTATAAACTGAGTTGGGACTAAACCGAAACACATACAAAATTTCATGAAATTTGAAACTTTTCTAAAATACAGGGGAGACACGCCCGTGGAAGGAGACCGTGTGCCCTCCACGGCTTCTAGACACACCCGTGTTCAACCTTGTTTACAAACTATACCAACACGGTCATTAGGCACGCCCGTGTGCCATGGCCGTGTACTTTTAAGCCATATACTGACTTTCCCGCCACGGCCACCAAGAACGCCCGTGTCGAGGCCGTGTGATTTTATGTTGCATCCTGCCAATTTACCGACGGTCTAAGGCACGCCCGTGTGCCATAACCGTGTGACATTATAAGCCATTTACAAGGCCAAAATGCCAACCAAATGGTTCAAACCTATAAGCATCATTTGCCAACACTTATCAATCATATATGGCAACCATAAACATACCAATTAGCCATTCAAAACATGCATTCAATACCAATTCCAACCATGTCAATATCAAAGACTAAAACTCATATCATCACAAGCATACTACATCAATACCAAACATCATCTCTTCTCAATACCACTAATTCATATTAGCATTTTATCAACACCAAGTTACCATTCATAAAACAACTTCTCAAACCACAAACCATATAAAAAGATGCATCACATATATACCAAGTCATTCATGCTAAAACTAACACATATTTAGCCACATCTCATGGCTACTACAAATCTCAACCATGATTCAATTGACTAGCTTATACATGCCATATCTTAACTATATACATCTTTCCAAAATACCCCAAAATAGATTGCCGATAGTGTGACTGAGAAGCTGACAATCCCTTGATCCAAGCTAGCTTTACTGACACTACAAAGCAGAGGAACAAATCACACAGTATGCTTATAAGGCTTAGTAAGTTCGAAATAAAATACAACTATATCATCAAGTCAAACCAATTCATATAATAATCATCACATAGATCATTCTTCTTGTACTTATACCATACAATCAATAGCTAAACTACTCATCCGTCCGTCCATAACATCATCTCCAAGCTATTCAATGCTCAATTATACTTGTTGATCATCATTTGATATTCATTCAGCTTAATCGCACACTCAGTGCCTAAAACACGGTCGATACTTATTAGTCATCGCACACTTAGTGCCCAAATCTCTCAACCGACTTATCTCGATAACGCACACTCAGTGCCAATTCAATAAACTGAAGCTTTTATAACATCGCACACACAGTGCTATTCATTCCTATTTTGATTTTAATATCGCACACTGCCCTTAACATAAACTTGCATATAGCATCTCAATTTCATACATATATACACATTCATTTCATAATACAAAATCATATGTTAACAACATGTATTATATCCGAACTTACCTCGGACGTCGACTATCGATACAGTCGACTAATCGAGCACTTTATCTTTGCCTCGATCTCGATCCAAACCTCTTCTCTCTTGGTCTATGCACATTTAAATTCAATCCATTCAATCACATTTCATTCAATTTAGTCCACACACACACACATTTAAGGCATTTTGCATAATAGTCCTCATAATTTCACATTTCGACACTTTAGTCCCTAATTCACAAAATCATCAAATTCACCAAATTCCAATATACATGTGCTTAGCCAAATTCTTCTTGAACCTATACAAATCTACACATTTCATTTATTTCACATTTTAACCCTTCAATTTGCTATTTTCAATATTTAGCCCTAATTAGCTAAATTCATCAAAATTTCAAGAACAACACTTGTTAATCCAACACCAAGTTCTCATATTTTACTACCAACTAGCACATAGCTCAAATGTTCATCAATGGCTCATCACAAAACATCATCAATTCATGAAATTACAACATGGGTTTTGTAAAGCACAAAGCAACGATTACAAAAACGTAGAAATTATCAAAAACCGATCAAAATTCATACCTTAATCAAGGATAGCAATGGTCGAATATTTCAAGCCCTATTTCTTTCTCTTTTTCTTCTTCAATTTCGGCAATGGTGATGTAAAAAGATGAACATTTCATGTTTTGTTTAATTATTTATGACTTATTTACTAATTACCAAACTAACCTTTTATTTAACTTATAAAACATTTATCCATTAAGGTTATTCTAGTCCATTGCCACCCACTATCACTAAATGTGGCCTAATTGCATCATAAGGCCTTCACTTTATAAAGACAACCACAATTAAATACGTAACAATCAAAGACACAAAGATTTTACACTTTACGCGATTAAGTCCTTTTTCTTAATTCGACACACAAACGATCAAATTATCACACAGAATTTTCACACAGACTATATCACATATCATTTACACAAAAAATAACATTAAAATATATATTTTTTTACGGCCTCGGATTTGTGGCCTCGAACCACTGTTCCGACTAGGGTCTAAATCGGGATGTTATAGGTAGAATGTCATAATAACCTTATGTGTTATTTGTTTTATATTTATTAAGAAAGGTTAAAATAGTAATTGTTTTAATAAAAAAATTTATATGATTATATGAAAGATGATAGTAGATTGTTCATCCATCCACCACCGAAATTAGGAAAGAAAAACAAGGTTTGAGCATTTGAACATTCGGCCAAGGTCTAAGCATAAATTGGGTATGTATTTTGCTTTGGTTTTTGATAATTTCTATGTTTTCGTAATCGTTGCTTCGTGCTGTAGCTAACCCATGTTGTAATTTCATGAATTGATGATGTTTTGTGATGAGCCATTGATTAACATTTGAGCTATGTGCTACTTGGTAGTAAATATGAGAACATGGTGTTGGATTAACATGTATTGTTTTTTCTTGAATTTTTGGTGAATTTAGCTAATTTGGACTAAATTGTGAAACTAGCAAATTGATGGGTTAAAATGTAAAATAAATGAAATGTATGGGTTTGTATAGACACTAGTAAAATTCAGCTAGACTTGTGCTAAGTGAAATTATGTGAATTTGATGACTTTGTGAAATAGGGACTAAGGTGTCGAAATGTGAAAATATGAGGGCTATTATGCAAAATGCCCTAAATGTGTGTGTGGACTAAATTGAATGAAATGGTAATTGAATGGATTTAATTTAAATGTGTATAGACCAAGAGAGAAGAGGTTCGGATCGAGATCGAGGCAAAGATAAAGTGCTCGATTAATCGACCATATCGATAGTCGACGTCCGAGGTAAGTTCAGATATAATACATGTTAATGAGATATGTTTTAGTATTACGAATTGAATATGTATATGTGTATGAAATTGAGATGCTATGTGCAAAATTTAGTTGATGGCACTAAGTGTACGAAAATGTAAATCGAAACAGAAATGAGAGGCACTGGGTGTGCGATGATATAAAAGTTACAGCTTATTTGCTTGGCACTGTGTGTGCGACACCGAGACAAGTCGGTTAATAGAATAGGCACTAAGTGTGCGATGACAAAGCATATAGCACTATGTGTGCGATTATATTGAATGGAAATTAAAGGATGATCAACAAGAATTATCGAGCGTTGAATAGTTTTGTGGTCTAATAACTATGTGGAGCTAAGGTACGTATTCGACCTTTATGGTTGATGAGTATAATCGAACTATGACTAAGGAAATGAGTACTTTAACTATAGATGATATGGTATGACTATATGAGAAATGATCTATGTGATGGCTATTGTATACGTTGATTTGAATTGATGATATTATGTATTATGTTAAGAACTTACTAAGCTTTATAAAGCTTACTGTGTGATTTGTTTCCCTGCTTTGCAGTGTGAGTAAAGCTAGCTTAGATCGAGGATTCGTCAGCATCTTAGTCACACTATCGGCAATCTATTTTGGGTATTTTGGAAAGATATACAATGTTAAAATATGGCATGTATTGGCTGGTCATTTGAATCATGTTTGATGTTTGTAAGTAGCCATGAGATGTGGCTAGATATGTACTAGTTTTGGCATGAATGGTTTTGGTATATATATATGTGATGCATCTTTTGGTATGAATTGTGAGTTGAGAAATTGACTTATGAATAGTAACTATGTGTTGGTAAAATGCTAATAGGAATTAGTGAATTGAGAAGGAATGATGTTTGGTATTGAATGTATTATGTTTGTGATGAGATAAGTTTTGGTATTGAATTTGTTATGGTTGGAATGGGAATTGAATGCATAGATTGAATGGTCATTTTGGTAAGTTTTTGGTTGCTTTATGTTCATGACATGTTTTGGGATGTGTTGCTTGTAGGTTTGACCCTAAGTGGGTGGCATTTTGGCCTTGCAAAATGGCCTATAATGTCACACGAGCGTGCCTTAGACCGTGGGTAAATTGGCAGAATGTAGCCTAAAAATAACACGGCCTTGACATGGGCGTATTTGGTGGCTGTGGTGGGGAAGTCAGTTTAGGACCACAGTCAGGACACACGGCCGTGCCTAGTGGCCGTGGGGACCAAGTCAGTATATAGACAAGATAGGACGTACAGGGGTGTATAGAAGCCGTGGAAGGCACACGGTCTCCTCCCACGGCCGTGTCTCCCCTGAATTTTAGAAAAAGTTTTAATTTTTCATGAAATTTTGTATGTGCTTCGGTTTAGTCCCGACCCCTCTTTAGTATGTGAAATAGGTCTCGTATACCTTGATAAGGGACAACATGATTGTAAATGAAGGTGATTAATGATGATTGACTTTGTGTCATAAATTCTAGATGTTAAACGTTCTGTTTGACTGGTAATGCCTCTTATCCTTATTCCGGTGACGGTCTCAGGTTAGGGGTGTTACAAATTTAGTACTTACACATTCAACCACCAAATTTTCTTTTTATGCGATTAAGCCCTTTTTCACAATTATTCACCAAAACGATCAAATTTTAATACAAAAGTTTCACACACACCAATTCACACATAATAAGCATAGAAAATAATATTAAAATATTATTCTGACTAGGATTCATGGTCCCAAAACCACTGTTCCGACTGAGGTCAAAATCGGGCTGTTACACTGTACCTTTTTAGCATGAACTTGTCTTACCTTTCCTTTGGTATACTCTTTGAATTTTCCGTTGAACCACTTGGAATACTAAGGATACACGGGTACCTTTCCTTTTGAAACTTACCATTGCCATGTCTTGACATGGTCTTACGTGGTATCCTTGCCTTATGAACTCCCCAATGCCATGCCTTGGCATGGTCTTACATGGGATCTTTACCTTATAAAAACTTTTCAATGCCATGTCTTGACATGGTCTCACATGATTTCCTTAAACCTTAATGTCATGACATTTGTATCCTACACATTCCTAAGGTTCAATGGGACTTTTCGAGATTGCTTCTCACAATTCATGCTTGAGTCTTTAAATGATAAATTTACTGAATAAATATGTAAATGCTGGAATTTAATAGTATTAGATGTAAAATAATAGAATATTGCATTTATTTACCGCAAACTTACCTCGGAACAAAATACAATCAACTATATTAATTTAGTCCACTATCTTTTTCTTTCCCCAATCTAACTCCGGATTTCGATCCTCTTGATCCATAATAGCAAATTTAGCTTATTTAATACTCACATTTATTAAAACAGTCCTTGACTCTAACTTTGGCAAAATTACGATTTTTCCCCTAATATTTACACATTTTCCCCAAAGCTCAGAAATTAAACTTTATCCCTTATTCTTATGTTTTATGACATGCTGATCTTTTTCCCCTTCTATGACAACGTCAAATTCTCACTCTAACATGTACTTATGAACATTAGGTATTTTTACCGATTAAGCCGTTCTACTCATTTTCACTTAAAATCGCATAGCAAAAGTTGTATAACATAATTTCAGACTTCATATTCTATCATAAAACATCAAAATAAACATACTTCACCTATGATTATTTTTCCAAATATGAACCCTAGGTTAAATTATCGCTAGATTAAGTTATATCAAGTTACCGGAACTCTAAAAATTTAAAGAACATTAAAAACGGGGCTTAGATGCACTTACTATGAGCTTGAGAAGTTGAAGAAACCCTAGCTATGGTGTCCTCTTTGAAATTTGATGACTTTGTGAAATAGGGACTAAGGTGTCAAAATGTGAAAATATGAGGGCTATTATGCAAAATGCCCTAAATGTGTGTGTGTGGACTAAATTGAATGAAATGGTAATTGAATGGATTTAATTTAAATGTGTATAGACAAAGAGAGAAGAGGTTCGGATCGAGATCGAGGCAAAGATAAATGTTCGATTAATCGACAATATCGATAGTCGACGCCAGAGGTAAGTTCGGATATAATACATGTTAATGAGATATGTTCTAGTATTATGAATTGAATATGTATATGTGTATGAAATTGAGATGCTATGTGCAAGATTTAGTTGCTGGCACTAAGTGAGCGAAAATGTAAATCGAAACAGAAATGAGAGGCACTGGGTGTGCGATGATATAAAAGTTACGGCTTATTTGCTTCGCACTGTGTGTGTGACACCGAGACAGGCCGGTTAATAGAATAGGCACTAAATGTGCGATGACAAAAATGTTACGATTATGCATATAGCACTATGTGTGCGATTATATTGAATGGAAATTAAAGGATGATCAACAAGTATTATCAAGCGTTGAATAGTTTGGTGGTCTAATAACTATGTGTAGCTAAGGTACGTATTGGACCTTTGTGGTTGATAAGTATAATCAAACTATGATTGAGGAAATGAGTACTTTAACTATAGATGATATGGTATGAGTATATGAGAAATGATCTATGTGATGGCTATTGTATACGTCGATTTGAATTGATGATATTATGTATTATGTTAAGAACTTACTAAGCTTTATAAAGCTTACTGTGTGATTTGTTTCCCTGCTTTGCAGTGTCAGTAAAACTAGCTCGAATCGGAGAATCGTCAGCATCTCAGTCACACTATCGACAATCTATTTTGGGTATTTTGGAAAGATGTACATAGTTAAAATATGGCATGTATAGGCCGGTCATTTGAATCATGTTTGATGTTTGTAAGTAGCCATGAGATGTGGTTAGATATGTACTAGTTTTGGCATGAATGGTTTTGGTATATATATATGTGATGCTTCTTTTGGTATGAATTGTGAGTTGAGAGATTGACTTATGAATAGTAACTATGTGTTGGTATAATGCTAATAGGAATTAGTGAATTGAGAAGGAATGATGTTTGGTATTGAATGTATTATGCTTGTGATGAGATAAGTTTTGGTATTGAATTTGTTATGGTTGGAATGGGAATTGAATGCATAGATTGAATGGTCATTTTGGTAAGTTTTTGGTTGCCTTATGTTCATGACATGTTTTGGAATGTGTTGCTTGTAGGTTTGACCCTAAGTGGGTAGCATTTTGGCCTTGCAAAATGGCCTATAATGTCACACGGTTGTGGCACACGGGCGTGCCTTAGACCGTGGGTAAATTGGCAGAATGTAGCCTAAAACTAACACGGCCTTGACACGGACATGTTTGGTGGCCGTGGTGGGGAAGTCAGTTTAGGACCACGGTCATGACACACGACCGTGCCTGGTAGCCGTGGGGACCAAGTCAGTATATAGACACGGTAGGACGCACGGTGGTGTATAGAATCCGGACCCCTCTTTAGTATGTGAAATAGGTCTCGTACACCTTGATAAGGGATAGCATGATTGTAAATGAAGGGTATTAATGATGATTGACTTTGTGCCATTAATTCTAGATGTTAAAGGTTCTGTTTGACTAGTCATGCCTCTTATCCCTATTCCGGCGACAGTCTCGGGTTAGGGGTGTTACATTTTATTGGATCAGAGCTACGGTTTAGTCGAATCTCAGACTAACGTAGCGTGTATGAGTCTAGCTATACATGCCATATTTAAAATTGCGATAGTGTGATGAATACTGACACCTAAAAATGTGTTTTTATATAGTAATGGATCCCGATCGAGCAACTGCTGACGATGTAGAAAGCAATGCGCCTGCTCCCGCTGAAGGGACAGCGCCGGCTACTTCAAGGCCGAATGATAGTGGTGAGGGAGGAGAGGCTAAGCAAGCCTTCTTCTGAATAATGAGTGAGTGGTTTACGGAGTTCGTTCAAACGAATCCAGCTGCTCCACAACCTCCACCCCCGCAAGTACCTGTTGTGCCTCAAGTTGTAGATCTGATCAGATTGAATAAGCCTCCTGTGGATAAAATTCGTAAGTATGGGGCCGAAGAGTTTAGGGCCACATCAGATGACTTGAGAATACAATCAGAGTATTTGATGAGATGTCGTTGGACCCTGATGAGTCTACTAAGTGTGTAGTTTCCTTGTTGATAGACACGGCTTACAACTGGTGGAAAACGTTGATATCTATGGTTCCGAGAGAGAGAATTACCTAGGATTTCTTTCAAGTCGAGTTCAGAAAGAAGTATATCAGTCAATGTTTCGTTGATCAGAAATGTAAAGAGTTTCTAGAATTGAAACAGGGCCGGTTGTCTGTTATTGAGTACGAGCGAGAATTTGTAAAATTGAGTCAATATGCGAGAGAGTATGTCTCGACCGAAGCTACTATGTGCAAACGTGTCATAGAGGGATTGAACGAAGACATCAAGTTATTGGTTGGGATACTCGATATAAATGAATTTGTTGTGTTAGTAGAAAGAGAGTGCAAAGCTGAAGAGCTCAGTAAGGAAAAGAAGAAAGCTGATTCAGAAGCTCATGATGAGAGAAAGAGATCAATGAATAAATTTTCCCAACCTTCTACTAAGAGATATAGAGATGCAGGTAGCCGTTCCAATGCTTCGTTTGGACATCCAAGTAGAGATCATTTGAGACAGAGTACTGGTCCACGAATTCAAGCTCCGAATGAATCAAGTGTTGGCAGTGTTAAGAGTAACGAGCCTGAGTGCAGACAGTGTAGAAGACGACATGTGGGAGAGTGCTGGGGAAAATACAACAATACAGTTTATTACAAATGTGGATCCCGAGATCATTTTATTAGAGATTGCCTGAAAATGGTTGAAGAGGAAAATGTTGAAAATGAAAAACTGAGTAATGTGGTGGCTAGAGGTAGACCATCCAAAAACACCAGAAATGAGAATGATAACCAGAGAGGGACAACTGATACAACTATGAGATCGGAGGCGAGAGCTCCTGCCCGAGCCTATGCTATATGAGCACGAGAGGAAGCATCACCTCCAGACGTCATCACCGGTACTTTCACTTTATTTGATATTAATGTTATTGCATTGATAGATCCGGGGTCAACTCATTCCTATGTGTGTATGAATTTAGTATTGAATAAGACTCTACCTGTTGAGTCTACTGAATTCGTGATTAGAGTGTCGAACCCTTTAGACAAATGTGTCTTGGTGGATAAGGTGTGCAAGAATTGCCCATTGATATTCCATGATATATGTTTTCCGGTTAATTTGATGTTATGAATTCGACATAATTCTGGGTATGGATTGGCCTACTCTACATAATGCCATCATGAATTGTAAAAGAAAGAGTATTGAATTGAAAAGTCAGAATGGTGAGCTAGTTCGAATTGAATCCAGTGATATGAAAGGATTACCATCTATTGTATCTGCAATGAAAGCCATGAACTATGTGAAAAAGGGTTGTGAAGCTTATTTGGCATACGTGATTGATACAAAGCTGACGAAAAAGAAAGTGGAATCCGTGCCTGTGGTATGTGAGTTTCCAGATGTGTTTCATGAAGAGCTACCGGGATTGCCTCCGATCGGAGAAGTGGAATTTGGTATCGAATTAGTGTCGGGGACTACTCCTATTTCTATAGCTCCGTATAGAATGGCACCAACAGAATTGAAAGAGCTAAAGTCATAGTTGCAAGAGTAGGCTGATAGAGGATTTGCACGACCGAGTTTCTCACCCTGGGGAGCTCCTGTGTTATTTGTGAAAAAGAAGGACGAAACTATAAGAATGTGTATTGATTATCGACAGTTGAACAAAGTGACGATAAAGAACAAATATCCGTTACCTCGTATTAATGATTTGTTTGATCAGCTGAAGGGAGCTACACTGTTTTCAAAGATAGATTTGAGATTAAGCTACTATCAGTTGAGAGTTAAAGAATCTGATGTGCCGAAAACTGCTTTTAGAACGAGGTATGGACATTATGAATTATTAGTGATGCCTTTCGGACTAACAAATGCTCCTGCAGTGTTTATGGATTTGATGAATCGATATTCAGACTGTATTTGGATCGCTTTGTGGTGGTGTTCATTGATGATATTCTAATTTATTCGTGTGATGAGACGCAACATGCCGAACATTTAAGAACCATGCTACAAACACTATCTGAGAAACAGTTGTATGCAAAGTTTAGCAAATGTGAATTTTGGTTGCGTGAGGTTGGTTTTTTTACAGGACATGTTGTATTAGGCTAGGAATACGAGTTGATCCGAATAAAATCTCCGCTATTTTGGAATAGAAACCTCCAAGAAAGTGTGTCCAAGTCCGTAGTTTTACGGGACTAGCGGGATATTATAGTCGATTTGTGAAAGGTTTTTCGATGATTGCGACTCCGTTGACAAAGTTATTACAGAAAGATGTTAGATTTGAGTGGTCAGAAAAGTGCCAACAGAGTTTTGAGCAATTGAAAGTGTAGTTAACAGAAGCACCAGTGTTGATTCAACTTGTGTCAGGCAAAGAGTTCATAGTTTACAGTGATGCATCGTTGAATGGTTTGGGCTGTGTGCTGATGCAAGAAGGGAAAGTCATTGCATATGCTTTGAGACAGTTAAAGCCAGACGAAAAGAACTACCCAACACATGATCTTGAACTGGCTGCGATTGTATTCGCATTGAAGATTTGGCGTCACTATCTGTTTGGGGAAAAATGTCACATTTATACTGACCATAAGAGTTTAAAGTATTTGATGACTCAGAAAGATTTGAATTTACGACAGAGAAGATGGTTAGAGTTGTTCAAAGATTATGAACTTGTGATAGATTACCACCCGAGTAAAGCTAATGTTGTAGCTGATGCCTTGAGCCGAAAATCGTTATATGCATTGCAAGCTTTGAGTAATCAGATAGATCCGTGTGATGATAATGTGGTGATAGCTGAATTGAAAGTAAAACCATTGTTCTTACAACATATTTTTGAAGTTCAGAAGAGTGATAATGAGTTCCTAGCAAAAAGAGTTCAATGTGAGTCGGATGCCGCATCGAAATTTTGAATCGATAATGATGACTATTTGAGATTCAGAGATCGGATTTGTGTTCCAAGAAATTCAGAGTTGATTCAAATGATTTTGAATGAAGCTCACCATAGTCATTTGACTGTACATCCGGGGAGTACGAAAATGTATAATGATCTGAAACAACTCTATTCGTGGCATGGCATGAAAAGGGATATTTCTAACTTTGTGTCGAAGTGTTTAGTTTGTCAACAAGTAAAAAGGTGAACATCAAGTAAAATGCGGTTTGTTACAACCGATTATGATTCCTGAGTGGAAATAGGAGAGGATCATAAAACACTTTGTGTCGGGTTTGCCTTTATCTCCGAGTAAGAAAGATGCGATCTGGGTGATAGTGGACAGATTAACGAAATCAGCTCATTTCATTCCGGTGAAAACCTATTATTCTTTAGATAAGTTAGGTGAACTGTATATTGATGAGACTGTAAGATTGCACAGAGTACTGTTATCTATAGTGTCTGATAGAGATCCAAGATTTACCTCGCGATTTTGGAAGAAATTGCAAGATGCTTTAGGCACGAAATTACATTTTAGTATTGCTTTTCATCTGCAAACGGATGGTCAATCAGAGCGAATCATTCAGATTCTCGAAGACATGCTGAGATGTTGCATACTTGAATTTGACAATACGTGGGAAAAGCACTTATCCTTTATTGAGTTTGCGTATAACAACAGTTTTCAATCTAGTATTAAAATGGCACCATATGAGGCTCTTTACGGTCGGAAGTGTCGAACTTCATTGTATTGGATTGAGATGAGTGAGAATAAGATTCACGGGGTTGATTTGATAAAAGAGACTGAACAAAAAGTGAAGATAATTCGTGACAGTTTAAAAGCAGCCTCAGATCGTCAGAAATCTTATGCAGATTTGAAACGAAAAGATATTGAGTTTGAAGTTGGTGATAAAGTGTTTTTGAAAGTGTCTCCGTGGAAGAAAATACTTCGATTTGGCCGAAAGGGCAAGCTGAGCCCAAGGTTCATCGGACCGTACAAGGTTATTGAGCGAGTTGGGCCAGTTGCTTATAGATTGAAATTGCCATCTGAGTTAGAAAGGATTCATAATATGTTTCATGTGTCAATGCTTCGACGGTACAGATCAGATCCGTCTCATGTGATTGCTCCTACTGAGGTTGAAATTCAGTTAGACTTGTCGTATAGTGAAGAATCGATCCGAATTTTGGCGCAAGAGATTAAATAATTGAGAAACAAAAGAATTTCCTTAGTGAAAGTATTATGGCACAAACACAGGATTGAAGAGGCTACGTGGGAATCTTAGAATGTTATGAGAAAGCAATATCCACACTTATTCACTGGAGGGATTTTCGAGGACGAAAATCCCTAAGGGGGGAGAGCTGTAACATCCTGGTTTAGACCTTAGTCAGAATAGTGGTTCGAGACCACAAATCTGAGGTCGTAAAAATATTTTAATAATACTTTCTGTGTGAATGATATGTGATATAGTCTGTGTGAAAATGTTGTGTGATAATTTGATCGTTTGTGTGTCGAATTAAGAGAAAGGACTGAATCGCGTATTGAGTAAAAGCTATGTGTTGAATTATAAATACTTAAGTGTTGTTGGCTTTTTAAAGTAAAGGCCTTAAATGGCAATTAAGCCATTATTAAGATAGTGGATGGTAGTGTAACACCCCTATCCTGAGTCCGTCGCCGGATTAGGGTTAGGAGCGTTACCAGACAGATTGGAAATATTCACAGACAAAACCATATGTTCAATCATCATTCTCAGACATAAGGTCCCTTAATCGGGTCCTCGAGACCTTAAGCATGCTTATAAACTGAGTTGGGACTAAACCGAAACACATACAAAATTTCATGAAATTTGAAACTTTTCTAAAATACAAGGGAGACACGCCCGTGGAAGGAGACCGTGTGCCCTCCACGGCGTCTAGACACACCCGTGTTCAACCTTGTTTACAAACTATACCAACACGGTCATTAGGCACGCCCGTGTGCCATGGCGTGTACTTTTAAGCCATATATCGACTTTCCGCCACGGCCACGTGCACGCCCGTGTCGTCGGCGTGTGATTTTCTGTTGCATCCTACCAATTTACCGACGGTCTAAGGCACGCCCGTGTGCCATAACTGTGTGACATTATAAGCCATTTACAAGGCCAAAATGCCAACCAAATGGTTCAAACCTATAAGCATCATTTGCCAACACTTATCAATCATATATGGCAACCATAAACATACCAATTAGCCATTCAAAACATGCATTCAATACCAATTCCAACCATGTCAATATCAAAGACTAAAACTCATATCATCACAAGCATACTACATCAATACCAAACATCATCTCTTCTCAATACCACTAATTCATATTAGCATTTTATTGACACCAAGTTAACATTCATAAAAAAACTTCTCAAACCACAAACCATATAAAAAGATGCATCACATATATACCAAGTCATTCATGCTAAAACTAACACATATTTAGCCACATCTCATGGCTACTACAAATCTCAACCATGATTTAATTGACTAGCCTATACATGCCATATCTTAACTATATACATCTTTCTAAAATACCCCAAAATAGATTGCCGATAGTGTGACTGAGAAGCTGACAATCCCTTGATCTAAGCTAGCTTTACTGACACTGCAAAGCAGAGGAACAAATCACACAGTATGCTTATAAATCTTAGTAAGTTCGGAATAAAATACAACTATATCATCAAGTCAAACCAATTCGTATAATAATCATCACATAGATCATTCTTCTTGCACTTATACCATACAATCATTAGCTAAACTACTCATCCTTCCGTCCATAACATCATCTATAAACTCATCAACCACAAAGCTTCGATACATACATCGGCAAACACATAGTTATTCAATCTCCAAGCTATTCAATGCTCAATTATACTTGTTGATCATCATTTGATATTCATTCAGCTTAATCGCACACTCAGCGCCTAATACACGGTCGATACTTATTATTCATCGCACACTTAGTGCCCAAATCTCTCAACCGACTTATCTCGATAACGCACACTCAGTGCCAATTCAATAAACTGAAGCTTTTATAACATCGCACACACAGTGCTATTCATTCCTGTTTCGATTTTAATATCGCACACTGCCCTTAACATAAACTTGCATATAGCATCTCAATTTCATACATATATACACATTCATTTCATAATACAAAATCATATGTTAACAACATGTATTGTATCCGAACTTACCTCAGACGTCGACTATCGATACAGTCGACTAATCGAGCACTTTATCTTTGCCTCGATCTCGATCCAAACCTCTTCTCTCTTGGTCTATGCAGATTTAAATTCAATCCATTCAATCACATTTCATTCAATTTAGTCCACACACACACATTTAAGGCATTTTGCATAATAGTCCTCATAATTTCACATTTCGACACTTTAGTCCCTAATTCACAAAATCATCAAATTCACCAAATTCCAATATACATGTGCTTACCGAATTCTTCTTGAACCTATACGAATCCACACATTTCATTTATTTCACATTTTAACCCTTCAATTTGCTATTTTCAATATTTAGCCCTAATTAGCTAAATTCATCAAAATTTCAAGAACAACACATGTTAATCCAACACCAAGTTCTCATATTTTACTACCAACTAGCACATAGCTCAAATGTTCATCAATGGCTCATCACAAAACATCATCAATTCATGAAATTACAACATGGGTTTTGTAAAGCACAAAGCAACGATTACAAAAACGTAGAAATTATCAAAAACCGAACAAAATTCATACCTTAATCAAGGATAGCAATGGTCGAATATTTCAAGCCCTATTTCTTTCTCTTTTTCTTCTTCAATTTCGGCAATGGTGATGTAAAAAGATGAACATTTCATGTTTTGTTTAATTATTTATGACTTATTTACTAATTACCAAACTAACCTTTTATTTAACTTATAAAACATTTATCCATTAAGGTTATTCTAGTCCATTGCCACCCACTATCACTAAATGTGGCCTAATTGCATCATAAGGCCTTCACTTTATAAAGACAACCACAATTAAATACGTAACAATCAGCACACAGCATTTTACACTTTACGCGATTAAGTCCTTTTTCTTAATTCGACACACAAACGATCAAATTATCACGCAGAATTTTCACACAGACTATATCACATATCATTTACACAGAAAATATCATTAAAATATATATTTTTTTACGACCTCAGATTTGTGGCCTCGAACCACTGTTCCGACTAGGGTCTAAATCGGGATGTTACAGGTAGAATGTCATAATAACCTTATGTGTTATTTGTTTTATATTTATTAAGAAAGGTTAAAATAGTAATTGTTTTAATAAAAAAATTTTATATGATTATATGAAAGATGATAGTAGATTGTTCATCCATCCACCACCGAAATTAGGAATGAAAAACAAGGTTTGAGCATTTGAACATTCGGCCAAGGTCTAAGCATAAATTGGGTATGTATTTTGCTTTGGTTTTTGATAATTTCTATGTTTTCGTAATCATTGCTTCGTGCTCTAGCTAACCCATGTTGTAATTTCATAAATTGATGATGTTTTGTGATGAGCCATTGATTAACATTTGAGCTATGTGCTACTTGGTAGTAAATATGAGAACTTGGTGTTGGATTAACATGTATTGTTTTTTCTTAAATTTTTGGTAAATTTAGCTAATTTGGACTAAATTGTGAAACTAGCAAATTGATGGGTTAAAATGTGAAATAAATGAAATGTATGGGTTTGTATAGACACTAGTAAAATTCGGCTAGACTTGTGTTAAGTGAAATTATGTGAATTTGATGACTTTGTGAAATAGGGTCTAAGGTGTCGAAATGTGAAAATATGAGGGCTATTATGCAAAATGCCCTAAATGTGTATGTGTGGAATAAAATGAATGAAATGGTAATTGAATGGATTTAATTTAAATGTGTATAGACCAAGAGAGAAGAGGTTTGGATCGAGATCGAGGCAAAGATAAAGTGCTCGATTAATCGACCATATCATTAGTCGATGTTCGAGGTAAGTTCGGATATAATACATGTTAATGAGATATGTTTTAGTATTATGAATTGAATATGTATATGTGTATGAAATTGAGATGCTATGTGCAAAATTTAGTTGATGGCACTAAGTGTACGAAAATGTAAATCGAAACAGAAATGAGAGGCACTGGGTGTGCGATGATATAAAAGTTACGGCTTATTTGCTTGGCACTTGTGTGCGACACCGAGACAAGTCGGTTAATAGAATAGGCACTATGTGTGCGATGACAAAAATTTTATGATTATGCATATAGCACTATGTGTGCGATTATATTGAATGGAAATTAAAGGATGATCAACAAGTATTATCGAGCGTTGAATAGTTTTGTGGTCTAATAACTATGTAGAGCTAAGGTACGTATTCGACCTTTGTGGTTGATGAGTATAATCGAACTATGACTAAGGAAATGAGTACTTTAACTATAGATGATATGGTATGACTATATGAGAAATGATCTATGTGATGGCTATTGTATACGTTGATTTGAATTGATGATATTATGTATTATGTTAAGAACTTACTAAGCTTTATAAAGCTTACTGTGTGATTTGTTTCCCAGCTTTACAGTGTCAGTAAAGCTAGCTTAGATCGAGGATTCGTCAGCATCTTAGTCACACTATCGGCAATCTATTTTGGGTATTTTGGAAAGATATACAATGTTAAAATATGGCATGTATAGGCTGGTCGTTTGAATCATGTTTGATGTTTGTAAGTAGCCATGAGATGTGGCTAGATATGTACTAGTTTTGGCATGAATGGTTTTGGTATATATATATGTGATGCATCTTTTGGTATGAATTGTGAGTTGAGAAATTGACTTATGAATAGTAACTATGTGTTGGTAAAATGCTAATAGGAATTAGTGAATTGAGAAGGAATGATGTTTGGTATTAAATGTATTATGTTTGTGATGAGATAAGTTTTGGTATTGAATTTGTTATGGTTGGAATGGGAATTGAATGCATAGATTGAATGGTCATTTTGGTAAGTTTTTGGTTGCTTTATGTTCATGACATGTTTTGGGATGTGTTGCTTGTAGGTTTGACCCTAAGTGGGTGGCACTTTGGCCTTGCAAAATGGCCTATAATGTCACACGGGCGTGCCTTAGACCGTGGGTAAACTGGCAGAATGTAGCCTAAAAATAACACGGCCTTGACACGGGCGTATTTGGTGGCTGTGGTGGGGAAGTCAGTTTAGGACCACGGTCAGGACACACGGCCGTGCCTGGTGGCCGTGGGGACCAAGTCAGTATATAGACAAGATAGGACGTACGGGGGTGTATAGAAGCCGTGGAGGGCACACGGTCTCCTCCCACGGTCGTGTCTCCCCTGAATTTTAGAAAAAGTTTTAATTTTTCATGAAATTTTGTATGTGCTTCGGTTTAGTCCCGACCCCTCTTTAGTATGTGAAATAGGTCTCGTATACCTTGATAAGGGACAACATGATTGTAAATGAAGGTGGTTAATGATGATTGACTTTGTGTTATAAATTCTAGATGTTAAACGTTCTGTTTGATTGGTAATGCCTCTTATCCCTATTCCAGTGACGGTCTCAGGTTAGGGGTGTTACAAATTTAGTACTTACACATTCAACCACCAAATTTTCTTTTTATGCGATTAAGCCCTTTTTCACAATTATTCACCAAAACGATCAAATTTTAATACAAAAGTTTCACACACACCAATTCACACATAATAAGCATAGAAAATAATATTAAAATATTATTCTTACTAGGATTCATGGTCCCAAAACCACTGTTCCGACTGAGGTCAAAATCGAGCTGTTACACTGTACCTTTTTAGCATGAACTTGTCTTACCTTTTCTTTGGTATACTCTTTGAATTTTCCGTTGAACCACTTGGAATACTAAGGATACACGGGTACCTTTCCTTTTGAAACTTACCATTGCCATGTCTTGACATGGTCTTACGTGGTATCCTTGCCTTATGAACTCCCCAATGCCATGCCTTGGCATGGTCTTACATGGGATCTTTGCCTTATAAAAACTTTTCAATGCCATGTCTTGACATGGTCTCACATGATTTCCTTAAACCTTAATGTCATGACATTTGTATCCTACACATTCCTAAGGTTCAACCGGGACTTTCTGAGATTGCTTCTCTGTCAATTCATGCTTGAGTCTTTAAATGATAAATTTACAGAATAAATATGTAAATGCTGGAATTTAATAGTATTAGATGTAAAATAATAGAATATTGCATTTATTTACCGCAAACTTACCTCGGAACAAAATACAATCAACTATATTAATTTAGTCCACTATCTTTTTCTTTCCCCAATCTAACTCCGGATTTCGATCCTCTTGATCCATAATAGCAAATTTAGCTTATTTAATACTCACATTTATTAAAACAGTCCTTGACTCTAACTTTGGCAAAATTACGATTTTTCCCCTAATATTTACACATTTTCCCCAAAGCTCAGAAATTAAACTTTATCCCTTATTCTTATGTTTTATGACATGCTGATCTTTTTTCCCTTCTATGACAACATCAAATTCTCACTCTAACATGTACTTATGAACATTAGGTATTTTTACCGATTAAGCCGTTCTACTCATTTTCACTTAAAATCGCATAGCAAAAGTTGTATAACATAATTTTAGACTTCATATTCTATCATAAAACATCAAAATAAACATATTTCACCTATGATTATTTTTCCAAATATGAACCTTAGGTTAAATTATTGCTAGATTAAGCTATATCAAGTTACCGGAACTCTAAAAATTTAAAGAACATTAAAAACGGGGCTTAGATGCACTTACTATGAGCTTGAGAAGTTGAAGAAACCCTAGCTATGGTGTCCCCTTTGATATTTTGGCCTAATGAAGAAGATGGACAACATTTTTCCATTTTTTTCCCTTTTAATTCTTTTTTAATTCCAAATGACTAAATGCCCTTCATTAAAACTTTAGTTATTTTTATCTATGTATGTCCCTTTTTGTCCATGGAAAATATAATGGTCTAATTACCATTTAAGGACACCTACTTCAAACCACCATTTCAATCAAGTACTTTATGAATTGGAACCCCTATTTAGCAACTTTTGCAAACAAGTCCTAATAGGCAATTTAAGCATGCAATCAATAAAATTTCTTATCGATACTCTAACACATGTATTTAATCACTCGATAAATCATAATAATTAATTGTAATAAACTTTTCTATCTTAGATTTGTGGTTTTGCAACCACTGTTCCATTTAGGACCTAATTAGGGATGTTACACTAAGTCTTCATGAGCACTTCAATACCTACAATTGACCAATCCGACACCACAATCAATCTTTCTTTATAATAAAACAACGAATCCCAAAACCAACGGACTCCTCTAAAAAGCAATGAACACATACTGCAAGGTTTCCAATCGACTTGCTAAGAAATAGTACGAAGGGAGCCTCCATCCACACGATATGCTGCTGCCAGAACCCCATTGTTAGTTTACCAAAAATTACTCAATCAAAACAATGTCAACAACTTACCACTTATCGCATGAGTGGCTAACGTTTGCACAAAAGAGAAGAATGAAACCATTCAGGAGCAAAAGGGGAGAAATAAGGGAAACTGTAACTCCCCAAATTTTGGGCCTAGAAGAAATAGGCTTCACGTATCGGAGGGATGCTGTGTAAGTGAATAACGCAATTAATTGTCTGCTTCATTGGTTGAGGGTCTTGAGAAGTATTGGAGAAGTCTTGGGATTAGACTTGGGCTTTAGCATAAACTTTGGTTTTAAGTGGATAAAACCCTGAATGCTTGGATGTAGGCCTTCTAAATTATTGTGTTTAAAAAATGACACAAAGAAGCATGTGGTCTAGTGGTTGTGGCATCATTAAGGTTTCAAGGGAGCCTGGGTTCAAGTCTTGGCTCTTGCAATTTGTTTTGGTTTTTCTTTTAAAGAAACCTGGACTTTGGCCTTTAGACCTTTTAATTTATTGAAGGTAAAATGTGACACAAAGAGAGTGGGTGGTCTAGTGGCAAGGTGGTGTTACAGCTGGCAAGAGGTCTGAGGTTCAAGTCTTGGGATAACCAATGGAGTATTTATTTTGCTGACGGGACGCCTAATGTTTAAGTTGGAGTGGAGTTTCGCTAAGGTGGTTGTGGAATTAGTCTTGGGGGAGTGATTCATGGGATAGGGATAGAAGTTGGTAAAGATTTGGAGGAGAAAATGGAGGAGAAAAATGAGGAATTGGAATTGGAAGAGGTTGGAGCCAAATTTTGAGTGCAGCACTCAAGAAATTCAGCCAAAGGGGGATATTGGTGCATATTTTGGCTTTGTTGAGTTTTGTTTTTTTTTTTTCACTTCTTTTGATCAGTTTTGTTACCAAACTGAAGCTACTTTTCTCTTTTTCTGGATGCTGCCGAAACTACACTAAAGGTGACTTCTCGTGCATTCTTTTTGCTCTGTTTCACTCTACTTTCTTCTTAGTCATTTCTGTGTTACCATTTAGGCATCTTTTTTGTACCTTTTCTGCCTATTTTCTTTCCTTGGCCGATTGTATCTCTTCTCTTCTCCTACATCTCTTCTTTTTTATTTTTCCCCATTTACTTTTCTTGAGCCGAATTTCCCTTTTGTTTAACATTGTTATCATTTGTTCATAAGTGTGTAAAATCCGAATACCTTGCTCTCTCTCTTTCATCTATTGCCTAATTTGCTCTCATTTCTGTTCTCCTATCATAAGGTTGTGGGTTCTTCTCCTCTATTTACCGAGGTTAAGTGTAAGTTATGGTTCCTTAAATGGATTTTTGTTGCTAGTATGGTTCTTTTTCCCTTCCACTGAATCCTCTCTCTCTCTTCCCTTAGACTAACGTTGGTTGATACCTAGGCGCTCTCGAGGAGTAAAGAGGGGCGCGTATTCCAAAAGTGGTCGAAGGCCTACTCTCAGTTTTGACTATAATTGCAGCAAGGGGATCAATTCTTACTAACAGTTAGTGGGGACTTATCAAATCTCGATCGATTAAGGCAAGTATCAATGTGATTTCGACATGTGTTTGGAAAAAAGAAAGAATAATTGTATTGATCGAGTGATTAATCGTTAGTTTTGAATATGGTAGGTTTGGTGCTAGGGGTTCGTGATGCGCTTTGCAATCAGGTGTGTAACAGTACCCTGTATTCGATAGTCGGCGGGAAAGCCAATAGAGTGCGTGTAACCACACTCCTTCTGATTGTAGATCGATAAAATACCGAAAAGCCGATGTACTGGTGAATGATGCCACATGAGCGTACGATCGTACGTGTGGTGGACCGAGCCCACGAATATGGGCGCAAGACGGTTGAGGCCACCATGAGCTTTCTCATGGGCTTAGGCTGTTTTTGGGGCCAAGTAGACCGAAATGGGCCGAGTAGGACCCAATGGGCCCGTGACCCCTACATTAGTAAATTTTGTGGATGGATAGGAAATAATGAGCCGGCCATGATGATCACATGGCCAAAGGTAATTTTGGCCTAAATGAGCCACACGAGCGTGTGGGCCCACTTGGGCCGAATGTCGGGCTTTGGGCCCAAATACACCGTTTTGATCCTATATTTTATCTGTGTCGCTCGAGGCGACTGTAGACCTTTGGGAAGGTTGTAAAATTACTATAATGTCCCTATAAGGTAAAATGACTGTTATGCCCCTAAAGGGTAAAATGACTAAAATGCCCCTACATATTATATGATTGTTATTGTATGCTATTTATGATAGGGTTTCATTCATGTGATATTATGCTGTATGGGGGATGGGATTATTAATTTCGAGGAAGTATATAATTTATTAGGGTCGCATGGTCGCTTGACGACTGTGGATCCACCAATGGCTTTAAGCCGATTATGTGATTGGCATGTAACATCCTTAAAATGGGGTCTTTGCATTTTGTACGTTTGCACGCAGATAGTAGGGATGACGTGCTAGTTTAGGCTAATTTAGGGTCAAGGCATGAGCCAGGGGTAGGCCAGGGCCATAGCAAAAAATTTGTTTTTGAGCACTTAGAGAGGGGAGTTGTTTGAGTTAGGTGTTAAGGGAAAATAGTGGTATGCTTTGACACAAGAATCCAAGTGGTAAAGTGGCAGGGGAGGCGCCACTTAAGGTACAAGGGAGTGACGCCTCATGTAAGCTAGAGGGCCTTGGTTCAAGCTGCAAGAATCCCCTTTCTGCTTGTTATTTTTGACGCCAAGATCAGGAGGAGTTGTGCTCAGGATGGACTCTGGTAGATGCCTGTTGAAGGAGTCAACAGATTCAAATGAGTGGAGGAGAGAAATATGTGGTGTTTGAAACATTCAAACAGGTTTGAATGAGTGGTCAGGAGGAAATTGTGGAGGAAAAAGGGGGATGGACACTTGAGCTTAGAGTTGTCCGAATGTCAAACTCTAGGGGGGAGGGGAGAAATCGGTTTTGGGTAGCTTAGGGGGGTGCCAAATTTCAATAGTAAACTTAAGAGCAATGTTTGCCCACCTTCCTATGTATGATGACGGAAGTCTGTTAGTGGAATTGCAAGTGAAGCCGACTTGGTTAAACCAGGTTAAGAAGAAACAGCTAGTGGATGAAGCCTTAAGTGCTCGGTGTTTACAAGTGCAGAATGGTGGATTGGAGGGATATAGCTTGAGTAGCGATGGAGTGTTATGTTTCCAAGGGAAAGTTTGTATGCCAAGAGATGTAGAGTTAAGGTAGAAGATTCTTCAGGAAGCTCATAGCAGCCCATACGCTATGCATCCTAGAGGTAGTAAGATGTACCGGGATTTGCGAGAATAGTTTTGGTGGCCGGGTCTAAAGCGAGAGGTAATGGAATTCGTAAGTACGTGCCTGACGTGCCACCAAGTCAAAGCTGAACATCAGTTACCTTCGGGTCTATTACAGCTGGTAAAGATTCCGCAGTGGAAGTGGGAAAGGATCACGATGGATTTCGTCAGTGGGCTACCTCTTACACCTAGTAAGAAGGATTTGGTCTGGGTGATTGTTGATCGTCTGACAAAGTCTGCACATTTTATACCAGTTCGGGTGGATTACTCACTTCAAAGGTTGGCTAAGTTGTATGTGGTGGAAATCGTGAGACTACATAGAGTGCCAGTGTCGATTATCTCAGATAAGGATCCTAGGTTCACGTCAAGGTTATGGAAAGCGTTACATCAGGCATTGGGTACAAGGTTGGATTTCAGTATAGCGTTTCATCTACATTCAGATGGATAGTCAGAGAGGGTGATTCAGATCTTAGAAGATATGTTGAGGGGTTGTGTTCTGGATTTCAGAGGTAGTTGGGAAGAATTTCTACCATTGGCAGAGTTTGCGTATAACAATAGCTACCAGGCAAGTATTCAGATGGCACCGTATGAAGCATTATATGGACGGAGGTGTCGTACCCCTACATGTTGGACAGAGTTGGGTGAACGTCAGTTGTTGGGTCCAGAATTGGTTGCTGAAACATAAGATAAGGTTAAGCTAATTTGAGCTCGTCTGAAAGAGGCTTCGGACAGGCAGAAATCCTATGCCGATCTTAAGCGGAGGGATATAGAGTTTGCAGTGGGTGACAAGGTTTTCCTAAAGGTGTCGCCATGGAAGAAAGTGCTGAGATTTGGTCGAAAGGGCAAGCTGAGCCCTAGGTTTATCGGGCCTTATCAGGTGTTGAAGTGGGTAGGACCAGTAGCTTACCAGCTTGAGTTACCATCAGAGTTGAGTCAGATTCATGAAGTGTTTCATGTTTCCACGCTTAGACGCTATCATTCAGATTCGTCTCATGTTGTGCCAGTGGAGGAGATTGAAGTGAGCTCGGATTTGTCTTTTGAGGAGGAACCAGTGCAGATTCTGGATCGGGATGTCAAAGCCTTGCGTAAGAGATCAGTTCCTTTGGTGAAGGTGTTATGGCGGAACCATGGAATGGAAGAGGCCACGTGGGAGCCCGAGGATGTGATACGGCAGCAATACCCTCAACTCTTTTGATCAGGTAATTTCGAGGCCGAAATTATTTTAAGGGGGTAGAACTGTAAAATCCTTAAAATAGGGTCTTTGCATTTTGTATGTTTGCATGCAGATAGTAGGGATGACATGCTAGTTTAGGCTAATTTAGGGTCTAAGCATGAGCCAGGGGTAGGCCAGGGCCATAGCAAAAATTTGCTTTTTGAGCGCTGAGAGAGGGGAGCTGTTTGAGTTAGGTGTTAAGGGAAAATAGTGGTATGCTTTGACATAAGAATCCAAGTGGAAAAGTGGAAGGGGAGGGGCCACTTAAGGTACAAGAGAGTGACGCCTCATGTAAGCTGGAGGGCCTTGGTTCGAGCTACGAGAATCCCCTTTCTGCTTGTTATTTTTTACGCCAAGATCAGGAGGAGTTATACTCAGGATGGACCCTGGTAGATGATTGTTGAAGGAGTCAACAGATTCAAATGAGTGGAAGAGAGAAATCTGTGGTGTTTGAAACATTCAAACAGGTTTGAATGAGTGGTCAGGAGGAAATTATGGAGGAAAAAGGGGGATGGACACTTGAGCTTAGAGTTGGCCGAATGTCAAACTCTAGGGGGAGGGGAGAAATCGGTTTTGGGTACCTTAGGGGGGTGCTGAATTTCAATAGTAAACTTAGGAGAGCATTTTTGACTAGTTATGAAAGGCTAAAGACATTCTTATGCTTCCTCTCTTTTTGTCAAAACCGAATTACCCCATAACACCTTTATTGTGTTTTCATTCCTCTCAGCTACCAAAACTAAAACCTTTCCTAAATCTCTTCTCATTTCTTTCTACTTCTTTTGGAGGTTGGCCAAACCTAACTTGCTCCCCATTCATCAATTGTGTTTCATTTTCTTGCCATATCCTTAAGAACCGAAACCTCATCTACCATTTATCTCTTCATCTTTTTCACTTTTATTTTGTTGTTAGCCGAAACCTTCTGAAGCATTAACCCTTGCCGAAAACTTTGATACTCACCTCTCTTCTCATTCAACACTTTAGCCGAATACTTCTTGCCATACTTTCTGTTCTTTTCTTTTGTTTCCTCATAGTCTCCTTGGGTGTCGAAATCTATTTCCCTTCTCTATTTCTCAAAGCCGAAATCTCAAACCCATTCCCTATTCCATATTTCTTTTGGAGGCCGAAACTTCCAAGGTTGCATTTGAGGATCTTCATTCTTATTATCGGTTTTACTAATCGGATTCTCTTTTATTTTAGCATTACCGATTCTTGCTGGGTTATATATTGAGCCTAGGGGTTTGTCGATCTAGGTAAGAGCCTTCGCTTTGAGTAATGTGTTAACCTTTTAGATTTAATTTTGTTGCCTTAACCTGATTTAGTGACTAAGGTGTGTTCATGGACTCGAATGTCAGCCAAGCGTTAGGAGGGGTTGGATCAGTGAATCCAGTCCCTAAGTTCAAGAAGAGGGCTGTGTCTGCGGTTCATGATTGGCGACCTGGGTGTGGGCCGGCATCTAAGCAAAGTAGTAGGCAGATAGTGGTAGTGTTGGTTAACGACAGTGTCGATGTAGAGAGTGTCGTATTATGGGTAATCAGGTGTGTAACTCTTACACACTTCGTATGTTAATATGTTTTATCTTGTATATTGTCAAAAGCCGGAATAACTGTAGGAATCAGTATTTACCCTTGTGGGTAAAAGCAAGGACTTTGGGTAAGTCCACTTTGATTGGCTAATGTTAAACGCCTCTGTTAAATTTGCATATGCCATGTTATATTATTTCTAAATGTTAAGCATGATTATTTTGCCTTGAAAAGTATGTTCATGAAAATGGGTGATGAGAGGAGGGGGAAGGTATGATTTTTAGACTGTCACCGGTGGTTTGGTACCACACAGTAGGTTGGCCCCGCTTAATATAATATTGTGACTAAGTCTCAGTGGTTTGGCACCACCAATGGTTTGGTACCACATATATCTATCTTTGTGACTCGTCCCAGTGGTTCGGTACCACAGTGGGTTGGCCCCACATATCGATATACGGGATTGTCATCAGTGGTTTGGTACCACAAAGTGGGTTGGCCCCACACATGTTATTCGTGACTTCGATCACCAGTGGTTTGGTACCACATATGTTATCTGTGACTTCGGTCACCAGTGGTTTGGGACCACCAGTGGTTTGGTACCACACGGGGTAGAATTGGGAGTTTCGGATGGTTAGGGTTTAGGCTGCATGGCATACATATTCGCTTATGAAACTGTGTAAGGGCTTATTATCTTCGGGATGGGGATTTATACACTGAGTCTCGATGACTCACCCCTTTCCCTTACAATTTGCAGATAATTCCTAGATCATGAATATGGAGCCGGGATGGACTCGAGGTGGCCATGCTCAACAGTTTGCTTTTATTTTGCTATGATTAACTTCCGGATTTATTTGCTTTAAATTTCAGTTTTCGGTTATGTAATAAGGCCATCTAAATTTTGTTTTGGGTTATTTATTCTATTAAATACCTTTGAACTTGCGTTAAACATTAAAGCATGATTAAAAAGGAAAGGAACCTATAAAACTAATATTTTCACAAACTTTGATGAATTTCTGGGATTTTCGAAAACTTTACTATTGGGTAAATAGCGAACATGTAACAACAATGAGTTAACTCGATTTTTGTTAAAACAAACTTTGAAATGATTTGGCAATTTACCTAACTCAATCTCGGTTTCCATAAAATGAAACGCTTTCTTTACAATTTGATTCAACAACTTGTTTTTCCAAGAATGATTTTTCCTTGTGACATGCCGGATTCGGTCGTAGCGTTTGACCGGGTTTGGGGTGTTACATGGCAGCCCTGCTGCAATGTTGGTTAGTGCCGCAATCGGTGCTACATAAGGAGTGTAGGGATGGGTGGGCCGATTAAATCCCCACAGGAGTGTAGGGGTGGACAGTGGATATATATATGAAGAACGGAAAAGTATGTAAAAGAAAAGATGAAGCAAGGGATGGAGGGAGCAAAACGTCAGAAACTTTGAGGAAATTTGGGAAAAAAAATGATCACTCAATCCCTCAAATTTCTCCTAAAACTGTGCAACTACTCCCACTATCCAAATCCCTTAATTTTCTCTCCACACTTCCCACTACACCTCTACCACTTCGGCATTTCAGTTGAGTTCAAGCACTACACGGCACCAAGACCTCTAGCATAATGACACTCCATTTATCCACCAGTCCAGCAGGCCCATTCTGACATGTTTTACCAACTTTTATTTATAAGCCTACTCATTAGGGATAGGGGTTTATTCATTTAAAAACAAAAATTTGCCCAACCTAATGCTTGAACTTAGGACCTCTCAGACACTTCCCAGAACACTTAACCACTAAAGCAGACATAGAATTGTGTCACAAACATACAAAAATAAATATTAAGGATTTTTGGGGCATTACAATTTATTAGCGGTGTTTCATAAGAGCTTTTTTTAGCTCGCCTATAACCAAAACTTGAATAAATAATATACTTTTAATTAAGTTTTAAAACCTAATTGTTGTGTGACTTGTCTATTAGATATGAAAATGAAATCGTAGTTCCTTCAACAACGAATATGGCATCTCACATCTTGGATTCGACGATCGAGTCGGATGTGGGGTGTTACATTTAGTGGTACCAAAGCTACAGGTTTAGCCAATTCCCATGCTAAATTGAGCTTCGTATTGTGTTTAGAGGTACATGCTAAGGTTTAGTCAAGTTCAAGTGGAGATTTGTACGCTGATTATTTGTTGTTTTGTGTTATAGCTTAAGAATGTCTGATGAATTGTGAAATGTTGTTGAGGAGGAGATTTGTAGCTGCCTAGTTTAGCCCTAGTCGGAACAGTGGTTTTGGGACCACAAATCTGAGGTTGAAAAATATTTTAATATTATTTTTTATGTTTATAATATGTGAATTAGCATGTGTGAAAGTTTCGTACGAAAATTTTATTGTTTGTGTGTTTAATTTGACAAAAGGACTAAATCGCATAAAATGCAAAAGCTGTGTGCTGATTGTTAAAGTGTTTACTTGTCATGGCTTTCTAAATGAGAAGTCCTTATGTTTCTAATAAACCATTAAAAGAATGGATGGACAAAAATGGGGTTTAGTTGTGGAAATTTAAATGAAATAATAAAGGGCAAAATGGTAATTGGTGCATTAATGTTAATATAACAAAAATAAAAGCATGAAAGTGGCTATTATCGTCCACCTTTCCATCAAAATTGAAGAAGAAAATAAAGAGTTAGGGCTTTAAACATTCGACCATTGTTGTTCTTAATCAAGACCAAGAAAGGAGAGATTCGGATCGAGATCGAGGCAAAGACAAAGTACTCAATTGATCGGCTAGTTTCGGTGTTTCGACGTCCGAGGTAAGTTCAGATATAATACATGTTGTTAAAATATGTTTTAGTATTATGGTTTGAATATATATATGATTTTGAGATTAGAAATGCTATGTGCGGAATTGAATTAGATGGCACTAAGTGTGCGCAAATGAAATCGAAACAGAGATGAATAGCATTGTGTGTGCGAAGTTATGGAAGCTTCAGCTTATTGATTTGGCACTGTGTGTGCGATACTGAGATAAGTCGGGTAAAATAATAGGCACTAAGTGTGCGATGACGAATATACTTTGGCTACGAATTTAGCACTAAGTGTGCGATTAAATTAAAGGGATAACAAAGGTTGATCGAAATGTAATATCGAGCATTGAGTAGCTTGGAAGTAGATTAACTATGTGTTGGCTAAGGTATGTATTGAACCTTTGTGGTTGATGAGATTATATATGAATTTGTGAATGGTTGGATGAGTATTTTAGCTATGGATGATATGGTGTGAATATTTGAGAATTGATCTATGTGATGGATTTACTTGTTTAATGAGTTTGGTTTGTTAATTTGAATGTATTATGTTACGAACTTACTAAGCTTTTGAGCTTACTGTGTGATATGTTACTCTGTTTTATAGTGTCAGTAAAGCTAGCTCAAATTCGGGGATCATCAGCGACTTAATCACACTATCGACAATCGTTGTTGGTACTTTTGAAATATGTGTATATGTGGTATATGGCATGTATAGGCTATTAAATGTGGCATGTTTTGAGATGTGTAAATATTGCCATAAGATATGGTTTAAAAGTTGAATGATGTAGTAATATATGTGTGGGATAAGTGTATGATAAATATAGTATATTTCATGCTTGGATTAGTTGATGAGAATGGCATTTTAAGTGTGAATTTGTGGTATGACTAGATGATGCTTAGTTATAGGATTTAAGTTGTGAATATGGTGTTTTCGAATGAACTTTTTTGAGTAAGAATTGAGTACAAGAATAGATGTCATAGTAGATGATTATTTGGAGCTTGTATTGGTATGTTTGATTGCATTTTGAGGTATGAATTGGTTTTGATATGAGGCTTGTAGGTGATTCAATGTGTGGGCGGCAAGTTTGGCCTTGAAAATGACCTATAATTGCCCACACGGTTGAGCACACGGGCGTGTGGCTTGACCATGTCTTTCGAGGTTGTGTTTTGAAACAAGTCAGACTCGACCACGGGCAAGACACACAGGCGTGTGACTGGCCGTGTAGATTAAGTCAGTAGCGACAACGGGCTAGACACACGAGTGTGTGACTTGTAACATCCTAAAATAGGGGTTATTTGTGATTGAATTATCTTTCTTGTGTTTGAATTACTGTGATATTATTTATGGTGTAATAAGACTTAATTAGGGGTCTTGAGTAGGCTCGGAATAGAAGAAAATTTTAATTGTAAGCTTTAAAGATAGGGAGCTTTAGTAAGTAAGGGTTACGAAGTTAAAAGGGGGAACATTTGACACTAATAGGGCCTTGGGAAAGTGCCAAAAGGGAGGCCACTTAAGGGCTGGAGTTGACGCCACAAGAGGTGCAAGGGGAGCCTGTGTTCGAGTCGCGGAATTCCCTTTTCGCTCTTTATTTTGGACAGCAAAGGGAGAGAGAAAAAGGCTCAATTTTGATTTCAGGATAATAAGGATAATAATGTTTTTAATTGGATTTTATTTAATTAATTCTAAGGAGAAAATATAGGCATTTGATTTATTCAAATTATTTTGAATATTTTCAAACAATTAGCCAAGAGTAATTCAAGGAGTTGGCCGAAATTTGAACTCCTTGGAGAGGAGTGGACGGCAAGGGAGCTATGTAGGGGGGAAGGCCAAATTTTCCTAGTGAATAACTTCACAAATTCGGCTAGCATTTCATCTCTTTTGGTTTTTTCTTTTTCATTCTCTCTCAAAGCCGAAACACCTTTGCCATCTACCTCTTTTCTTCTTTTTGATCCTTGGCCGAATCACCTACCCTCTTTCCCTCTCTTTTTCTTCCTCTTTTCACTCAAAGCCAAGCCTTGATTGTCATCAACCATAGTTGAACCTACACCCTACCTCTTTGCCGAAATTTCTTTTCTTCCTGTTAAACTCTCGTTGGCCGAATAGTAAAGTGGGATAGATCTCTTCGGATTTTCTTTGTCAATGGATTGAAGAAGGTAAATGCTCTAGGCCGAATACCTATTCTTTCCCTTCCCCTTTCTTCGTCGACTTTGATGATGGTAAGAGCCGATTTCGGCACTTGTTAGCAAGGGTGCTAATCACCTATTTTGAAACCGATTCTGTTTAGGTGCCCGGGATTTTGAGGTATTCGATCCAAGCCTCCATTCTCTGTCAATCGGTCTTGGTAAGTGGTGGTAAGGACCTATTTTATTTATTTAGTGATTAAAAAGCCGAAGGCTATTAACATGTGATTGCCGATTATAGGGAAGCAGAAACACTTAGAGTGTAGTGGCTAGTATTCAAGGGACGTGTAGGTAAGGATTCGGGTTCAAGTGATAACCCTTTAGATTTATTTGGTTTGGCCGAATAGGCCATGTCACTAACTTACATGTTTGGCCGAATATAAGGGCAAGGAAAGCTTGTGTGGCCGATTTGTCTTTTCGGGATTTAGCACTATCGTTGGTGACAGGTGTGTACATACACACTTTATAACTAATTAATGTGCTAAGTGTTTGTGTGTGCTAAATCTGGTTTGTGTAGATTTGGATTTAATACCATCATGGTATAAGCAAGGATTCAGGTAAGTCCTTGTTGTTATGATGCTTTTGGGAAGCATGACATATTTGGGATATGTGGCTTATAATATGTGGCCGATGATAAATTCAGTGTATGATGGTGGATAATAAACATGTTGGCATGATTTCTGTTAAAATGCATATCCTTGATTGATGTGGGCAAAACGAGTGGAGGGGGAAATGATATTCGTGTCGACGGACACCAGTGGTTTGGTACCATATTTCGTGACTACGGTCACCAGAGGTTTGGCACCTCCAGAGGTTTGGCACCTCATAGCGTCTCATCCCAGTGGCTTAGCACCACAATGGGTTGGCCCCACGGTTTATATTATGGGATTGACGCCAGTGATTTGGTATCACACGCGGGTTGGCCCCACCAGTGGTTTGGCACCACAATATTGATGGATATCGTGACTTTAAGTCACCAGTGGTTTGGTACCACACGGGGTAGAGAAAGGTGTTTTAATGGCTACGTTGGGTGCATATTAAACTTGTACATGTTAAATTAGTTATGATTTGCGTATGATGTTGCACTAAATCGGGGGAAGGGTTACACATTGAGTCTTGGTGACTCACCTTCTCCTTTAACATTTTTCAGGTGACACGTAGATCGCGGATGAGGAGCCGGGTGGACTCGAGGTGGCCATGCAGTGAAAATGTGGACTAAATGAATTTTGAACCATTTTTATTTTATTGTTGGTTTTATTTTGTTTAAGTTGCAATAAGGCCTCCTAAGACTACTTTTATTATTTTATCTGTTTTGGATAATTTGTTTAAACTATTAAATGATATTTACATGGGTACACATGTTTTCTCAAAATCAAACTTAAAAATGTTTTATTGTGCCATCGGGTGCATTTGAAATTTGTAACAACCTGACTTAATAAATTTTTAAACGAAACTAAGTATGGTTTTCTTCATACAATACAACGGTTTTAAAACAATACAATATCTTTTACCTTAAATGGAATCGGTTAACAAGGTTTTTCAAAATATTTTCCTCTGTAACAAACCAAATTCGGTCGTAATGTTTAGGCCGGGTTTGGGGTGTTACAAAATTAGTATCAGAGCCGAGTTCAAAGCTCGGTTGTGGGGGCCCAAGGCCCAAAATGTTTTGGTAGGCCTTTTTGAAAAATGGTTTTGGTTTTAGACAGCATGGCAGCGAGTCTCCGGCACCAATCCGCCCAGGTAAGTACTTCTAACTTCTTTGTGAATTATTAATTGTAGAAGGGTAGGTATGGAACGTAGATAGTATGATAGGTGCTTTGAACTTTAGGACTAGTTTACCCCAACAAAATACATAAGACTTTAAAAGCCTAATTAAACAAACCTACGACCAAGTCGCCAAGTTAGGGTGTGGTAACCTTGGTGCGCATGTCTAGGATTGGATCCGGAAGAGCTTGGTACTTAAGCAGTCCTTGTGACTCACCTCCTCTTCACAGGAATCCTACCTGGTGGTTCACCCTAACCAAGAGGACTCGGTCATAGGCTAAACATACTGAATAAAACCCGAAAGGGATTAGCCATGTTTTATGAAAGCTCTAAGTTTTAAAAAAATCATTGCAATACTCCTTTAAATAGTAGCAAAAATTTATTTTTGGAAATTTTCAAAATATTTTTGACTTACCAAAATTACCAAAATGCCCCTAGTGGCAAAATTACGAAAATGCCCTTGATTTCTAAAATTATCGTATTACCCGATTTTAATAAAATTCTCTTATATATTTTGTTTAAAGTATCCAAAATTATGTATTTCAAAATAATACCCTGACTCTTGAAATTTACAAAATTCCCCCTGATTGACAAAATTACCAAAATACCCCTGGTTCCCGAAATTTTGTTATACCTTTAATTTGGAAAATTTTCGAAAATACCCTCCAGGTTTGGAGATTTCAAAATGTCCTGATTTATTAAAGTTTTTAAAATTTCTTGGACTTGTTACGAAAATACCCCTGTAGGAAAATGACGAAAATACCCCTAGGATAGAAACGGACAGAAATGCCCGAGGAGTGAATAGGTATGAAAAGTATTAGGGAATGGATGTGCTCTTTTGTGTAAACTAGGATAGAGGACTTAAAACTTTGATTGCTCGAAAGAATCCCTATTAAACTCTTTCATAAAATTTCTGCGCGGATAACTAAGTGAAACAAGTACTAATCCATAAAAAATTCTTAATCAGATTAAAGCGCGATAGTTAGAATGAGCTCTAGAGGACATGGCCGTCGTGGACGCGGTAGGGGCAGGATGACCGTGTCAGAACCCGTTAGGTCGGGTCAGGGGTCGGAGAATGAAGTACCACCGCCACCACCACCTCTAACTTTTGGAGCTGAGGAGCAGGATCAGACTGGAGGTGAGGCAGTATCGCAAGCTGTGTTGCGAGTCCTTGAGATGGTGGCTGGGGCTAGTGGAGGAATGGGAGCTCGAAAATCTGTTCCCGAGCGACTCCGATCCAACGGAGCTGAGGTATTCCGGGGAGTATCAGGAGTGGCACCCAGTGCAGCGGAATATTGGTTAGAATCGACTGAGAGAATCATGGATGATCTCGATCTAGCGAATGCGGAGAAGCTGAAAGGAGCGGTGTCGCTTCTAAAGGATGAGTCATATCAGTGGTGGCTCACGGTTCGGGATAGTGCCACAGCAGATGATCTTACTTGGGAATACTTCAAAGGTGCTTATCAGAAGAAGTATGTGGGCACCAGCTACACGGATGCACAGAGGAAAGCTTTTCTGGGGTTAGTACAAGGGAATAAGTCTGTGTCGGAGTATGAAGCGGAATTCTTGAGGCTGAGCTGCTATGCTAGGGGAATTGTGTCAACTGAGCATGATCGTTGTGTTCGTTTTGAAGACGGACTTAGGGATGAGTTGAGGTTGCTGATTGCTCCACAGCAGGAGCGTGAGTTTGCTGTCTTGGTGGAGAAGGCTAAGGTAGCCGAAGGGGTCAAGGAGTCCGTGAGACAGAACTATGGTAAGAACAACCAGAAAAGAGGATTTGGGTCATCTGGATCGGGTGGTAATGCACAGAAGAGGGCTAGGCAGAGTGGGCCAAATCAGACAGGGAGGCCCATGGTTACTAATCAGAGACCGGCTCAGTGTAATCACTGTGGGAAGTCACATTGGGGAGGATGTTGGACCGGTGAAAGGGGATGTTTTGAATGTGGATCTTTGGATCACCGTGTAAGGGACTGTCCTCAGAAGTTAACTAAGACTCAGCCAGAGGGTCAGAACCGTGCTTAGGCTAGAAATGTAGGACCACCACAGAGGGGTCGTGGTAATGGTAGAGGAGGTAATGGTTCTAATCGAGGTCGCGGTATTCCGGGCAGAGGTGCAGGCAACACGGAGGCAAGGCAGCCTGGTTTAGTCTACGCAGTGAGGCGTCGAGAGGAGGGTGACGCACCGGACGTCATAACCAGTATGTTCCTAATTTTTGGTCTTCCATATGTTGCATTAATTGATGTGGGTTCGACGCATTCATACGTTGCTAGTAGCGTGGTAGAGACTATGAACCTAGACTTTAAGACTGCTTCTAGGGAGATGACAGTAATTAGTCCTCTAGGTCACTCTGTAGTTGTAAACAAGCTACATAGGGATGTACCCCTAGAACTCCAAGGGGTAGTGTTTGTGGCTGATCTGATAGAATTGCCGTTTGGGGAGTTCGATTTGATCCTTGGAATGGACTGGTTGGTTAAGTATCAAGCAAGGTTGGATTGTGCTACTAAGCGCATGGTTCTAGAGATGGCTGAGGGTGATGAAGTGGTCATGATAGGTAATAGAAGAGATTACCTATCCAACGTGGTGTCTGGTTTTAAGGCTGAGAAAATGGTCAAGAAAGGTTGTGAGGCGTTTTTGGTTCGAATTTGTGCCTTGGAGGCTAAGGAGTTAACAATTGAGAAGGTCCGAATAGTAGGGGAATTCGCTGATGTGTTCCCAGGAGAACTTCTGGGTCTACCTCCGGCTCGGGAAGTTGAATTTGGTATAGACTTGTTACCCGAAACAACACCTGTGTCTATAGCGCCATACCGAATGGCACCAAAGGGATTGGTGGAGCTGAAGGCTCAAATTCAGGAGCTCTTGGACCGAGGGTTTATCCGACCAAGTATATCTCCGTGGGGAGCACCTGTGTTGTTTGTCAAGAAGAAAGACAGGTCAATGAGGATGTGTATCGACTACCGCCAACTGAACAAGTTAACGATCAAGAACAAGTACCCGTTGCCCCGAATTGATGACTTGTTTGACCAACTGAAGGGTGCATCGGTGTTCTCGAAGATAGACCTTAGGTTGGGTTACCATCAACTTAAGGTGAAGGAGGTTGATGTTCACAAGACGACATTCCGTACTCGGTATGGGCATTATGAGTTTCTAGTAATACCATTCGGGTTGACCAATGCACCGGCAGCGTTCATGGATTTAATGAATAGGGTGTTTCAGCAGTACTTCGATCAATTTGTCGTGGTGTTTATAGACGACAGATTGGTTTACTCAAAGACGGAGGAGGAGCATGATGTGCATTTGCGTATAGTTCTACAAGTACTGAGGGAGAAGCAGTTTTATGCCAAATTCAGTAAGCGTGAATTTTGGCTTAGGGAGGTGGCTTTCTTAGGTCACATAGTATCCGCTGAAGGGATTAGAGTGGACCCTCACAAGGTTAAAGTGGTGTTGGATTGGAAACCGCCTAGGTCAGTGGCAGAAATTCGGAGTTTCCTAGGTCTAGCAGGGTACTATCGAAGATTTGTGGAAGGATTCTCTTTAATCGCAGCACCGTTGACTAAGTTATTAAGAAAGAGAGTTCCATTTGTATGGTCTGAGAAGCAACAAGAAAGTTTTGACAAGCTCAGGAAGATTCTGATGGAAGCTCCAGTTCGTACTGACCGAGGCGAGGCGGTTGTTCACGGTTTCATCGTGATCGTCCCCATCTTGGATTGGGATGTGTATTAATGCAGGAAGGGAAGGTAGTGGCCTATGCATCCCGTCAGCTAAGACCACATGAGGTTAACTATCCAACTCACGACTTAGAGTTAGCAGCAGTAGTCTTCGCTTTAAAGATATGGAGGCATTACTTGTACGGGGAGAAGTCAATAGTCTATACGGATCACAAAAGTTTGAGGTATCTTTTGACTCAGAAGGATCTGAATTTAAGGCAACGTCGATGGGTTGAGCTGTTAAAGGACTACGACTGTTCAATTGAGTACCATCCGGGTAAGGCTAACGTGGTGGCTGATGCGTTGAGCCGGAAGGTCGTGACGGACTTAAGAGCGATGTTTGCTCACCTCAGTCTATACGACGATGGAAGTCTTTTGGCAGAGCTGCAAGTTAAGCCAACTTGGATCGAGGAGATTAAGGAAAAGCAATTAGTAGATGACAGTTTGAATGCACGGAGGTTGCAAGTTCAAGATGGTGGTTTGGAAGGGTATAGTTTGTCTAATGATGGTGTATTATGTTTTCAAGGACGAGCTTGTGTGCCGAAGGATGTGGAGTTGAGACAAAGAATTCTTCAAGATGCACATAGCGGCCCATACGCTATGCATCCTGGAGGTAGCAAGATGTATGGAGACTTACGTAAAGCTTGATTACGTGGCGGGGTTGAAGCGTGAGGTGGCGAATTTGTGGGAAGGTGTGTCGACGTGTCGCAGTGAAGGCCGAACACCGGTTGCCATCAGGTTACTTCAACCGGTGAAGATCCTCTCGTAGAAATGGGAGAGGATCACTATGGATTTCGTCGATGCTGGCTACCCCTCACGCCCGTGCCGGGAAGGAGGACGATTTGGGTGATTGTGGATCGTCGACTAAATCACTCACTTTATACCTGGTAAGGGTGGATTATTCTCTCTTAAACCGCTAAGCTGTATGTTTCAGAAATAGTGAGGTTGCATGGAGTTCCAGTATCGATCATCTCGGATAGGGATCTGAGGTTCACATCAAGGTTCTGGAAAGCGTTGCATCAGGCTTTGGGTACACGATTGGATTTCAAGACAAAGATTCCACCTACTGAAATGATTTGACGATCGAGAAAAGGGTCATCTGATTTTAGAAGATATGCTGAGAGGTTGTGTTTTGGATTTCAGCGGTAGTTGGGAAGAGTATCTACCGTTGGCAGAATTTGCTTATAACAATAGTTATCAAGCGAGTATACGAATGGCACCATATGAAGCACTGTATGGATGAAAATACCGTACTCCTACGTGTTAAACAAAATTGGGTGAACGACAAGTTTTGGGTCCAGAGTTGGTGACGAAAACTGAAGATAAGGTTAAGGTGGTTCGGGCTCGTCTTAAGAAAGCGTCAGATAGGCAAAAGTCTTATGCTGATCTTAAGCGTAAGGAAATGGAGTATGCAGTAGGAGATAAGGTTTTTCTGAAGGTGTCGCCTTGGAAAAAGGTATTGAGATTTGGGCGGAAAGGGAAGCTAAGCCCAAGGTTCATCGGGCCATATACAGTGTTGAAGCGAGTGGGATCGGTAGCTTATCAGCTCGAGCTGCCAGCAGAGTTGAGTCAGATTCATGACGTCTTTCATGTGTCGATGCTTAGACCGTATCGGTCGGATCCATCACACGTTGTGCCAGTGGCCGAGATTGAGGTAAACTCGGACTTATCTTTTGAGGAGGAGCCAGTTCAGATATTAGAGCGAGATGTCAAAGTTTTGCGTAGGAAGTCAGTACCCTTAGTGAAGGTTCTATGGCGAAACCATGGTACGGAGGAAGCTACCTGGGAACCCGAGGATGTGATACGGCAACAATACCCCCACCTCTTCTAATCAGGTAATTTCGAGGCCGAAATTATTTTAAGGGGGTAGAACTGTAACATCCTAAAATAGGGGTTATTTCTGATTAAATTATCTTTCTTGTGTTTGAATTGCTGTGATATTATTTGTGGTGTAATAAGACTTAATTAGGGGTCTTAAGTAGGCTCGGAATAGAAGAAAATTTTAATTGTAAGCTTTAAAGATAGGGTGCTTTAGTAAGTAAGGGTTACAAGGTTAAAAGAGGGAATATTTGACACTAATAGGGCCTTAGGAAAGTGCCAAAAGGGAGGCCACTTAAGGGCTGGAGTTGACGCCACAAGAGGTGCAAGGGGAGCCTGTGTTCGAGTCACGGAATTCCCTTTTTGCTCTTTATTTTGGACGGCAAAGGGAGAGAGAAAAAGGCTCAATTTTGATTTCAGGATAATAAGGATAATAATGTTTTTAATTGGATTTTATTTGATTAATTCTAAGGAGAAAATATAGGCATTTGATTTATTCAAATTATTTTGAATATTTTCAAACAATTGGCCAAGAGTAATTCAAAGAGTTGGCCGAAATTTGAACTCCTTGGAGAGGAGTGGACGGCAAGGGAGCTATGTAGGGAGGGAGGCCGAATTTTCCTAGTGAATAACTTCACAAATTCGGCTAGCATTTCATCTCTTTTGGTTCTTTCTTTTTCACTCTCTCTTAAAGCCGAAACACCATTGCCATCTACCTCTTTTCTTCTTTTTGATCCTTGGCCGAATCACCTACCCTCTCTCCCTCTCTTTTTCTTCCTCTTTTCACTCAAAGCCAAGCCTTGATTGTCATCAACCATAGCCGAACCTACACCCTACCTCTTTGCCGAAATTTCTTTTCTTCCTGTTAAACTCTCGTTATTGAATAGTAAAGTGGGATAGATCTCTTGATTTTCTTTGTCAATCGATTGAAGAAGGTAAATGCTCTAGGCCGAATACCTATTCTTTCCCCTCCCCTTTCTTTGTCGACTTTGATGATGGTAAGAGCCGATTTCGGCACTTGTTAGCAAGGGTGCTAATCACCTGTTTTGAAACAGATTCTGTTTAGGTGCCCGGGATTTTGAAGTATTCGATCCAAGCCTCCATTCTCTGTCAATCGGTCTTGGTAAGTGCTGGTAAGGACCTATTTTATTTATTTAGCGATTACAAAGCCGAAGGCTATTAACATGTGATTGCCGATTATAGGGAAGTAGAAACACTTGGTGTGTGGTGGCTAGTATTCAATGGACGTGTAGGTAAGGATTCGGGTTCAAGTGATAACCTTTTAGATTTATTTGGTTTGGCCGAATAGGCCATGTCACGAACTTACATGTTTGGCCGAATATAAGGGCAAGGAAAGCTTGTGTGGCCGATTTGTCTTTTCGGGATTTAGGACTATCGTTGGTGACAGGTGTGTACATACACACTTTATAACTAATTAATGTGCTAAGTGTTTGTGTGTGCTAAATCTGGTTTGTGTAGATTTGGATTTAATACCATCATGGTATAAGCAAGGATTCAGGTAAGTCCTTGTTGTTATGATGCAGAAGCATGACATAATTGGGATATGTGGCTTATAATATGTGGCCGATGATAAATTCAGTGTATGATGGTAGATAATAAACATGTTGGCATGATTTCTGTTAAAATGCATATCCTTGATTGATGTGGGTAAAACGAGTGGAGGGGGAAATGATATTCGTGTCGACGGACACCAGTGGTTTGGTACCACATTTCGTGACTATGGTCACCAGAGGTTTGGCACCTCCAGAGGTTTGGCACCTCATAGCGTCTCGTCCCAGTGGCTTAGCACCACAGTGGGTTGGCCCCACGGTTTATATTATGGGATTGACGCCAGTGATTTGGTATAAAACGTGGGTTGGCCCCACCAATGGTTTGGCACCACAATATTGATGGATATCGTGACTTTAAGTCACCAATGGTTTGGCACCACTAGTGGTTTGGTACCACACGGGGTATAGAAAGGTGTTTTAATGGCTACGTTGGGTGCATATTAAACTTGTGCATGTTAAATTAGTTATGATTTGCGTATGATGTTGCACTAAATCGGGGGAAGGGTTACACATTGAGTCTTGGTGACTCACCTTCTCCTTTAACATTTTTCAGGTGACACGTAGATCGCAGATGAGGAGCCGGATGGACTCGAGGTGGCCATGCAGTGAAAATGTGGACTAAATGAATTTTGAACCATTTTTATTTTATTGTTGGTTTTATTTTGTTTAAGTTGTAATAAGGCCTCCTAAGACTACTTTTATTATTTTATTTGTTTTGGATAATTTGTTTAAACTATTAAATGATATTTACATGGGTACACATGTTTTCTCAAAATCAAACTTAAAAATGTTTTATTGTGCCATCGGGTGCATTTGAAATTTGTAACAACCTGACTTAATAAATTTTTAAACGAAACTAAGTATGGTTTTCTTCATACAATACAATGATTTTAAAACAATACAATATCTTTTACCTTAAATGGAATCGGTTAACAAGGGTTTTCAAAATATTTTCCTCTGTAACAACCAAATTCGGTCGTAATGTTTGGGCCGGGTTTGGGGTGTTACATGACTGGCCGTGTGGTGCAAGTCAGTGTCGACCATGGGTGAGGCACACGGGCGTGTCTCAGGCTGTGTGAACAAGTCAGTATGTATTCCCTGTTTTGCCACGGCTTCAACAGTGGGCGTGCCCCACACGGCCAACCCACAAGGGCGTGTGACCTCTGTAACTTAGAAAAATGTTAAAATTTTAGAAATTTTCGTATGCATTCGGTTTAGTCCCGACCCCTTTCTAACACGTGTTTGAGGTCTCGTAGACTTCATTAAGAGACTATATGATTGTAAACTATGTTGTTTGAATGACTTTGTGTTGGAAATGATATGAAAGGTTCAAAATTGATTAGTAATGCCTCTTAACCCTAGTGCAGTGATGATTACGGGTTAGGGGTGTTACAAGATTAATATCAATGACCACTCTATTGAAGGAGAAAATTAGGTTAAGATAGGAGCATGTAGTGTTGATTAAGCTAGTGTTCAAAAAATAAATAGGGCTAAGAGACCTCGCCAAGAGTGTCGAGGCGATAAGGATTTTCTCTACACAATAATGGATGTACTCCAAAGAGTAGCAGGAACTGCTCTATAAGCTGCACCATTGGCTGCAGTTAAATGTGCTCTAATAAAAGAGTTGTGAAAGAATAGAGTAACTAGAATTTAAAGGGTTGAAAAGTGTTGGTCCTTCCACTACTGAGGCTTGGTTAGAGTCAACAAAGTGAGTTCTGCAATAGCTAGAGTGTTTGTCATTAGAGTGTCTCACTTCACTGTATCTCTATTGAAAGAAGAGGCATATCAATGGTGGCTAACCATTACCCGGCATGTGCTAGCATATCACATTACTTGGACATTCTTTCAGTCTAAGTTCAGAAAGAAGTATGTTAGTGAATTGTATCTGGAAGATTGAAATCAGGAGTTCATGGTGCTAAAATAGAGAAATATGTTAGTTATTGTGAACGAGAATTCTTGCGACTCAGAAAGTATGCTCTCTAATTAGTGCAAAACGAATAAGAGAGTTTCAAATAGTTCCTTTATAGGTTTGTTGATCAAGATGAGGGGTGAAATTTGAGTTCAACTAGTTTTACGCAAGCTTAAAGTGTTTGCTGGTCTAGCTAGATGAGTAAAGATGGTTGAACAAGCCATGGGTCTAGCCAAGAAAGCTATGGGTTCTCGAGCATTCGAAAAAAGAGTCAGAACCTTCAGCTTGCAATCTTGCCTAAGTGAGCTAGGGAGTTTTGAGGATTTTGGAGATCAACTCCATCAAATGTCATATTAGAGAAAGACCAGGTTAAACAACCATCTGTATCTGTTGCCAATACTAGGGGTTCAACGAGAGATGTATCTCAAATTGTGAGCATTATTGTAAAAGGAAGAGAAGTGATTACTGAATGAAAATAAGAGTATGTTTCCCATGCAGATCCCTGGAGCATTTAGCTTCAGATTGTCTAAGAAATGCTAATGATGCTTTTACTCCTACTTAGAGATCTGCTATTGCATCTAGTGGCCAGGGTAATTTCTGAGGTGGTATAGTTCTGAGGGGCAGTTAGAAGAAAGAAAATGACTTGGTAGTACAACAGTCTGAAGCTAGAGCCCCTGCTTGAGCCTATGTGGTCTGAACTAGAAATGAAGGAGATGTTCAATTTGGTGCCCTAAGTGTAGTATTTTCGTCTATATACACATGTATTTTTTTCAAATAGATTGCTTTGATAAAATTATTCGTGAATTACATTAATACCCTTTTTATTATCCTTATTAGTTTTTGCAGGCAAAGCAAAATGGAAGCAAATAGTAGCTCATTGGTGGTCTAATGTTTAACTAATACTAAACAGTGTTATGTGGTCGGATTGTAACATAGAAAGATAAGTTATATTAGTAGCTGAATCTAAACATGCCATTATTCTAATTGAAAATGACCAAACCAATTAAAAGACTAATATGACATCTATCAAGTTCAATTGGGGAGATGTTTTGTCTTGAACATTAGAGTGAATGACTCCCAGAATATAGAGACATATATGTGATTGATTGAACTGACAGTACATCACACAAGACATAAGTAGACTAGATGCTGAATTTGTTTATGGATTTATTCACTTGTGACGTTAATAGTGTGACATGCCATAATCTAGAGTGGATGATGGACTATGTATGTGTGACTAGTATACTTTGACTGAAGTAAAAGCCTAAGTTTGAATAGATAAGGAACTAAAAACTAGTACGTTGGGTATACGATAGTGGAATTCATAGTCAAAAACATGGGTAAATGATATCCTCTCATTGGCATTACATGATAGATGAAAAGTGTAATGCCCCGAATTCTGTCCTAGTAGAATTGCGCTTATTGGGCCTTGGGCATGGGAGCGTTTAAAATTTTTGAGAACAAGACAACGACACTAGCCAAGTTGTAACCCCAACACTTCACCCTTCTTATCTCCTATCTTTTCTCTCTGATAATACCTTAATCTTATCCGAAATCTCCTCCACATCCATCAGTCCTGCTTCCTACAAACTCTCCACGGCAAGACTACAAAACCAACACAACTCTTGCCGTCCACCTATGCAAAATAAAACACTCCAAAATACACTCCTCTTGCTCGAACCTTGGACCTCTTCAGCTTTCACACACACCACCTCAAAGCTCCCAAGTGACACCACTTTCCACTGGACCACAAGCCCATTTGTGTCTTATTTTCACTTAATCTACTTAAGAGGCCTCATGCCTGAGACTAGGGTCCACTAATCAAGAAAAATAAATTTTTCCCTATGGTCTCACCTATCTCTAAGGCTTCAAAAAATCCCGATAATACCTTAATATTATTATTCTAAGTGCTACACCTATCTCAAAAAAAATTAAACGCTCCCATTCCCAAGGCCCATTGGGCCCAATTCTTCTAGGCCCAAATTTGGGGCGTTACAATTCTACCTTCCTCAAAGAAATTTCGTCCTTGAAATTTCCAACTAACTACTAAATGCACAATTCAAGTCACACCACTATGCTTTCCCTGTGCACTCTTATTTAATAACATATAAACATTACACGCATACAGTTTCTATACCCAAGAATATAGCATCCACACAAAACATATCCGACTTAATGGTGATTGAACAATCCCGAGCCTTATGCTCCTCAGACCCGCATCTTAAACACGTTCCTGACTTCCTCTAGCATTTACTCAGATGACGCCTTTTGTAATATTTGCAAGCCAAAAAGTTTGGACGTACCTTAACATGCTTCACAGAACGAGACTACGACCCTAGAAAACTGTGATCTCTTTTTTTCTTACAGTCCACGCACCTAACCCCAAGTGTTTCACCAATTTCTTTAACCTCCTCCAATACCTCCCTAACTAGCTGAGTTAGCATATCAGCCCTAACACTTCCACGGCCTCGGCTGCGGCCTCTTCTTCCTCTTCTAGCGCTCATCGTTGATTCTCGTATTATCTGAATTAAAAATTTTATGAAATTAGTACTTAGTTCCACTTGTTTAGAACATATGTCTTATGTAAGCATTAACACTTTTTCTTAAAGTTATTCCGCGGTCGAGAATCCACTACAGGTTTAGGTTCCTTACGGGCTTTAGTCTCTAAAAGCCTATTTTTAAGTAGCCCAATATCTACATAGTTCAACAACTTAAGCACATGTAGTACAGAGAACTTACTTGGCTCGACGTCGAGGCTCAGTGAACCACACTTCAAGAATCCTACAAAAACTTCTTAATTTACTTGTTTTAAAACCCAAAACATAAGGCCCATTTCACAGCCTGAGCTTTGCAACTGAGCTCTGATACCACTAAATGTAACACCCCAAACCCGGCCTAGAAGTTAGGCCCGAATCTGGAATGTCACATTAAAGGCGCACTTCAAAACAATTTACTATTTAACCATTTAAGGCCCAAAAGCTCAAAACAAAAGTTTATTTCGAAAACCATATTAACACTTTAATAATTTCATGAAATTTCTTAAGTGGGTAGTTGAAACAATAATAATAACCGAAAATATAAATTCGATTAGGAGTTACATGGCCTTATCGCAATCCAATGAAAAAACAAAGTATTTAAAACAAAATCATTTGAATAAATTAAAACATTTGAACAGCTTGTAGTATGGCCATCTCCGAGTCCTCTCCCACGTCGAGCCGTCTATTCAGGATTATTTGAAACATTAAATTAAAGGGTGTGAGTTTCGAAACTCAGTGTGTACAACCCTTGGCAATCAAATCATAAACAATTACTCACATTGGGCCTAAGCCCTCTCAATATCGGTGGTCTTGGGCCTTAGCCCACAATGACCTCATATCAAATCATAACGCATCGTATACAAACAAGATAATGCAAAACCCACCCTAAAAGTCCATCTGCTACACACACCATTTCCCTTCCAACCTTATGACTCCTGTAGGGAATTTTAGCTCGACCCACCCCTCCGCTACATACCAAGAGTACCCCGATTGCGGTACTACCGAACGTTGCAGCAAAGCTGCTAATCATATATTGAGCTTAAAGCCTCCGGTGGATCCATACATACGGCCATGCGATCCTGGATCCATAAATACGGCCATGCGATCCTTAAATCTTCCTCCGTACCATAATTCCCACCCATATGCACCCTAAGCAGAATATTATATGAATGCATCAAACACACAAGTAACATCTATAAGCTTATGTTCGTCACATAAGGGTATTTTCATCATTTCACTACCCAGAGGTATTTTCGCAATTCTACCCTATAGGGGTATTTTGGTAATTTGGCAAAACAGGGGTATTTTGGTAATTTTACAAAACATGGGTACTTTGATAATTTATAAATCTAGGGGTATTTTAGTAATTTACGAATATAGGGGTATTTTAGTGATTTTTAAAATATAAGGGTATTTGGTCCCTCTCGGGTTTTAGTTACGAACTTTGGCCCATCAACAAGTCCTCGCGGCTAAAGTGAACAGACACTATGCACCAGGTAGGATTCCAGAGAAGAGGAGGTGGGCCACTAGGACCGCTTGTAACACCCCTAACCCGAGACCGTCACCGGAAAAGGGCTAAGAGGTATTATCGTTCAATCAGCACATTTAACATCTGGAATTTACGATACAAAGTCAATTACATTCAATTACAATCGTAGTGTCCCTTAACTGAGTCATCAAGACCTTAAACATGCTTATAAATGAGTCGGGACTAAACCGAAACACATACAAAATTTCATGAGAATTTGAAACTTTTCTAAAATACCGGGGAGACACGCCCGTGGGAGGAGACCGTGTACTCTCCACGGCTACTAGACACCCCCATGTGTCCATCCATGTCTAGCTACTGACTTAGTCCCCACGGCCACCAGGCACGCCTGTGTCCACTATCCGTGTGCTCTTAGCTAGCTACTGACTTACACATCATGGCCTATTGACACGCCCGTGTCAAGGCCGTGTGATACTAAGCTACATCATTCGAATCACCCACGGTTATTAGGCACGCCCGTGTGCCTCGACCGTGTGACATAATAGGCCATTTACAAGATCAAAAAGCCACCCATAAGGGTCACACCCACAAGCAACATATACCAAGACATAACATGCATAAATGGCAACCAAATTCATACTAATATAATCATTCGAACCAATTCCAACCATGACAATTTCAAAAACTAAATCTCATATCCACACAAGCATAATTCATTCATTTGCTTACTCAAAACTTGGCCATTTCGTGGATCAACTAACCATACTAAAACATTCATCACATATCTCGTTCATTTAAGCAAATTTCCAAAACATAACTAGCCAAATCACATGGCTAAGTTCATATAACAACTTAAACCAAAAACTAGCCTATACATGCCATATCTAGCAATAACTTTAGTAGTGTGATGACAATCCTTGACAGTCCCGAGCCTTCAGTAGCTTTAACGACCAATAAGACAGAAAAATCACACACACAGAGTAAGCTTTCCAAAAGCTTAGTAAGTCATATACAAATAAACTACATCTGTAAGCATATAAGCATATAAAAACATAAGCACATTTCTTATACATAACCAACTTCTGACATATATATATACTTTGGTTCATACCTTTGGCCACATTTGCCACCATCATCAATTCAATAATCATATATAAATACTTCGCTTTTTATGCTCACCTTCACATATCAAATCATCATAATAAGATCACATAGTGAATTACCTTATATACACACTTAGTGTACAACTCAACGTACCTGAAACAAATTCATCTCATTCTTTCTTTAGTTCATTATCAATCCCAACCCCATACTCAAGTATCTATTCTTTCAACTCTTAAAACTATCATTATCCACATAGCTATCATACATACCTTAATCAACACTTAGTTACTCACCATTCATGCTACTCAATTTCTTGATATTACCTCATACTTATATACCATATATTCATTTCGGACAAGCTCATAGATTAATGAATTACATCTCGTTCCTATAATCTCGTAAAGTAAGAGCAACTTACCTCATTAGTACTATGTTACCAAGATATCATGCATTATTTACATAAATAATATTTCTCGGGTATCTCCATTAGTGGGTTAATGTTTTAATGGATCCGTAACTCCGTACACTTAGTGCAAATCAAATAACGTATCGCACACTTAGTGTCGTTACTGAAAAAGGAGAGCACACACAGTGCTATTTATTAGCAATGTATCGCACACTTAGTGCCAATTTCATAATCGAACATAATCGTTATCGCACACTTAGTGCCAATATGTTAAACTGAACTTATTTTTGGTATCGCACACACAGTGCATATTCAATAAGCCAAAACTTTTGTCTTTTCGCACACACAGTGCTAATTGTTAAGGCCGTAGCTTCTATCAATATCGCACACACAATGCTAATCACAAATTCGAAACTTATATTATTTCGCACACACAGTGCTATTCATTAATTATGATCGCACACTTAGTGCCTCAACTCATAGTCGAAGCTTAAATGATATCGCACACTTAGTGTATTTATAATAAACTGATCTTAAACCGGTATTGCACAAACAGTGCCATCCATAAAGTCGAAGCTTATAATATGTCGCACACACAGTGCAAATCATCTCGGTCACATTTCCATTTACGCACACTTAGTGCCACAAAGATCCATTTCTCACAGAGCATTTATAATTCAATGATATCATAACCATTTGTTTCACAACATTTAAACATAACTTAGTACACTTTTTATATTTCAACTTATCTCGGAATTCATATGCACAATCCTATCATAAACATCCATTATCAACATTAGTCATAGGAATAATTATAATTTCATACAAGTACGTTTATTTGTATAGTGACTTACCTCGTATTCGATTTATCGAAAATGAAAACAGCTACTCGTTTACTATCGCTTTCTTGCGATCTAAATCCGTTTTCCTTGATTCTTGATCTAAACATATTCAGAATTAACCGTTTTCATTCATTAATTCATTCAATTAAATCCAAAGACACATATTTAGGGCTATTTGCAATTTAGCCCTCACATTTGCACATTTCATCAATTTAGCCCATTTTTCCCAAAACATCAAATTCACAAAATCCACCCATGCTCATGCTTAGCCGAATATCCCTAAGGACTATATAAGTCCAAATATTTCATCAAAATTCACAAATTAGTCCTCCAAAATAATATTTTCACAATTTAGCCCTATTTAGCTAATTTCATCAAAACTTCAAGAACATTCATCTAGCTCATATATTTAATTTAACACCATCAAACATCACAAAACTCAACAAAGCATCAATGGCATTTTACACAAACATCATCAATTCATGAAATTGAGACATAGGTTTTGTAGCTCTCAAAGCAACGATTGCAAAAATGTAAAACTTATCGAAAACCGAAGTAAAAAATTACCTTAATTAAGCCCAAAACCTAGCCGAAACCTTGCTAACTTCTTTTCTTTTCTTTTTTTTTTTTGTTTTTGATATTCGGCCAAAGATAAGCATTATGGCTTTCTTTTTCATGTTTTTGTTTTATATAATATAACATATATTATAATATTATTTAATAAACCATTACCAAATAAAATAAGCCATTTATCACACTAATGTGCCGTCCACTACATTTCAAAAAGGCCAATTTACAATGTAAGGCCTCCACCTTAAAAAGCCACATCAATTTAGCCATTAATCAAATGATGGGTCACTTTTACGCTTTATGCGATTTAGTCCTTTACTCAAATTAAACACACAAACAGACGAATTAATTCACGGAACTTTTACACATGCTTAATCATATACTATAGATACATAAAATAATATTAAAAAATTTTACTGATTCAAATTTGTGGTCCCGAAACCACTGTTTCGACCAGGGTCTAAACCGGACTGTTACACCGCTTAAGTACCAAGCTCTCCCTAGATCCAATCCTAGACATGCGTATGCCCGTTGCCACACCCTAACCCAGCAACTTGTTCATGGACATGTTTAATTAGATTAAGTCTTATGAAATTGAAGAGTTGTTCAAACTAGGCCTAAGTCCATAAACCCTAGCATATTTGTCTGCGTCTCCATAAAGCCCATCAAACCCAAATTACAATCTTACGGCCCATTAGGCCCAAATATTATCATATGTAGGCCCAAAACAAATCCAAATCGTGTATCATGCATGACTAACTCAATACATTTAACAAACCAAACCATTTCATCAAACTTAGCCTCAGGGCCCACCGGGCCCATTAAGCCACTTTCGGCTTTTCGGCTTTTCGACTTTTCGGTATTGCCGATATCGTGTGTGTAGTGTTTGTACACACCTGGTAACCTCGCGTGCTGCAAACCCCTTAGTGACGAACCTACAATCAACATTACTAGCGATTAACCAAAGCTTTACCATATACTGACCAAAAACCGAAACCTCACCATACCCTTATCATGTGCCTCACGTTCTTGTAGCCCTTCCTTTGCTACTATTGGCGATTATCCTCTAGATCTACACCCAAACACCTATATCATCAAAAGCAAGTGATCCATATTGATCATAAATCACCCCTATGAGCCACAATAAAATCGGCCATTTACTAAACCCTAACTGAGTCGAGAACACTTACTACCTTGATAGCAATCCTTAACTACCGCGCTTGCGATTGCTGAGCCTCACTCTTGTTAATACATGGTAACGGCAAAGAGGGGTTAGATAGCCCTTCGCCTTTTAAAAAAACACACTAAAAAGTTTAACTAAGCACATAGCGAAATTCCCCTTTGATCCTGCGGCTTATATATCTGCTTGAACAAGATTCGGCTTCTAAATGTGACTAAGAGTAGATAATAATCAATTGAGGTGGAGGAACAAACAACAAAGAATCGGCATAAACAGGGGTTTCGGCAAACAAGGATTTTGAAAAATAAGGATTTTGGCAAATAGGGATTTGGACAAACAAGGGTGGAGGTATTCGGCAATGGAAGAAAATAAGGATGAGGGGAAAAAAGAAAGAAAGAAAGATGGAAATTCCAAGAACCCCTTCTAAGGATTTCGGCACCCCCCTTTTTTAGCCAAAGCCGAACTACCTTCCCCCCACAATCCTATTCGGCCCCAACACTTCACCCTCCTCATCTCCTATTTTTTCTCTCTGATAATACCTTAATGTTATCCGAAATCTCCTCTACATCCATCAGTCCTGCTTCCTACAAACCTAAAATAAAACAACTCTTGCCGTCTACTTATGCAAAATAAAACACTCCAAAATACACTCCTCCTGCTCGAACCTTGGACCTCTTCAGCTTTCACACACGCCACCTTATAGCTCCCAACTGACGCCACTTTCCACTGGACCATAAGCCCATTTGTGTCTTATTTTCACATAATCTACTTAAGAGGCCTCATGCCTAAGACTAGGGTCCACTAAGCAAGAAAAATAAATTTTTCCCAACGGTCTCCCATATCTCTAAGGCTTCAAATAATCCAGATAGTACCTTAATATTATTATTCTAAGTGCTACACCTATCTCAAAAAAATTAAACACTCCCATTCCTAAAGCCCATTGGGCCCAATTCTTCTAGGCCCAAATTCGGGGCGTTACAAGAAAAGTTAGGAGATAGGGAGAGGGAGGAATTGGTGCCGAATAGGACTGTAGGGAAATGGGTATTCGGCTGGTGGCTATAAAAGGAGGGGGTCGAATGCTTTGAAAGGCTCTTTGAGCTTTCATTAGTTTTTCTTTTCTCCCCTTAATCGGTTTCCCGTAGCCAAATTCTCTAAATTGCCGAAATCTCCTATAGCCGAATTATTTTTGCCGAATTCTCTCATAGCCAAACTCTTCTATCGCCGAATTACCACCATCTTTTTCCTTGCCAAAATTCCTATTTGTGCTAAACCCTTGTTGTTTTCCCCATCACAGATCGATTATTATCTGCTATCAGTCAGGGTTGAAAGCCGGATCTAGTTAATAGCTATCTAGGCCGCAGGATCGAAAGGGGATTTGGTAAGTAACCAGTTAACCTCTTTTGTACATTTTGTTAAAATTAGAAAGGCTATCTAACTGTCTTGTCGTTAACTCTGTGATAACAAGGATAAGGTTCAAAGACCGCAAGCGTGGTAGGATCGTTAGCAAGGGTAAGTGTACTCAACTCGATGGTGGATTAAGTGAATGGCCAAATGTGTGTGTGATCTATAGGGGTGACTTGTGTGGATTATGAGTCACTCAAATTTTAATGATGTATGTGTGAGTGCAGATCTAGGGGATACTCGTGATTAGTAGCTAAGGAAAGGCTATTAGAACCTGGTGGCACAAGGTAAGGTTACGGTAAGGCTTCGGCTTTTGAATAAATATTTTGATTAAGTATGAGTGGTTGATTGAAGGTTGGTTGGTTGTAAGTTAAGGATAAGGATAGAATAGCATGTCGTGGTAACCAGGTGTGTACAAACACTACACATACATACCGGTAACGCTAGAAAGCCGAAAGGCCAAAAGTGGCTAAATAGGCTTGGTGGGCCCTAGGCCTAGTTTGATGAAATGGATTAATTTGATTATACGAATTGGTTTAGGCATGCATGTTACATGATCTGGATTTGTTTTGGGCCTAATGGGCCTTATGACTGAGATTTGGGCCTAGTGGGCCATAAAAATATGATGTGGCCATTATGGGTTATATGAACGTGAAATGGGTTGATGGGCTTTATGGGGACGTAGACTAGTATGCTAGGGTTTTATGGACTTTAGGCTTAATACTGAACAACTCTTAAACTGCATAAGACTTTCTAATAATTAAACATGCCCGTGAACAAATTGCTGGGCTAGGATTGGATCTAGGGAGAGCTTGGTACTTAAGCAGTCCTAGTGGCCCACCTCCTCTTCTCTGGAATCCTACCTTGTGCATGGTGTCTGTTCACTTTAACCATAAGGGCTTGTTCATGGGCCAAAGTTCATACCTAAAACCCGAGAGGGACCAAAACACCCCAGATTTGTAAATTACCAAAATACCCTTAGATTTGTAGAACTACTAAAATGCCCCTGATTTGGAAATAACCAAAATACCCTTAGTTTGTAGAATTACCAAAACATCCCTAATTTACAAAATTCCCAAAGCACCTCTATTTTGCAAAATTACCTAAATACCCTTGTAGAGTAGATTTACGAAAATACCCTTAGGTTGTGAAATAACGAAAATACCCCTATATGATGAGTATGAGTTTTGTGGATGTTACTCATGTGCATGTTGCATTCATATGATATTCTGATTAGGATGCATATGGGTGGGAATTATGGTACGGATGAAGATTTGAGGATCGCATAGTCACTTGACAACCATGGATCCACCGGTGGCTTTAAGCCCATTATATAATTAGCAGATTTGCTGCAACATTGGGTAGTGCCGCTGTGAGTGCTACCTTTGGTGTGTAGAGGATGGGTGGGTCGATTTAGAAATCCCCACAGGTGTGTAGGGTTGGAAGGGAAATGGTGTGTGTAGCGGATGGATTTTTGGGGAGGGTTTTGCATTATCTTGTTTTGCATATGATATGATATGATATGATAAGAGATGAGGTCATTGTGGGCTAAGGCCAAGACCACCGATTTTGATAGGGCTTAGGCCCAATGTGAATATTTGTATGTTGATTTGATTGCCAAGAGTTGTACACACTGAGTTTCGAAACTCACACCCTTTATTTGATGTTTCAAGTGATCCTCAATAGACAGCTCGACGTGGGAGGGGACTCGGAGATGGCTACACTACGAGATGTTTAAATTTTGTTTTTTGGTTTTTGTTTCAATTAAAAAAAACATGGTTTTTAATTGCTTTATTTTAGTTGGATGTAATAAGGCCTTGTACTTCGATTTGACTTTAGATTTTGGGTTGTTGTTTTCAACTATTTACTTAAATATTAAGCCCAAGTAAATTTCGTATGTTTAAACTTGGTTTCTGAAGTACTTAAAACTATAAAAAAATGGGTTTTTATTATTACTTAACAAGACTCAAGGATGAAACGGCTTTGGGCCTAAAATTTTTAATTAACAAAATCGTTTGAATTATGCCTTTGATGTGACATGCCGGATTCGGGCCTAACTTCTAGTCCGGGTTTGGGGTGTTACAAAAAGTAAACGTGACCATGAGTTGTTTGTCTTTGTGATAAATAACTAAATTACTATTTGATACTAATTGACTTTCATTAAGAAATATGTAATGGTTATCATGGGATAAAATAGGATCATATTAGGAGAACGGATTTATCCCAAAAAGATTAAGGATATCCTATGAAGGTAACACATTTATGACAAGATCATTGGACGAGCATTAATCGAGTAACTTTCATACTTGTATGTCATTAAGGAGAGGTCGGTCACGAAACTATTGTGGAATGACTTCGTGACTAAATAAGCTTATAATTAATAGGTGAAAAGCTAGAACTTAATTATAAATTAGTTGAGCCCTAATTACATAATTTTAATCGGTCCCTCTACTAGCTCGCTAAAATCAGAAATGAATTACATGATGAATCAAATAAATAGAAATTGATAGAAATGATAGAGTTAGAGAAGTGGGTTACATTCAAAAATGAATGTGGTTTATTACATAGTATGGAGATGACCTGAGAATTAATTTATTTTTTTGAATTATTATTTAATTAAATAATTAAAGTTCGAAAATGGAATTAAATTAATTAGTCATTATGAAATTTGTTAAATGTAGAAATTAAATATATTTTCTCATAGATTCTTTACGGTAAAATCGTCATGATTTGAACGAAATTACAATTGAGTTGAGAAAATTATTTAATTTAAATTAATTTAATAAGTAATATATATTCTTAGAATTAGAAAAACATGTACTGGGTTGGATTAAATTATAAAGTGCTAGGTTAAAAGTCTAGAAAACACATATAATTGGATCCAATACAAGAGAGGTCTGAATAGCCATCATAATACATATGAGGTGCAACACACCCTATTAGCCGCTCCTCTCTCCAAGTTCAACTAGGGGACTGACTTTTTCTATTAAATAGACTTTAAATGCATTCTACTAATTCAAGTAGGGTTCACTTCCTCTCCTTATAAATAGATGACACTAATAGGGCTAAAAGTAAAAGAAGTTATATACAAATTTGAGATATTGTTATTATACCCGAACATAGTGAGAATTTATTTCTAAGTATAAATTCTATTTTCTAGGAAGAACAATTCTATCAGTTTCTATATGAAAAAGGAATTTACTTTCCTACTAGAAGTAACAAATTTATGTATGGTTTTGTACTTGATTCAAAAGTTTTCAAGCCCACACTCGAAGTAGTTCATGGTTTTATGATAATGAATATGGCCATTCGATTGAAAGCTGAGAACATCTAGGATCCGTTTAACCCAAAACACAAGTACTATTTTAGGAAAAGAGTTTATTACTATAAATATCACAAATCGACTCAGTTTTTAAAATTTTATTTTTTTGCTGTGCAAGAAAATCATTTTTGAACCGGGTTTTTTCCAATAGGAGATGTTACTGAAGTTGTAGCAGGTATATTCCTTTTATGTTTTGCACCTGTTCATGCTTTAATAGACCCTAGCTCTACACATTGGACCACCTTTGGACGTACCAACGTCTAGAGTAGACATCTTGCACAAAAGATGTGAAAAAGCGATATCCACAAGTATACAAGTCAGGTTCTAATATAGTGATATTCCATAATTTGATGCAATAGATTAAACTAGTTTTTGCACTTAAGGAGCCTGAATACAAGCATTTTTGTTATATTTTAATTAAGTTTTGTTAGCTTTACTTACATTTAATAAAAGGTGCAAATTGAGTCTTTTATTGATCTTTAGGACCGAATGAGGCCTAAGGGAGAGCTAGCGTACCTTGTGAGTGTTCAGGAGATCATTAGAAGACATTTTAGACTGATACTAGATACTATGTCAACATAGGAAGCCAGATGTCGCAACATGAAGAGCAGAATGGAGGAAGTACGAAACTGCCTTCGATGTCGCAAAACACACTAAAGGTGTCACGACATACCTCTGAAGACGTCTCAAGGAGGAGTATATTGCCACCACTATCACGAAAGAGATCTTGGTGTGTCGCGACATCGACTCTAGGAAGAAAATTAAACACAAAGCAGGAGCATTTTGGTTCGCACAATTGAACTTAAAGCTTAGGAACATCAGCTGACCTAGGTTAAGGATGACAGCCACCTGAAGGCTATAAATAGGCTCATTTGGCACATGTTATGAACACCATTTGGTTAAGCTTAAATTATCTCTTTAGATTTAGGTTTACTTTCCTGTTTTTTTAGGCTTGTTAGGGTTTAGTTTATTTATCGTTTGTTTTCTTTCAAGAGATTTTATTTGTGAAGGAGATCAACTTCTATGGATTTGTGTATATTATTAAAATCAACCAGGCTCTTTTCTGAAACTCTCTACTTCAATTCATTCATTATGATTAATTCTTCCATTCACTCCATGTTGTTTATGAAAGCCATGAGGAACTAATCCTTCTGTGGGGATTAGCGAGTGGAGGTATGATCTATTAATTATTTTATAGGTTACTCAATAGATCAACTGTTTGGGAAAGGAAGAACCTGAAACAAACCATGGGCTTGACAACCCCTGGAAGTCATCAATGTGGGAATTAAGCCAAAATTGGTATTGTCCATTCGTACACACCTTCTTCCCAAGTCAATTTGGACTGTGAGGTCGAAAGATAAGTAGTTCTTGCTTACTCATTATGTTAGTAGAAGATCGAAAAATTCTGCTAGGGTAGCGACAAGTTGATTGACGAGGAACCCGAAGTAATAGTTGATAGGGATTATCAAAACAAGCTAATCACCCATAATTGAGATTTGATATACTTTAATCTTCTATCTCTTGAATTTTATTTATTTTATGTTATTTTATTTTATGACTCTAAAAACTTTAAAAGCCTTTCTTTTATGTTCTCATACTATAATTTATTTAAAGTACTAATTAGATATTTTAGTGTTTAAGTAATAATTGATCTAACACTTGCCTCCCTTGGGTACGATCCTTGGAGTATTCACTTGCTTTATTGTAAAACTATATTACAACTCGACCCATATACTCATGGGCACCGCCTTATTATTTTATATTTTATTGCAGTATTCACACTCTGGATGTTAGTACGTCCAGAGGAGGTCAAGTTGTTGGCATCATTGCCGAGGAAGCAACGTCATTAAATCAATTTTAATTTTTGCACTTTAAAAAACGTAATTAGGAAATTTGTAGGTTATAGGTACGATTTTATTTTATTTATTGTTACCAATCTCTTCTTTCTAGGTTTAGTGTATTACTCGCAGTAGGGCACACCTATTGTAGCAGCCACCAAAGAAATAATTAGAAGACATCGTGCCCGAGCCTATGCTATACGTACGCGAGAGAACCTGCCCGAGCCTATGCTATATGTGCGCGAGAGGAAGCGTCATCTCCAGACGTCATCACTGGTACTTTTACTCTATTTGATACTGATGTGATTGCATTGATAGATCTAGGATCTACTCATCCGTATGTATGTGTGTGAATCTAGTATTAAGTAAGGCTCTACCTGTTGAGTCTACTAAATTTGTGATTAGAGTATCGAACCCCTTAGGCAAGTATGTCTTGGTGGATAAAGTGTGCAAGAATTGCCCATTGATGTTTCAAGATATATGCTTTCCAGCTAATTTGATGTTGCTACCATTCGATGAATTTGATATAATTCTAGGTATGGATTGGCTCACTTTGCATAATGCCATTGTGAATAGTAAAAGAAAGAGTATTGAATTGAGAAGTCATAATGGTGAGATAGCTCAAATTGAATCCAGTGATATGAAAGGGTTACCAGCTATTGTATCTGCGATGAAAGCTTTAAACTATGTGAGAAAGGGTTGCGAAGCTTATTTGGCATATGTGATTGATACAAAAGTGACAGAAAAGAAAGTTGATTCTGTTCTTGTGGTTTGTGAATTCCCTGATGTGTTTTCTGAAAAGTTACCAGGACTACTCCTATCTCAATAGATCCATATAGAATGGCACCAATGGAATTGAAAGAGTTAAAGTCTCAGTTGCAAGAGTTGACTGATAGAGGATTTGCACGACTGAGTTTCTCTCCCTGGGGTGCTTCTGTGCTGTTTGTGAAAAAGAAAGATGGCACTATGAGGATGTGTATCGACTATCGACAGTTGAATAAAGTGACAATAATGAATAAGTATTCGTTGCCACGTATTGATGATTTGTTTGATCAGCTGAAAGGAGCTACAGTGTTTTCTAAGATAGATTTGAGATCGGGCTACTATTAATTGAAAGTTAAAGAATTTGATGTGCCAAAAACTACTTTCAGAACGAGGTACGGATATTATGACTTCTTAGTAATGCCTTTCGAACTAACGAATTCTCCTGCAGTGTTTATGAATTTGATGAATCGGATATTTAAACTATATTTGGACAGATTTGTTGTGGTATTCATTGATGATATTTTGGTTTATTCCTGTGATGAGACGCAAGATACTGAGCATTTGAGAATTGTGTTACAGACTCTGCGTGAGAAACAACTATATACAAAGCTTAGCAAATGTGAGTTTTGGTTGCGTGAGTTGGATTTGTGGGGCATATTGTATCAACTGTGGGAATACGAGTTAACTAGAATAAGATTTCAGCTATTTTAGAATGGAAGCCTCCGAGAAATGTGTCTAAAGGCTGTTGATTTCTAGGACTAGCGGGATATTATAGACAGTTTGTGAAAGGCTTCTCGATGATTGCGACTCCGTTGACAAAGTTACTACAAAAAGATGTTAAATTTGAGTGGTCAGAAAAGTGTCATTAGAGTTTTGAGCAGTTGAAAGCGTTGTTGACGAAAGCACTAGTGTTAGTTCAGCCTGAATCGGGCAAAGAATTCATAGTTTACAGTGATGCATCATTGAATGGTTTGGGTTGTGTGCTGGTGTAAGAAGGCAAAGTCATTGCTTATGCTTCGAGACAGTTAAAGCCGCATGAAAAGAACTATCTGACGTAAGACCTTGAATTGGCTGCGATTGTGTTTGCATTGAAGATTTGGCGTCACTACTTATTTGGTGAGAAATGTCATATTTTTACAGATCACAAGAGCTTGAAATGCCTAATGACTCAGAAAGAATTGAATTTACGACAGAGAAGATGGTTAGAATTGTTGAAAGATTACAAACTTGTGATTGATTATCATCCGGGCAAAGCAAATGTTGTTGCTGATGCCTTGAGTCGGAAGTTTTATGTGCTTTGCGAGCTATGAATTCTCAGATAGATCTGTGTGATGATGGTTCAGTTTTGGCTAAGTTGAAAGAAAGACTGATGTTCATGCGTCAGATTTGTGATGCCCAAAAAATCGATGATGAGATGATAGCAAAACGAGCTCAATGTGATTTGAATTCAGATTCAAAATTTCGAGTTGATAGTAGTGATTGTTTAAGATATAGAGATCGGATTTGTGTTTCAAAGAATTCAGAGTTGGTGCAGTTAATTTTGCACGAAGTTCATAATAGTAGTCGTTTGACTGTGCATCCGGGGAGCACGAAAATGTATAATGATCTGAAATAGTTTTATTGGTGGCATTGTAACGCCCTGAATTTGGGCCTTATAGAATTGGGCCTATTAGGCCTTGGGTACGAGAGCGTTTAAAACTTTTAAGAACAAGAGCACGACACTAATGCAAGTTGGACATATTAGGTGAGTGATTTTGGAAGGGTAGGGGGCTTCCATGAAATCCCGAGATCAAACCTGGGCCTTAGGAAAAATTTTGGTTTTTGGTGAATAAAACCCTGGGAGTAAGTAAGTAGGCTTTAAGAATAAAATGTAAAATGACACAAAAAAGAGTTGTGGTCTAGTGGCAAATGACGCCACATGGGAGACAAGGAAGTGACGCCATAGAGGAAGAAAAGGGTCTAAGGTTCAAGTCTTGGTGTTTGCATTTCATTTTGATTTCTTTTGAAATGAACTTAGACTTTGGCCCATAGACTTATATTTAGTTGCGCATGTTTTAAGACACAAAAGGAGCTTGTTGTGGTGGCATATAACGTCTAGAGCATAGGAGTGAGCAAGGGTTCAAATCCCATTGCAAACAAAAAAGGATATATATTTTGCTAAGTTGGGACGGCAAGTGGTTGTGATGGATTTAAACTCTGCTGATGGAGGGATCCCACATCAGGAAGCTAGCATGAGGGAAGGTAAGAAGCTGGCTTTAAATAGAGCGATCTATAAGGAAAGTAAACATACCTTGGTTGGCGTTTGGGCATAGGAGTGGTCGGAGCGCTGATCAACTCCAGATTCCTATCAAGTGTGTATTTCGTACTACTCTAGCTGTAGAGCAGCAAATGTCAAAATACCGGTCACACGGCGATAGTAGCCACACAAGCATGTGAACGCACGTGTGGGAGCTTCGACGCGATAGTTGGGGCCATCATGAGTGTTCTTGTGGGTTTAGGCTGTTTGGGCCAAGTGGGCCCAATGGGCCCGTGGGTCTATATGAATAAATTGTATGATTGTGTAGTAGATAATGGACTAGTCTATGTGAATCTCATATATATGGCTAGATTTAGGCTAAATGGGCCACACGAGCGTGTGGGTTCATTTGGGCCGAGAATGGACCCTAGGCCCATCGCATCATTATCTCTGTTTAGAATACCCTTGGTTTAAAATTACTAAAATACCATTGGTTTACAAATTACTAAAATACCATTGGTTTACAAAATTACCGAAATACCCTCGGATGGCAAAATTGTCGAAATACGTCTGATTTGTGAAATTACCGAAATACACTCAGATTGTAAAATTACCGAAATACCCCTAATTTGTGAAATTATCGAAATACCCTTGGATTGTAAAATTACCGAAATACCCCTGATTTGTGAAATTACCAAAATACCCTTGATTTGTAAAATTACCGAAATACCCCTGGTTTACAGAATTATCAAAATACCCCGATTTGCGAAATTACCAAAACACCCTCTATAAGTAAAGTTACCGAAATACCCTCGACGGGTAAAATTATCTAGATGCCCTTACGAAGTGAAATGACCGTTTTACCCCTAACTGATTAAATGACCGTCGTACCCTCGTGGTAGTACTAGTATTGTATGTGTTAATTGTATGATTGATTATGTTTGAGATGCACTGCATAAATGGATCAGTTATGAGTAGAATTACAAAATTATCGAAATACCCCTGATTTATGAAATTACCAAAATACCCTTAATTTGTGAAATTACCGAAATACCCCTAGTTTACAGAATTATCGAAATTCCCCGATTTGTGAAATTACCAAAATACCCCTGGTTTACAAAATTACTAAAATACCCTCTATAGGTAAAGTTACCGAAATACCCTCGACGGGTAAAATTATCTAGATGTCCTTACGAGGCGAAATGACAGTTTTACCCCTAACTGATTAAATGACCGTCGTACCCTCGTGGTAGTAGTAGTGTTGTATGTGTTAATTGTATGATTGATTATGTTTGAGATGCACTGCATAAATGGATTAGTTATGAGTAGAATTACCAAATTACCCCTGCAGGGTAGGATTACCAAAATAACCTTATAGCGTAAAATGACTATTTTGCCCTGAGGGTAAAAGACTGATTTTGAGCCATGACTTGACTGTGATCGTATAACTGTGTTTTAACTAACTTGATTGTGGTCATGTGACTGATATGCTTGTAATATATGTTTTAAATGACTGTTACTAAGTATGGTCATTCTGCATACACATGTGATGATTAAAAATGACATACACGACATATTGCATGGGGTTAGGACAAAGTTAAGAAGGAAGTGTACGGCCCATTGGTGTTCTATACAAGGCTTTTAGCCTTTCTGCGATAAATATGGCTCTGTGCCATCTTGATTATGGCTTTGTACCAACTGTGTTTACCCCTGGCCATGTGCCTAACATATATATTGATAACTCTATGTTGATCATAATTACCCGTGGCTGTGTGTCGATTATATTACCGTCGCTGATGACTATGTGCCAAACTTATTACAGTCATCGATAGCTTTGTGCCATCCTGATTATGGCTCTGTGCCATCCTGATTATGGTTTATAACCATTACATTTACGCTTTTAGTCGATTACTTGCCAGCGATAATGTTGCGATATTTATGGCTTTTAGCCGTTCTGTTAACCAGTAGCAATGCTGCGATATTTATGGCTTTTAGTCGTTCTGTCCAGGCGCTGAGTCGTTCTGTTGACTTAGTGTCGCAACCAGTGCTAAGCTTGGTGTGTTGGCTGGGTGGGTTGATTTTATCCCCACAGGGTGTGTTGGTTGGTACGGGTGGTATGTTGGCTGGATCGAGGTGGGATGCATCCTCATACTGTTGCATAACTGGTTATGAGATCTGTCACTGTACTGGGCTTAGGCCACTTGTTCTGCTATTGGTTTGGGCTAGGCTCAATTGATTTGGTTATGGGCTGTGACCCAAATGATATTGTAGGGCTTTGACCCACGTATGTTCTAAACTGGACTATATTGTTACTGTTAAAGGGCTTTGGCCTGCATCATTTTGAGTTCTGTTTACAGATATCGATCGTTACTCTAGTAAGGGGATTACACACTGAGTTTTTGTAAACTCGCCCCATTTTTAACTGTGCAAGTAATCCCTAGCCTTAGATGAACTGATGCTGCGAGGGACTCGGAGAAGGCCACACACTGCTTATGGTTTCCGTTTTGATTATTTAAATTCAAGTATTTTGATTTGGGTTGTAATAAGGCCTCTCTATTTTAAACTTATTAATTGTGATATTTATTTATGATGTTTTTTAATTGCTAAACGTGGAATACAATTTCCAAAACGATAATTGTCTTCAAAACACTATGTTTCCGCAACGTTTTCAAAATGCTTCTGCAACTCAGTTTTAAACATCACTTATTCATAAATTCTTTATTTTAAATATGCTTCCGCAACATATAAGGTTTTAAAAGTAGTTACGTTTTCAAGTGGACAGCAATTGCTTAAGTTTTTTTTAACAAAGAGGTTTTAACTCTCAAACAAGTTTTAACAACAAGAAATATGGTTTTGAAAAACACTTCCATGTGGCACGCCAGATTCGGGCCTAACTTCTAGGCCGAGTTTGGGGTGTTACAGGCATGGTATGAAAAAGAGACATCTCGGACTTTGTGTCAAAATGTTTAGTTTGTCAGCAAGTTAAAGCTAAACATCAAGTTCCATCCAGTTTGTTACAGCAGATTATGATTCCTGAGTGGAAATAGGAGAGATTTACGATGGACTTTGTGTCGGGATTTCCCTTATCTCTGGGAAAGAAAGATGCAATCTGAGTGATAGTAGACAGATTAACGAAATCAGCTCATTTTGTTCCGGTGATAACAGATTATTCACTTGAAAAATTAGCCAAATTGTATATTGCTGAGATTGTAAGATTGCACGTGGTGCCATTATCTATTGTGTCTAACAAAGATCTGAGATTTACCTCGAGGTTTTGGAAGAAATTGCAAGATGCTTTAGGCACAAAATTACATTTCAGCACTGCATTTCATCCGTAAACGGATGGACAATTCGGGCGGATCTTCAGATTCTTTAAGATATGTTGAGATGTTGTATTCTTGAGTTTAAAAGTACGTGGGAAAAACATTTGTCGTTGATTGAGTTTGCGTACAATAATAGTTTCCAAACTAGTATCAAAATGGCACCATATGAGGCTCTTTATGGTAGAAAATGCCGACTCCATTGTATTAGACTGAACTGAGTGAGAATAAGATTCATGGGGTTGATTTGATAAAGGAGACTGAGCAGAGAGTAAAGGTGATTCGTGATAGTTTGAAAGCAGCCTCAGATCGTCAGAAGTCTTTTGCAGACTTGAAACGAAAAGATATTGAATTCAAATTTAGTGACAAAGTGTTTTTGAAAGTGTCTCCGTGGAAGAAAATACTTCGATTCGGTCGAAAAGGCAAGCTGAGTTCGAGGTTCATCAGACCGTATAAGATCATTGAACGAGTTGGACCGGTTGCTTATAGATTAATGTTGCCACCTGAGTTAGAAAAGATTCATAATATGTTTCATGTGTCAATGCTTTGACGGTACAGATCTGATCCATATCACGTGATTGCTCTTACTGAGGTTGAAATTCAGTCAGATTTGTCATATAGTGAAAACCCAATTTGAATTTTGGCACGAGAGGTTAAAGAGTTGATAAACAAAAGAATTTCCTTAGTGAAAGTGTTGTGGCACAAACACGGAGTTGAAGAGGCTACGTGGGAGTCTGAGAATGTTATGAGAGAACAATATCCACACCTATTCATTGGTAAGATTTTCGGGACGAAAATCCCTAAGGGGGGAGAGTTGTAACAGCCCAATTTAGACCCTAGTCGGAACAGTGGTTTTGAGACCACAAATCTGAGGTCAAAATAATATTTTAATATTATTTTTGGTGTTTATTATATGTGATATAGCCTGTGTGAAATTTCTGTGTGAAGATTTTATCGATTGTGTGTTTAATTTGCGAAAAGGACTCAATCGCATAAAGTGCAAAAGCTGTGTGCTGATTGTTAAAGTTCTTATTTGGCATGGCTTTATAAATGAGGAGTCCTTATGTGGCAATTAAATCATTTTTAAGATAGTGGATAGTTGTTGGACAAATATGACCTTGATGTTTATATGTTTTAAATGTTAATTGATAAAGGGTAATATAGTAAAAGGTGTATTATTATGTTTAATATGATAAAATAACATAAAAATAAAGCCATAGTGTTCATCTTTGTGCCGATGTTGAAGAAAAGAAAAGAAAAGGAAACTAAGCTAGGGTTCGGGTAGCTTTAAGCATAAATTAAGGTAAGTTTTGACTTCGATTTTTGATCATTTCTACGTTTTTATAATCGTTGCTTTGTGCTCTAGCTAACCCATGTCTTAATTTTGTGAATTAATGATGTTTTGAAATATGCCATTGATGAACATGTGAGTTCTTGAATGTTTGATGGTGGAAAATGAAAGATATGTGTTTGATTTATATAGTTTGTCTTTGGAGTTTTGATGAATTTGTGTAATTTGGGCTTAATTGAGAGAAGTGTAAATTGAGGGACTAAAATGTGAAATAAATGAAATGTGTGGACTTGTATGAACATAGAGAGAAGTCAGTTAGGCATGGGTGAAATGAAATTATGTGTATTTTTTATTTTGTGAATCAGGGACTAAAGTGTCAAAGTGTGAAAATATGAAGGCTATTTTGTAAAATGCCCTAAATATGTGTTTGGTGAATTAATCTATGTGATGGTTTGTTTTTGGTATAATGTATTGGTATTAATGAGCAATATGTATTATGTTACGAACTTACTAAGCTTTTGAAAGCTTACTGTGTGATTTGTTTCTCTGTTTTACAGTGTCAGTAATGCTATCTCGGATTCAGGGATCGTAAGCATTCTATCACACTATCGGTAATCTATTTTGGTACTTTTGGAAAGATGTATATAGTTGAAATATGGCATGTATAGGCTAGAAGTTCTGGTATGTTTTGAAATGTTTAATCATTGCCATGTGATTTGTCTTGGAAGTTGAATGATGATGAATTTATGAATGAGCTATGAATTTGGTATATTTCATGATTTTGTGGTTGATGAAAGATGTGGTTTGAAGATGAATTATGGCATGGATTACATAATGCTTGATATATATATATATATTTTGAGATGTACAATTGTTACTTTGAATGGACTCATTTGAGATGATATTAGGTATGGAAGTAGATGGTATTGTTGATGATTAATTGGTGAATGAAATGGTATGTTTGAAATGCATTTAGAAGCATGAATTGATATTGCTTTGAAGCTTGTTGGTTGACTCTTGTATGGGTGGCAAATTGGTGGTGCAAATGGCCTATTTTACATACATGGCCAAGAGACACGTGCCGTGTCTCTGCCGTGTGGTTTAAGGGTCACTTCTAGGTATGCCTGAATAGGTTACACGGCCGTGGCCCACGGGCGTGCATGGTGGCCATGTGACCAAGTCAGTAGCTAGTTAATTTCACACGGCCATGGCACACGGGCGTGTCTGGTGGCCGTGTGAACAAGTCAGTATGTATGCTCTGTGTTGGCACGACCTGGACACTTGGGCGTGTCTGGTAGTCGTGTGAGGCACACGACCGGCCCACACAGGCGTGTGACTTTTGCAGTGTTGAAGAATGTTTAAATTTCTGAAAGCTTTTGTAAGTGTTCGGTTTAGTCCCGTCCTCTTTCTAACACGTGTTTAAGGTCTCGTAGACCTCGATAAGGGACCATATGCTCGAATTTGAATATATTTGATTGACGATTGACTTTGTGTTGTGAAATGGATGTGTAATGTTCCGGTTGTTCGGTAATGCCTCTTAACCCTATTTCGGTGACGATTTCGGGTTAGGAGTGTTACAGCAGTGGACCATAACCAACATTTAAAATGGTTTCTTCAACTCTATGGTGCTTTTAAGTATAACAGGGTCACTGATGATGCTATTTTTCTTTGGTTGTTCCCCTTATACTTAATTGATAATGCTTTTTCTTAGATAGACTTACAGGAACCAGGGTCTATCACAACATGGGATAAACTCGCTGGGAAGGTTTTATAGAAGTTTTTCCCGATTAGCAAAGCAGTTCAACTAAGAAGAGAGCTTGTTGTTTTTAGACAGATGGTGGGAGAAAGTTTCTATGAGGCATGGGAATGTTTTTAAAATGTTGGTTCAAAAATGCCCGCACCATGGATTTCTTGAGTGGATACGACTACATGTATTTTATAATGGGTTGGATGTAAATGCACGATCTAGATTAGACAGAGCAGCAATAGGAGCCCTTATGTAAGGTCCTAAAAATAGGTGTAGTAGTTTTGGGTAAGTTTACCAGGTTCCAAGTGAAAAATTAGGAGTTAATCGAGGTTATTAGTAATTTTTCTCTTAGTTTAGTTAGCTTAATTTAATTTCAAAAATCAGGAACTAATATTCCAAAAAAAATAAAAATATTTTTAGAAAAATTAATTTTATAGTTTTAAATAACTTTTGGGTAAAATAAATATTTTGGGTCAAATTAGATTTGAAAAATAAACTAAAATGGGGGTTTAATTGAGAGAATTTAAAATATTAATTACATAGGACCATTTTGCAAAACAAGGGAAATGTTTGAGTGGTTTTATGGCAAGTTACCCATATTTTCAAAATTTTGAAGGGAAAATATTACTTTTTAAAACAAGGGAATTGCGGGAGTGGCCTGATGGCAATTTCCCCTATTTTTGAAAATCAGGTGGGGTTCTTTAGCTCAAAAACACTACAAACCTCCTCACTTCACACACAATTTTCACCCGATTTCTAAGCGTTTTCTCTCTTTTTTTTATTCTTATTTTTGAAGTACACATATCAAAGATTAGATCTCATCTTTTATTTTCTCCAAATTCTCTCACAATTCTCCAGAAAAGATTTTCAAAGTTGGGAAGAACTCATCCCAGTTCTCTAATGATCTTGATCCAATCTTCAAAATTGATGATTCTAGATTGATTGAAGGTAATTTCTCAACTTTAAATTCATTTTAAAGTTGTTTTTAACCATTATTTTTTATTTAAATTGATTAAAATGGTTTTTCAAATCTTAATCTCTTCTTTCTTGAACATGAAATTCATCAACGGTGAATTCATGATTTTGAGTTGGAATCCAAGTTTAAATGAATATCTAAGCTCAAATCAAGTTTATTAAGAGGTTTTTTATTAGAAAACAAATTATTAAACTCGTTTGATTGATCAATTTTGACAAATTTGTTTTTAACTAAGAACATGAGTTGATTTTTAAAAACAAGAAACGGTTTGTTTGATGAAATAGATGCTTAGTTTTTGTGTTGGTAGATTACGAATGATGTTTAGAAATTGTTATTGGTGTAGAAAAGGTCATTTAGGGGTTGAAATTTGTGTTTCGGCTATACCGTAAGTTTTCAGTAAGGTAGATTGGAGAGGCATTTTAGATCCATGTATTGTATCCAATGCATGATCACATGTTTATATTTTGCCATGGATGTCATTTACCAATATAAATGTTTGTTTTTTAATTAAATTATGTTTCCATATGCCATAATAAATGTGATTTTTACTCGTGGAATAGTATATGGAATTATGATGTTATGATATTACATTATTGTTGGAAATTTCAGACAATTGAATGCTATAATTGAGCATGAAAATATAATTGAAACTATGATTCATATACTCAAAATTTGATACATGATTTTCCTTGGTTTAAGTATGTTTTTGGTTTTATTTACTTATTGAATTTGTGGCCACTCACTAAGCTTTTTCAGTTCACACCCTCACAGCTTTGTGCAGAGTTCTTTTTTTCGGGCTTTGGGTAGTTGAGGAGTAAGGGCATGGCTGGTCCAAGTTTAAGGATATTTGGTGGTATAGATTAAGACTCTTCTTTGGAAACATTAGAGGGAATTGTGGCATCATTTGGGATAATTTGATATACTTGTAATGGACATTGGAGACTTTTACTTGGATTTTAAATTTGAGATGTTATACTTGTTTTTTTTTTTTTAATGATATATTTTATAGTTAAATGTTGTGTGGATTATGGTATAATGCTATGTGATATCATGGTGGTTGAAAACATGGTGACTGAAGTATGAATTTTTCACTAATACATTTTAATTGTAGCTTGTCAAGGAGTGGATAGCTTTGTGGCTAAGGTAAGTTCATTGTATGATTTAATTTTTGTTTGTTAAGCATGATTTTGAATATTTAAATTATGAATACATGTTCTTTATTAGTTATAATTAGATTAATTAAAATTGTATATATATGATTAAAGTAATAAAATTTAGCTAATATAGCCTTAATTAGTAAATGGATTAAGGAAAAATGGTTAATTAAAATGAATTTTAAGGGTTTCCCAAAATTGATTAAAAGAAAGTTGGTAACCATTTGGAATTAAAATCGAGATCATTTAGTTTTAAGTGGTAAAATGACTAAAATACCTTAGGGTTAAATCCTTAAAAATAACTTTACAATGGTTCAGAAATTGCTTTTGCAATAAGATTTGACAGTTATTAGTTAGAATTGAGGTGTTATAAGGTTGGGGTGTGTTTTGGAGTGGTTTTGTGTTATAGAGTCACTTCATTGGCTAATGTGTCGCTTCGAATTTGGGACAATCCATTCTGGTCGGGTTTGAAGTGTCATATTTGGTGGTATTAGAGCCAGGTTTTTTAAACATTAAAGGTCACAGGTTTGGTAACCCAGGAGCTTAGCCTACCTGATAATGTTGCTTGAAATTGTCTATTTTACCCCTGCATGTTCTTTGTTTTATAAACTATTTTTTGGGTAGGAACCGAGAACACAATGCCCTATAGGAAATTATACTTAGTTAAGCCTTGGATCACTTGCTGCTACTCACTCCTGGTACATTTTCCCTACTTATTTCTTTACTATTCAATTTACGTTAAACATGAGGATGTACCATCGCCACCACATAGAGATGCATCATTGCGAACACGTGAGAATGCTCATCTAGATCGAGTTGAGCGCTTGATGTTTGAGATGATCGGGGTGCTACAACGTATCGCTGGTGCCAATGCTACTCATGTTCGCCAAGGATTACCATTAGAGCGTCTGCAAGCTCTAGGTGGTAAGGAGTTTCAAGGAGTTAGGGGAGGAGACACTACTCGTGCTAAGTACTAGTTGGAGGGAGTTACCCGTATCCTTTATCTAATGGGATACTTTGACGAGGAAAAGCTTGGGTGCACTGTGTCATTGCTAGATGGGGTGGCTCATCGTTGGTGGGTGACAGTTGAGCGTGGTACTACACCCGAAGGAATGGACTAAGACTTTTTCCTAGAGTATTTTTAGAGGAAGTTCATGAGAGAGAATATCTGGAGGTGAGGAGACGTGAGTTCATAGATTTGGTCCAAGGTACTCTGTCTGTGGATGAGTATGCGGCGGAGTTCGTGCCTCTGAGCCAGTATGCGCCTGAGTTGGTGGCTCAAGATGTAACATCCGGGATTTAAGGGGCTTTGCATTTACCTTGTATCTGTGTGTTTGGTATGCTTTGTATGTTGTGTGATGTGGTTGGGTCCCCGGAAAGGCTCGAGGTTAAGTCAGAACCTTGGCCAAAATTTTAATTTTGGGCACTTCAAGAGGGAAGCTGACTGGGGTAGGACCTAAGGTTTATGGCTTGTGTTTGGTGACACAAGAAATTAAGTGGTAAGATGGCAAAGAAGGCGCAACTTTAGAGGCAGGAGAGTAACGCCACAAGGAGCAGGGAAGGAGCAGGTTCGAGGCGCACAGTTCTCATTTTTGGAATTTATTTTGGCTTCAAGATGAGCAGAGTTGGATTTGGCAAGGGACCTTGAAAAGGGGAGTGTGGAATTGGTCAAATATTTTGAATTAGAGGCCATGAGAGAAAGGTGGGTTTTGACTTGTTCAAAACATTTCAAATGGGAGATTGTGAGTGAAGATAGGAGAGAATCAAGGGGATTAAGGTGGAAAAGGGGGTGTGAGCCATTTTTCTTGGTGGTGTTAAGGGGGATATGCATTCGGTTTAGTGGGTATAGGTGCTAAATTTTTCTTGAAGAATTAGCTTTTGGGTGTAGTGAGCTTTTCTTTTTCGGCATTTGGGGCTGTTGTGCATTTGGCGATTTTGTTCTTTTCTTTGAAGAGCCAAAACCCATAAGATCTTTGTCCATTCTTCATTTAGCCTAAACCGAAACCAATTCTCTCTCTCTCTTTTTCATTTTTGGTACCTTGAGTTTTTTGCCTCATCACCTAAAAGTCGAAACAAGTCTCTCATCTTCTTTTGTTGAAAAGTTTTGATAACCTCTTGGCCGAATCTTCTATTCTCCTCCATTTCATCATCTTTCCCTTCTTCCCCTTCTTGCCGAACCCTCTTAGTTTCTATTCTTCTTTTTACGTCTTCCCTCATTTACTTCAAGGCCGAAACATCTGTGCTTCGATTCTTCCTTTATCTTCTTTGGTAAGCCGAAACCTATCTTCTCTTTTTTCTCCCTGAGTTATTCATAATTCCTTGATTAGCCGAATCCCTTTGGTGTTCACATCTCTTGTTCGATTCTTGTTTCAGTGAAGTGGCGCCACGCATCCCCTATCTCCTTTCCAAATCGATTCCTTTCTGTTAGGTGCTAAGCGCCATCTTCTTTCTCGTTTCTCTTTTATTTTCTGATTGGTTGGTAACCGTAGGGGTTAATCTTGTTCTGTATCTCTTTGGCCGAATGTAGGAGGGATCTCCTTTCGCATTCTTTTTGCATCTAATCACTTTTGAGGGATCCTAGAGGAGACAATCGGTCAATTGAGTGATCTATTAATTCAAGTGTAGTAGCCTTCAGGTTCTGTCGATTTTGGTAAGAACTCCTTCATCGAGAGTGTTTATTTTCGATTTTTATCTTATTCAATGGTTTAACTCGGTCTTCTGACCAAGATCGTTTTTATGGAATTAAATACCAGTCAAGCAAAGGAGGGGGTTGGACTCGTAATCCCAGCCCCTAAGTTCAAGAAACGTGCGGTATCTGCCGTTCGAAATTTGCCACCAGGTTGTGGGCAGGCTTCGAAAAGGGATAAGCAGATCACTGTGATCCTTGCGAGTGGGGACGTGAACGAGGTTGATAATGTAGTCTTGTGTGTTTACAGGTGTGTAATTATCACACCACTCTTTAATTGTATAAATCATAATTGTGTTATGTGTGAAAGCCGAAAATCTCGGCAATGGCGATTGAGTTACCCATGATGGGTAAAACCAAAACCCGAGGTCAGTGTATTTTGATTAAGCCTTATAAATGATGTTGATAGCATGATTATGTGTGTGCTCAAAATGTTGCATGTATGACATCATATAACCTGTTTATTATACTATGTTGCATGTGCATGGGATTTGGGATATTAATGATATGAAGGGGAAGTGTATATCAGTGACATTATCACACTAAATGATGGCTTGGTGCCTCATTATCGTATCGGTGATTTGATCACAAGGTTACCGGTGGCTAGACCACGATATATTGACTTTGAGCAGTGTGTCTGTCAGCATGACTGCCAAAGAGGAGTGTAGAGGATGGAGGTTGATTGTAGAAATCCCCACAAGTGTGTTGAGGATGGACATATGCAGTGGAGTGTAGAGGATGGAAAATTAGGCTAGGTTGGGCTATCATGTTGATTACTTGTTTATGCTTTAATGATTGGGCTTCGGCCGATGGTGTTTTAGGCGGAAAGAATGGTGAGAAAAGGGTGCATGGCTTTCTTAACTTTTGTCAGTGCATTGGATGCAAAGGAAGTAACCGTGAATGAGGTTAGAACAGTAATGGAAATTGTGGATGTCTTTCCTAATGAGCTTCCAGGGTTGCCTCCGGATCGTGAGGTGGAATTCGGAATTGAGCTACTTCCAGGTACGGCTCCGGTGTCCATCGCCCTTTATAGGATGGTGCCGAAGGAGCTAGTCGAGCTTAAAGTTCAAATCTAAGAGTTGTTAGACTGTGGTTTTATCTAACCCAGCATATCTCCGTGGGGAGCGTCGCTGCTATTTGTGAAGAAGAAAGACGGGTCTATGCGTATGTGCATTGATTACCGCCAGTTGAACAAGCTGACGATTAAGAACAAGTACCCACTACCGAGGATAGATGACCTGTTTGATCAGCTCAAAGGGGCTTCAGTCTTTTCAAAGATAGATTTGGGGTCAGGATATCATCAGCTTAAGGTTAAGGAAATAGATATTCACAAGACGGCTTTTCGGACTCGCTATGGTCACTACGAGTTCTTGGTAATGCCGTTTGGGTTGACAAATGCACCAGCTGCGTTCATAGATATGATGAACCGGGTTTTCCAACCCTATCTGGACCGGTTCATCGTAGTATTTATAGACGACATTCTGGTATATTCCCAGACAGAAGAGGAAGATGTGGTTCTGCAGATTTTAAGGGAGAAGCAACTGTACGCCAAATTTAGCAAGTGTGAGTTTTGGTTGAAGGAAGTTACATTTCTGGGTCATGTGGTGTCTGCAGAAGGGATTAGGGTTCATCCCCGAAAGATTAAAGTTGTGTTGGATTGGAAACTGCCTAGGTCTGTGGCGGAGATCTGAAGTTTCTTGGGATTGGCAGGTTACTACAGAAGGTTTGTAGAGGGTTTCTCCTTGATTGCAGCATGCTTAACTAAGTTGTTGAGGATAGAGGTACCATTTGTTTGGACTGGTAAGCAATAGGAAAGCTTTGAGCAGCTGAAGGGGATTTTGACAGAGGCTCCGGTCTTGATTCAGCTTGAGGCTGGTAAAGAGTTCGTGGTTTATTGTGACGCGTCTCACACGGGGTTGGGATGTGTGTTGATGCAGGATGGGAAGGTTGTTGCATATGCATCTCGGCAGTTAAGATCGCATGAGATTAATTATCCCGCGCATGATTTGGAGTTGGCTGCGGTAGTTTTCTCTCTGAGTATTTGGAGACATTATTTGTATGGAGAGAAGTCCATTATCTACACCGACCATAAGAGTTTGAAATATCTTCTAACCCAGAAGGAGTTGAATTTAAGGCAGCGAAAGTGGATTGAGCTATTAAAAGATTATGACTGCTTGATCGAGTATCATCCGGGTAAGGCTAATGTGGTGGCAGATGCGTTAAGCCGAAAAGTAATAACAGATTTGAGAGCGATGTTCGCCCATCTCAGTTTATATGAGGACAAAAGTCTATTAGCTGAGCTCCAAGTGAAACTGACATGGGTGAATCAGATTAAAGAGAAGCAACTATCGGATGATGTCTTGAGTGCTCGACTTCTGCAAGTACAGAATGGTAGGGCAGAAGATTACAGTTTGAACAGTGATGGGGTTTTGTGTTTTCATGAGAAGGTTTGCATGCTGAAGGATGTGGAATTGAGGCGGATGATTCTTCAGGAAGCGCATAGTAGCCCTTACGCTATGCATCCTGGAGGGAGTAAGATGTACCGGGATCTGCGTGAACAGTTCTGGTGGCCTGGGTTGAAGTAGGAAGTTACGGAGTTTGTGGGAAAGTGTTTAACGTGTCAGTAGGTAAAAGCCGAGCATCAGTTGCCTTCGGGGTTATTGCAGTCGGTGAGGATTCCACAGTGGAAATGGGAAAGGATCACTATGGACTTTGTTAGTGGGCTACCTCTTACGCCTACTAAGAAAGATTCGGTATGGGTGATTGTGGATCGATTAACGAAGTCCGTGCATTTCATACTTGTTCGTGTCGACTACTCTCTTCAGAGGTTGGCTAGGTTGTATGTGGCAGAAATTGTGAGGTTGCATGGGGTAACAGTATCAATCATATCAGATAGAGACCCTAGGTTTACGTCGCGATTCTGGAGGGCACTACATCAGGCATTGGGTACAAGATCGGACTTGAAGATGACTTTTCATCCTGATCGATGGTCAATCTGAGAGGGTAATTCAGATTTTGGAGGATATGTTGAGAGGTTGTGTCATTGACATCAAGGGTAGTTGGGAAGAGTTCTTACCATTGGCAGATTTCGCATAAACCAACAGCTACCAATCTAGTATTCAGATGGCGCCCTATGAAGCGGCGGAGGTGTCGTACTCCTACCTGTTGGACAGAACTAGGTAAGCGTCAAACTTTGGGTCCAGAATTGGTTACAGAGACAGAGAAAAAGGTTAAGTTAATTAGGGCTCGATTGAAGGAAGCGTCTGACAGGCAAAAGTCATATACAGATCTGAGGCGGAAGGAGATAGAGTTTGCAGTAGGTGATCAAGTGTTCTTGAAAGTTTCACCTTGGAAGAAGGTGATGAGGTTTGGACAGAAGGGCAAGCTAAGTCCCAGGTTTATCGGGCCTTATTGGGTTTTGAAACATATGGGTCTAGTGGCATATCAACTGGAGTTACCTTCAGAATTGAAACAGATGCATGACGTGTTTCATGTTTCAAGGGTAAGACACTACCGATCAGATCCGTCTCACATCGTGCCAGTGGAGAAAATTAAGGTAAGGCCAGATTTGTCTTATGAGGAGGAACCAGTTGAGATCTTGGAACGAGATGTTAAGGTGCTAAGAAGGAAATCAGTCTCGTTGGTCAAAGTCTTGTGGCGAAATCACGGTATGAAAGAGGTGACGTGGGAGCCTAAGGATGTTATGCAGCAGCAATACCCTCATCTCTTTTAACCAGGTAATTTCGAGGCCGAAATTTCTTTAAGAGGGTAGAACTGTAACATCCGGGATTTAAGGGGCTTTGCATTTACCTTGTATCTATGTGTTTGGTATGCTTTGTATGTTGTGTGATGTGGTTGGGGTCCCCGGGAAGGCTCGGGGTTAAGTCGGAACCTTGGCCAAAATTTTAATTTTGGGCACTTCAGGAGGGAAGTTGACTGGGGCAAGACCTAAGGTTTATGGCTTGTGTTTGGTGACACAAGAAATTAATTGGTAAGGTGGCAAAGAAGGCGCAACTTAAGAGGCAGAAGAGTGACGCCACAAGGAGCAGGTAAGGAGTAGGTTCGAGGCGCACAGTTCTCATTTTTGGAATTTATTTTGGCGTAAAGGGACCTTGAAGAGGGGAGTGTGGAATTGGTCAAATATTTTGAATTAGAGTGCATGACAGAAAGGTGGGTTTTGACTTGTTCAAAACATTTCAAATGGGAGGTTGTGAGTGAAGATAGGAGAGAATCAAGGGGATTAAGGTGGAAAAGAGGTGTAAGTCGTCTTTCTTGGTGGTGTTAGGGGGTGATATGCATTCGGTTTAGTGGGTATAGGTGCCGATTTTTTCTTGAAGAATTAGCTTTTGGGTGTAGTGAGCTTTTCTTTTTCGGCATTTGGGGCTGTTGTGCATTTTGCGATTTTGTTCTTTTCTTTAAAGAGCTGAAACCCCTAAGATCTTTGTCCATTCTTCATTTAGCCTAAACCGAAACAATTTCTCTCCCTCTCTTTTGCATTTTTGGTACCTTGAGTTCTTTGCCTCATCACCAAAAAGCTCAAACAAGTCTCTCATCTTCTTTTGTTAAAAAGTGTCCTCCTTTGATAACCTCTTGGCTGAATCTTCTATTCTCCTCCATTTCATCATCTTTCCCTTTTTCCCCTCTTGCCGAACCCTCTTAGTTTCTATTCTTCTTTTTACTTCTTCCCTCATTTACTTCAAGGCCGAAACATCTGTGCTTCAATTCTTCCTTTATCTTCTTTGGTAAGCCGAAACCTATCTTCTCTTCTTTCTCCCTAAGTTGTTCTTAATTCCTTGATTAGCCGAATCCCTTTGGTGTTCACATCTCTTGTTCGATTGTTGTTTTAGTGAAGTGTCTCCACTCATCCCCTATCTCCTTTCCAAATCGATTCCTTCCTGTTAGGTGGTAAGCGCCATCTTCTTTCTCATTTCTCTCTTATTTTCTGATTGGTTGGTAACCGTAGGGGTTAATCTTGTTCTGTATCTCTTTGGCCGAATGTAGGAGGGGTCTCCTTTCATATTCTGTTTGCATCTAATCACTGTTGAGGGATCCTAAGTGAGACAACCGGTCAATCAAGTGATCTATTAATTCAAGTGTAGTAGCCTCCAGGTTCTGTCGATTTTGGTAAGAACTCCTTCGTTGAGACTGTTTATTTTCGATTTTTATCTTATTCAATGGTTTAACTCAGTCTTCTGACCAAGATCGTTTTTATGGAATTAAATACCAGTCAAGCAAAGGAGGGGGTTGGACCCGTAATCCCAGCCCCTAAGTTCAAGAAACGTGCGGTATCTGCCGTTCGAAATTTGCCACCGGGTTGTAGGCAGGCTTCGAAAAGGGATAAGCAGATCACTGTGATCCTTGCGAGTGGGGATGTGAACGAGGTTGATAATGTAGTCTTGTGTGTTTACAGGTGTGTAATTATCACACCACTCTTTAATTGTATAAATCATAATTGTGTTATGTGTGAAAGCCAAAAATCTCGGCAATGGCGATTGAGTTACCCATGATGGGTAAAACCAAAACCCGAGGTCAGTGTATTTTGATTAAGCCTTATAAATGATGTTGATAGCATGATTATGTGTGTGCTCAAAATGTTGCATGTATGACATCATATAACCTATTTATTATACTATGTTGCATGTGCATGGGATTTGGGATATTAATGATATGAAGGGGAAGTGTATATCGGTGACATTATCACACTAAATGATGGCTTGGTGCCTCATTATCGTATCGGTGATTTGATCACAAGGTTACCGGTGGCTAGACCACGATATATTGACTTTGAGCAGTGTGTCTGTCAGCATGACTGCCAAAGAGGAGTGTAGAGGATGGAGGGTTGATTGTAGAAATCCCCACAGGTGTGTTGAGGATGGACATATGGAGTGGAGTGTAGAGGATGGAAAATTAGGCTGGGTTGGGCTATCATGTTGATTACTTGTTTATGCTGTATTGATTGGGCTTCGGCCGATGGTGTTTTGAGGCTCAGGCCCACTTGTGGATTATGTGGACTAATTGCACGCTGAGTCTTGTGACTCACTCCTTCCCTAACAACTTGCAGGTAATTCTTAGTTCTTTGGACTGGGCTGGAGTGGACTCGAGGTGGCTATGCATGGGTTACTCTAATAAACTTTAGTTTGATTATCGTTTGCTACTTTTGGGGATTTTTCTTGATTTGTAATAAGGCCACTTCAAAGTTTGGAAATTTTCTTTTGGGTTTTAATTCTTGGACATATTAATTACAAACTGCTTGATGGGACATTTTAAAAGAAAATAATAATACAACCTGAACTTTTCTTTGAAACCTGTCAAACAACGTTTTTATAAAAAGGGATTTTATTAATAACCTAATAATTGAATAATCGATAATTGTTTTCAAATGTCGCCTTATTGCGAGGCTTGGCTAATTAAATTTGTAACTTAAATGAACAATGGGTTTTCAACTGAGCCATGAAACTTGAGATTTTGAAAATGTCTTAAAAACACTTCTGAAGCTCGTAAACTTTCTAAACTCTTTCCTAGTGACATGCCAGATCCGGTCGTGGTGTTTGGGTTGGGTTTGGGGTGTTACACAAGAGGCTAGTCATTGTCAGAGGTTTTGGTTTGGACTGAACTGGGATATTAAGTTGTATCTGATAGCTCAGCATGCTGAGGTCTTTTATGAGGTAGTTGAGAAGGCCCGAGCTTTAGAGGAGACTTTGAGTGAAGAGCCTGAAGTTGTTATTGCTGGACCCGTTAAGAGGTCATCTAAATCTGGTAGTGGATTTGGCCAAAAAAGTCATTTTGAAATGTCTAGATGATGTGTTGCTGTAAGCTAGTATTCGGTTAGATAGACCGCAAGAGCTATGACTGACGCAAGTGATTAGGGACGTGCTATGATGCCTTTGTGCGAGCATTGTAACCGTAGGCATCATGGTGAGTATTGGAGGGTGACTGGTGCCTGTATTACTTGCAGATTAATGGAGCATCGTATTAGAGGTTGCCCTAGGAGAGTAGTTATGGCTAGAGACCAACCTACTTCTGCTGCTACTGCCGTTGCTACTGCACCTGCTCCAGCTCGAGGCAAGGGCCGTGGCAGAGGTGATGTTGGTAGAGGGTTTGGATAGAGAGGAGAAGCAAGAGTTGAGATTGGAGATCTTGCTAGAGTATATGTTGTTAGAATGCCCTAGACTAGAGAGGCCACATATGTCATGGCAGGAACATTCACACTACAGTATTTTTCTCTTGTAGCTTTAGTAGATTCTGGTGCTATGAGATCATTTATTTTGAGAGATGTAGTTAAAGAGTTAGGGATTTCTGTAGAGACATCTAGGTTTAGTGTTGCTATAAGGAGTCCAATGGGTGATAATGTAGTAGTTAATTGGGTTTATCAATGTTATCCTCTAATGGTTCAAGGATAAGTGTTTCCTATAGATCTTTTGGAGTTGTCATTCTAGGGATTTGATGTTATGCTTGGGAAGGTCGAGCATCGGGCGAAGGTCGACTGTGAGACATAGTTGGTGACTCTATATTGTGCTGATGGCTCTAAGATTGTTATTGTTGGAGAGAGGTCTGAGTTGCTCTCTAATGCGGTTTATGCGCTTATAGTCGAGAAGCTAGTCCGAAAAGGTTGCAAATCTTATCTAGCCTATGTGACGCGATCTCGTGCTTGTTGTTGATTTAAAGTCGTGAATATGCCCAATTGTAAAATTGAAAAGTATCGTTCTACTTTGAGTTTAATTGAAGGTAGCTAAGTATAAGCTTTTAAACAAGGGTTTTTGAATAGGTTTAAGATAGGTTAAGGTTATGGTTCGACCAAACAAAGAGTTAAGTTGATTTTAAGGTTGGTAATTTGGATGGAACGATTAAGCTTAATGTCAAGAAAGAACCAATACTATAGATGATTATTGACCCGAATCTTATAAGACACTTAAGATGAATGGATGATAGGAATAGGACCTTGACCCATTATCTATTAAGAGATAGGAACCAAAGGTATCGGGGTTGAACGCCACACTCAAGGAGTGATAAGTTCACAAAGAAACAAGGTAGACACGACTAGCAAGGCTAGATAAGTCAGCTTGAGTCTTAAACAAAAAAAATGAGAGTTGAATAAACTCACAAAAGATATATTAAACATATAAGGTGTCGAAAAGTCTGAATTACAACAAAAGAGCTTCTTATTTATAGCTCAAAAACATAGCTAGCTGAATGGACACTAAGTAAGCTAAATGGACAGCCTTAATTCAGCTTAATTGAGCTGAAACTTTCTTGGACCTTCCCAAAACGTCCCTTGTAGTCTCCTAGGTCAGCTTAGCTTAATTGAATTAAATGTGGAGCTGAATGGAGCTGAATATGATCGGCTAAGAAGTGTGAATAGCCTTTATGGAGCTGCCTTGAATAATCGAATAGTCTTGAGCCTTAAATGTCAGCTTGGGCACTTCAATAACGTTGCAATTGATTCAGCCGAATGTGAGCAGCCCTTGAAGTGTGAAAGCTCAAAATTGAATGGTCTTGTGTGTGAAAGGAACCTCTAGCCAATTTGAACAAGTGTGAAAACACTTGTGGCTGTTGATATACACAATGGGGCTGCTTGGAAGAGAAATCAACAGCTCACTTTGGCTCTTGCTGTTCACGAAGAGTTCGTTTGGAGGAGAGTAATCATCAGCACACCTTCTTAATGCTGTTCATGCATGTGCCTACAAACAAATTAAATTCAGCTAAGTTAACTTAAAGACAACTTAAATTCGGCAGCTAGGAAAAATTAAATTCGGCTAAGATGAATTTAATACAAAACATGTAATTAATTTGTCTTAAGCTAAGACATATTAAAACAACTAATTAACAAGTACTTAAACTAAGACATAATTAAAACACTTAATTAAGTTGTTCAAATCATAACATAATTAATACTTTAACTAATTAACTAAGACCGGGTTAAATGTTTATTCCAACAGAATAATGCACAAGTTAAATGACTAGAAATAAGCTCAATGAGCTAGGAACAAGCTAGATGAACTTGTAGGAGGTTGTAAGGCATGCTCAGTTGACTTGTCCAAGAATGTTCAATGAGACCCGCAACAATTTCACCCTATACTCGATCAACTAGCATCGAAATAGCCTCTTTCAATATCTTAGCTTGAGCTCGGGTTATCGGCCCTAATGGTAGCTCAATAGGATCCATGTCAGCTCTAGATGAGTCTCGGGTCTTGGCCGTATCACTATATCCTGAATGATGATAGTATAGAGTTAAGGTTGGATGAGATTTGTGCAGTCTATGATTTTTCGGATGTTTTTCCTGAGGAGTTAACTAGTATTTTGTCGAATAGAGAAGTTGAGTTTGGTATTTAGCTTTATCCCAGTACAGCTCTGGTGTCAATTGTGCATTACCGTATGGCACATAAGGAGTTGATGGAGTTGAAGCTTCAATTGCAGGAATTCTTGGACTGGGGTTTCATTCGACTGGGTGTGCCACTGTGGGGAGTGCCAGTTCTATTAGTGAATAAGAAGAATGGGAATTTGAGGTTGTGCATTGATTACCGCCAGCTGAATAAGTTGACCATCAAGAATAAGTACCCACTTCCGAGGAATGATGATTTGTTTGACTAGTTTCGGGGAGCTTCAGTTTTCTCGAAGATTGATTTGAGATCTGGGTATTATCAGTTGAAGGTGAATGATGCAGATGTTATGAAGGCGGCGTTTAGGACTCGTTATGGGCATTTTGAGTTTCTTGTCATGCCATTCGAGTTGGCGAATGCACTTGATACATTTATGGACATGATGAACCGTGTATTCGATTCCTATCTGGATCGGTTCGTGGTAACTTTTATAGATGATATATTGGTGTATTCTCGATCATAGGATGAGCATGGTGGGAATTTGATAGTGGTATTTTAGATTGCGAAGTAGAAGCAACTGTATGATTTTCAATGTTTAAATTAAGAATACATGTTGTTTATTAGTTGTAATTAGATTAAAATTGTATATATATGATTAAAGTAATAAACCTTAGCTAATATAGCCTTAATATGTAAATAGATTAAGGAAAAATGGTTAATTAAAATGAATTTTAGGGGTTTCCCAAAATTGATTGAAAGGAAGTTGGTAATCATTTAGAATTAAAATAGGGATCGTTTAGTTTTAAGTGGTAAAATGACTAAAATACCTTTAAATCCTTAAAAATAGTTTTAAAATGGTTCACAAATTGCTTCTGCAATAAGATTAGACAGTTATTAGTTAGAATTGAGGTGTTATAAGGTTGGGGTGTGTTTTGGCGTGGTTTTGAGCTAGAGAGTCCCTTCGGTGTCTAATGAGTCACTTTGGGTTCGGGTCAGTCTATTCCCAGTTGGGTTTGGGGTGTCACACCTTATGAACAGAACGTACAAGGATGCGTACAAAATCATTGAGAACATGGCACTAAACTCCTTCCATTGGCCGATTGAATGCTTTCTAGACTTGACCGTATTGAATCTGCTTCTATACCATCTATGCATGGAGGAGACAAGCCATTCTTCCATTATATCAATAATCATTCTGAGGATATAAACTACATTGGGAATAGAAGCAGAAACCCTTATTCTGATACATACAATCCCGGCTAAAGGGTTCACCTAAACCTGAGATGGGGAGGAAACCAAGGAGGAGGTAACAGTTCAAATCAAGTTAGAAATACTAATTGCTAACCTTCTTATTTGTAGAAACCTTAGGATAAGGCCAACCCTAGTGACCATAATGCATGTGGTCAACGATTGGACAAAATTGAAGGAGAAATGCAGTCAATGAGAATAGATGTCAAGGAGGTGTAGTCTGAATGTACCTACTCAACAAGAGCATTGACTAAGCTTAAAGATCAAATAAGCCGATTGATGAGCATGATGGGCGACATCAAAAGACAAATTGGCACAGGTATTCCCAGTAACACGGAAGATAACCCACTAAGGGAAGGTAAGGAGCATGTGAAAGCTATAGCTCTCTGATCAGGCAGTCTACTAAGTAGCCCAAAAATACCTACCCCAGAGGTAACTATGGACAATACTGATAAACTTGAAGATAATTCCTTAGAAGATGGAAACGAACCTGAACCAGAGGAGGAGAATACACCGGCAACTGAGATAGGAAAAGAAACACCTAAAGATGCCAAAATCACTAAGGTCCCATTCCCATAAAGATTAGAAGAAAGACAAATACGGGATAAGGATGAATTTGTAAGTTTCTTAAACTTGTTTAAAACATTAAATGTTAACCTACCTTTAATTGAATTAATTGAGAAGGTTCCAAAGTATGCCAAGTTTCTAAAGGAGATGATGGCAAGGCGTAAGAAAATCAATGTAGAACAAGTTGATCTAAGTGTATCATGTAGCGTGATTATTTCAAGATAAGTACCTCGAACATTAAAAAACCTGGAAAGTTTTACTATTCCCGTAGAGATAGGAAGTATTCACTTGAATAAAGCTCTATGCGATTTAGGAGCTAGTATTAATTTAATACCTCTATCAATCTTTGAAAAACTCGAGTTAAGAGATCTTAGAATTACTCAGATAACATTACAATTAGTTGATAGGTCATCAGATCTTAGCTCTAGACAATGGACGATGGACAAATATTGACAAAATAGAAAAATCATCCATCGGTGAATTGATGACACTGTCAGATGAATCCGGCAGTAAAATTTAAAAATATTTTAATTACTAAACTATTGTAAATTATTGTATATCTAACTAACTGTGAAGTTTCAATTCTAACATTTATTTGATACATTGTTAGACCAAGACATCCATAAGATGGAATTTTGGGCTAAAACAGAGTCAGTGTCGCGATACAACAACCATGTGTTGCGACAAAGTACATAGAATACATATATCAATAAAGAACACATCGATGTTGCCACATGGCACTAGTGGATCACGACCTATTCACGTAACCCGATGACCTACCCTTTATTTAACAAGATTTTTAACACTTTAAAACTCTATTTTATAACTTTAATGCTGATTTTGTGCAAGTGTACACAGCCATTCAAGTAATAAGTAAGTAAATGAGTTAACGTCACCACATGGACAATGTATGTTAATTGATTAATTTTAATGTAACACCCCTCACCGATCCATTCACAACACATAAAGCATACATTTATACAAAAATAAGTATTCATTCTCATAAATCATTCTATGCAATCACATTGTCCCTTTTAATGGCCTACAAGGCCTTAACCATGATTTAGAAGTGGTTCGGGACTAAACCGATATCATACGAAAATTCTGGACAATTAAAAATTTTTCATGTAAATAAGGTTCACACGCCCGTGTCTCAGGCCGTGTGAAAACAAAGCATACATGCTGACTTGGGTCACACAGCCAACCACACGCCCATATGTCTAGCCCGTGTACCCTTCAAAGTGGCTACATACGCCTGTGTGCCAAACCGCGTGTTAGGCTGTGCCAAAACTGTAGGGTATACTGACTTGTACCACATGGCCAATCACACTCCCATGTGCGAGACCTTATAGAGCATACTGACTTCAATTTAATTTCAACACCAGGGGACACACGACCGTGTAATTTGACCTGTGTCACACACGACTGAGGCACACGCCTGTGTCTCTACCCGTGTGGACAAAAATAGGCTGTTTACCAAGCTATTTTGCCACCCCATTTGGTACAAACCTTCACCTATACATATGGCACAAAAACAAAGCAAAATAGGCAATCCATAACAACCAAATCAACCATAATTCTTACCATTTCATCTAACATTTCTTAGCCTAAACTTCAATCACAATCATTATCAATTTATCAACCATTTCCAAGTAACATTAAACACTTTGCAAAATAACATTAGTTCATATCTAAAAACATTTACCAAACATACATCATTTTGTTCCAATTCACAAGCATAATACTAATTTCACAAACCTCATAATATAAGCCACAAGCACACTTATACATATACATAATCAAACTATCCAAATTAAGCCAAATCTCATGCTATAAATACAAGCAAAACATAACCATTCATAAGTCATCTCAAAAGGCAATATTCACTTTCAAAACTTAATCAAAATGACTCAAGCCTATACATGTCATATACCATATATACATAATTCAAAAATACCAAGTAAATGTTTGGATAGTGTGACGTAGACTCTGACGATCCCCGAATCTGAGCTAGCTTTTAATCCACTATAAAACACGGGAAAAACAAACAAAGTAAGCTATAAAGCTTAGTAAGTTCATACTAAATCTACTCAACAATTTATAAAATACAAATCATCAATTTGAAAAGTTAATGTATACTTCATGATAATATCAAACCTTCCATAAGCTTATTCATATACTTATATGCAAAGTCATAACCTTTTCTATTTGATCTTCATACTTACATGTACATACCTGTACAAATTCATAATGAACTCAGACCTTTCCGTAACACTGTCGGATACTTGATGTTTCGCACACTAAGTGCCATCGTATAGCCAAAGCTATTATAATTCCGCACACTAAGTGCCTTACTCGATGTTTCGCACACTAAGTTCCATCTCAATGTCTCGCACACTAAGTGCCAATCTCATGTCTCGCACACTAAGTGCCAATCTCAATGTCTCACACTCTAAGAGCCACAATTAGTCTATTTATCGTCGAACATAAATGTAGTCCCATATATACAATTTATGCAATATCAAAGCATTAAAAAGCATAATTATAACAATTCTTATTGCATATGAACTTACCTCGGATGCTAAAACAGCGAATCGAGTCGATTAGTTGATAACTTATCTATTCCCTGATCCAAGTCCGTATTCTGCTTTTCTTGATAATTAAGCTCCAAGATGACTGAATGCGAAGATGATAGAAACCATTGTTTTGTTTTAATTTATTTTTATTGACCAATTTACTATATTAACCTTAGTTAAAATCATTAAAATTCACTTGTTTTATGCTCATAAATGTCCATTACCTATAATAATGGTTTAATAACATCATAAGGACTTTCACTTATATACTTTAATCCATTAGAACAATACTTTTACACAGTACGTGATTTAGTCCTTTTTATCAAATTAACCATTCAAACAGTAAAATTTCTTTACGAAACTTTTACACAATAATTCTATCATGATGTAAACTTTAATAAAATAATAAAATAAATATTCTAACCTTGGATTTGTGGTTTTGAAACCACTATTCCGATTTGACTAAAAACGGGCTATTACAACTTTTCCCCCTTAGGGATTTTTGTCCTCGAAAATCTTACCAGTGAATAGATTAGGGTATTGTTTTCTCATAGTTTCCTCGGTTTCCTACGTAGCTTCTTCAACCCCGTGTCGATGCCATAATACTTTTACTAATGTGATTCTCTTATTTCTCAGATTTTTCATCTCATGAACTAAAATTCGAATCGGTTCTTCAGCATATGACATGTAACACCCCTAGCCCGTATCCATCGCCGGATTAGGGTTACGAGGCATTACAGAATAAGACATCTATCACAAATTCATTCCATAGCCGAATGTATCTAATTAACACCATCGATACAAACAAATTTATTCATAACTTATTAACTAAACCCAACCTTATACCTATTTATCCAATTCAAATCTTTATATCATCAAAAACCAAATTACATCATATAAGTACATACACTTACTAAAACTTATTACACATAAATTACACGTAACCACAACCAAAATGTCTATATGTATACATTCGGTTTAGTCCACTTCTTAATAAGTCATTCCATCGTACAAAACATATCAAATATACATATATAAATCACATAACCAAGTTCAACATATCTAACTTAAAAACATATCACATACTTACCTATCATGAACATATACCATAATCAAATATGCATAAATAGAAACTCATTTTTCAACGACCATTATCAACCATAAACTCAGAACCCAAATCAATCAAAAGAAGATAAGCCATTTTCGCATGGCCATTATTTACATACAAAGCATCGAATTCCTAATCCACCTTTTACTATGCTATACATGCCATATATTAAAATTTTCAACTTAGTAAAATACCAAAGAAAACTGTCGATAGTGTGAGTAGTCTTGCTGACGATCCCCGAGCTTCTAACGTATATCCAAATCTATAAACAGAAGTAAACAAGAATACACACAGAGTAAGCTATTTAAGCTTAGTAAGTCATAAGCAAATATATATACCAACTATTATATATTAACACTAAGTTAACAAAGCCGAATATACATGTTCTCAAATACAAGGTTATCATTTAAATCTTTCATGCACATACCATATGGCTAATTGTACAAATACGCATGGACTTATATAAATCTCACTATTAAAAATCATATATACCCCATTTGGCCGAATATACACAATCACATATACATTCACATTTTTCACATTTGTAACTTTAACATTTATATAATCAATTCAACAACTGACTTACCTTATTTTCACATATTCAAGAGCATTTTATCAACTTACTTGCTCGATAAACATTACATATGCACTTACCAATTTGGCCGAATATAAAAGACACATATATGCTCATATCTAAAATCAATTCCATAATGTCATACTATTCATTTATAAGGCCGAATACACTTTCTAAAATTTACATATATTCCTCATCGTTAAAAATCTATTGAAGCATACACTTACAATAAATCACCGGCATAAAGCCTGCTAGGCATAAAGCCTAAAACACACACCGGCACTATGCCTGCTAGACCCGAGGTCTGATATTCAGTCACCGGCAATAAGCTTGCTAGGCACAAAGCCTGATATTATCCACCGGCACAAAGCCTGCTAGACCCACGGTCTGATATTTATTGACCGGCAATAAGCCTGCTAGGCACGAAGCCCGATTAATTTCACCAGCTCAAAGCTTGCTAGGCCCAAAGCCCGAATAACGATACTATAAAGCTGTCACCCACACATTTCATATATCGAAACTTTTATACACTTCATAATCTTTGTATGGATTTTCTAACATCATATCTCAATCAAATCAAACTCAAGTATATTAAAGTCTATATTTACTCACATTCTGCTACTCCAAATTAATGCTATAAAATTTCCAAATCAATATATACTAAATTATATACATAATTTACAATGTTTTATTGCTTAAGGACTTACCTCGGACGTCAACGGTCGGTAAAATCAACTAATCGACTACTTTCGTTGTTGCCTGGTCCAGATCTGATTTATTTGGTTCTTGATCTAAACATATTCAAATTAAGCTTGTTTAAATACCATTCCATTCAATTTAGTCTAAAAACACATAAATGGGAAAATTACAATTTTGCCCCTAACATTTCCCACTTTTTACAATTTAATCCTTTTTGCACAAAACACAAGTACACAAAATTTCACATTACCCATGCTTGGCCGAATATTACCTATGTTCATAAAAGTCCATACATTTCATTTATTTCACATTTTAGTCCCTCAAAAATTTATTTTTGTAATTTAGTCCAAATTCATCAAAAATTCAAAGACAAAACATGTTAATCTAAAACATATATTTCATATTTCATCATCAAACAACAAAAATAACAAGCTATCATCAATGGCTCAACTCAAAATATTCATCAAAATCAAAAATTGAAGCATGGGTTTTGTACATCTCATAGCAACGATCTCAAAAACGTAAAAATTATCAAAAACCGAGCTTAATACGCACCTTAATTAAGTCCAACAATGGTCGAACGTCCTAACATCTTTTCTGTTTTCTTTTTGTTTTAACTTTCAGCCATGGAAACAAATAATAACTTTGGCTTTTTAATTTTTATGATAAGTTATTATAATATATAACATTATATTATAATAATATAAATTTTAATTATAATAAATAACATATAAAACATATCAAAATGGCATGTGCCATCCACTACCTTTGAAAAATGGGCTATTTGCCCTTTAAGGACTCCATATTAAAAAGCCACTATCAACTAAGCACTTACGCTATAGTTTGTAACTTTTACCTTTTACGCGATTAAGTCCTTTTATTAAATCGAATACCTAAATGGCGAAATTAAGTCACGAAAATTTAAAACCAACAAATTCACACACAATAAACACACAAAATAATTTTAAAATATTTTTCAGACTCGGATTTGTGGTCCCAAAACCACTATTCTGATTAGGGTCAAAATCGGGCTGTTACATGACATATCAGACTGAATCTCAATCTCTGTTGGAGAAATCACATGTAAGGGATCCAATCTATATCGATGCAACATCGATACGTGAAACACATTATGAATCTTTTCCAACTCTGATGGTAAAGCTAGTCGATATGCCACTAGCCCTATTCTTCTGATTATCACGTAGGGCCCGATGAAACGTGGACTTAACTTACCTTTTCAACCAAATCTAAGGATTTTCTTCTACAGAGATACTTTCAGAAACACTCTGTCACCAATCTGATATTCAATATCTTTACGTTTTAAATCCGCGTATGATTTCTATCTATCAGAAGCTGCTTTCAAAAAGTCGTGAATTACTTTCACTTTCTCTTCAGTTTCTCTGATCAGATCGACCCCGTGAATCTGTTTCTCGCTAAGTTCGATCCAATACAAAGGTGTTTGTCACTTACGACCATACTGAGCTTCGTACGGTGCCATCTTTATGCTCGATTGAAAGCTATTATTATACGCGAATTCAACCAAAGAAAAATATTTTTCCCAGTTGCCCTCAAACTCTAAAACACAACAACGGAGCATCTTTTCAAGAATCTGAATTACTCTCTCAGACTGACCGTCGGTTTGCGAATGAAAAGCGATACTAAAGTGTAATCGCGTACCTAAATCCTCTTGCAACTTCTTCCAAAACCGCGATGTAAACCTTGAATCTCTATCAGAAATAATAGAAATAGGTACCCCGTGTAATCTCATAATCTCAGATATATACAACTCAGCTAATCGGTCAAGTGAAAAGTCTGTACGTACCGGAATAAAATGTGCTGATTTTGTTAGTCGATCAACAACAACCCAGATTGCATCTTTCTTTTTCGGAGATAGGGGTAATCCTGATACAAAATCCATACTCACTCTATCCCATTTCCACTTTGGTAACATCACAGGCTGAAGCAAACCTGAAGGCACTTGATGCTCGGTTTTCACTTGCTGATAAACTAAACATCTCGATACAAATTTTGAAATATCTCATTTCATACCTGACCACCAATATAACTATTTCAAATCATTGTACATTTTAGTGCTTCCCGGATGTACAGATAAACAACTACTATGTGCTTCGTTTAAAATTTTCTGAATAAGCTCGAAATTTCTCGGTACACAAATTCTACCTCAGAACATTAAATAATCATCAGATCCGATTTGAAATTCTAAATTAGAAGTCAACTCACAATGAACTCGTTTGAATTTGATGAAATTGATTGATTTGGTTATATGAATTGAGTTAGTCATGCATGTTATATGATCTGGAATTGTTTTGGGCCTAATAGGCCATATGTGAGATCTAGGCCTAATGGGCCATAAGGATGTGATTTGGGCATAATGGGCTATATGAACGTAAAATGGGGTTGATGGGCTTTATGGGGACGTAGACAAGTATGTTAGGGTTTAATGGACTTTAGGCCTAGTTCTGAACAACTCTTATACCGCATAAGACTTAATCTAATAATTAAACATGTCCGTGGACAAGCCGCTGGGTTAGAGTGTGGCAACGGACATATGCATGTCTAGGATTGGAGCTAGGGAGAGCTTGGTACTTAAGCGGTCCTAGTGGCCCACCTCCTCTTCTCTGGAATCCTACCTGGTGTGTAGTGTCTGTTCACTTTAGCCGCAAGGACTTGTTAATGGGCCAAAGTTCATAACTAAAACCCGAGAGGGACCAAAATACCCCTGATTTGAAAATTACCAAAATACCCTTAGTTTGAAAATTACCAAAATACCCTTAGTTTGAAAATTTCCAAAATATCCTTAGATTTGCAAAATTACCAAAATACCCCTGATTTGTAAAATTACCAGAATACCCTTGATTTGCAGAATTACCAAAATATCCCTGATTTACAAAATTTCCAAAATACCCCTATTTTGAAAAATTACCTAAATACCCCTATAGGGTAGAATTACGAAAATACCCCTGGGTAGTGAAATGACTAAAATACCCCTGAGTGCTTAATGTGTGAAATTGTATATGTCGCATTCATGAAATATATGTTGCATTTGGGTGGGTTTTGATGATACGGAGGAAGATTTGAGGATTACATAGTCGCTTGACGACCGTGGATCCACCGGTGGCTTTAAGCCCATTATAGCAGCTTTGCTGCAACGTTTGAATAGTGCCGCTGCTGGTGCTACCATTGGAGTGTAGAGATGGGTGAGTTGATATTTATATCCTCACAGGAGTGTGGGGTTGGAAGGGAAATGGAGTGCAGGGTTGGATTTGGGATGGGTGCATTGCATTCGTGTGATACTGATGTGATATGAGGTCATTGTGGGCTAAAGCCCAAGACTACCGTTTTTGTTAGGGCTTAGGCCCAATGTGATAATTGTATGTTGATTGGTTACCAAGGGTCGTACACACTGAGTTTCGAAACTCACACCCTTTTATTAAATGTTTGGGTGACCCCTCGTGAGACGGCTCGACATGGGAGAGGACTCGGAGATGGCCACACTACAAGATACTTAGGAGTTTTGTTTATTTGTTTCAAAGGACATGATTTTAATTACTTTATTTTTGCTGGTTGTAATAAGGCCTTGTACTTTGATTTGACTTTAGATTCTGTGTTTTGTTATCATTGTTTAACTGTTTACTTAATTGTTAAACTTAAATAAATTTTCTTAAACATGGTTTTTGAAATACCTAAAAATATGGGCTTTTATCATTTCTTAACAAAATTCAAGGAATTTGGGCTTTTAGGCCTTAAATTTTAACTTAGCAAAATCGTTTTGAATAATGCATTTGATGTGACATTTCCAGATTCGGCCATAACATCTGGGCCGGGTCTGGGGGTGTTACAGATACTTTCAAGAACACTTTGTCCTCGATCTGGAATTCAATGTCTTTTCATTTCAAATTCGCGTACGATTTCTAACGATCTGAAGCTACTTTTAAATAGGCGCGAATTACTTTCACTTTCTCTTCGGTTTCTCTAATCAAATAAACCATGTGAATCTGCTTCAACTCATTCAGCCCAATACAATGGAGTTCGGCATTTGCAACCATATAAAGCTTCATACGATGCCATCTTTATGCTTATTTGAAAATTGTTATTATACGCAAATTCAACCAACGAAAAATATTTCTCCCAATTACCTTTGAACTCTAAAACACAATATCTGAGCATATCTTCGAGAATCTAAATTACTCTCTCATACTGACCGTCAGTTTGCAGATGAAAAGCTGTACCAAAATTCAACTTCGTACCCAGAGCTTCTTGCAATTTCTTCCAAAACCGCGATGTGAATCTCGGATCTCTATCTGAAATAATCGAAACTGGCACCCCAAGCAATCTAACAATCTCAGCAATATACAATTTAGGTAATCTATTGAGTGAATAGTCAGTGTGTACCGGAATAAAATGTGTTGATTTCATCAGTCGATCAACAACAACCCAAATTGCATCTTTCTTTTTCGGAGACAGGGGTAATCCTGATACGAAATCCATAGTCACTCTATCCCATTTTCACTCTGGTATCATCACAGGCTGAACTAAACCTGAAGGCATTTTGATGCTCAGCTTTCAGTTGCTGACAAATCAAACACTTCGATACAAACTTAGAAATATCTCATTTCATACCTCACCGCTAATACTATTTCTTCAAATCATTGTACATTTTAGTACTTCCAGGATGAACGAATAAACAACCACTATGTGCCTTATGTAAAATTTTTTGAATCAACTCTGGGTTTTTCGGTATATAGATTCTATCTCAGAAGATTAAACAATCATTGGATCTGATTTGGCACTCTGAATCACTAGTCGACTCGTATTGCACTCTTTTAGCTTGCAATTCTCTATCACATTTCTGAGCTTCGCAAATTTGCTGAAGAAATACTAGTTTAGCTTTTAACTCGGCTAAAATCGAACCATCATAAGACAATGTCAACTGTGTATTCATTGCTCTTAGGGTAAAAAATGACTTTCCACTCAAAGTATCTGCGACCACATTCGCTTTCCCCAGGTGATTGTCAATCACCAAGTCATAGTATTTTAGTAACTCGAGCCATCTCTGTTGTTGCAAATTCAAACCTTTTTGAGTCATTATATACTTTAAGCTTTTATGATCAGTAAAGATGTGACATTTTTCTCCGTACAAATGATGACGCCAAATTTTCAATACAAAAACTTTAGCAGCCAACACCAAATCGTGCGTCGGATAGTTCTTTTCATGCAGCTTCAACTATCTGGAAGCATAAGCTATCACTTTTCCTTCTTGCATCAATACAGAACCCAAACCATTTAATGACGCGTCACTATAAATTACAAATTCTTTACCCGACTCAGGTTGAACTAACACTGGTGCCTCAGTTAACAATGTTTTCAATTGATCGAAACTTTGTTAACATTTCTTGGACCACTCAAACTTTATATCTTTCTGTAGCAAGCTGGTCACTGGCTTTACATTTAGCAAATTATTCTCCTCTCTTCACCTCTAAATAAGACCTCATATCATCCCTCATCATTCTCTCTTATCTCTCAATTTTCTTTAGCATTTTCCATTCCCCACACCTAGCATCATCTCTTCATAGAGATCTTAACAATTAAGCCTCTTAAAGAGCCCCTGGTCGACCACCTTGGAGAGCCATCAGCAAAGGAGCAAATAAACCTCGTCGGTCAGTGTCTTGGGTGACAACCACTTCGATTTGGGTTTAATCTTTCTTTTCTTTAATTTAATCTAAAAATGATTGCTATGTGTTCTTTGTTCTTGTTTACATCATTGTTAGCTTAATTTTATTTAAGTTAGGATGATTACTTTAATTAAGTAATATTTACTTTATTCATGCTTATAATGTTTGTGCCTCAATCGATTATGTTTTCAATTAAAATCAAGTTTGTATTTCGTTCATAGATGATTGAAATGCACCTGAATTAGCTGAGCGATCCTAACCAGATGATGGCTAGTAGACACATAATTGAAATGTGCATGTTCAATTTAGATCCTAACCCGAATAAATTGCAAGTTGCATAACAACTCTAACCTAGCTCTGTTATCTGCATAGTTTTCAGATTTGTGTGATTAAACTGTTTCAAACCTAACACGTCCCTGTTACCTCACACGAATGCTAAGAAACCCTTAGTAAACAAGGATAAGTAAAATGCATATTTAATAAGTAAAGGATTCTGAAAGAACCTAATGTGGTTTTCAAACTCATGACAGATCGAGTCGCCATGGAATGTCTTTCTGAATGTTATTAAGCATGTTGATAATTAATTGAGTTTAATTAAAGTAATTGTCCTAGTTTATTTATGTTATAATTGTTGCAAATTGCTAAAATTTATTTCACTCATATAGTTTGCATACTTAGGATAATTTGGATTAGGGATCATTGCATTTAATGTAATATATTTAATTTTAATCATCACTTCTCAACCATATTGTGTTTTTATTTTCCAAGTTGTTAGTATAATTTTACAATTAAGTGATTTAACACAAATACAAGCCATGTGGAGACGATAACTCGATACTTACTTATTACTTAATAATGACTATGTACACTTACATAAACCTACGCCCGTTGTCGAGGATTGTTAACTGTTGCCATAGTATTTTTTTTTTGAAATTATTTACTTCAAATTTGGTTATTTCTAACATTACTAACTTATTCTTTTTAATTTTGTGATTTACTTTTTAGGTGTTTATGAGCGTAGATCAGATTATCAATTTACTCCCTGTAGACCCTAAAATTGAACAAACTTTCAGACAAAGAAGATGTGAATGAACAGCTCAGAGACAAGTCGAGATGGACCTTGGAAATCAGAATCAAGACTAAGGTAATAAAGCCGATCGTATACAAAATCCCATCCTCATTACCAATGATAGAGGTCGATGCATTAGACAATAAGTTGTGCCACTCTTCAGTGAGTTAAATCCAGGAATTAGAAGTCCAGATATTAAGGCAACCCAATTTGAATTGAAACCGGTGATGTTTTAAATGCTCCAAACGATGGGCCAATTCAGTGGTATGCCCACAGAAGATCCACATCTCCACCTTCAGTTATTTATGGAGGTGAGTGATTCATTCAAGATAGCCGGTGTGACTGAAGACGCACTGAGGTTGAAGTTGTTCCCGTGCTTGTTGCAAGATCAAGCACGAGCATGGCTCAATTCATTGCCACCAAATTCCATATCTACATGGTAAGAATTAGCAGAGAGATTTTTGGTTAAGTATTTCCAGCCTAGCAAAAACGTTAAGTTGAGGAATGAGATCACAACTTCCTAACAATTGGATGACGAGTCTCTGTATGAAGCTTGGGAGCAATTCAAGGAGTTACTTCATAAGTGTCCTCATAATAAGATTCCTTATTGTATCCAGTTGGAGACATTCTATAATGGTATCAATGCACACATAAGATTGATGGTAGATGCTTTTGCGAGTGGTGCAATTTTGTCTAAGTCTTATAATGAGCCTTATAAGATCATAGAGAGGATCACAAATAATAACTATCAATGGCCAACAAATCGAATAACTTCAGGAAGACGTGTAATCGGAGTGCATGAAATTGATGCCATCACTTCGTTATCAGCTCAGATATTGTCTATTTCCTCTATGTTAAAACAGTTTACCACTAATAGTGCTAATAATTTTGTAGTTCAGCCACCAAGTCCGTTTGAAATAGTTTCCTGTGTGTACTTTGGGGAAGTTTATTCTTTTGAGAATTTTCCATCAAATCCCGAGTCAGTGTACTATGTAGGGAACTAACATCAAAATAGGAGTGGACAAAGACCCCACTCTAACTTCTACAATCCTTCATGGTGTAATCATCCTAACTTTTCTTGGAGCAACCAAGGAAATGGACCAAATAACAACTTATTGCAGCATAGACCCAACCAATCTCAAGGGTTTAATCAACAAGATCCAAAAACACCTCAAGCTGAGGCATCAAACAATTTGGAGAATTTTTTGAAAGCATACGTGGCAAAGAATGACCGCTTTGATTGAAAGCCAAACAGCAACATTGAAAAATTTAGAAAACCAAATGGGTCGGTTAGCTACAGAGCTTCGTAATATACCGCAAGGAAACTTGCCGAGTGATATTGAGAATCCAAGAATTTTGGTTAAAGAACATATTAAGGCAGTGGCATTACGAAGTGGTAGCATTCTGGAACCCCGATTGATTGATGTCGAAGATAAACCCGTTGAGAAGAATAAACTAGCTGTTGAAATTCTTATACCAAAAGAGTCAGAATTTACAAAGACTGACAAGGTAAATTCTAACTTAGTGAATTCAGATATTTTAACATCTTCTTTGGATGTAGATTTACCTACTCAAAAGAGTTATACGATTCAACCAAAAGTTCCATCACCTCCATATCCGCAAAGACTGCAGCAACACACAAAAACAAGAGGTGCAATTCAAGAATTTTTTGGATGTTTTGAAGTAGTTACACATCAATATTCCATTGGTGGAGGCTTTATAAAAAATTCCAAATTATGTGAAGTTTATGAAGGATATATTGTCCAAGAAGAAACAACTGAGTGAGTATGAGACTGTTTTCTTGACAAAAGAGTGTAGTGCATTCCTGCAAAACAAACTACCACCGAAATTGAAAGACCTAGAAAGCTTTACTATACCTTATAACATTGGTGAATCTTACTGTGGTAAAGTTTTGTGTGATTTAGGAGCGAGTATCAATTTGATGCCTCAGTCTATTTTCAAGATGCTAGGGATAGGTAAAGTAAGACCTACAACTGTGATGCTTTAGTTAGCAAATCGATCTTTAGCATATCTCGAGGGAAAGATCGAGGATGTTTTGGTAAGAGTCGATAAATTTATTTTTCCTGCTGATTTCATTGTCTTAGATTTTGAAGCAGATAAGGAAGTGCCGATCATCCTAGGGAGACTTTTCTTAGCCATGGGAAGAATGTTAATTGATGTGCAGAAAGGTGAACTCACCATGCGAGTTTAAGACGATCAGGTAACCTTTAACATTCTTAAAGCGATGAAATTTCCCGATCCGACAAAAGAGTGTTCAGTTATAGAAGAGATAGAAACCTTGGTTTCTATGAAAAGCAATTTTGAAGAATATCTGTTGGAGAAAGCCTTAGATTTTGACCCTTCGGAGGATGAAAAAGGTGAAGAAAACATGGCTTTGATGAAAGCCAATCTGAGAAATTTTATTCAATCCACACGGTTTAAGCCATTGGAGTTAGAAGCCAAAGAATTTATGCAACCCAAGTTGTCAATTGAAGAACCACCTAAACTTGAACTCAAGGTACTTACTTCCCATTTGAAATACGTTTATTTAGGTGATTGTTCCACTTTGCATGTGATTATTTCAGCAAAACTAACGAAAGATCAAGAGGAGCAACTAATTGTTGTTCTAAAGAAATTTAATAAAGCAATTGGTTGGACCATAGCTAATATTCAAGGTATAAGCCCTTCTTTTTGCATGCATAAAATTATTTTAGAAGAAGGTGAAAGAGCTCGAATTGATAGGCAAAGGAGGTTCAATCCTATTATGAAAGAAGTTGTGAGAAAGGAAGTGATCAAATGGTTAGATGCAGGAATCATCTATTCTATTTTATTTAGTTCATGGGTAAGTCCGGTGCAGTGTGTGCCGAAGAAAGGTGGAATCACGATTGTTGAAAATAAGCGAAACAAGTTGATTCCAACAGGAACTGTTACTGGTTGGAAAACTTGTATTGATTACAGAAAGTTGAATAAAGCCACTCGAAAGGACCATTTTCCATTACATTTTATGGATCAGATGTTAGATCAACTGGCAGGTAATGAATTCTATTGTTTTTTATATTGCTATTCAGGATATAACCAAATAGTTGTAGCTCTAGAGGACCAACATCAAAAAAACCTTTACTTGTCCATACGGTACGTTTGCTTTTAGGCGGATGCCTTTTGGTTTATGTAATGCACCGGCAACATTTCAACGATGCATGATGGCAATATTCACTGATATGGTTGAAAATTTTGTTGAGGTTTTCATGGATAATTTTTCTGTTTTTGGTAACACTTAAGATATTTGTTTGAGTAATTTGGCTAAGGTACTGAAGAGATGCGAAGAGACGAATCTTCTCCTTAACTGGGATAAACGACATTTTATGGTTAAGGAAGGGACTGTCTTAGGGCATAAGATCTCAAAGAGAGGAATTGAAGTCGATAAAGCAAAGGTGGATGTAATTGAAAGATTATCGGCCCCAGTTAATGTGAAAGGAGTCAGAAGTTTCTTAGGCCACGCTAGATTTTACCGAAGGTTTATCAAAGATTTCTCGAAAATTTCTAAACTATTATGTTTGTTGTTAGAGAAACATACCGTGTTTGATTTCAATAAAGCATGTTTGGAAGCTTTTGAAGATCTAAAAAAATGGTTACTCTCAGCCCCAATAATCGTTACACCTGACTGGAGCTCACCTTTTGTGTTGATGTGTGATGCAAGTGATTATTCCATTGGAGCTGTGAAGGGTTAAAAAAGAAACAAAGTGTTTCACCTTATTTTCTATACAATAGAACTTTGATGGGAGCCCAACTCAATTATACAGTAACTGAAAATGAACTCTTTGCTATAGTTTTTGCTTTTGACAAAATTCGATCATATCTTATAGGTACCAAAGTTACAGTATTTACTGACCATACGACCATTAAATACTTGCTCGTGAAGAAAGATGCGAAGTCGAGGCTAATTCGTTGGATACTTTTACTCCAAGAATTTGACCTTGGGATCCAAGACAGAAAAGGTGTCAAAAATCAAATAGCTGATCATCTGTCGAGGTCGGAACAAAATGAGGTAACTCAATCATGTGTGCCTATCAACGAGAATTTCCCAGATGAACACTTATTTGAGGTAAGTCGAATTCATGAAACACCTTGGTTTGTTGATTTTGCCAATTATCTTGCATGTGGATAATTCCTCGAGAAATGACATACCAAGAAAGGAAAAAATTCCTTCATGATAGTCGGTATTATTTTTGGGAGGATCCATTTTTGTTTAAACAGTGTGCAGATAATATAATCTGAAAGTGTGTAGCTGAAAGTGAGACTACCGAGATCTTGTATCATTACAATTCATCTCCAAGTGGGGGACACTTTTGTGGTTCACGTACTACAGCAAAGATTTTACAAGCAGGTTTCTTTTGGCCTACACTATTTAAAGATGGCTATGCTTATTTGAAGAACTGTGATAAATGCCAAAGGACCGAAAATATATCAAGGAGGAATGAGATGCCCTTGACAAACATTTTGGAGAATGAATTATTCGATGTATGGGGCATTGAATTCTTAGGCCCGTTTCCTTCTTCGTATGGGAAAAAATACGTCTTAGTTGCTGTGGACTATGTATCCAAGTGGGTTGAAACTGAAGCATACCCTACAAATGATGCTAAGGTAGTCATGCAGTTGCTACATAAGCATGTGTTTACACGATTTGGGACACCAAGAGCTATTATTAGTGATGAAGGTTCTCACTTTGTGAACAAATGACTTAAGTGGTTGCTTGACAAATATGATGTGAAGCGCAAGATTGCTACTACCTATCACCCCTAGTCTAATGGGCAAGTTGAAAGAGTGAACCGTGAAATCAAAGGTATCCTTGAAAGGGTAGTACGCCCTAATAGAAAAGATTGGTCTCGAAGGCTCGATGATGTATTATGGGCCTATCGAACAACATTTAAGACACCATTAGGAATGACTCCTTATCAGTTAGTCTTTGGAAAGGCATGTCAGTTGCCATTAGAGTTGGAGAATAAAGCTCAATGGGCTTTGAAGCAGTTGAACTTTGATTTTAAGCAAGCCGGTGAGAGAAAGATGTTACAACTTGATGAGTTAGAAGAGCTGAGGTTGTTTTCCTATGAGAATGCCAAAATGTGTAAAGAAATATCAAAGAGATGGCATGATAGTCATATATAACCTCGTGAGTTTAAAGAAGGTCAAAAGGTTTTATTGTTTAATTCAAGGTTGAAGTTATTTCCTGGGAAGCTTAAATCCCGATGGAAAGGACCCTATACCATATATCGAGTTTATCCTTATGGAGTTATTGAATTATTCGACAATTACGGAGGTACGTTTAAATTTAATGGTCAACATCTCAAACACTACTGGGATGGTGAAGTTGAGCGAGTTGAATCCTCGTTCAAATTAACAGACCGTTGATTTTTCATGAACAGGTTTTGTAAATAAATAAATAGTTAGAACTTATTTTCTTAACTTATTACATTTAATTAATTCTATCTAGGGAGATTGGAACTTAAGCGAGACCACTGTGACCCCTCCAACCTTTCCTAGGAATTAATCTAATGTAATTTGTTAAGAATAAATTTCTAATTAAGATTTAAAAATTTTAAGTTCCATTTGTTTTGTTTAAATTTTAAATTTTTATGTTAATAAAGGGGGTCAAATTTGGCCCAAGTACTAATTAGTTTTTTTCTTGAGTAAGTTTATAAATACAGTCTGAGTTTGAGGCCCAAAATAGCGAAAAAGAGGGAAAAATCCATACATTGTCGCCACTCCCATTACTTGCCGCCCAAGTAACCCTAATGTAGCTAAATTTTCGCTACATGTTGCCCTAATTCTTCCCTATATAAACTCCTCTTCAGTCTAATATCCCTCAAAGCAATTTGTTTAACCCTAAAAATCCCTAAATCTCCCTCTTGTTCCGCTAGCCTCAAATCCCAAAAGAAACCTTAGTCTCTCTTCCCTTTTTCTAAAATCACCTATTGCCACCACACCATCCTTGCCGTCACAAGATTTTCGTCGTAGCAAGTCCTTACCCACCTTGTCAATTTCTCTTTTGCCCTTTGTGTAGAAACTTTTCCATATTCTCAATAAAAGATACCATGTCTCGCAAAAGAACCAGATCTTCAAAGACTACTCCTGAAAACCCAATTTGATTGATGAAGAAGTGAAAGAGAGATTTGATTCAATCTTCAAGCATCAACCTATGATGTCAGAAAAAGGTTTTAACTTGAAGAGTCATGATTTGATGGTTGTTCCCATACCGATTAGAAAGAAAATTAATGCTCTCAAGTAGGAACAATTTTGGGATGCTTGTTCACTTCTCGATGATGAACTAATTCAAGAATTCTATGCTAGTTTGACTATGCAAGATGCTACTGAGGTCATCGTTCGAAAGAAAAAGGTACCTCTTACTTCTAAGTCCATCAGTAATTTGTTTAACTTACCTAATGTTGAAGAAGATGAATACTACCCTATGATGAAAAATATCAATTGGGATTTTCTTCAACAAGTGTTTGATGTTGTGACAAATCCGGGATCCCAATGGATTATAAGAAACTTTGGGAGCCATTCTTACAAAAGGGAATACCTAAAACCAGTAGCAAAGGTATGGTTTTATTTCGTGCGCTACAATTTCATGCCTATCTCACATAGTTCCACCATCTCGATGGAACAAATGCTTTTGTTATATGCAATCTTGACAAAAAAGTCCATTAATGTTGGGAAAATTATTCTCAAGGACATTCAAGATTATGCTAAAAAGAAGATAGGAAATGCTTATTTTCCATCATTAATCACTTCACTTTGCTTAAAGGCCCATGTTAAAACACAAGCAAATCTGAAGGGGCAATATGTTCAAGGGTGCATTACAAATCATGATCTTGAAAGGTTAGTAGAGAAGGTGCATGAGATGAATCAAGGCGAGAAAGAAGAGCTAACTGAGCCAGATACCAAGGAGTCAACAAATGAAACTGAAACTGAAGCTAATTTAGTTATAGACACTGAAGACGAAGAATCTGACAAAGAACCAAATAGTTATAAACCAGTTGAAGGATCTACAACCCCTAAACCAAAGGTTGAGCCAAAAAAAGAAACGGTCAAGCTAGGTGTTGAACCTGAATCTACAACTCCAATGCCGACTTCTGCAAGTGCTTCAAAGAAATCAGAGTTGTCAATTATGATGGATATGTGCAAGTTCATGCACAATCAACAACAAACTTACTAGAAATATGCAAAAATTAGAGATGACTAAATTCAAAAAACTTTTAAGAATATCTCTAATACTTTTGTTCCTAAATTCCTAGATGCTATCTTTCAAAAATGGACGGAAGATACTGACTATGCAAGTGGGGATGGAGTTGAAGAAGATAAGGGGAATGAGTTAGGAAAATAAAAGGGGGGATTCTTGTCTTGTTATTTATTTAATTATTTTTAGGTCTTTAGGAATTTTTTTCTTTCGAAATTAGGATTTAATTTTTACAAAATATAACATAACAACCATGAATAAACTTACACTTCTTTAGAAAGAAAAAGACTAAGTAATATGGTAATGGGAATAAACATGTTTAGGATTGGGTTATTAGGAAAGACTTAGTATTTAAGCAGTCTTAATGACTCAGCTCTCTTTCTTTACAACCCTACCTAGTGTTTAGTTTTCATTCATTACTTTGTTCTTGCAATGAGAACATTGCTTCTTTTTAAGGGGGGTAAGGCAAATAAATTTATCAAATTTTAAAATTTTCAAGTATGTTCCAATCATTTCTTTCATAATTATGTTTTAATAAATGAATGTTTAGAGACATTTTTTGTTAATAAGATAGTTTGTATGCAAGTATAAATGATGATTCTATCTGAGTGAAAGTATGTTATCATGAAGAATGGAATGCTTGTATGATCTTAGCCTTAGTAATATTTGCCATGAAAACTTAGTTTCTCTTGAGATTAGACATTTATGAAGGTTTATATCTTTAGAATTGACTTAGCAACTTTCTTGAGGCAAACTCCTAGGGGAAATAAAAATCTAAAATGATATAGGCACTATTTCTTTGGATCGTTTGAGCCTTTTCAAGCCAACCCTACAATATTAGACCCTTAAAACTGAAATTTTGAGCTTAAAGGCCTGTTTATTGCAATGAAGCTACATTATAGGCCACATTACCATCTTTTTAAGTTATCCTAATTTTGTGCACCCATCTTAACTAATGTTGTCTTGGTAATCAATATTTGAGGAAATTTTCAAAAATATGTATGTGCTCATGCTTAAAAAAATGAAGAAAGAGCGAAGAAAAGTTTGCTCAGTCTCTAAAAAGAAAAATGTATGAGCTTGAGTTCAAAATAAGTTTAGGGGTGTTCCAAAGGTTCACTTAAAGAAAAAGGTTTTATTTCAAGAAATCCAAGACAAAGTTAAAGGTTCAGATTTTGAAACCAAAATGTCTCATCTCTTAAAATCCCTACCTTTAACTAAGCCCCATTACAAATGTCTCATCTCTTAAAATCCCTACCTTTAACTGAGCTCTAGTACAACCTTATAAAAGACCTATTGATTTGATGATTATGTCACCTACATTAGTGGAGAGGAAGTACTAAGTTCAACATATGAAGATCATAAATAAGCCTTATGATTGTTTGCTTGATTGATAAGAAATTGTGTTGAATGAAGAATGATATCTGTGGTTGTGACATACATACAAACTATGATTCATGTTGGCATATTTTGAAACTTAGTATAAAATTCTAGAAATGTTTGCATATGAATTATGTAACATGCCTAACCCATAACTGCCACCGGACTAGGGTTAAGAGGCATGACTAATCATTTCCGAACATTTCATAACATTTCCAACACAAAGTCATTCAAACAACATAATTTACAATCATATAGTCTCTTAATGAGGTCTATGAGACCTTAAACACGTGTTAGAAAAGGGTCGGCACTAAACCGAACTCATACGAAAATTTCTGAAATTTTAACATTTTTTTTAAGTTACAGAGGTCACACGTCCGTGTGGGTAGGCCGTGTGCCTCACACGGCCTCGGACAAGCCCGTGCGTCCAGGCCGTAGAAAAATAGGGCATACATAGTGACTTGACCACACGGCCTGAGACACGCTCGTGTGCCTCACCCGTGGTCGAAACTGACTTGCACCACACGGCCTGTCGCACGCCTGTGTGTCTTGCCCGTGGTCAAGTCTGACTTGAATCAAATTATAACCTTAAAGAACACGGTCGAGCCACATGCCTGTGTGCTCAACTGTGTGAGCAATTATAGGCCATTTTCAAGGCCAAACTTGCCACCCACACTTGAGCTGTAACACCCCCAGACTTGGCCCAGATGTTATGGCCGAATCTGGTGATGTCACATCAAAGGGATAATTCCAAAACGACTTTGTTTAGTTAAATTTATGTTCCGTAGGAAATTTGCACAGTTAAAAACTTAAGTTTAAGATTTAGAAACCCAAAATCCTTGCAACTTGTTAAGTTATGATGAAAGCACATGTTTTAAGAAAACATCCATATGCTATAGTTATTTCGAAAACCATATTAAACTTTAGAAATTTATATAAGTTTAATAATTAGGCAGTTGAAACAATAATAAAACCCAACGGTAAAGTCAAATTGGAGATACAAGGCCTTATTACATCCCAATGAAAATAAAGTAATTAAAATAAAGTCATTCGAAACTAATTAAAAACTTCTAAGTAGCTTGCAGTGTGGCCACCTCCGAGTCCTCTTCCACGTCAAGCCGTCTACTGAGAGTCACCTGAAACATTAAAAAAAATGGTGTGAGTTTCGAAACTCAGTGTGTACGACCCTTGGTAATCCAACCAACATGTGATTATCACATTGGGTCTAAGCCCTATCAAAATCGGTGGTCTTGGGCCTTAGCCCACAATGACCTCATATCACATCAGTATCACATGAATGCAATGCTCCCATCCCAAATCCAACCCTGCACTCCATTTCCCTTCCAACCCTACACTCTTGTGGGGATATAAATATCAACCCACCCATCCCAACACTCTAAAGGTAGTACCAACAGCGGCACTACTCAAATGTTGCAGCAAGGCTGCTAAGCATATAATGGGCTTAAAGCCACCGGTGGATCCACGGTCGTCAAGTGACTATGCGATCCTCACATATCTTCCTCCGTATCATCAAACCCACCCAAGTGAAACATATATCTCATGAATGCAACATACACATTTTCACACATTAAGCACCTAGGGTATTTTAGTCATTTCACTACCTAAGTGTATTTTTGTAAATCTACCCTATAGGGGTATTTTCGTAATTCTACCCTACAGGGTATTTTCGTAATTTCTTTCATCTCGGGTTTTAGTTATGAACTTTGGCCCATTGACAAGTCCTTGCGGCTAAAGTGAACAGACACTATGCACCAGGTAGGATCCCAGAGAAGAGAAGGTGGGTCACTAGGACTGCTTAAGTACCAAGCGCTCCCTAGATCCAATCCTAGACATGCATATGTCCATTGCCACACTCTAACCTAGCGACTTGTCCACAGACATGTTTGATTATTAAATTAAGTTTTATGCTATTTAAAAATTTATCAGAACTAGGCCTAGAGTCCATTAAAACCCTAGCATGCATTTCTAAAATCCCATAGGGCCAACTAAGCCCAATCATGTTTATGTAGCCCATTAGGGCCGATCATAATCAAATCATACAACCATTCATATCAATCCATCATTAAATTTCACATATCAACTCTTACCGATTTGGGTCCATGAGCTCTGCAAGCCCATTTAGCCCCGTCTGGCCTGATCGGCCAAATAGTGGCCCGAGACCATGAGATCGCTCTCCTGGCCCTGGTAATCGTATCGATGTTCCCACACGAATGTTCGCACGCTCGTGTGGTTGCCAGCGCCAACCTTTCAACTTTTCGGCATTCCAGTTTTTTCGGGATTTCAGCTTTGCTGATTTGTCGTGTGTGAAGTGTATGTACACACTTGGTTAATGCGACGTGCTACACTATCCCCAGCCTTGAACTTACAACCAATACCAATCTCCAATCAATCATACACTTAACCACAATATTTACCCAAAAATCGAAGCCTTACCATAACCTTACCGTGTGCCACCAGTTCTAGTAGCCCTTCCTTAGCTACTATTCACGAATCTCCCCTAGATCTTCACCCACACATATACTATCAAAAATCAAGTGACTCATATTCCACATAACTCACCTCTATAAGCCACACTTACATTCGGCCACTTACTAATCCACAATTAAGACGAGTACACTTACCACTTGCTAGCGATCCTTACCACACTTGCGATCTTTGAACCCTACCCTTGTTAATACAAGGTTAATGACAAGAAAGAGTTAGATAGCCCTCCCGCTTTTACAAAAACACACTAAAGGAGGTTGACTAAGTACTTACCGAAACCAACCTTTGATCCTGCGGCCTAGATAGCTACTGAATGAGATCCGGCTTTTAAAACTTGATTAAGAGTAGATAACAGCAACCGATTTGTGATGGAGGAAAAACAACAAGGAATCGGCAAAAAGATAGGGCAATTCGATTATAATGGAGTATTTAGCTTTCAGAAAAAGAAGAAGAACGCAACACCAATAGGGATTTTGGCAAAAAGGAATGATGGTTTTTCGGCAATGGAAGAATTCGGCAACAAGGGGAAGAAAAGAAAAGTAATGGAAAACCCAAGGAACCTCCCAAAGGAATTCAGCACCCCCCTTTTATAGCCAAAAGCCGAAACTACCTTCCCCCAAAAGTCCCATTCGGCACCAACTCTTCACACTTCTCAGCTCCTAACTTTTCTCCCTGATAACTCCTCAATCTCATCCTAAATTTCCTTCACAACCATCTCACAAGACCAATTCAAACTCTCCAATGCAAGAGTTCAAATCCAACACAAACTCTGGCCGTCCAATCTGCAAAATAAACACTCCAATAAAATACCATGCCACTACTCGAACCTTGGACTCCCTTGCCTGCTAATGACGCCACCTCCCTGCTCCCTACGTGGCGCCACTTTGCCACTACACCACAAGCTCTTTTGTGTCATTTTTCTTCTTCATTTATTTAAAAGGCCTACTAACTGAAGTCACAGTTCCCTTGGGGCTTAAACCAAAATTTTTCCTATACCCTTACTTGATCCCAAACATCTCAAACACCCCTAGACACTCCAAATTCATTAACCCTCAAAGCCCACATACCAATTGTCATTTTCTCGCTCACTTAAAAATTTTCTGAGACCCAAAGCCCAATAGGCCCAATTCTACTAGGCCCAAATTCGGGGCGTTACACAAGTTCACCTACAAGTCTCATTTCACATGCATTTCTACTAGGCCCAATATATGCACCATTTAATCATCATCTAAATCATTAACTTCCTCACTCATATCCTACTCAAATAAATTCATCCAAAACACCTAATTTCACATCTCAAGTCTTATAGATTAAGCACCATATAAACCTTACCACAATTCACATTCAAACCAATTTTTCATCAACCATTTAAGCCATATCACATGGCAAATATTACACCTTACAAAACATGCCACATTAACTAGCCTATACATGCCATATACCATATTTATACATATCTTTTCAAAAGTACCGAAATAGATATCTGATAGTGTGATCAAGTCGCTAACAATCCCCAAATCCGAGCTAGCTTTACTGACGCTGTTAAATAGTGAGACAAATCACACAGTAAGCTTTCAAAGCTTAGTAAGTTCGTAATATAATACAACTAACTCATTAAATCAAACCAATCTACAAATTAAACCATCACATAGATAATTTACCAATGATACACAAACTCAACTATATCCAATATTCACATAGCCATCCATTCATCTACTTTCAAATTTATCAACCACATAGGTTTCATACATACCTTTGCCAACACCTAGTTTACAACCAATTTCGCCATTCAATGCTTAATACTTCATTTCAATCAATCTTCTTTATCTCTTTAATTTCATCGTACACTTAGTGCCCAATTAGTAGCCGAAGCTTAATTTTCATCGCACATTTAGTTCCTCAATATAAACCAAACTCAATTCGGTATCGCACACACAGTGCCAATTAGTAAATTTGAAGCTTCCATTACCTCTGTCTCGATTTCAATTCACACACTTAGTGCCACATTTCCTAATCTCATATTTAACATTTCCAATTCAATAATTATACATTCATTCAATTCACATCAGATAGATATAATTTAACAACTAGTATTATATCCGAACTTACCTCGGATGTCGAAATACCGAAACTAGCCGATCAATCAAGTACTTTGTCTTTTCCTCAATCTCGATCCAAATCTCTCCTTTCTTGGTCTATACATATTCAAATTTAGCTCATTTAATCACCAATTCATTCAATTTAGTCCAAACACACATATTTAGGGCATTTTACAAAATATCCCTCACATTTTCACATTTTGACACTTTAGTCCCTATTTCACAAAATCACAAAATACACAAAATTTTACTTCACCCATGCCTAGCTGAATTCTCCCTATATCCATACAAGTCCACACATTTCATTTATTTCACATTTTAGTCCTCCAATCTCTTATTTTCACAATTTAGCCCAACTTACTCAATTTTACCAAAAATTCAAAGACAAAATATGTTAATCTTTCACCTATCATTCATATTTCATCATCAACTATCACAAAGCTCAAGCATTCATCAATGGCATATCTCAAAATCACCATCAAATTCTAAAATTAAAGCATGGGCTTGCTAGAACACTAAGCAATGATTACAAAAACGTAAAAATTATTAAAAACCAAACAAAAACGAACCTTTAATCAAGCTAGATGTTGGTCGAATGCTTCAAGCTCCTAAACCCTTATTTCTTATCTCAATTTTGGAAATAGATGAATAAAAGATGAACAAATTTGGTTTTGTTTTATTTTTATTCATCTTTATACACAAATTACCAAGTTAGCCCTTTTAATATCATTTAAAATCCACTAGCCTTAGGCATTTTTGTCCATCCAATTTGTCAATGGAATAATAACAACATAAGGACTCACATTTTAATAAACATGCCAAATTAGTACTTTAACAATCAGTACACAACTTTTACATTTTATGCAATTAGGTCCTTTTCTCAAATTATACATATAAACGAGAAAATTTTTGTACGAAACTTTCACACATGCTAATTCAAACACCAAAAAAATATTAAAATATTTTTCTGACCTCGAATTTGTGGTCTCGAAACCACTGTTCTGACTAAGATCAAAACCGGACTGTTACAAATTACTTGTTCATATAGAAGATCTATGAACATGAAGTTATTAATGCATGATTATGGGACAAAATTTGATGCTGCTTACACAGTTAGCAATTTTGCCTTAGCTAGACCTTTTGCTATGCATAAACATTACTCGGGACAAGGAATGATTTAAGTTTGGGGTGTGTAAACTAAAAAATATATAGAATTTTCCCTATGTAATGTATCACCTTTTCACTTAAATTCATTGTTAAAACTAAGTAATTGTTTAATAAATTAATGAAATATGTAAAAATATGAAATTAGGACATAGAAATTATTAAAATATGATTTTATGCTTTATTATATAGTTTTCATGCATAAAATGGTTTATTTTATATTTATTTGAACATATTATATTTTTAAGACATAAAATGGGCCATGCATGATTAAATTAAATAATAAAATATAAAATTATATTTAATAATTCATTTTAAAATATTTCATTAATAATTTGAGTTTTAATTAATTATTTAAATTGGATAAATTTTATTCTTTGGTCCTTTAATTTATTGATTTATTTTGGACAAGTCTGACAGCTTTGTTGGATTACAAAAATCGACCAAATTGAAGACCAAGTCAACCCAATTTCGGCTACACATGGCTGTCCACATTAACCACTTTTTGGTTTAATTACACAAGGTCCTTGCAATGTTGAAGAAATTAAAGATTTGCCCAAAGATTTACATTTTGACTGAGCCTCAGTTCTGAGTTGTTATCGCATTTAAATTGCTTAAAAATCAAGCAAAATTCAACTCAAATTCACTAATCATGGTCGGCCACTCATTGGAAAAGCATGAAGAGACTAAACCACTCTATTTTTAGCAAACTACTCTCCTCTTTTCACCAATAAATAAGACTTCATTCATCCATCATCCCTCATCCCTCATCATTCTCTCTTTTCTCTCAATTCTCTTTAGCATTTTCCATTCCCCATGCCTAGCATCATCTCTTCATTGAGATTTTAGCAATTAAGCCTCTTAAAGAGCCCTTGGTCGGCCACTTTGGAGAGCCATCAACAAAGTAGCAAAGTGAAGGAGCGAAGGAGCCTTGTCGGTCAGAGTCTTGGGTGACAGCCACTTTGATTTGGGTTTAATCTTTCTTTTCTTTAATTTAATCTAAAAATGTTTGCTATGTGTTCTTTGTTCTTGTTTACAACAATGTTAGCTTAATTTTATTTAAGCTAGGATGATTGATTTGATTAAATAATATTTATTTGATTCATGCTTATAATGTTTGTGCCTCGATCGATCATGTTTTTAGTTAAAATCCAGTCTGTATTTCGTTCATATGTGATTGAAATGCACCTGAATTAGCTGAACGATCCTAACCAAATGATGGCTAGTGGACACATAATTGAAATGTGCATGCTCAATTTAGATCCTAACCCGATTAAATTGCAGGTTGCATAAAAACTCTAACCAAGCTTTGTTATCTACATAGTTTTTAGATTTGAGTGATTAAACTGTTTCAAACCTAACACGTCCCTGTTACCTCACACAAATGCTAAGAAACCCTTAGTAAATAAGGATCAGTAAAATGCGTATTTACTAAGTAAAGGATTCCGAAAGGACCTAATATGGTTTCCTAACTCATGAAAGATCGGGTTGCCATGGAATGTTTTTCCGAATGTTATTAAGCATGTTGATAATAAATTGAGTTTAAATAAAAGTAGTTGTCCTAGTTTATTTATGTTATAATTGTTGCAAATTGTGTTTAATTTTGCTAAAATCTATTTCATTTATATAGTTTGCATACATAGGATAATTTGCATTAATGATCATTGCATTTAGTTTAATATATTTAATTTTAATCATAACTTCTCAACCATATTGTGTTTTTCTTTACCAAGTTGTTAGTATAATTTTACAATTAAGTGATTTAACACAAATACAATCCCTGTGGAGACGATAACTCGATACTTACTTATTACTTGATAACGACTGTGTACACTTGCACAAACCTACTCGTTACATATTTCAATAACGATCCTTTCCTTTTCAATTCAAATCAAGACAATCTTAAATATCAATATATAGATATACATATAAAGATATCAATTAATCTTATAAATTCAATTGTAATATTCTAAAATGAAATACGAACTTACCTCGACTACAACAGTTGTAAAAACTAAATCGAGAACTAATCTGAGACTTTAGCTTTTCCACGATTCAAGTCCGATTGTTGCATATCTTGATCATGCAAGGTTGAACAATTTGGAAACTCAAACCCCTCTTTTCTTCTTCTATTCATAAGGTTGAAGACGATAAGAAACAATAATGCTTTTCCTTTCTTTTTATTTTAAGTTATATTATGTTTATTAGTATAACTTATTAATTAATTAAATCTTAAAATATTACTATTTAAAAGCCTTCAATCGTACAACCTAATTAAAATTTGATAAATTTCCATTCAAATCCTTAACCATTTCCTACTTAAACCTTTTTAATTATAAAATTCAATAGCGATTGACTTTTACGAATTTTACGATTTAGTCCTTTTTACTTATTTAACAATAAAATCATTAAAATTTCTGGACCAAACTTCAATATACCTATATATGTTTATGGGTTCGGTTTACAGAAATGAGGTCCCAAAACCTCATTTTGCAAAACCACTTGACTTTAGGAACAAACCACTTGAACTTAACTATTCGTTCAAATAACGCAAACTATCAAATTAAAATTTATTATAATACTATATTTGACTCATAAATATTAAATAATAATTTTGACGGACTCACTCGTCGAATTTGTGGCCTCGAAATCACCGTTTCTAACACAATTGAAAAACGGGTTGTTATAACTCTCCCTCCTTAGGAAAATTTTGTCCTCTAAATATTTGACCTGAAAATGGTTTGGTTACTGTGTTCTAGAAGACTCTTCAATTGATGAAATCTGTCTCAACTACCTTGTCCTCCCTCAATTCTGATCAGTATAGTGGGATTCTACATTTCTTTCCATGGAAAGCTTCAAACGATATCATTTTTAATACAAGTCTGATAGTTGTTATTATAAACTAATTCAACCAACAATAAATATTTACCAAATTGCCCTTGTACCTGATGATTTAACGCAGTATTATGTCTTCCAGAATCTGAATTATCCAACCCGATGGTCCGTCTACTTATGCCTTAGCTTTGTGAATCTAAAGGTAAATCTCAGATACATGATACATGTAACACCCCTCATCCGTATTCACCGTCAGAATAGGGTTACGGAGCATACCGGACTTACAACACTTTTAAAAATACATTTCATACACAATTTATCAATTCAAATACAATTCAATCACAATCAATCATAGTGTCCCTTAAATGAGCCTACAGGCCCTAAACATGCATTAGGATGGTTCGGGACTAAACCGAGAACTCGAGTAATTTTTCAACACTTATTAATTTTTTCTCAAAACAGGGGACACACGCCTGTGTGGTCAGGCCGTGTGTCCCACACGGCCACCAGACACGCCCGTGTCACAGGCCGAGTGGACATTCGAATTGGGAGCACATGGTCGTGTCCCAGCCCGTGTCCTACCCTGTGTCCAAACAAGTGAGCTTACTGACTTGGGTCACACGGCCAACCACACGCCCGTGTGTCTAGCCCGTGTGCCCTTCGAAGTGGCTACATAAGCCTGTGTGCCAGGCCATGTGCCAGGCCGTGCCAAACCTGTTGTGTATATTGACTTATGCAACACGGCCAAGTCACACGCCTGTGTGCTAATTAAGGGGTATACTGACTTGTGCCACACGGCCGATTACACGCCCGTGTGTGAGACCGTGTAGAGAATACAGATTTTATCTTAATTTCAACACCTGGGGATACACGACCGTGTAACATGCCCGTGTGTCACACATGACTGAGACACACGCTCGTGTCTCTACCCGTGTGGACAAAAATAGGCTATTTACAAAGCCATTTTTGCCACCCTATTCGGTGCACACCTACACCAAAATTCATTGACACCAACACCAAGCATAATAGGCATTAAAATCACTTCAACCAACTATCATTTAAACCATTTCAATATCATCAATATACAAGACACAATATTTCAATTTATCATCTAATTCTTACCACATATCATCTACTTCAAACATCAAAGATGACCAAATCCAAATGTACATTATTTGGCTTAATTTCACAAGCATACCAATATTCACAAATCATCCATTGAACACTCATAATACATATTACCATTAATCATCACAACCAACTTAATAAACATAAGACATAAATGTATATATGCACATGATTCAAACATACCAAATATACCAAAATTAAGCCATCACCAATGGCTTTATACAAATCAAGATATAAACATTTACAATGCCAATTCATTTGGCCAACGTCATTACCAAAACATAATCAACATGACTCAAGGTTCCTATACATGCCATATGTCCAAACCAAAAGTTCAAAAGTACCAAGTGATGGTTGGATAGTGTGATGTAAACTCCGACGATCCCCGAATCTAAGCTAGCTTTGAAATCTCTATAAAACATGGGAAAAATAAACCAAGTAGGCTTTATAGCTTAGTAAGTTCGTACAAAATATACTCAACAAATCATAATACACATATCATCAATTTGAACTATTTAATATATAATTCATGATAACAACAAACCTTCCATATACTTAATCATATATAGGCAAATTCATAACTTTTTCTATTTGAATCTCATACTTTACATGTACATACCTGTACATATTTGTAACGAACTCATACCTTTTCGAAATACTAACAAATACTCGATATCTTGCACACTAAGTGCCAATACGTAGCCGAAGCTATTATAATCTCACACACTAAGTGCCTTTGTAACACCCTTTACCCGTGTTCGACGCCGCAACAGGGTACGAGGCATTACCGAACTTAAACACAAGCAACATACAAAATCGAGACGTAATTTCCACCCAAATTTAAAACTTTTCACACACAGTCATATCGTCCCTAAAACGAGCCTACGAGGCTCAATACATGCTTTGGAAGTGGTTCGGGACTAAACCGAGAACTTTAGAAAATTTTACAAAACTTAAATAACAAATTTCATGTTACGGGGGCTCACACGCCCGTGTGGTCCAAGAGACACGCCTATGTGACCTTTGGACACGCCAGTGCTATAAGCCGTGTTCAAAATAGGGAGCTCTCTAACTTGTGCCCCACGACCGTGCCACACACCCTTGTGCTAGGCCGTGTGGTTGATTTAATTTCCATGATTTTTCATAAAATAGGTGCAGACTTCACACCACCGAGACACACGCCTGAGTCCAAGGCTGTATAGCACACACGACCGAGACACATGCCCGTGTCTTTGCCCGTGTGCTATATTCTAGACATTCTATTTTGCAACAATTAAGGTGCAGGGGACACACAGCCAAAACACACGCCCATGGGGCGAGCCGTACCAAGCCAATTTGTCACCCTTCCATACACAAACCTACACAACAAACCTAGAACCATTCCAAGCATATACCATCAACCAAATCAGCCACAACTAAGGCATCAACACCCCATTCACATGCTATCATTTATCATACACAAACATCACATATATCTCAACGCAAATCATGCTATTTCCCACATCCATCAAAAGCATCATCATGTATATATATGCTTAAACCAATATTAACCAATTTCAATGGCCATTTTCAAAATGAATTATCAGCCAACATAAGCTAACACATTTGGCTAAATCAATTATAACTCTTAACAAAATGACCAAGTCCCTATACATGCCATAACTCAAGATATTAAAATTAATGGTACCCAAAATATTAAGCTGATAGTGTGAATGGGTCTCTGACAGTTTTCGATCCCCGAGCTGGCTTGGTGACACTATAAGATAAGGGAAAAGAAAGAGGAGTAAGCTATATAGCTTAGTAAGTTCCTATGCAAGTAATAAGCATTATAATCACACATGTATCATACAAATAAACATGATAAACTTGGGATAAATAGTATCAAGATCTTCTAATCATAACTTACTCATTCATAACCTTACCGAGGGATTCATCACATATCGAGCTCACTAGTAAATGAGTTTTACGTATGTACTTGTACCAACTCACAACATAATCATAACCTTTCACAACTTTGACATACTCGTTGAATTTCCCGTTGAACCACTTGGAATACTAAAGGATACTCGAGAATTTCGCACACACAATACTATACCAATGCCATATCCCAGATATGGTCTTACATGGGATCTCTTATCGATGCCAATAGCCTATCTATGGTCTTACATGAAGTCTCATATCGATGCCATATACCAGATATGATCTTACACGTGATCGCAAATAACTCTAATGTCATGACATTCGTATTCTACTTATTCCTAAGGTTTAACTGGGATTTTTCACTTGTCAAACTTTATCGATTACATCCAAGGAGTCAATCATACTTCATACAATATTAAAGCATTTAAAACATAAATAAAACAATGCATTATTTACATACGAACTTACCTCGGTATAAAAATAGTATAAAAGGATTTAATCGTCAAACACCTTATTCTTTTCCCGATCAAGGTCCAAACTTTGTTTTTCTTTATCTATAATAGAAAATTTAGCTGATTTAATATTCACATTACTCAAATCAGTCCAAACATCACATTATGGATAATTACCTTTTTGCCTCTAAAGTTTCACATTTTTATAAATTAGTCCCTAGGCTCGTAAAATGAAACGTATTCAATTTCTTGATAAACCACGCCTAACCGAACCAATTTGATGCTTATAGTAGCCCACATTTTCCATTAAATTAGATTTTTACTATCCATTTTACAACTTTTTACAAATAGGTCCTTTTTAGGTATTTTCATGAAAAATCACTTAGTAAAAGTTGTTTATCACACATCAAACATGCATAACCTACCATTAGCCATAAAAAACATACATGTCTAACATGGGTCAACCCTAGACTTCAACCATAACTCAAATTAATGGTAGATATAGATAGATCGGATGATAACGACTTCAAAAATGTAAAAAGCATTAAAAATAGGGCTAGGATGTAGTTACAATCAAGCTTGGAAGTTGAACAAACCCTAGCTATGGTGACCTTCTAATTTTCGGCACATGGGGAAGAAGATGGACAAAACTTTTGGCTTTATTTTCCCTTTTCATTCATTTATTTACCAAATGACCAAAATGCCCTTAATGCATAACTTTGAAATTTCACCTATTCATGTCCATTTTTGTCCATTAACTTAACAAATGGTCTAACTACCATCTAAGGACCTCTAATTTAAAATCTCATAGCAATTAGACACCTTTAACAAGTAGCACTTAACTTTTGCACTTTTTACAATGTAGTCCTTTTTACGAAATTAAGTGCCCAAAAGTCTAAATTTTCGAACAAAATTTTCACGTAATCATTTTGTAAAACTATAGACCATAGAAATGTAATAAAAATAAACTTTACTGCGTCGAATTTGTGGTCCCAAAACCACTGTTCTGACTAGACCTAAAATCGGGCTATTACAACTCTCCCCTTTAGGGATTTTCGTCCCCAAGAATCTTACCAGAAAATACGTTTGGGTACTATTTTCGCTTAGCTTCCTCAGGTTCCCACTTAGCCTTTTTGACCTTATGTCATTGCCATAAAACTTTCACTAGGGCTATACTCTTATTTCTCAACTGTTTAACTTCCCGAGCTAAGATCTTGATAGGTTCTTCACCATACGTCATATCCAGTCGAATCTCAATCTCTAATGGAGAAATCACATGTAAAGGATCGGAACGATATTGTCACAACATTGACACATAAAACACATTATGAATTCTTTCCAACTCTGTTGGTGTAACACCCCAAACCCGGCCTAAACGTTACGACCGGATCTGGCATGTCACATGAAAGGAATGTCTAAAAACTGCGCGTTCGTTAAAAAGCTTGTATTCTTTATAGTTGTTGTGAAAAATCGAGTTTAAGTAATTTTGAATAAGAAACGATTTATTATCATTTTAGGAAAATCCCATATTGATCATTTAATAATAAGCAGTAACCAAATTGAAAGCTAAAACCAAATAAAATACCCAAGGCCTTATTACATAACAAAAACCCAAATAAAAATAAGTCCAAATAAAAGAAACGAATTTACGAGTAAACATATGTATGGCCTCCACGAGTCCACCTCAGCTCCCAAATCCGCGATCTAATGATTACCTGTAAAATTTAACTAAGGGGTGAGTCATCGAGACTCAGTGTGTAAATCCCCATCCAACGGGTGTTAAACCCTTACACAATTTCATATGAAAATATGCATGTCATGCAACCCAAAACCTAACCATCCGAAACTCCCGATTCTACCCCGTATGGTACCAAACCACTGATGGTGCCAAACCACTGGTGACCCAAAGTCACAAATAATCATATCAATGTGGTACCAAACAACTGGTGGTGCCAAGCCACTGGTGACCCAAAGTCACAATTAAACACATGTGGGGCCAACCCACTTTGTGGTACCAAACCACTGGTGACAATCCCTTTTCAATGTAATATGTGGGGCCAACCCACTGTGGTACTAAGCCACTGGGACGAGTCACAAAGATATCATATGTGGTGCCAAACCACTGGTGACTCAAAGTCACAATTTCGTAACATATCTTCCCCCTCCTCTCTTTATACTCATGCAATATGACATAATAATTCGTGTATGCAGTATGTCATGTATGCCAGACATATATCAAATATAAGTATAACATGAATTACCATCACAATCAGATATACATAAAACAACATAATCACGCTAATCAACCTCCAAGGGTATAACCATAATTTTTCCTACCAAGGGTATTTTCATAATTTACCCACCAAGGGCATTTTCGTAATTTATCTTCTAAGGGTATTCCGTTAATTTACCCTTTCAAGGGTATATCAGTAATTTTGCACCTGCAATGGCCTTTCCCAAAGGCCCAAATGTCGCCTCGAGTGACTCGGTTACCATTTCCGGTCTACCGGACTATTGGGCCTATTACCCAATTTTGGCCCATTCAGGCCCACACGCTCGTGTGGCCCACCTAACATAAATCTAGCCACATATATGAGATTCACCTAGTCAGTTCACTATATACTACACCATCATACAATTTTAATCAATTGGGCCCATGGGCCTATTGGGCCCACTTCAGCCCATCGTGGCCCAAGCAGCCTCAACCCACAAGAATACTACTAATGGCCTCAACTATTGCGTCGAAGCCCCACACGTGTGCTCGCACGCTCGTGTGGCTACTATTGCCTTGATCGGCACTTCGGCATTTGCCGCTCTACAGCTAGAGTAGAGAGAGTTACACACGGTAGAGTGCGGTGTTAAACCGCATTACTGCACCACTCCTGTACCCAAATGCCCACTAAGGTATGTTAACTCTCCTCCTGGAATGCTCTTTATATAGCTAGCTCTTCACCTTCCTTCTTTGTATCTTTCCGATGTGGGATCCCTTCGTCAATAGAGTTTAAATTCAACTAAAACTCTTGCCGTCCAATCCGCAAAATAAATACTCCATTGCTTGTCATGAGATTCGAACCCAGGCTCCCTTGCAACATAATCCACGCCGCTAACCACTTGGCCACAAGCTCCTCTTGTGTCTTAAACCATGCGCAACTAAATATAAATCTATAACCAAATTCTAAGGTCCAAGTAAAAAGAAAACCAGAATGCAAAAGCCAAGACTTGAACCTTGGACCTCCTTCCTTCCTTGTGGCGTCACTCCATTGTCTCTTATGTGGCGTCACTTTGCCACTACACCACACACTCCACTTGTGTCATTTTCCTCCACATTTTATTCTTAGGGCCTACCTGCCAACTTCCAAGGTTTTTTTCACCTAAAACCAAAATTTCCCCAAAACCAAAGTTCGATCCTGGAACTTCATAGAAGCCTTCTAACCTTCCAAAATCACTTACCTAATAAGTCTAACTTGCATTAATGTCGTTCTCAAAAATTTTAAACGCTACTACGCCTATGGCCCATTGGGCCCAATCCTACTAGCCCAAGTTCTAGTTTCACCTTTTTCTTAAGTTCAGCTTAGGTTGTTTTTCTGAGTCATAATCACTAATTTAATTATTTCATAAGCTACAAAACTCGAAATTAAGTTCCGTGAATTTTCCCTAAAATTAGACCCATATACCTTCTTGCCATAAAATTTCCAGAATTTTTCGTTTGGCCAATCAATACCAGATTATTCTTAAAGTTTCCCTTACTTCCCTATTCGATGGTTCTGACCTATCTTTACAAAAACTCAGTTATCTCATTATAAAGAATTCAAATAATGTTCTAGTTTATTCCAATAAAAAATAGACTCATTAAGGATTCTAAGCATATAAACTATGCTCCATGATTATTTTTGTACAACTTTTAATAATTTTTTCCAAGACAGAACAGGGATCACGAAGTCATTCAGAACCAGTCTCACTAAATTTTAAATATCTCATAATTTTCACTTATTTTGCTTACTCTATTTCTTTTATAAGAAAATAGGCTCAGTGAGCTTTCAATTCATATCTCCTTCACTTTCTAATTCAATTTCGACTATTTTCGGTGATTTTTCAAAAGTACACAATTGCAGTTGTCCAGTACTGTTTTAATGCAAATTTCACTTTTTCATGATTTTCATGTATTCACTTTCATTTTTTTTTTACACATATGCACTAAAACAACATATAACTTGGCACATAACTATCACTTGATCATATGCACATCTCACTCATTTGTATCCTTACTATTAATGCATCATAATCTAAGCATTTTATTCAACATATAAATCATACAATCACAAATTTGTACACATACCTGTACTACTTATTCATACGATTCTCTACTTAGTTTCATACCTGCACTTCGCTTATACAAACAATTTCATATTCACACTTACTTATATAAATGTATCAAACACAATGTTCACTTTCACATTATTATCACATGATTAAATCCTTTTCACATTCAATCACTTTTCATTATATCAATTCAATACCCGTTGAACCATACGAAATACTAAAGGATACACGGAAGAAGGCACAGAGTGCCACACTGTAATATAGCCAAAGCTATCTGTGAAAAATATAACGTCGTTAATGACAACTATTTCGCAAATAAATAAAAATAAAAAATAAAAATAAAAATAAAGTACACACATATTTTACGTAGAAAACCCTTTCGGGAAAAAACCACGGGCAGAGGAGAAGAAAAATTCACTATGTCGAATCGAACTAATTACAAGAAGAATAGACCATGTCTATTTATAGGCTTGTAAAGCCATATTCTAATAGGAGTGTAGTAAGATTGAAAACTCCTTATTCTAATCAATATCAAATAGATGGAGTTTAATAAGGTTTAAAAAAAACCTTATTTAAAATAAAATAAGTTTAGTTCTATAGGGATTCTTCTTTTATTCTATTTTACCATTTTATTTAAATAAGGATCCCGATACTCTTAATTCTAACACTATCATTGTAATGTAGCTGAAGCTACTACTGTAACACTGGGGTTACCCTCGGGCCTGCTCACAAGCTATCAGGTGTCTGCAACACATGGAAGATCACCCAACCACTGATATAACACAATGAACCAGCACCCGGGGAACACTTTCACACTGAAAACACTGAAATTCCTATTAACATGTCACTTGTATCCTAATCGTTTCCTAAGGTTCAATCGGGACTTTTTCACACTTGTTAACACTTTGTCAATATTCACTTAATCACTTGTCTCATGATAACACTAATTCACAATTACTCATAACATTCACAATCATAGAAGTCACATTTAAGTACTATATTTCAATGCACTTCCATGTACCATAGACATATTTTAAATCAATTTATAAACTTGGCACATTAAACGTTTAATTCAACATAATTCAATTAATTCACTAATTTAACTTTCAAATATAAATTACAACATTATTGCATTATTATTAACACACCAACTTACCTCGAATTCCGAAACAGTTAATTTTCCTGACTTAGCCCACAACTTTGTTCTTCCCCGATCTTAGTCCAAATTTCATATTTTCTTGATCTAACATGTCAAATTAACACTCATTTAATACATTTTATCAACACACTAATCAATTCAATTCACATATCAAATTTTGGCAAATTTATAATTTTGCCCCCTAACTTTTCAAAAATTACACTTTTACCCCTAAACTCGTAAAATAATTTTTATTCAATTTTGTTTCATTACATGCTGAACATTTTTCTCTCCTATGGAAACTTCAAATTCTCACTAATTCACACACTTATGACCAATTTATAACTTTTACAATTTAACCCCTTTTATACGATTTCATCAAAAATCATCTAATAAAACTCGTTTCTCTAATCATAGACATGCATAATCTACCATAATTCATCAAAATACACAATTATTCAACATGGGTAAATTTTTAAAATTAAACTCTAGCTCAAAATAATGGTAGAAATAGCTAAACCAAGTTGCCGGGATTTCAAAAATACGATGAACATTAAAAACGGGGCTCGGAATCACTTACTATTGAGCTTGGAAAGCTTGGAAAAAACCTCAACCATGGCTTCTATGGTATTTTCGGTAGCAACATAAAAGAATGAAGAAGATGACATCTTTTTATTAGGCTATTTTGGCTTTATTATTGGGCCTCAAGGGTCCAATCAAGGGACATTGTGGATGATCTCGGTAAATGAATAGTAAATTTATATAGTTTAATAGAAAAATGTTCTGAATGTTCTGGTAATGCTCTGAAACCCTGTTCCGGTGATAGGTACGGGTTAGAGGTGTTACATCCTGAGCGGGCTTTATACCTATTGGACACGTGTTTAGGTGACCTACGGGCACTCGATCTTTTTTTGTACACTCCTTGGGTGCGTGCGAGCTGAAGCTGTGGCCCTCCCTAGATTCCTGCGAGCTCGATCTGTGACCCGTGCTCGCATACCCCTTTAGCGAGCCATATCTGCGAGTTCTCCTTGCGAGCTATATCTGCGAGTTCTCCTTGCGAGCTATGTCTGTGAACCCGCCTCGTTGTCTTCTTGTGATTCTCCTTATACTTAGTCTTCGAGTGAGATCTATCTGGTGCCTGGGTTGGAAACCCGGATCCTTTCTAGGGCTTGGGTCGTAGTTACTGATGTATAATAGACTTGTTCATGGTTCGACCCCCCCGAAAAGTGGGAGGGTTTGGACAACAAAAACATAGGCCCGAAAAATGGGCTTTGACAATAAAATAAGGCCCTTTTTTAAACGGGCCAAGCCTCGGGTAAGTTTTTTTTGGCCTGAGCCTCGTCCAGCCTGACCCGAATTTACAAAAAAAAATCTACTGCTGTTTTTTACTGCTTTGACATTGTTTTTTTTCATTGTTTTGCTATCATTTCGCTATTATATTGCTACGATTTTGTTGTTATTGTTTGGATATTATATAACTCTTTTTTTATTATTAGTTTTGCTACTATTTTAGAGATATTTGTTTGCCAAGTTGTAGTTATCTTAGTATTATTTAAATATGTTTTTTTTCTATTTGTTAAGAAACATTTATTTTAATGTTTTTAGTGTATTTGATATATCATATTTTTGAAATTTATTTTATATAAAAAGAAACATAAAATTTTTTAATATGGGTGAGCCGAGCCAGACTCAAGTTTTAACATTTTTATTTGGATTGGACTTGGGCAAAATTTTAAACCCATTTTTCGAGTCGAGCCTAAAAAAAAAAAGCCTAAATTTTTTACTTAGCCCAATCCCACCCATGGACAACTCTACTACTAATCTACCAAATACTTTCCTTTTATTAATATGTTCTATATATTTTTATTAAAAATAAATTTTGTTTCTATTCCCTAAAAATATATATATTTAACTTCCCAAATAAAAAAAATGAATATATATTTTGTTAAAAATAAAAACATAAAATATTTTAAAAGAAACGAAGTCTTATTTTCTACTTTTGAGCAAAACCATCTGAAGATCACGGCGACAATTTTCTGCCACGTGTAGTTGGCTAACTAAAATCATTCTGTCGTTTCGGTGCACACGTACTCGCGAGGACACCGTAGCAAAACCTTAAGACCCATCACGTGTCCTCACTCAATTCACGGACTTGCTTGGTCAGTATATTACACAAACCCCAAAAGGAGCAGAAGAAAGCAACCTTTGTCTCTCATTTCTCTTTCTTGGACTCCTGTAATTCAAAGTTGAAAAAGCCACGATGCATCCGATAAATGCGGTTTTGGCGGCGAGGATGCTATTTAACACGGCGGCCTCGGTCAGTGAATCCGTCGGAGAAGGGATTCCGTTCGGATCTCCATGGTGGTTTATCTACGCCGGGATTTCTTGTTTTTTAGTACTTTTCGCAGGGATGATGTCGGGTCTCACCCTCGGACTGATGTCGCTTGGTCTCGTCGAACTCGAAATTCTTCAACGGAGCGGCACTTCCACCGAGAAAAAACAAGCAGGTAGATTTTTTTTTGGTTCTGATTTGGAATAGTTGTGAAGGAATGATTGAAATTCGATTATTATTTAGTGTGAAATTTGGTCTGTTTTTAAAAATACCTTTGGGTTTTTAGCTGCTATTTTGCCGGTAGTTCAAAAACAGCATCAGCTTTTGGTGACTTTGCTTCTTTGCAATGCTGCTGCTATGGAGGTAAAAGCTTATTTAACAACTTTTTCGGTTCAATTTGATATGAATGTGAGTGAAACTATCATGTTTGTTTATTTGATTTTTGATCCCAAAGAAAATTACATAAGGATCGTTCAAAGTTTTTGAATAAGCAATGTTTGATTGGAATTACATTTGCTAGAAAACTGATTTTCCGATGAATTTCTGAGATAGCAAACTGAAGTTTTCAGTTGATTAGTTAGGTCCTAGTAATATGGCTTGTTGATAATACTGTTTCTTACATACAAGTTTGTTGGAACTTTGCATCTGGGAATGACTGCCGAATCCATCACCATGTACTTTTTTGCCTTTATCTTATTATACTAATGAAGTTTTGATTCTGTCAAGTAGGCGATTCAGCTCTAATTACAAAGAAGTATTTAACCTAGAGTTATTAGCTGATTTCTTTCCTAAGCCTTTTGTATATCATATTGAGTAAGATTTTAGGTAGTTCCCCATTATCAATTAACTAGCTGTGGAAGTTCAGACGGTGTCATTTAACTGATTCACAGCATGTCCGCAAGTAGTTTGTTAGAAACTTGAAATTGCTTTTTTTATGCTTGCTAAGGGGGTTGAGGCTATCTAATGAGCATAACGTAGTTGCTTTGTGACCATTTAATATTACTTGAAATTTTCTATGTACTGCATAATCGGAGGATGTTTTAAAATTGTTGCTTTATTTATGCTTGCTGTGGGGGTTGAGGCTATCTAATGGGCATAATAAAGTTGCTTTGTGACTTGAAATTTTCTTTGCATTACATATTTGGAGGATGTTTGAAAGAAGGTTGGCTTTCTTTGACTTGCATGATATATTTATTACTTGCAGGCCCTCCCTATATACTTGGATAAGCTTTTCAATCAATATGTGGCTATCATACTTTCTGTGACTTTTGTTCTAGCTTTTGGTGAGGTAGGTTGTTCAGCTTTTGTATTATTTAAGCTTGACTTCCAACCTTTGAATCCTTGACCAAAAAGAGTTTCTTTTTACTTTTTAGGTTATTCCACAAGCAATATGCACTAGATATGGACTTGCTGTAGGTGCAAACCTTGCAGGTCTTGTGTGGATTTTAATGATTATTTGCTATCCAATAGCTTATCCCATTGGAAAGGTAAGTTCAAAGGCCATTACATGAGGTGCACTCTTTTAATCCCCCATATTGGGAGAAGTCCTGTTGATTCTTGAAACTTTCATAAAAGTCCTAGTTTATGCTACATGCTATGGGCAATGGAGTAGATTTTGTGAACCTTTTTTTGTAGTTAGTCTTGTCTCTTTACTCAGTAAGACGGTTTTATGAGTAGTTGAACCATGTTTGCTAGATTCGAGTATTATGTTGCTGCTAATTGGCCGATGGCCTGAAAAACAAATCCGTGGGACTTAGAGCCAGTTTCTCATTTCTTATGAAAAGTTGGATTTAAAGTTTATGTTGTTTAGTATTGCTCTCCAAAAGTGCTTTTGAAAAATAAAATATTCATTTTAGGCATGATGTTGTGAAGTAAAAATATGCATTTAAATAATGTTCAAATTCGTTAATATTGTGATATTTTAGTAAGAATATAAAAAAAAAATCTATTGTTATAACTCATTATTAATATTTTAATATATGAAATATAAATTTTAAATATTTGCAAGCAATTAATATTAATTATTCCTAAAATTTAATTTGAATATATAATCTACATTTTAAATATTATTAAAATACAAACATTTTAAATTTAAATATATAATGTTATATATTTGGAATAAATTTCAATAGGAAAATAATTATATACCCAATACAAATATTAAATAAAATATATTGGATTATAAATAAGGGTTAAAAATGTCATTTGGCTCCAAAAGTACTTTTCCCAAAAGCAAATGCTTTTGGGTTTAAAAGCACTTTTGGTTTCAAAAGTTGTTTGTTTAACATCGCTTATGGCTCCAAAAGCACTTTTGAAAAGCAATGAGAAACAAAGCTTTATTAAACTATAGAAAGTTGGAGGAAATCCTCTTTCTTAGCTTCTTGAGGCATTGAAGTCAGGGATTCTCTGGTAATTTGGGGTAAAATGGCTTCGCATGATCATGTGTAGATAGTTTGACAAATAGTGGTAAAAGGGCTTTACACATCTTTTAGGAGTCGTTTTTTAAGGCGCGAATAAGATGGTGCTATCTGAACAATTCTAGAAGCCTTCATTTCAGCCACCACCGTCACAATTGCCTCCTTTTGAATTAAGGGTTATCTATAAAGTTTAATCTTGAACGTCTTGAACTCATCGATAAGAGGAATCTTATGATTAGTAAACCTCTTAGGGGGCAATACCTTAGGGGTGTTAAAGAGTATTGAATTGTCATAGCAATGTCTTCAAATATGCAGGGAGAGCATCAATCAAGGCCTTATCATTTTGAGAAGGCAACTTTTCGTGACACTCATTAGTCAACAGCAAGGTCTAAGTCCACATGGGATAAGCGTGCATTCTTGCTAGCTGCTTGTCATTAACTAACTCCACAGTTTCATCGTTGAGGCCATGAAATGTCACCCACTGTCAGCTGCAGAAAACTGCATAATCAGCTTATGGAAATACCAGATAATAGGTCCTAGATTTCTTAACCGTTGCACACCATGGACTACATCACATCTTTTGAGAGATATCACATCAATATTAGTTAGTTGTACCACTCAAGCCTCCCATTGAACCTCCTTGCATAAATCTCAAACATGCATAAACTCTTCATTTGCCATAGACACATTAACCCCATGAATAGGCACAGTTTTAACACCTGTCCTTTTCACACGTGTCTGGCCTATGAAGTTATGTGTTTTACAAAATCCAGGGTCTTCTCTTATGTATCATAAGATCTTCGAGGGAGATTTTCCAGCAAATGACAAGTGCCCAAGATACGAACTGGTTTGGAAATTTCTGGCTTAAGTCCATTTGCTGGGCAATTGTCCTTCAAGAGAAGACCCTGGATTTGAGGCCTGGGATGAACAAGATTCCATTATAATGTCTTGGCTTTGGAATTCAATGATTCCAGAAATTAACATCATGATGTTCCTGAACATGACTAAGGATATTTGGGATGCAATTCATTTGACCTATTCAAAGGCTAGCAATCTTCAAGAATTTTTGAGCTGAGGACAAAAATATCAGCGACCAAACAAGGAGCATGTTCCATCATGGAATATGCTCATTTGCTACAAGGACTAGGCAGGAACTGCATCAGTTCCTGCAATGCATCCAGATGAAGTGTGTTGAAGATGCTGCCATGTTGAAAAGATTCATAGAGAAGGAGCACATCTATGAATTCCTGATGGGCTTGAACATTGAATTTGACCTTGTAAGGGTGCAGATTTTAGGAAATGAGGATCTGCTACCCTTAAATGAAGTTATCTCAATTATAAGAGTGGAGGAAGGATGAAGAGGTCTTACGTTGGAGGACTAGGGAAGTGATGGTTCAGCCTTAATCTAGAAGGCCAATGGAAACAAGGAGCTGCAACAGCAGACTGGATCCAAGATTATTAACTAGGATTCATTGTTCTGCACTTGCTGGAAGAACTGCCACACCAGAGACAAGTGCTGGAAATTACACAACAAACCACAAAGTTTCAAAGAAGGAAAGCAGGCATGTGTGGCCAATGGTAGTTAGGAGAACCGTGAAAATGCAACCAAAGCAAACTGTTGATTGGCTGTTGACTGATCGTTGACTGGTGTTGGTCAACCATTGATTGTTGACTGTTTTAATATATATATTTTTAAATACTAGATTTTCCTTTTTCCTTTTTTTGAATTATCTATATTTTATATAATGTTTTATAATTTTTTATTTTATATAATTAATATATTATAATTTTTTAAAAATTTAATTTCACAAATTTTTATACATTTTTTGAATTTTTATGTTTTCGGAGTTTATATATATTTGTGTTTCTTATATATTGTGTAATGTCTTTATAATTTTTTTATTTTAAATAATTTATATATTTTTAAAAAATTGAACTTTTTGAACTTAATAAATTTGTATATTTTTTGAATTTTTTATATATTTTAGATATTATATATATTTTTTGAATTTTGAGTAGTTTTTTAATGGATACCTTGACTTCAAATGCCATGTATAAAGGAATGGCATGGGGCAGGTTCTCAATGATTGGTGGTGCCACTTGTTTTATTTTTTTTAAAAATATTGTTAACTTTTTTGACCAAAGACTATAATGGAATGATAGTTCGATATTGTTCTATTTATTAATGGTAAAGGTATAGCATAAAAAAATAAAAAATAGAAGAAATAAAATAGAACTTCAATCAGGCGGGCTTTTTTGTGCTTATCACCTTACCAAAAAGACTGCCTAGGTGCAATAAGCATGTGCTGATCAAATGCATCTTGCTGAAAGGGTTTGAGGCACTTTTGTGTCTGACACTAAGGTGCAATGCCTGGGCACATGCCTAGACAACACTAGGGCCTATACAGTTTTGTCTTCTCATTTTGGTGGTTTAACAGGCCAGTAGAACGGATGAAGCACTGAAGTTATATATGTTTTACAGGTTCTGGATTGGGTACTGGGGCATAATGAAGCACTATTTAGGCGGGCTCAACTAAAAGCCCTTGTCTCCATCCATAGCCAGGAGGTAAATCAATTTGATGTCACTGCACATTACATAGTAACCCCTTAGCAGAAGTTTGCTAATTTTTGAAGAATCCTATAAATAGCAGAAGATAACCATTACATTCATTTCTTTTTCTCATTATGAAAATTTCTTTCTTGATTTAACTTTTTAGGCTGGAAAAGGAGGTGAGCTCACACATGATGAAACAACAATTATTAGTGGAGCACTAGATTTGACTGAAAAGGTATGCATCACAATAAAAGTAATTTTATTGATAGCTTTTACTTTTCTTCTACAAAGATGATATGGTTGAGGACTGCTACTGTAGTAATGGTCACCTTCTGTGCAGAAGTGAAATATTATAAACTAACATAAGATTTAGATTTTGCATACTCATTTCTTTTTGTCATGTGACTTTACTAGGATCGGTATTGAAACAATTTCTTCATTTTCCTTGGCTTCTGAAACTAATTTTTCCTGTTCTGTTATGGTAAATGGACAGACTGCTGAGGAGGCTATGACACCTATAGAATCAACTTTCTCTTTAGATGTCAATTCAAAGTTGGACTGGTAATATTTCTCCTCAATTCATATTGTAGTTTGATATAAAGATTAATACTTTAATCATCTTAAGTGCTAAAGTTTGTACTTTTACAACTATTTCCCTCTTCCAGATCTGTCATAAAAAAAGATAAATATGTTAAAACTTTCTTCCGCTTTTCCTATACTTTCTAAGTGAATGAACAATTTATAACTACTTATTAACTGATGCCTATTGATTAACGTGTTTATATAATTAGTTTCTATCATAATGCTTTTATATGTGTCAATGAAGTCTAGCAATATAACAGCTGCATCTATTCCTTTTTTGTTGTTTCCTTAATCTTAGTTGAAACTTGAAATGCTAAAAGAATTAATGTAATAAGTTTCTCATTTATCTCTCTTTCTGATCTTTAATCTTGAATGAATTACTCCAGGGAGGCAATGGGTAAGATCCTTGCTCGTGGTCATAGCCGAGTCCCTGTCTACTCAGGGAATCCCAAAAATATTATTGGACTTCTGCTGGTATGTGTTTGTCTTAAACTTTAGATGAAGTCTCTCATGGCAGTCGTGCATTCGGGTCTAAAGCTTTGCTGATCTTGTTGGTCATTTTGCTTATTCTGCATTTGAAATCCTTTTTGGAAATTGGAATAAGGTGAAAAGCCTTCTCACTGTACGACCTGAAACTGAGACACCTGTCAGTGCTGTTTCCATCCGAAGAATTCCAAGGTTTCTTAATTATTGATAAATATGGTTATGATTTCTGTATAAGCTTAAAATATCCTGCTAGTTTAGAGTTCATGCATGGGATGTTTGACAGGGTTCCAGCTGATATGCCTCTCTATGATATTCTGAATGAGTTTCAAAAGGGCAGCAGTCATATGGCAGCTGTTGTGAAGGCTAAAGGAAAAAATAAGAACCTTCCTCCAACTGTTGACGGACTGAAGTCTGAAGAAAACAAAGTCTCCAGTGCAGATACCCAGCTGACTACTCCTCTGCTATCCAAGCTGGATGAGAAGCCAGAGAGCATTGTAGTTGACGTTGATAAGTTGTCAAGACCTACCAATACAAGCAGACTAGATGCTGTAACAAATGGATTGTCTGTCACATCAGAGGACATTGAAGATGGTGAAGTGATTGGTATTATCACCCTAGAAGATGTTTTTGAAGAATTATTGCAGGTAAATTATAGTAAAACCTCAATAAATGAATGATCAATATGTTAGTAATCTTGTTTAATCAATAAAATTCCAGTCTTCAACCAATGTATTAAAATAACTAATTGCTAAATGCATATCATAATAATTTTTAATAATTCTTGAGGCCTAAGAAATAAATTCATAATCCTGAAAAAAAGAGACAATATGTATATATATATATATATGAGGTTACCATAAAGAAGTTTTTTCTTAACAACTACTTTTAATTCTTCTTCCTTTTCCCCCTTATAATATGCATCTAAAGTTTGTATTTTCTTTGTACCTAAACCAAACTAAACTTCGTCCTTAAGTTTTTGCATTGCACACACAATACTCAATGCATTCTTTTTATTATAACACAATAGTTATTTAAGGTGACTTGCTCGAAATATTTCTTCTGAAGAAACAGTTAGTAAAAACACTGTTGTCCTTTGGATTTTATTGTTTTCAATGGGCATATTCATGACCACCTGAATAATTTTTCATTTGTAGGTGATTCCACCACTATATCTAGTGTTGTTTATTCATATGTCGTCTATCTAAAAGAAAATGATAACATAAAGTGTATATGGATTGAAAATATAAATTCCTTATCAATTAATAAATATTAATTTACAGTAAATGAATAATTTATTCATTCATCCATAATAAAGTAAATTCTTTGAAATAAATCTTTTCTTAGTCTGAACTGTATCATCTTTAAAGGGTTTAGTATTGCTACTGATTTGTTACTAACACAGGAGGAGATAGTGGATGAAACTGATGAATATGTTGACGTGCATAAAAGGTATTGGACTGTTAGAACTTCAATATTCATTCAATTATCTTCTAAAAGAATATGAAAAATAAGAATGGATTCCATATCATCTATTTTGTAGAATCCGTGTTGCTGCAGCTGCAGCTGCTTCATCAGTGGCACGTGCACCATCAAGTAGGAGGCTAACTGGTCAGAAGGGAGTGGTAAGGAAATGTTACTTTTAGCATTTTCTTCCTTTTTTTTCGTCTTTCACGGATGGATCTGCTTAATCTGTTCAGAGTCACTTGCATCTTCAAAAGATTTGAAACTACTTGTGAAAACATCAAAAGCTTTTGAACTTAAATAGAAAAAGAAAAAGAAGGTTTCGGATTTATTTATAAAATAACAAAGCATTAATGTTTTCCTTTGCGTACTCTGACTAAAAAAAAAAAAAAAAGAAAATATAAATGAAATACTTTTTTAAATAAAAAAATTAATAGCTTATAAGTACAGAGAAAACACATTGTAAGGTACTACAAAAGTTGTATACTGCTCCATAATCACTAGCTTCTCTAGCTTTAATGGTTAGTATTGGAATATGCACAATTTTTTTAGAGACGGACAAGATTTAGAGCTTGAAATTTTGTCCAAATTCTTTTAGGTTTTGCTTGGTAGAGTAGAAAAAAAAATTGGAAGGATGAAAAATTAAGGGGTAGAAAACTAAAATGATGGAAAATATAAATTTTCTTTCCATAGATGTGCTTGGTAGGAAAGATGGAAAAATATAAAGAAGTATTTTCTTTCCCTCCATTGCTTGGTAGAGTTGATAAATGAAAGAAAATAAAATAAAACATTTGAAAAATGTATAATTTTGATCTAGCATACACATCTATCCTATTTTTTTTTTCTCATTTTTCTTCCCTATCAAGCACACTCAAAATGTACTTTCTTCACTTTTCTACTTTCTCCACCCATCATTCCACTTTTTCACTCAATCTAGCACACCCTTAGTGCACTTTTATAAGGTGGTATTAGGTTCAGTGAGAGATGATCATCACACCACAGATAAGGACTAGTGCAGAAACTGCATCTCCATGTAATTTTAATTCTATAAGACTACCTAATGAGTTCTCCAAGTTGGAGTTTGAGTATTGGTGTTTCTTCTGTTTATAATTTCGTCCAGGGGGTCCAAAGCAAAGGTCAAGCCACGAAGAAACCTGCCTAGGATGGTTCAGTCTTCTACTAGGTTTCAAGGTACACCTGCTGAGAGAAAAAGAGATGAAACAAGTATATAAGTTCGGATTAATGCCAGCGATGAGGGGTGGGTTCATTGACGTGATTCCTTTGTGTCGTGATGATTTTTTTGCCCTTGTGCATAATGGCTTTCTCTCTCTATATATAAGGAAAAATGTGATTAGATCTTCCAAACATATTATATTTTTCATTTTGGGTCAAGAAATATGGAATTGAACCATGATTTTGTGGGGATAGATTTGATTCAAGTTTTTGGTGCGACTTTCCTCTTGAAATAAACAATTAGTTAACTAGCTTACAGCTGGGGAATGGAAACTAGATTAAATCTGGAAAACCCCATTGAATGCAGCTTTGTTTATCATCTTTGTATTTCAATTCGTGAACTGCTTCAAGCCATAAAATTATCTATTTGAATTTTCTGCTTTGCCTGAACTTCAAAGATAAGATCAAGTTGATGGCAGTGGTGAAACATATTTAACTGTTTTCAGGACTTTGTGTTCTTCGGTGTCAACTCTATCAACCTCCAATATTCTAAGGGTCAGATCGGAATGGGTTGAGGTCAGGGTTATATGTGGAATTCCTTAAAATATAAATTTCAAATTGATTTAAATTTATTTTAAAGACGTTATTTTAATTTAAAATTTAATAACTTGAATTTTATAAATTTATATGCGGAATTCACATCATTTTATAAATTTATATTTTATATTATATGAATTACATAAATATAAAAATAAAATAAAATATAAAATTAGCAAACAGGTTGGATTGTATTGAGCCTGGGTATTGAATATTAAAATTAAAGGTTGATTCATAATTTAAATTGACTTAATTTTGTTTATTCAAATGTATTTTTGGGTTTAACCTTTTTATATTAAATCCTTATTAATATTAGGTGAGATTTCAAACTTTGAGCAAGTAATTCAGTCCTTGATCATGTCCGTTATCTCTAAGAGTACAGTGCGTCTATATATAATATATATATAATGGGTGCTTTGAATTTTATGTACTTTTGGGGGCGATTGTTCGACAACTGATCGCTCATGTTAAATCCGAAGAGCTGCACAATTAAAGAAAGCCTCGGGAGGAATTCTTGAGTCAAGGAAGCAATATGATTCAATCACCGTACATTTTTCATGGGATCTGATATGATATAACTGCATTATTTGCAAGCGTGATACGAACAATCAGTTGAGGCATATAAAAGAGTTGGAAAATAGCGTTCGAGGTTAAAAACAACCCTTTACACTCTAAAAATACTGAATTTTATAGTAAACGTTATCAGGCCCTTAGAAGCAGTCATATAAGTGCACTACTTTATATCCCCCGAATAACCCAGTCGGCAAAAGAAGCAAACAAAACTTTAGGCATATAATCCTAGTTGATTCCATGAAATTAAAATAAAAAAGTAGTTTTGAGCTTTGCATTGTAAAGACCTAACCCTAGCTAACAAACCTGCAAATTTACAAGGATTCTAAATATTCCAGCTAAGCTTCTAAACTTTGCTCCTCCCAACGTAAAAGCAGCCCTGTACATCTCCATATATTGTAAAATATTGTTCCCTGCTCCTTGACATGTAAATTTACAAGGATTCTAAATATTCCAGCTAAGCTTCTAAACTTTGCTCCTCCCAACGTAAAAGCAGCCCTGTACATCTCCATATATTGTAAAATATTGTTCCCTGCCACAGTCGAAGCTTAGGGATTCGTGCTGGTTTTGGGCAGACGGCTGCCATGTGCAACCAGAAGCATGACATGTTAAAATTACTCAAGACAGAATCAAAAAAACTTGTGGAGAAAAACAACTTTAAAAAAAACTTTTGATTTTTAACTTCTAAACTTTCTTACTACTTTTATATCATGATGCTTATAAACTATTTATAGGCTATAGTTTACCCTTAAAAAAAATAAAAATAAAAATATTAAAATCTAATAATAGCCATAAACCAATGACTCTTGACCTTTCATTCTCCTAAAAAACTTCTAAATTAAACCTATTAAAACATAATTCTTGACTTTTAACATTTAACGTTTAATTAACAAAACTCCCCCGTAAACTTAAATGCTTCTGTCATCCTTCATGCCGATCAATTTCTTGCAGTTGTCAAGAAGTGCCATCAGTAGCGGTATTCGCGACTTGGTTCCGGCTTGCCACGCGCACTAATTTCACACTTCCTTCCATTACATGATCTCGGATGAAGTGAAAGCGAATGTCAATGTGTTTGCTTCTCTCATGATTCACTGGATTCTTTGCCAACTCAATTGCTGATTTATTGTCAACTCGTATCTCAGTCGCACAGAGTTGTTGTTGCTCCAACTCGCCCAACAAGTTTCTGAGCCATATAGCATGACATATACACCAAGATGCTGCCATGTATTCAGCTTCACATGTCGAAAGCGTCACGATTGGTTGCTTCTTTGAAAGCCAAGTAAACGCCGTGTTACCCATAGAGAACACATATCCCGATGTACTTTTCTGATCGTCTAAGTCTCCGCACCAATCACTGTCGGAGTACCCAATCAACTTGTAATCTTCCACATTTGAATAGAATAACCCGAGTGACACCGTTCCTTGGATGTACCGTAGGATTCGCTTCAACGCCTTCCAATGTGAATAAACCGGCTCTTTCATGAACCGACTTACAATGCCAACACTTAGCGAAAGGTCAGGCCTTGTGCAAGTGAGATAGCGAAGACTTCCCACCAAACTCCGGTATTTGCTCGCGTCGACTCGTTCTCCTCCATCGGATTTCGAGAGTTTTACACCTGGTTCCATTGGTGTTGATACCAATTTGCAATATGTCATCTTGTACTTCTTCAAAATTTCCTTTGCATATGCCTCCTGTGACACAAAAATACCTGTCTCTTCTTGTCTTACCTTCAAACCAAGGAAAAACTTCATCAAACCTAAATCTGTCATCTCGAATTCCTGTGTCATTGTGCTCTTAAAATCTTGTATCATCTTACCATTGTTCCCCATAAAAATGAGGTCATCAACATAAAGAGCAACAAATAACATATTACCTCCATTCTTCTTTACGTAAAGGGCATGTTCATAGGGACATTGTTTGAACCCGTTCTCCTTGAAGTATGTATCGATACGAGCATTCCATGCCCGCGGTGCTTGCTTTAACCCGTAAAGTGCCTTCTTCAATTTCAACACCTTCTTCTCTTCTCCACATTTCAAGTACCCAGGTGGTTGTTCAATGTAGACTTCTTTTTCGAGCACACCATTCAAGAATGCCGACTTGACATCCATTTGAAATATCGACCATTTAAATTGAGCCGCTTGTGAAAAGAGCAATCGGATTATCTCCATTATTGTAACGGGAGCAAACACCTCGTCATAATCGATTCCCTCATTTTGCTTGTATCCTTTTGCACCTTGTACCGTTCTATCTCGCCTTGAGCATTCATCTTTCTCTTGAACACCCACTTCACACCAATGGGCTAACTTCTTTTCGGCAACTCCGTTAACTCCCATGTGTTGTTGCGGTCAATTACTTTAATCTTCTCATCCATGGCAGTTTGCCACTTCTTGTTTCGCACCGCCTCTTCAAAACTTATATTCTCGGAATTTGCCAAAAGACATACAATGTGTACCTCATTTGTTGAATCATACAAATCTTGCAAACTTCGCATTTTGGGTTGTTACGGTTCATCTTCATCATCAGTGGTTTCAGGATTTGTTGGTATGATTGTTGGTGTAGCGGTTGATGATCCTCCATCTTCGAGTTATTCCGATCCCACTTGCTTGTTTCATTAACTCGTACATCACGACTCACTACAACCTTCTTGCTTATCAGGTCGAGTAGCTTGTATCCTTTTGTTTTCTCATCATACCCAATAAAAATAAACCTTTTGCTTTTGTCTTCGAGCTTCGCTCTTCACTAATCCAGCACGTGTGCATAGGCCTCACTATCGAATACTGAGATGAGAAACTATCGATTTTTGTCCGCTCCATGCCTCTTGTGGTGTTTGATCATTCAACTTCGTATGTGGACACTGATTTTGCACATAGATGGCACATTGCATGACTTCCGCCCAAAATTCCTTCGGTATCTTTTTACTCTTGAGCATTGATCGAACCATGTCGAGAACAGTCTGATTTTTCTTTCAGAAAATAAATCCAAGTTTTTCGTGAGAAATCATCGATAAAGAAAGTGAAATACCTTTTACCGCTAAAAGATTCGGGGGTGATTGGTCCACATATGCCGATATGAATCAATTCGAGAGGTTACTTAGCCCGATATTCTGCCTTCTTTTGAAACGAAGTTCTCGCATGCTTGCCGAGGACACACTCTTCATAAAATTTTCCCTCGAAGTCCATGTACGGTAGCCCGTGCACCATGTTCTTCCTCACCAACTTGTTTAGACCACCATAATGTAGGTGACCAAAGCGGAGATGCCACAGCGACGCCTTGTCTTCTACGTCGACTCGCAAACATTTTTCTCGAACGCTTCTCAAATTCAACTTGTACATACGATTTCTCTCCATTTCAACTCAAGCAACCAAACCCCCTTGCTTATCTTTCAAGTGTAACACCCGGCCTTTCATAAGTACCGAATAACCTTTTTCCATGAGTTGCCCCATACTCAAAATGTTGCTCTTGAGGTATGGTACGTAATACACATCTTGGATTGACCCAACTAACCTATCCTTTTGTAAATAACAAACAGTACCTTGGTCTTTTACCTCAACTTTTGATGCATCTCCAAAAGACACATGTCCCGTTTCAACCTTTCGTATCTTTTTGAATAGGTGCTTGTGCCCGCACATATGGTTGCTTACACCTGTGTCAAGGTACCACACCATGTTGTTGTTGGTTCTAACTTCGTTGTGTGCCATCAAGAGAAAACTTTCTTTCTCTTCCTCATCTTTCGTGGTTAGGTTGGTTTCTTTTCCACCTTTTTCAAGACGCGACATTCTTTCGCAAAATGCCCCACCTTGCCACAATTGTAACACTTATCAAAGTTGTAATCCTTCTCATAATGACCATATTTACCACACTTGTAGCACTCGATGTTGGAATAATTCGACCGACTGCCAGGAATAATTCGACCGACTGCCTCTTTCTCGCCAATTTTGTTGGTTTGATTGCTCCTTCTCCTCATAATGCCCTTCTTGACCGCGGCTTCTTCCACCGCGACCATTTCCTCGACCTCCACGGCCACGCTATCTCCCTCGAAAGTTTTGAGAATAGAGAACCTTTTCGTCTTTGATTGATGCCTTGGTTTGAAGTGCTTGCTCGAGTGTCTCCTTTTTCTTCTTCTTCATACGTTGTTCATGTGCCTCGAGAGAACCGGTGAGCTCGTCAACTTTGAACATTCCTTCGACTCTTCTATGACATATATGACATTCTCGAAACTGTCAGTTAACGACCTCAAAATCTTCTCCGCAACTCGTGCATTGGTTAACGCTTCTCCGTTTTGGTTGAGTTGATTCACCACGGTTTGAACACGCGTGATGTAGTCGGAGACACCTTCAGATTTCTTCATGTTCATGCCTTCCAACTCGCCGCGAAGAGTTTGAAGGCAGACTTATTTAACTCGGTCGGCTCCTTTGTACATCTTCGCCAAAATGTCCCACGCTTTTTTTGAAGTTCTCGCACTCGCAATCTTCTCAAAGCCTGACTCGTCAACAGCTCAGAACAACATGTACGATGCTGCCTTATCTTTTGATCGCATCTCTTTCAACGTCTTGTTTTGAGCCATCGTATATCTTACGATAGTTGTCGGTTCTACGAAACCTTCTTGGACCACCTCCCAACCATCTTGAGACCTGAGAAGAGCATTCATTTGGATGCTCCAATTCTCATAGTTCACCTTTGTTAGTCGAGGCAACGTCATATTACTGGTCACACTCTCCATAGCTCGGATACCAATTTGTTAAAATTGCTCAAGACAGAACCAAAAAAACTTGTGGAGAAAAACAACTTCAAAAAAAAAACTTTTGATTTTTAACTTCTAAACTTTCTTACTACTTTTATATCAAGATGCTTACAAACTATTTATAGGCTATAGTTTGCCCTTAAAAAAAATATTAAAATCTAATAATAGCCATAAACCAATGACTCTTGACCTTTCATTCTCCTAAAAAACTTCTAAATTAAACCCATTAAAACATAACTCTTGACCTTTAACATTTAACGTTTAATCAACATGACATACAATTACAGCCCAACATGTTTTTTTTTGGTATTATAACTTAAAATCTGGTATATTTGCTTTCTATGAAAGAAAGCTCTTCATGGAACATAGAATTATATAGATGTGAAGATGTGTGAGAGGCAATGAGTGGTGAGGGGTAAGTTCTGAATTGTAACTTGGTTAACATGCACAAGGCCCCATTGAATCATGAAATGACAAGGCAGACTCCCATCAGCTGGTTAGCCTAACAAACCAACCCTGGAAAAGAATTATCTAATGCCATAACTTATCCTACATCTTGAAGGCCCTCTATTGTCTGTATAAGATTCCTGTTTGTCCCAATATTTGTAAGATAACATAACTAGACCCATAGTCTGCCAGGATTCGAGGATATGTTTGGATGGCTTCTCTTAGAAGTTTCTTCAAAAGCTTAGATTAATGGATAGTGGAAAGTCACACACTCTATTACCTACTATAGGTGGAATATGTTTACTTGATTAGAGCCATAAATATGCTTCTTCATTTCCTATTTCCATCATCCAAAAGAAAGGAATTCTCTAACTTAAAGATATTATTAACAAGTTGGTTAGGGTTCTTTGGGTAAGGAGATGATACATTACAATCTAGCAAAATGAGATACCATGTAGAGATGGCAGAGAGGAAGATCGGAGCAGACGGTAGGAAAAAAGTACGTTGGAAAGCAGTGGTGATGGAGGCAATAAGGAGCTGAGAAGAACAACAATCACTCTAGTTATTGTGGTTCTAGAAAGAAAGTTGCTAAGAGAATATTTATAGAGCTAAGTTTGCCCAAATGAGACGCTCAAACTTCTATTTATAAGTCTTGAAAAAGAAAGTTATGAAGAAAATATGGGCATGAATATGCTAAAATTATGGGTAGTGGATTGAAAGTGGTTACTTGAACATGGGAAAATGGGAAGTACTTATATAGATGATGGGTATAATAACAGTTAATTAAAGTTGCACCAACTTGAAGTATTTTAATAATAAAAGGTTTTTAAGGAACAATGCAACCTTTGTTCATTAAAGAAATAAGAAGAAAAGAGTTGCATTCCCAAAGAAAGGTTAGAAGAAACTATTAACAATTTTCGTATCTAAGAGCTTTCAAGTCATACTCTCCAGAACATCCCAAAAGTGGAATAACCTTGGAATTTTACCAGCCTTCCAAAGTTTTTTTTTTTTTTAAAAAAGTTGTTTCGAATGTGGAGTTATTCCCAAAGAAAGTTGTTTTAGAAGGTGTTCATGTAGGAAACAATATTTCCTGAAACTATTATTGATTGGACAGTTAGTAAGAAAAAGCAATTATCTACACAAGTCACTTTGAAATTGATGAACCAAACTAATACAACTTGTTAAATCAATGTTTAAAAAGTTGTTGTCAAAGTGTTTATGGTCATTTTTCTAATATTTATCTTTCAAATAAAATGAAAATTTATTAGAAATTGAGACGTAATATTTTCTGCTTTGTGGTGTGAAAGAAAAAATAAAGAAGAAATGCTAGCAAAATCAAAGCAAAGATATATGCTTGCAATTGCAAAGCATTGCACATTGTCAACCATGCAATGAAAAGGATTGTACCAAACAAACAAGTACCACAATAGCAATAATTTTCCACAAAGAAATTCTTTCATAGGGAGAAATCAAACTAATTGATTTATAATTAAGTTCTAACTTTTCGCCTATTAATTATAAACTCATTTAGTTATAAAGTCATTCCACTATAGTATCATGATTGAGCTCTGTCCAACGACATACCATTATGAAAGCAACTCAACTAGTGCTCATCCAATAATCTTGTCATAAGTCTATTACCCTTATAGGAAATTGGAAACACTAATATATATAATTTTTCAGCACCTTTTAAGCACTAATTCATGCAGTTTCTAAGTAATTTCTGTCAAATTTTATACTTACTATAAAATAATTAATTAAAGCTTAGTTTATAAAACATTTTGAATTTTAATTATTTTTATAATAATTTTGCATAAATTAGGTTAATTTTTGCAGTTTTACAAAAGGGTGATTAATCAACCCGACAATCACCTTCGAGAATTAATTTATGTAACGCCCTGACTAATTTATTTTTGTTTCTATAAATTTTTTCATAAATATGTATCTGTTTTAGTGGCTAAGTGTTTTGATTGTGTGTTTGAGGTCTTGAGTTCAAGTCTCATTTATGAAAAATTCTGTTATTTTTTTTTATCGTAGCCTTATCTTTGTTGGGTGGGCTTTATTATATTTTTCCGTAAACTCATATCAGAATGAGCTTACTGGTTCGAGTGGTAAGGGGTCATTCTATTTATGGTTCCGTGTTTGAACCCTTGTGCAAGCGAAGAGTGTAATTCTTGCTCCTATGTGTATCGGGCGTGTGGTGGAATTTGGATGGAGTTGAAATTCTTGTGGGGATGAGAATAGTGTCGGATTTAGGGGGATTTGGTGGGTAGTGGTTGTTAGTGGGGAGTTAGGATAGCAATCAAATATTTTATTTTATTTTATTTTATTTTTATGTTTTTTTAAATTTTCTCTCTCTTCTTAAAACTCTTTTTAACGCCAGTTTTGCTTCTCCCCTCTTCGTGTCGATTTCCTTGTTCTCTCTATCAAAATTTCTCCTTCTGCTTTTCTGAATTTCTGTCATAATTTTCTTCCTTTCTAATTGAGGTGTTTCAAATTTCTGGTCTCCTCATGCCGTTAAGGTAAGTGGGGGGTCTCACTAGTTGTAGTTTTCGACTTCTGTAAGACTGTTTCTTTCTTTTTGTATTGGCGTAATGGTATATTCGAGGAAAGCGATTTATGTGATTATTGTTGTGTAGGTAAAGGCGGTGAGTAGTGATTTTTCACTCCAACAGTTTGATTTGGGGTTGCGGTTGTATTTGTTATGTGTGCTTTGTTAAATCGTGTTAAATTTGTAATTGGTTACTAAATCAGTGTTTGGGGTATTATTTTTAGGTTTTGGAGGGCTCGAGATTGTTGTAGCATAAAAAATGAACTATTTGTGTAACGAAACCATAAAAAAATGAGGTTCAACGAAAGCCGAAAAAGTGGCCTGTCGACGCCTTACGGGCATGTGCCCGGCCGTGTGACGGGCAAGTGTATGGTCGTGTGGGCCACACAGGAAAAAAGATCGAGAAAAAAGACGAGGCCAAAAGAGAAAAATACAAAAGAGAAGAGAAAATGGGGATACAAATAGCAGAAGCTTGGGATAGTCTTTTACTTGCTCAAGTAATAATGGGCTCCGTGTTGATAACCCAATCAATTTTTAGAAAATATATTATATTATCTTCACTGATAATTTAAAAACATTGCCCGTATGTTATTATTTCAATTTCCTGAGTGGTCTGAGGATTTAACGGATTGGAATCAAGAAATGCATGTTAAATGCACTTATAATGGTGTTCAATTATCCGAAACCGAATTTCCAAAAAACTGGTTAACAGACGGTATTCAGATAAAGATCCTATTTCCTTTTTGCCTAAAACCTTGGCACAGATATAAACTACAACCCTCTCATAAAGATCCAATGAAAAAAAATAAAGGTCAAAAGAATGATTTTTTCTTTTTAACAGTTTGGGGAATGGAAACTGAACTACCTTTCGGCTCTCCTCGAAAATGGCGTTCTTTTTTTGAGCCTATTTTTAAAGAACTAAAAAAATAAAAAAATTTAAAACGAAATGTTTTATAGCTTAAAGTATTTGATGACTCAGAAAGATTTGAACTTGCGACTGAGAAGATGGTTAGAATTGTTGAAAGACTATGAACTTGTGATAGATTACCACCCGGGTAAAGCTAATGTTGTAGCTAATGCCTTGAGTCAAAAATCGTTTATGCTTTGCGAGCTTTGAGTAATCAGATAGATCTGTGTGATGATAATGTGGTGGTGGCTGAATTGAAAGTTAAGCCGATGTTTGTACAACAGATTTGTGATGCTCAGAGAAATGACGTTGAAATGATGGCTAAACGAATTCTGTATGAATCAAATGCTGAATCAGAATTTTGAGTAGATAGTGATAATTTTTTGAGATTTAGAGACCGGATTTGTGTTCAGAGAAAGTCAGGGTTGATTTCGATGATTTTGAATGAAGCTCACAATAGTCATTTGATTATACATCCGGGGAGTACGAAGATGTATAATGATCTGAAACGGCTCTATTGGTGGCATGACATGAAAAGAGACACTTCTGACTTTGTGTCGAAATGTTTAGTTTGTCAGCAAGTTAAGGCTGAACATCAAGTTCCGTCTGGTTTGTTACAACCGATTATGATTTCCTGAGTGGAAATGGGAAAGAATCACGATGGACTTTGTGTCGGGTTTGCCCTTATCTCCGAGTAAGAAAGATGCAATCTGGGTGATAGCGGATAGATTAACGAAATCAGCTCATTTCATTTCGGTGAGGACCGATTATTCTTTAGATAAGTTAGCTGAACTGTGTATTGATGAGATTGTGAGATTACACGGAGTACCGTTACCTATATTGTCTGACAGAGATCTGAGATTTACCTCGCGATTTTGGAAGAAATTGCAAGATGTTTTAGGCACGAAATTGCATTTTAGTATTGCTTTTCATCCGCAAACGGATGGTCAATCCGAGCGAATCATTCAGATTCTCAAAGACATGTTGAGATGTTGCATACTTGAATTTGAAAGTACTTGGGAAAAGCATTTATCATTGATTGACTTTGCGTATAACAACAGTTTTCAATCTAGCATTAAAATGGCACCATATGAGGCTCTTTATGGTCGAAAGTGTAGAACTCCATTATATTAGACTGAGCTGAGTGAGAATAAGATTCACGGGGTTGATCTGATAAAAGAGAGCGAACAGAAAGTGAAAGTGATTCGTGACAGTTTAAAAGCGGCCTCAGATCGTCAGAAATCTTATGCAGATTTGAAACGAAAAGGTATCGAGTTTGACGTGGGTGATAAAGTATTTTTGAAAGTGTCTCCGTGGAAGAAAATACTTCGATTTGGCCGAAAGGGCAAGCTGAGTCCGAGGTTCATTGGGCCGTACGAGATTATTGAACGAGTTGGACCGGTTGCTTATAGATTGAGATTGCCATCTGAGTTAGAAAAGATTCATAATGTATTTCATGTGTCAATGCTTCGACGGTATAGATCAGACCCGTCTCATGTGATTTCTCCTACTAAAGTTGAGATTCAGTCAGACTTGTCGTATAGTGAAGAACCGATCTGAATCTTGGCACGAGAGACTAAAGAGTTGAGAAATAAGAAAATCTCTTTAGTAAAAGTATTATGGCACAAATATGGATTTGGAGAGGCTACGTGGGAGTCTGAGAACATTATGAGTGAGCAATATCCATACCTATTCACTGGTAAGATTTTCGGGGACGAAAATCTCTAAGGGGGGAAGAGTTGTAACATCCTGGTTTAGACCCAAGTCGGAATAGTGGTTCGAGACCACAAATCTGAGGTCGTAAAATGTTTTAATATTAATTTCTGTGTGAATGGTATGTGATATAGTCTGTGTGAAAATTCTATGTGATAATTTGATTGCATAGAATGTAAAATGCTATGTGCTGATTTGTGAGTACTTAATTATTGTTGGCTTTTAAATGAGGAGGCCTTATGAGGCAATTGATCCATAATTTAGTAAGTGGGATGGTTGATGGACCATTATGTCCATAGTTTAAATGATTTTATAAACATTTCATTAAGGGCAAAATTGGTGTTTGATAATTAAGTTATTTTTATAACAAAACAAAGCATTAAAATGGCTAATTTCTATTCATCTTTCCACCGAAACTAGAGAAAAGAGATAGCCATTGAAGCTTTGTGATTTTCGGCACTTACTTAGCTTAATTCAAGGTATGTTTGAGCTCGATTTTTGATAATTTCTACGTTTTCGTGATCGTTGCTTTGTGCTTTACAAAACCCATGTTGAAATTTTGTGAATTGATGATGTTTTTGTGATGAGCCATTGATGAATGCTTGAGCTAACTGCTAGTTGATAATGAAATATGAAAACTTGGTGTTGGGTTAACATAGTTTGTATTGGGATTTTTGATGAAATTGAGTATTTTGGGCTTAATTGAGAAAATGAGAAATTGAGGGACTAAAATGTGAAATAAATGAAATGTATGGGTTTGTATAGATATTAGTAAAATTCGGCTAAGCTTGTGTTAGGTGAAATTTGGTGAATTTGATGATTTTGTGAATTAGGGACTAAAGTGTCAAAATGTGAAACTATAAGGGCTATTATGCAAAATGCCTTAAATGTGTGTATGTGGACTAAATTGAATGAAATAGTGATTGAATGAATTGAATTTAAATGTGTGTAGACCAAGAGAGAAGAGGTTCGGATCGAGATCGAGGCAAAGATAAAGTGCTCGATTAATTGACCGTATCGATAATCGACATCCGAGGTAAGTTCGGATATAATATATGTTGTTAACATATGATTATGTATTATGAAATGAATGTGTATATGTGTATGAGATTGAGATGCTATGTGCAAGGTTATGTTAAGGGCACTAAGTGTGCGATATGAAAATCGAAACAGAAATGAATAGCACTGTGTGTGCGATGTTATAAAAGTTTCGGTTTATAGAATTGGCACTGAGTGTGTGTTACCAAGATAAGTCGGCTGAAAGATTTGGGCACTATGTGCGTTACCAAGATAAGTCGGTTGAAAGATTTAGGCACTATGTGTGCGATGACTAATATGTACCGATCGTGTATTAAGCACTGAGTGTGCAATTAAGTTGAATGAATATCAAATGATGATCAACAAGTAATATCAAGCATTGAGTAGCTTGGAAATTGAATACTATGTGTTAGCCAAGGTATGTCTTGAACCTTTGTGGTTGATGAATTTTATAGATAAAGCTTTAGATGGATGAATGAGAATTTTGGCTATGGATGATATGGTATGGATAAGAGAGAATTGATCTACGTGATGATTATTGATTATGTTAATTTGTTTTGATTACATGATTACATTGTATATCAAACTTACTAAGCTTTATAAAGCTTACTGTGTGATTTGTTTCTCTGCTTTGCAGTGTCAGTAAGCTAGCTCGGATCAGGGGATTGTCAGCATCTCAGTCACACTATCGGCAATCTATTTTGGGGTATTTTGGAAAGATGTACATAGTTAAAATATGGCATGTATAGGCTGGTCAACTGAATCATGTTTGATAGTTTGTAAGTAGCTATGAGAGGTGGCTAGATATGTGCTAATTTTAACATGAATGAACTTGGTATATGTGATGCATCATTTGGTATGGTTTGTGGGTTGAGAAATTGATTATTGAATGGTAACTTTCTGTTGATTAAATGCTAGCATGAATTAGTGAAATTGAAGAAGGAACGATGTTTGGAATGGAATGTATTATGCTTGTGATGAGATAAGTTTTGGTAGTGAAATTTGTCATGGTTGGAATTGATATTGAAAGCATGGGTTGAATGACTATTTTGGAATATTTTTGGTGGTTATATGTGTATGGGATGTCTTGATAAAATGGCTTGTAGGTTAGACCCTATGTGGGTGGCACTTTGGCCTTGCAAAATGGCCTATAATGTCACACGGTCTAGGCGCATGGGCGTGCCTACAGACCGTGGGTGAATTGGTAGAATACAACTTAGTAGTACACGGCCTTGACACAGGGGTGTCAGCTGGACGTGGTGTACAAGTCAGTACTAGCTAAGAGCACACAGCCATGGCACACGGGCGTGCTTGGTGGCCGTGATGGAGAAGTCAGTATATAGCCACGGGGAGGACACACGGGGGTGTCCAGCAGCCGTGGAAGGAACACGGTCTCCTCTTCAATATGTGAAATTTTTACAAAAGTTTTAAATTTTCATGAAATTTTGTATGCGTTTCGGTTTAGTCCCGACCCCTCTTTAGTATGTGAAATAGGTCTCGTAGACCTTGACAAGGGACAACATGATTATAAATGAATGATATTGAATATGATTGCCTTTGTGTCATAAAATTTTAGAAGTTAAATGTTTTGATTGATCGGTAATGCCTCTTAACCCTATTCTGGCGACGGTCTCGGGTTAGGGGTGTTACATACCCTATGAACACAACTTAAGTAATCAAACATGTCATAATATAACTCATATTGATCCACAAACCTATCACATATTCATTCACAAGGTTAGATATGAAATTCACAAGTTTCATAGACTCAAAGCTTATATGATTCACATACATACCTGTTATGATACGTATCAATCACTTATTCTTTCATACCATCAATATACCCGTTGAACCATTTGGAATAATATCAGATACTTGGGAATCTCACACCCTAAGTGCCAATACATAGTTGAAACCATCTCAATCTCATATCTCATATGTAAATGCTCATCTTGAGCTATCATCAAGTCTGCTCACACAAGCTGACAGTCAAGACGTAGCTACACGGTGCTGCTTACTCAAGCTGACGAGTAACCGCAACACATGCCGAACAACTAAGCCACCGGTAGAACGTACGGACTAGCACCTAAAACACAATAACGCCTAATGACATGCCATTTGTATCCTATCTATTCCTAAGGTTCAACCGAGATTTCACACATCGTCAAATCTTTGTCGAATATTTCCGTGAAGTTTTATTCATCAATAATGCAATAATAAAGCATTTAAAACACAATTACATTAATACTTATTAACATACGTGTAACACCCCTTAACCCGAGTCCGTCGCCAGAATGGGTTATGAGGCATTACCGATCTAAACCCAACCCTGAACCAGCATACACGTTCATAAATCATACTTCCTTAATTTAAAAGTTCGAAGTCAAATCAACTACATTCACATGACTTTCAAATTTTGTATTCATTATCGAACATATTTTAATTATAACGTTACAACATAGCTGATCAAACATGATCACTTTCGCATATAAACAGTCAACATGTACCATTTCATTCATATTGCCGTATAAGATCATTATCACAGCAAATATCGCACATACATGTAATTAATCAAACAACTATCTATTTTAGTACGTCTTCTAAGCAACAACACAAGTACATTATAATCAATTTATTAAAACAATTCAAAAGGCCGAATATGCCCAAATATTTCATATTTAATAGTCCAAATCTAATGCACATTTCATCAATAAAATATACATAGCATCTCACGGCATTATCACATATATATATCAAGCCGAATCATCAAAACCAAATATTCAATCATTTAACTAATAACATAATATATATATTAAGCTCAAACATAATAGTCTAGCTACTTTCATATGACTTAATACATTTACAACTTTTAAATGATCCAAACAGAAGTTAGCCTAAACACATAGAGCAGGATATTATCATTTCATAACTTGACATGCGGTACATACACATAATTGTACATAAGTTTATTCAATCACTTAATTTATTATATGTCCTATTCATATCCTTATTCATGCATCCACATATATGATATAAATGAAATATCAAGGAATAATTTTTCGAAATCAACTTACAACCAAACCGAACATAGATAATGTAACACCCTAAACCCGGCCCAAACATTATGTCCGAATTTGGTTTGTTACAGAGGAAAACATTTTGAAACTCCTTTTAAGCTGATTTAATTTTTGGTTAAAACATCTCATTTTTAATTATCTTATTAAAAACCATTGAGTTGTATGAGGAAACCATTCTTAGTTTTGTTAAAAATTTACTAGGTCAGGTTGTTACAGATTTCTAATGTACCCAATGGCACAATAAAACATTTTACGTTTGATTTTGAGGAAACATGTGTAATCATTTTTAAAGACATTACATGGTTTAAATAAATTATCCAGAATATATAAAATAATAAAATAAAATCATAGGAGACCTTATTACAGCTTGAACAGGTAAATCCAATAATAAAAATAAAATAAAATTCAAAGTCCATTTATATCAAATTTCCACCGCATGGCCACCTGGAGTCCATCCGGCTCCTCATCCGCAATCTACGAGTCACCTGAAAAATGTTAAAGGAGAAGGTGAGTCACCAAGACTCAATGTGTAACCCTTCCCTGGTTTAATGCCACATCATACACAATTTATAACTAATAATCATGCACTAAGTTTGACATGCACCCATCCTAGCCATCCAAACGCCTTTCTCTACCCTGTGTGGTACCAAACCACTGGTGGTGCCAAACCACTGGTGACTTAAAGTCACGAAATCCATCATATTGTGGTGCCAAACCACTGGTTGGGCCAACCCACGTGTGATACCAAATCACTGGCGTCAATCCCATAATATAAACCGTGGGGCCAACCCACTGTGGTACTAAGCCACTGGGACGAGACGCTATGAGGTGCCAAACCTCTGGAGGTGCCAAACCTTTGGTGACCATAGTCACTAAATGTGGTACCAAACCACTGGTCTCCATCGACACGAATATCACTTCCCCCTCCACTCGTTTAACCCACATCAATCAAGGATATTCATTTAACAGAGATCATGCCAACATGTTCGTTTAGCAACATACATAAAGTTACCATTAGCCAGAACCATATATACCAAATATGTCATGCTTCCCAAAAGCATCATAAAGAAAGTCATAACGACAAGACTTACCTGAATCCTTGCTTATACCATTATGGTATTAAATCCCTCATCTACACAAGTCAGATTTAACATACACAACCACTTGGCACATTAATTAGTTTTAAAGTGTGTAAGTACACACCTGATGCCAACGATAGCTCTAAATCCCGAAGAAACCAATCGGCCACACAAGATTCCCTTGCCCTATATTTGGCCATACCCATGTTAGTGCCTCTGACCATTCGGCCAAAACAACATTTATCCAAAGGGTTAATATTTGAACCCGAAAACCTTACCTAACACTTTTGAGTACTAACTTCAGCCCAGGATATGCGATTCTGCTTCACTTCCTACAATCGGCCATCATCAATATTAATAGCCTTCGGCTTAATCGAATACTAAATAAATAAAATCGATCCTTACCACCTTACCCAAAACCGATTGATCAAAGATGATGGATTCACTTGCTCGCTCCCAAATCCCGAAGGCCCTATAGTCAATCGGTTTCAACACTGATTAGCCATTAATGTATTTTGACTCTTCCCATTAGATTTAACTCGACAAAGAAACAAGAGAACAGAATAAAGGGCATTCGGCCATCACTTACCTCACCAACCGATTGGAGAACAAATAGAGGAGAACACCTTTGCTTGAGATTCGGCCAACACTAATCAAAAGGAAGAAAAGAATTCGGCTAGAGTTAGGGAGTAGATTCGGCTAGATAGAAAGAAAATAGTGAGAAAAGGGAGATAGTAGTTTCAGTTTTGAGAAGAAAAGAAAAGAAATAGATTGAAGATGATGGTGTAGGGGATTCGGCCAAAGTCTAGAAAAAAAAAAGAATGGTTTTCGGTTTTGATAAAGGTTGAAAAGAGAGTGAAAGCAAAGAATTGAAAGATAGAATATTGGGAAGAGGGAAATTCGGCTATTGCAAAAAGGAAAAGAAAAGAAATCAAATGAAGATATTCGGCACTCTCCCCCCTATGCTTGCCGTCCACTCCTATCATCAAGGAGTTCAAAATTTCGGCAACTCCTAAAAATTCTCTTTGCCACTAATTCAAACAAATTTGAATTAGTCAAATGCCTATTTTCTCTCTGCCAACTATTATAAATTAATCCAATAAAATCCAAATAAAAATCCTACTAATATCATCATTATCCTGAAGTTTAAAATTGAGAAATTCTCTCCCCTTATTGCCGTCCAAACATAGGCTCCCCTTGCTCCCCTTGTGGCGTCATCTCTAGCCCTTTAAGTGGCCTCCCTTTTGCCACTTTTCCAAGGCCTTTTTAGTGTCAAATAATCCTTCATTTATCCTCGTAACCCTTACTTACTAAGGCTCCCTAACTTTAAAGCTTAAAAATAAAATTCTTCCACTATTCCGAGCCTACTCAAGACCCCTAATTAAGTCTTATTACACCACAGAAAATATCACAGCAATTCAATCACAAGAAAAATAATTCAATCACAAATAACCCCTATTTTAGGATGTTACAGTTCTACCCTCCTTAAAAATAATTTCGGCCTCGAAATTACCTGATCAGAAGAGATGGGGGTATTGCTGCCGCATCACATCCTCTGGTTCCTACGTAGCTTCCTCTGCAGCATGGTTCCACCATAGCACTTTCACCAAAGGTACAGTCTTCCTACGTAGAACCTTGACATCTCGATCTAAGATCTGAACTGGTTCGTCCTCGAAAGATAAGTCCGAGTTTACCTCAATCCCAGCCACTGGCACAACGTGTGATGGATCCGACCGATACCGTCTAAGTATCGACACATGAAAGACGTTGTGAATTTGACTCAACTCTGCCGGCAGCTCGAGCTGATAAGCTACCGGTCCCACTCGCTTCAACACTGTATATGGCCCGATGAACCTTGGGCTTAGCTTTCCTTTTCGCCCAAATCTTAATACCTTCTTCCAAGGCGACACCTTCAGAAAAACCTTATCTCCTACTGCATACTCCATTTCCTTACGCTTAAGATCAGCATAAGACTTTTGCCTATCTGACGCTTCCTTAAGACGAGCTCGGATCACCTTAACCTTATCTTCAGTTTCCGTCACCACCGACTCGAACATAGGCTCCCCTTGCTCCCCTTGTGGCGTCATCTCTAGCCCTTTAAGTGGCCTCCCTTTTGCCACTTTTCCAAGGCCTTTTTAGTGTCAAATAATCCTTCATTTATCCTCATAACCCCTACTTACTAAGGCTCCCTAACTTTAAAGCTTAAAAATAAAATTCTTCCACTATTCTGAGCCTACTCAAGACCCCTAATTAAGTCTTATTACACCAGAGAAAATATCACAGCAATTCAATCACAAGAAAAATAATTCAATCACAAATAACCCCTATTTTAGGATGTTACAGTTCTACCCTCCTTAAAAATAATTTCGGCCTCGAAATTACCTGATCAGAAGAGATGGGGGTATTGCTACCGCATCACATCCTCGGGTTCCCACGTAGCTTCCTCTGCACCATGGTTCCGCCATAGCACTTTCACCAAAGGTACAGACTTCCTACGTAGAACCTTGACATCTCGATCTAAGATCTGAACTGGTTCTTCCTCGAAAGATAAGTCTGAGTTTACCTCAATCTCAGCCACTGGAACAACGTGTGATGGATCCGACCGATACCGTCTAAGCATCGACACATGAAAGATGTCGTGAATCTGACTCAACTCTGCCGGCAGCTCGAGCTGATAAGCTAGCGGTCCCACTCGCTTCAACACTGTGTATGGCCCGATGAACCTTGGGCTTAGCTTTCCTTTTCGCCCAAATTTCAATACCTTCTTCCAAGGTGACACCTTCAGAAAAACCTTATCTCCTACTGCATACTCCATTTCCTTACGCTTAAGATCAGCATAAGACTTTTGCCTATCTGACGCTTCCTTAAGACGAGCCCGAATCACCGTAACCTTTTCTTCAGTTTCCGTCACCAACTCTGGACCCAAAACTTGTCGTTCACCCAACTCTGTCCAACACGTAGGAGTTCGACACCTTCGTCCATATAGTGCTTCATATGGAGCCATCTGAATGCTCGCTTGATAACTATTGTTATAAGCAAATTCCACCAACGGTAGATACTCCTCCCAACTACCACTGAAATCCAAAACGCATCCTCTTAGCATATCTTCTAAAATCTGTATGACCCTTTCCGACTGCCCGTCAGACTGTGGATGAAATGTTGTACTGAAATCCAATCGTGTACCCAAAGCCTGATGCAACGCTTTCCAGAACCTTGACGTGAACCTCGGATCCCTATCCGAGATAATTGACACTGGCACCCCATGCAATCTTACTATCTTAGCCATATACAATTTTGCTAACCTCTGAAGAGAATAATCCACTCTCACCGGTATGAAGTGAGCTGACTTAGTCAGATGGTCCACAATCACCCAAACTGCGTCCTTCTTGCTGGGCGTGAGGGGTAGCCCACTGACGAAATCCATAGTGATCCTCTCCCATTTCCACTGAGGGATCTTCACTGGTTGAAGTAACCCTGATGGCAACTGATGTTCAGCCTTCACCTGCTAACACATCAAACACCTACCCACAAATTTAGTTACCTCACGCTTCAACCCTGGCCACCAAAACTGCTTCCGCAAATCTCCATACATCTTGCTTCCTCCAGGATGCATAGCGTATGGGCTGCTATGTGCATCTTGAAGAATTCTATGCCTCAATTCCACATCCTTTGGCATACAAGCTCGCCCTTGAAAACATAGCACTCCATCCCTAGACAAACTGTACCCTTCCAAACCACCATCCTGAACTTGCAACCTTCGCGCATTTAAACTATCATCCACCAATTGCTTTTCCTTAATCTTCTCGATCCAAGTTGGCTTAACTTGTAGCTCTACCAAAAGACTTCCATCGTCGTATAGACTGAGGTGAGCAAACATCGCTCTTAAGTCCGTCACAACCTTCCAACTCAATGCATCAGCCACCACATTAGCCTTACCCGGATGGTACTCAATTGAACAGTCGTAGTCCTTCAACAGCTCAATCCATCGACACTGCCTCAAATTCAAATCCTTCTGAGTCAGAAGATACCTCAAACTTTTGTGATCTGTGTAGACTATCGACTTCTCTCCATACAAGTAATGCCTCAATATCTTCAAAGCGAAGACTACTGCCGCTAACTCCAAATCGTGAGTTGGATAGTTACCATCATGCGGTCTTAGCTGACGGGATGCATAGGCCACTACCTTCCCTTCCTACATCAACACACATCCCAAACCAGTATGGGATGCATCACAATAAACCGTGAACAATTTCTCGCCTCGCAGTATGCGTAACCTGAGCTTCCGTCGAGAATCTTCCTTAGCTTATCAAAACTTTCTTCTTCGCTTCTCCGACCATACAAATGGGAATCGCCTTCCTTAGTAATTTAGTCAACGGTCTTTGCGATTAAAGAGAATCCTTCCACAAATCTCCGATAGTACTGCTAGACCCGTAAAACTTGAATTTACGCCACCGACCTAGGCGGTTTCCAATCCAACACCGCTTCAACCTTGCGAGGGTCCACTCTGATCCCTTCAGCTAATACTACGTGACCTAAGAAAGCCACCTCCCTAAGCCAAAATTTGCACTTACTGAATTTGGCATACAACTGCTTCTCCCTCAGTACTTGTAGAACTATACGCAAATGCACATCATGCTCCTCCTCCGTCTTTGAGTAAACCAATATGTCATCTATAAACACCACGACAAACTGATCCAGGTACTGCTGAAACACCCTATTCATTAAATCCATGAATGCTGCTGGTGCGTTGGTCAATCCAAATGGCATCACTAGGAACTCATAATGCCCATACCGAGTTCGGAATGCCGTCTTGTGAACATCAACCTCCTTCACCTTAAGCTGATGATAACCCGACCTAAGGTCTATCTTTGAGAACACTGATGCACCTTTCAGTTGATCAAACAAGTCGTCAATCCAGGGCAACGGATACTTGTTTTTGATCGTTAACTTGTTTAGCTGGCGGTAATCGATACACATCCGCATTGAACCGTCTTTCTTTTTGACAAACAACACAGGTGCTCCCCACGGAGATATACTTGGTCGAATAAACCCTCTATCCAAGAGCTCCTGAATTTGAGCCTTCAGCTCCACCAATTCCTTTGGTGCCATTCGATACGGTGCTATAGACACAGGTGCCGCTCCGGGTAACAAGTCTATACCAAATTCAACTTCCCGATCTGGAGGCAGACCCGGAAGTTCCTCTAGAAACACATCAGCGAATTCCCCTACCGTTCGGACCTTCTCAACTACTGACTCCTTAGCCTCCAAGGCACATATATGAACCACATATGCTTCACAGCCCTTCCTGACCATCTTCTCTGCCTTCAACGCGGACACCACATTGGATAGGTAATCTCTTCTATTACCTATCATGACCACTTTATCATCTTCAGCCATCTTAAGAACCATGGGATTAGCAGCGCAATCCAACCTTGCCTGATACTTAACCAACGTGTTTGTGGCTAATCTGATGGAACTGCCGTTTGGGGAGTTCGATTTGATCCTTGGAGTTCTAGGGGTACGTCTCTATATAGCTTGTTTACAACTACAGAGTGACCTAAAGGGCTAATTACTGTCATCTCCCTAGAAGCAGTCTCAAAGTCTAGGTTCATAGGCTCTACCACACTACTAGCAACGTATGAATGCGTTGAACCCACATCAATTAATGCAACATATGGAATACCAAAAATTAGGAACGTACCGGTTATGACGTCCGGTGTGTCACCCTCCTCGCGACGCCTCGCTGCGTAGACTAAACCAGGTTGCCTTACTTCTGTGTTGCCTGCCCCTCTTCTCGGAATTTCGCGACCTCGATTAGAACCATTGCCTCTTCTACCATTACCACGACCCCTCTGTGGTGGTCCCACATTTCTAACCTGAGCATGGTTCTGACCCTCTGGCTGATTCTTAGCTAACTTCCGAGGACAGTCCCTTACACGGTGATCCAAAGATCAACATTCAAAACATCCCCTTTCACCGGTCCAACAACCTCCCCAATGTGACTTCCCACAACGATTACACTGAGCCGGTCTCTGATTAGTAGCCATGGGCCTTCCTGCCTGATTTGGCCCTCTCTGCCTAGCCCGTTTCTGTGCATTACCACCCGATCCAGACGACCCAAATCCTCTTTTCTGCTTGTTCCTATCGTAGTTCTATCTCACGGACTCCTTGACCCCTTCGGCTACCTTAGCCTTTTCTACCAGAACAGCAAACTCACGCTCCTGCTGTGGGGTAATCAGCAACCTTAAATCATCCCTAAGTCCGTCTTCAAAGTGGACACAACGATCATGATCAGTTGACACAATTCCCCTAGCATAGCGGCTCAGCCTTAAGAACTCTGCCTCATACTCAGATACCGACTTATTTCCTTGTACCAATCCCAGAAAGGCTTTCCTCTGAGCATCAGTGTAGCTGGTGCCCACATACTTCTTCTGATAAGCAGCTTTGAAGTACTCCCAAGTAAGATCATCTGCCGTAGCACTATCCCGAACCGTGAGCCACCACTAATATGACTCATCCTTTAGAAGCGACACCACTCTTTTTAGCTTCTCCTCATTTGTCAGATCGAGATCGTCCATGATTCTCTCAGTCGATTCTAACTAGTACTCCGCCGCACTGGGTGCCACGCCCGACACACCCCGGAATACCTCAGCTCCGTTGGATCGGAGTCGCTCGGGTACAGATTTCCAAGCTCCCATACCTCCACTAGCCCTAGCCACCATCTCAAGGACTCGCAGCACAGCTTACGATACTGTCTCACCCTCTGTCTGATCCTGTTCCTCAGCTCCAAAAGTTGGGGGTGGTGGTGGCGGTGGTACCTCATTCTCCGACCCCTGACCCGACCTAACGGGTTCTGACACGGTCATCCTGCCTCTACCACGTCCACAACGTCCACGTCCTCTAGAGCTCATTCTAACTATTGCGCTTTTAATCTAATTAAGAAATTTTTATGGATTTGTACGTGTTTCACTTTGATTATCCGCGAAGAAATTTTATAAAGAAAGTTTGATAGAGATTCTTTTGAGCAATCAAGTTTTAAGTCCTCTATCCTAGTTCACACAGAAAAGCACATCCATTCCCTAATACCTTTCATACTTATTCACTCTTCGGGCATTTCTGTCCGTTTCTACCCCAGGGGTATTTTCGTCATTTTCTTACAGGGGTATTTTTGTAATAAACCACAGAAATTTTAAAACTTTAATAAATCAGGACACTTGGAAATTTCCAAAACTGGATGGTATTTCTGAAAATTTGTCAATTTAAAGGTGCAGTTGAATTTTGGAAACCAGGGTATTTTGGAAATTTTATTAATCAGGGGTAATTTTGTAAATTTCAAAAGTGAGGGCATTATTTTGAAATACAGAATTTTGGATACTTTTGCAAAGTAAGAGAATTTTGTTGAAATCGGGGTAATACGGTAATTTTGGAAACCAAAGGCATTTTCATAATTTTGCCACTAGGGGCATTTTGGTAATTTTGTAAGTCAGAAATATTTTGAAAATTTTTCAAAAATAAATTTTTGCTATTATTTAAAAGAGTATTTTAATGGTTTTAAAAACTAAAGCTTTCATAAAACATGGCTAATCCCTTTTGAGTTTTAGTTATTGGTTTAGCCTATGACCGAGTCCTCTTGGTTAGGGTGAACCGAAGCTACGCACCAGGTAGGAATCCCGCGAAGAGGAGGTGAGTCACGAGGACTGCTTAAGTACCAAGCTCTTCCGGATCCAATCCTAGACATGCGCACCAGGGTTACCACACCCTAACTTGGCGACTTGGTCTTAGGTTTGTTCAATTAGGCACTTAGAGTCTTATGTCTTTTGTTGGAGTACACTAGTCCTAAAGTTCAAACTCCTATCATACTATCTACGTTCCATACCTACCCTTCTACAAATAATAAATCACACAGAAGTTAGAGGTACTTACCTGGGCAGATTGGTGCCGGAGACTCGGTGCCATGCTGTTCAAAGTCAAAAATATTTTACAAAGGCCTACCAAAACATTTTTTGGGCCTTGGGCCCCCACAGCCGAGCTTTGAACTGGGCTCGGATACCAATTTTGTAACACCCCAAACCCGGCCCAAACATTATGTCCGAATTTGGTTTGTTACAGAGGAAAACATTTTGAAACTCCTTTTAAGCCGATTTAATTTTTGGTTAAAACATCTCATTTTTAATTATCTTATTAAAAACCATTGAGTTGTATGAGGAAACCATTCTTAGTTTTGTTAAAAATTTACTAGGTCAGGTTGTTACAGATTTCTAATGTACCCGATGGCACAATAAAACATTTTACGTTTGATTTTGAGGAAACATGTGTAATCATTTTTAAAGACATTACATGGTTTAAATAAATTATCCAGAATATATAAAATAATAAAATAAAATCATAGGAGGCCTTATTACAACTTGAACAGGTAAATCTGATAATAAAAATAAAATAAAATTCAAAGTCCATTTATATCAAATTTCCACTGCATGGCCACATCGAGTCCATCCGGCTCCTCATCCGCAATCTACGAGTCACCTGAAAAATGTTAAAAGAGAAGGTGAGTCACCAAGACTCAATGTGTAACCCTTTGTTGGAACGCCGATACCCCATGGCGCAGCAGAATAAAATTAGATCCGGCGATCCAAACCATGGATCCATGTGTGAGGAACGAATCGGGGTGAAATAAAGGTTTCGAAATTACCAAAACTTCAATCTGAGTAGACAGCGACGCCTTGGCAACAAGAGTTTTGATCTACTGTCGAATCAAGCCACAACCTTTTCGATGTCGGCCTCTACGTGATTCACTCGGTTTGACTATGAACGGAAGAAATCTCCAAAACTATTTTGGAGGTTTATTTGCTTGACGGCTGCTAGACCTAACAAGCAATCTCTTAGGGTTTTCACACAAGCTTTGCCTCTTTTAAATACCTTTTATATTGGGTATCCTTTTAATTGGGCCTTTTATAATGGGTATTTTTTTTTCATTGGGCCCATTATTTGGTATCCTTTTAATACCCTTTTATAATTGGTATCTCTTGAATGTATCATAAGATTAAATAAATATAATAAAGTTTTTAACCGAAAATTATAATTACATTAATTATATCCAAAAATTATAATTACATTAATTATAATAAGGATTTCGGTAAACTATATTTATTTAAATTTATATATGAATCAAATTCATATATTAATAGAATTATGTTGTCATTATGTGTACAACATCCTTGTACATATAATATGTTCAATATTTGATTGCCCAATTAAATTAATTCTTTAATTAATTTAATTCATGTGACAACTAAAAACAATACCAATTATATTTTATTCCGTTCATTTAAACCATAGGGTGTGACCACAGAGGTTCTTGCAACGTTAGCGATAATAATAGAACGATTCTAATGTCACAAACAATGAGTGGCATCTAGCAATGCATCATTGCTACCTAAGTTACAAGAAGTCATGATTCCATATAACTTTTTGTGATTAACCTTTCATACATTAATCCTTAAGTCCTTTATCTTTGGAATGGACACAAGTCATGGAATAGTCACACTTGTATAGTCCATCCCATGTTTCTTGATATCTTGAGTAGACTATGATATACAAATTAGTATGACATCTCATGTGAACTTATTTGAGCATGGCCATGCATTTCTAGTCTCACTCAATCAAGTGGCCTAAGATATTACTCCCATTATGTAGGAGGAACTTATCCTATATTGATCAACCATATCCCTCTACATAGATTGTGGTATATCCAACATCAGTCTTTAGAGAACAACCAATTATGGTGTACGTTTGACTGTATCAAAATATACAACTCACGATGTTGAGATAATAATTATCTCAAGTCTGAGGATCATATACATATTAATCACTATGAGTAATGTTGTGACAATTACATAATAATCCAATAAACATACTCATAATGAGTCAATCCAATATGTTGTTCTCTAACACACATATTCATGCATTGATTTTGACAATCCACATCAATGACAACTCTTTATCATCAATCAACTACATGTTAGTCTTAATGCATTATTGTTGTCCTAGTCAACAATAATACTCGACTAAGGATCTTTTAAGAATAATCATATTATTCTTAGGACATTATTATAAAACAGTTTATTTATACACACAGAAAGAAAAACTGAAATAATAATGACAACGCTTTATATTAATAAACATGGTAAATTAAGTATGTTATTACAACCATCTCATGATTGGTCTTTGGGCATACTCTTACACCCTTCCCCCAGTTTAATGCCACATCATACACAATTTATAACTAATAATCATGCACTAAGTTTAACATGCACCCTTCCTAGCCATCCAAACGCCTTTCTCTACCCCGTGTGGTACCAAACCACTGGTGGTGCCAAACCACTGGTGACTTAAAGTCACGATATCCATCATATTGTGGTGCCAAACCACTGGTGGGGCCAACCCACGTGTGATACCAAATCACTGGCGTCAATCCCATAATATAAACCGTGGGGCCAACCCACTGTGGTACTAAGCCACTGGGACGAGACGCTATGAGGTGCCAAACCTCTGGAGGTGCCAAACCTCTGGTGACCATAGTCACGAAATGTGGTACCAAACCACTGGTGTCCGTCGACACGAATATCACTTCCCCCTCCACTCGTTTAACCCACATCAATCAAGGATATTCATTTAACAGAGATCATGCCAACATGTTCGTTTAGCAACATACATAAAGTTACCATTAGCCATAACCACATATACCAAATATGTCATGCTTCCCAAAAGCATCATAAAGAAAGTCATAACGACAAGACTTACCTGAATCCTTGCTTATACCATTATGGTATTAAATCCCACATCTACACAAGTTAGATTTAACATACACAACCACTTGGCACATTAATTAGTTATAAAGTGTGTAAGTACACACCTGATGCCAACGATAGCTCTAAATCCCGAAGAAACCAATCGGCCACACAAGATTCCCTTGCCCTATATTCGGCCATACCCATGTTAGTGCCTCTGACCATTCGGCCAAAACAAAATATATCCAAAGGGTTAATATTTGAACCCGAAAACCTTACCTAACACCTTTGAGTACTAACTTCAGCCCACGATATGCGATTCTGCTTCACCTCCTACAATCGGCCATCATCAATATTAATAGCCTTCGGCTTAATCGAATACTAAATAAATAAAATCGATCCTTACCACCTTACCCAAAACCGATTGATCAAAGATGATGGATTCACTTGCTCGCTCCCAAATCTCGAAGGCCCTATAGTCAATCGGTTTCAACACTGATTAGCCATTAATGTATTTTTGCTCTTCCCATTAGATTTAACTTGACAAAGAAACAAGAGAACAGAATAAAGGGCATTCAGCCATCACTTACCTCACCAACCGATTGGAGAACAAATAGAGGAGAACACCTTTGTTTGAGATTCGGCCAACACTAATCAAAAGGAAGAAAAGAATTCAGCTAGGGTTAGGGAGTAAATTCGGCTAGATAGAAAGAAAATAGTGAGAAAAGGGAGATAGTAGTTTCGATTTTGAGAAGAAAAGAAAAGAAATAGATGGAAGATGATGGTGTAGGGGATTCGGCCAAAGTCTAGAAAAAAAAAGAATGGTTTTCGGTTTTGATAAAGGTTGAAAAGAGAGTGAAAGCAAAGAATTGAAAGATAGAATATTGGGAAGAGGGAAATTCGGCTATTGCAAAAAGGAAAAGAAAAGAAATCAAATGAAGAAATTCGGCACTCCCCCCCCTATGCTTGCCGTCCACTGCTATCATCAAGGAGTTCAAAATTTCGGCAACTCCTAAAAATTCTCTTGGCCACTAATGCCTATTTTCTCTCTGCCAACTATTATAAATTAATCCAATAAAATCCAAATAAAAATCCTACTAATATCATCATTATCCTGAAGTTTAAAATTGAAAAATTCTCTCCCCCTATTGCTGTCCAAAATAAATATCAAAAAGGGAATTTTCGCGACTCGAACATAGGCTCCCCTTGCTCCCCTTGTGGCGTCATCTCTAGCCCTTTAAGTGGCCTCCCTTTTGCCACTTTTCCAAGGCCTTTTTAGTGTCAAATAATCCTTCATTTATCCTCGTAACCCCTACTTACTAAGGCTCCCTAACTTTAAAGCTTAAAAATAAAATTCTTCCACTATTCCGAGCCTACTCAAGACCCCTAATTAAGTCTTATTACACCACAGAAAATATCACAGCAATTCAATCACAAGAAAAATAATTCAATCACAAATAACCCCTATTTTAGGATGTTACAGATAAACATTATCATCATGATTAACTATTCATTATCAACTCAAACCCCAAACATAAGAGTAAAGCCATATTCGCATGGCCCTTTATACATCATATGCAAAATAACCTAAAAGAGTAATTTAGCCTATACATGCCATAATTTCCAAATGTTCAGCTTATCAAAAAGGGTACCGAAAGTTGTTGATAGTGTGATTGACTCCGACGATGATTCTCGAGCTCGAACGTAGATTTCCAAAATCTATAAAATAGTCAAATGAACACATACAGTAATGTAACATAGCCTAGTAAGTTTTAAGCAATGGTAAAGAATACAATTAATCATTATACAAATTAAATTGTTCTAACATGATCATCAATGAGCTCATAACCGAATATATATATACCTCATATTAACATTCACTAACTACCATATATAGTGGTCTCAAAATTGAATACTCACATATCATTATTCCATCCCAAACATATTCAAAATTAATAATCGCATTTCATTTCTTTAGTTTCATGAACAGGAACAACTTGCCTCATTAGTATTTATCTATTCAACTATCATACATTGCTTACCTATTATTTCCCCTCGTTTATCACCATTCATTAGTTTATATCCTTGGAGAATCTGGAAACCCGCACACATAGTGCAAATCATGTAACGTATCGCACAATTAGTGCCGTTACTTTGATAAAGTGCACACGTAGTGCCATTTACTTGTAATGTATCGCACACTTAGTGCCATTACTTGTAATGTATCGCACACTTAGTGCCATTACTTGTTATCGCACACTTAGTGCCAGATGACCGATTTCGCACACACAGTGCTCGGTATTTTAGCTCGCACATATAGTGCTCTTTAACCTATCTTCCTCATTCATAAAAACACATATAATTTTATTTTCATTTATATATACACATATTTATACATGTTCAAACAAATCATTTCTCCTACCAATTATCATCACATTCAGCACATTTAATATATATATGTACATGTTCAACAACTCATTTCTCCTATCAATTACCATCGCACACTTAATATACACATATACATATATCCACCATTTTGAATACAATCACCTTTCTCTTTTCATTTTCAAATCTACTTAACTCTTAGTACATATATATATACATATTCATTTGACTCAAATAATCAAAGCTTATATTTATAAGTAAGCTAACCTTATATTCAACTAATGCATAATACATCCCATATCACATTCGGAACTATGGGATTTAGCAAACTATTTCTATTTACCTATGCATATTAATTTAGATTAAAATTTAATTCAATCCAATTGCTTAAAAACTTACGTCGGAAATCGACGGATTAAACTTTCCGGCTATTCGTTTAACTTTGCTTTTCCCCGAACCAATCCCGATTCTTTTCGTTCTTGATCTAAATAATTTCAAATTAAGCTCATTCAAATATATTTTCATTCAATTTAATCCAAAAACACATAATTTTGCAAATTACCATTTTACCCCTGACATTTACAATTTTTACAATTTAGCCCCTATTGCACAAAACACAAAATACACAAAATTTGAACATATTCCTTTAAGGACGAATATTCATAGCTCTTATACAAACTCATACATTTAATTTATTTCACATTTTAACCCTTCAATTTACAAATTTTCACAATTTAGTCCTAATTTCTCAAAATTATCAAAATTTCCAATATAAAACATGTTAATCTAAAACATATCTTTAATATAAAATCATCAAACATCACAAACACAAATTCTCTTCAATGGCTGAACTCCAAACATGCATCAAAATTAGAAATTCTAACATGGGTCGGATAGTTCTCGAAGCAACAATCTCAAAAACGTAAAAATTATCAAAAACCGAGCTAAACTCATACCTTAATTAAGCTTGCAATATGCCGAATGAAGCTAAGTCTTCTTCTTTCTCTTTTCTTTTGTTTTCGGCCAGAAAGATGAACTTTTGCATATTCTCTTTCTTTCCATTATGTTTTATAATTTTATAACTTAAAAAATCATTTTCTTTTATTATTAATATTAACATAACATATAATAACATAAAATTACCTAATGTTCATGCATGTTGCCGTCCACTAATATTATAAAAAGGGAATTTTACAACATAAGGCCCCATCTTTATAAAGACACAACAATTTGTTCACTCAATCAATAAAAAGGCTATTTTTACCACTTATGCGATTTAGTCCTTTTTCTTAAATTAAACACACAAACGGACAAATTAATCCACGATATTTTAACACATGTTCAAACATATATCATAGATATCAAATATAATATAAAAATATTTTTTTAACTCGGATTCGTGGTCCCAAAACCAACGTTTCGATTAGGGCCAAAATCAGACTGTTACAATACGAGCTTACCTTGATCACAAAAACGACGGAATAGGATCGACTAATCCAATACTTTATCTTTCCCTCGATCTAGTTCCATACGAAGCTTAACTTGATCTAAATAATCAAATTTAATCCATTTAGTATTCATTCTATTCAATTCAGCCCAAAATACATATTTTTACAAATTTACACTTTTACCCCTAATCTTTCAACTTCTTCACAATTTAGTCCCTAGCTCATAAAAATGCAAATTCATGCAATTTAACCTACACCCATGCTAGCCGAGTTATATATATATACACACACATAGCAACCCATATTTTTCATTATTTCACACATTTACCACATAATTTTCACATTTCTCAATTTAATCCCTAATTTGCAATTTCATTCAAAATCACTTAACAAATGTTTTTTTATCTAAAAACAACCATTCATTTTATACCATTAAACTTCAAAACACATACACATTTATCAATGGTAAAACCCTAAAATTTTAACAGTTTCACAAATTAGTCTCTGGGCTAGCTTGATTAAGCTACAACGACTCTAAAAACATAGAAATCACTAGAAACCAAGCAAAAATGCACTTACATGCAATGAGACTATGGCCGAACCTTCAAAAGCATAATAATGAAGTATTTTATTCCTTATTTTTGGTTCATGAAGAAGAAAGAAATATGATATCTTTCTTTTACCTTAATTTAATTTATGTTATTTTATTCATTTACCAAATTAACCTTATTCATTAACTTAAAATTCACCTATTTAATGTCCATCTTTGTCCACTCAATTAAAAAATGGTCTATTTATCATTTAGGTACTCATACATTTAATGTCTTTAGCTATTTAATGCCTTTAGCTTATAGAACTCTAATTTTGCACCTTTTGCAATTTAGTCCTTTTTATCGAATTGAGCATTCAAACAATAAAATTTCTTAACGAAATTTTCATGCAATCATAATATCATGTTGTAGACCTCAAAATAATAATAAAATAAATATTTTGACCTCGAATATATGGTCCCAAAACCACTATTTCAATTTCACTGAAAACTGGCTGTTATAACGATGATTGATAAAAACCCGATTTTGCGCAAATAATTTTTTTTAAAAACACGAACTGGGTTTCTCAAAAAAAATAAAATAATGGCTTTTAAGATTTTCACTGCAAATTATATTTTGGTGAATGAACAAACTAACGATGGTTTCAGTAATGAATATGTAAGTGAATATGTTTTGCAAAACTCAGACACTTCTTAACAAGTAACTATACAAGATTTTTATCGAAGTAACACTAATTTCAAAACCCTTCTTCGTAACACTTCCTAATTCGACCATAACGTCTAAGCCGGGTTTAGGATGTTACAATTTACTAGGAACCTTAGGAACACAAGATGATTAATTAATAGCCATGGAGGACTTAAATTTAAGATTTTGGACTTCCTCAAATCAATTGGTCTGATTTAATTTTTATTAGGAAAAATGAGTAGCTTGAAGTAGAGGAAAGGGCCTGAATTGAGCAAGAAAGAGGAAGGATGGACAAGCCCAAAAGAGCAGTCCAAATCGTCCCATATTGCTGACCTAATCAACTTATTTTGGCTGATTTTAACACTTTCAAATCAGCCCTTGAACTTTTCCTAAATGTCATTGAAACCTCTAATCTTTTCATGCTTTCTATTTTTAGCCACAAGCTTAAAATAACAAATTCAAACTCAACCACTCCTTCTGTAACACCCCAAACCTGGCCTAAACGCTACGACCAAATCTGGTATGTTGTAGGGTTAAGTGAAAATGGTTTTCTGACTACTTTGGGAGAAACCATAGGTTTTGAAAACCTGCCGATTAAGCGATGTTTTGAAAACTAAGATTTGTTAGCTTAGGAAGAATTCCAAATTTTAATTAATCAATTTCTTACTATACTAGGTGCAATTTGAAAGAAAACGTTATTTTGTGAACTCGTATTTTTAAAACCTCATCATTAAAATTTGTAACTAAGTAGACATAGCGTCGGGTATAAGTATTATATAAAACCAAATATCAAATCAAAAAGGCCTTATTACAACAAAAATCCCCAATTTAAAAATAAATTAAAGCTGTACAAAGTTTACGAAAAGAAACGACTTTATGGCCTCCACGAGTCCGCCTCGGCTCCCAAATCCACGATCTACTGATTACTTGAAAAGTTTAGGGAAAAGGGTGAGTCACAGAGACTCAGTGTGTAAAACCATCAAACACATAAAAACGGCCCACGGCCCACAACCTCATATCTAGCTCATACATGGTATCATACAACTACATGTGTAACATCCTAAAATTGGGGTTATTCGTGTTTGCATTGTTTTCCCTGAGTTTGAATTGCTGTAACATGATTTATGGAATAATAAGGCTAATTAGGGGCCTTGAGCTGACTCGGAATAGTAAAAAATTTTATTTGGAAGCTTTAAAGGTAGGGAGCCTTAGTAAGTAGGGGTTACAAGAATAAATGAGGAATATGTGACACTAAAATGACCTTAGAAAAGTGGGAAAAGGAGGGCCACTTAGGAGCTGCAGGTGACGCCACCAAGGAGTAAGGGGAGCCTAGGTTCGAGTCATGGAATTCCCTTTTTATTTCCTTATTTGAACGGCAAAGAAGAGAGAGAAAAGGCTTGAAATTGATGATAGGATAATAAGGGATAATAATAATATTTCTTTTATGATTAATAGGATTATTATTTGAATAATCTTTATTAAGTGGCAAGGAGGAAAAATAGGCACTTGGGAATTTAAAATATTTTGAATACTTTTAAGTTGGTGGCTAAGAGAAAATCAAGGAGGTTGCCGAAAATTGAACTCCTTGTTGGAGTAGAGCGGACGGCATGGAGTCTTTGTGAAGGGGGGAGTGCCGAATTTTTGTAGCCATTTACTTGACAATTTCGGCTAGCATTCTTCCCATTTACCATTCCTTTTCCTTTTCTTTCTCAAAGCCGAACATTCCTCCCTCTCATTCCTCTCCTTCTTTTATTTTTCTTTCTTTCATAAAACCCTTGTGCCGAAACTCACCTTGCTCCTCTTTGCCGAATCCCTCTCCCACTTTCACTTTCTTTTCTTCTCTTTTCCACACTAGCCGAACTCTCTTCTTTCCCTTTTGTTAAACTTTAGTCGAATCTCAAGCAAGGGTGATCTCTTTCAACTTCTCCTTCAATCAGTCCTGAGAGTAGGTAAGTATTCATAGCCAAAACTCTATAGTTCCTCTTCTCAGTTCCTTGCCGATTTCTATTAAGGGTAGGTGCCGATTCCGGCAGTTGTTAATCGAGGGCTTCTAAACACTTTTGGTAACCGATCTCTTCTAGGTACTCAGGAAACGTAAAGCAGTCGATTCAGGCCCTGATCTCTAGTATTCGATCTTGGTAAGTAATGGTAAGATCTAATTTAAGCAAGTTATTTAGTTAGTGATTATAAGCCGAAAATTTCTAACATAAGGCTGCCGATTATTAGGAAAGCAGAACGCTTGGAGTAATTATTTAAAGGCACTCGGGTAAGGATTCGGGTTCACAAAAAAAGAGAACCCTTTTAAATATTTGGTTTGGTCGAATAGGCCATAGTACTAACTCCCATGTTTGGCCGAATATAGGGACAAAGAAAAGCTTGTGTGGCCGATTTGTCTATTCGAGTTTAGGACTATCGTCGACATCAGTTGTGTACATACACACTTATAGCAATTAATAAAACCGTGTTAAACACATATTGTATGTAAATCTGTTTTATGTAGATACGGATTTAGTACCTTAACGGTACAAGCGAGGACCCCGGTAAGTTTCTGTTTGTATGAGATTATTATAACATTTTTGGGAAGCATGGTTTATTTGATACATGTGATAAATGTATGAACTCTGTTATGACGGTTTAATATGGGTTGATGAGAGGAGGGGGCCGTATTATTAGTGTCGACGGACACCGGTGTTTTGGTAACACCACGGTGACTACGGTCACGAGGTTTGGTACCTCCAGAGGTTTGGCACCTCATAGCGCCTCGCCCCGGTGGCTTAGCACACCACGATGGGTTGGCCCCACGAGATGATAATACGGGATTGGCGCCGGTGATTTGGTATCACACGATGGGTTGGCCCCATCAACCGATTCGTGTCTTGGGCACCGGAGGTTTGGCACCTCCGGTGATTTGGCATCACATCCGTGACTATACGTCACCGTGCTTTGGCACCAATGGTGGTTTGGTACCACAACAGGGTAGACAGAGGCGTTTGGTTGGCTAGGTTGGGTACATAACCTTATGCATGTTAATTGTTATAATTTGTGTATGAAATTGGTTTAAACCGGGAAGGGTTACATCTCGAGTCTTGGTGACTCACCTTCTCCTCTATTTTTCGGGTGACACGTAGCTCGCGGATATGGAGTAGGAGGGACTCGAGGTGGCCATGCAGTGGACATATGATTTAAATGAACTTCAAATTTTAGTTTATTTTATTTTTATTGTTGGATTTATTTTCATCAAATTGTAATAAGGCCTCCTAGTACTTTATTTTATGCTTGAATATTTGTTTTAACTATTTATTTATAAAATGAGTTCACTGGTTTCTAAAAGCAATCGTAAAAGTTTTTAAAGTGCCATCGGGTACCTCTAAAATATATTCTTAACTTGACTTAACAAATATTTTCAAAGTAAGATCTAAATAAGGGTTTTACACCACTCAAAGGTTAACAAACTGACTACTTTTTACTAAAAAGTTAATTTAGTTTTAAAATTTTCCAAATATTTTCTAAGTAGCAAACCAAATTCGGTCACAACGTTTGGGCCGGGTTTGGGTTGTTACAAAATTGGTATCAGAGCCCAGTTCAAAGCTCGGCTGTGGGGGCCCAAGGCCCAAAATGTTTTGGAAGGCCTTAAGGAATAATTTTTGGGTTTTTAAGCAGCATGGCCCGAGTCTCCGGCACTGATCCGCCCAGGTAAGTACTTCTGAACCTCTTGGTGAATTATTTCTTCTGTAGAAGGGTAGGAAGCATGGAACGTAGAATAGACTTATAGGAATATTGAACCCTAGGATTAGACTACTCAAACACAAACAGAACATAAGACTTAATGAACTAAACCAACCTATGACTTAGTCACTGAGCTAGGGTGTGGTAACCTCTGTACGCATGTCTAGGAGTGGATCCGGAAGAGCTTGGTATTTAAGCAGTCCCCGTGACTCACCTTCTCTTCGTAGGTATCCTACCTGGTGCGTAGCTTCGGTTCACCCTAACTCGGCGGGCTCAGTGGTGTGGCAACCTCTGTGCGCATGTCTAGAAAGGTTCGGTGGGAGCTTGGTATTTAAGCAGTCCACGTGACTCACCTCCTCTCCACTCGAATTCTGCCTGGTGCATAGCTTTGGTTCACCCTGACCAAGAGGGCTCGGTCATAGGCTAAACATAACGACTAAAACCCGAAAGGGAACTAGCCATGTTTTTGAAAAAGAGGAAAACAACAAAACCCTAGTTTTTCAAAACTTTTAAATCACTCTTTCAAATTTGAGAACAACTATTTTTACAATGTTTTCCCCGAAAAACTTGATTTGTGAAAAATTACAGAAATACCCTTAGGGGGTAAAATTACTAAAATACCCTTGGTTCATAAATTTCAACGCAATGGTTTTGCCCGAAAATTTCATTATTTTATCAAAATCCAACAACTCTACTTTGATTATCATCAATAAAATACTTTGGTTTTGGAAAATTACGAAAACGCCCTTAAATTGTAAAATTACCGAAATGACCATGGTTTTTGAATCTTTACAACATCACCTCTTAAAAAGGAAAACTTTCAAAAAGGAACCCTCCGAGTTTTACAACTGTTAAAACATCTCTGAGTTTCAAAATTACAAAATTACCCCTGATTGACAAAATTACCAAAATACCCCTGGTTTCTAAATGTTGCCATATCTCTAAATTTTGCAAAATTTTTGAAACACTCTCCAGTTTTGGGAATTCCCAAGTGACATGCTTTATTAAAATTTTACAACTTTTCTTTATTACGAAAATACCCCTGTAGGGAGATGACGAAAATACCCCTGGGTTAGAAATGGGCAGAAATGTCCGAAGAGCGAATAGGTATGGAAAGTATTAGGGAATGGATGTATGAACTCCCTTGTGTGAACTAGGATAGAAGACTGGAACCTTGTTTGCTCGAAAGAATCCCTAATTAAGCTCTATCCATAAAATTTCTTCGCGAATAAGGAAGTGGAACAAATTCTAACGCATAAAATTTTCTTAATCAGTAAAAGCGCATAGAGATAGAATGAGTTCTAGAGGACGTGGACGCCGTGGATGCGGTAGGGGTAGGATGACCGTGTCAGAACCTGTCAGGTCGGGTCAGGGTTCTGAAAATGAAGTACCACCGCCACCACCACCTCCTACTTTTAGAGCTGAGGAGCAGGATCAAACCGGTGGTGAGGCAGTATCGCAAGCGGTATTGCGAGTTCTGGAGTTGGTGGCTGGGGCTGGTGGAAATTTGGGAGCTCGAAAATCTGTTCCCGAGCGAATTCGGTCTAATGGAGCTGAGGTATTCCGGGGTGTGTCGGGAGTGGCACCTAGTGCAGCAGAGTACTGGTTAGAATCTACAGAAAGGATTATAGACGACCTTGATCTGTCTAATGAGGAGAAATTGAAAGGGGCAGTGTCGCTTCTGAAGGATGAAGCGTATCAATGGTGGCTTACGGTTCGAGATGGTGCTACGGCAGATGATCTGACTTGGGATTACTTCAAAATCACTTATCAAAAAAAGTATGTGGGCACCAGCTATACAGATGCTTAGAGGAAAGCCTTTTTGGGATTCGTTCAGGGAAATAAGACGGTGTCTGAATATGAAGCAGAATTTCTGAGGCTGAGCCGCTATGCTAGAGGCATCGTGGCTACCGAACATGAGCGCTGTGTCCGCTTTGAGGACGGGCTTAGAGATGAGTTAAGGTTACTAATTGCTCCACAGCAGGTTCGTGAGTTTTCGTCTCTGGTAGAAAAGGCTAAGGTAGCCGAAGGTGTCAAGGAATCTGTGAGGCAAAGCTATGATAGGAATAGGCAGAAGAGAGGCTTTGGGTCGTCTGGGGCAGGTGGCAATATTCAGAAAAAGGCTAGGCAGAGTGGGCCAAATCAGGCAGCAAGGCCCATGGCTACCAATCAGAGACCGGCTCAGTGTAATCGCTGTGGAAAATCCCATTGGGGAGGTTGTTGGACCGGTGAAAGGGGTTGCTTTGAATGTGGGTCTTTGGATCACCGTGTGAAGGATTGTCCCCGGAAGCGAGCTCAGAATCAGCCAGAGGGGTAGAACCATACTCAAAATAGGAATGTGGGACCACAGAGAGGTCGTGGGAATGGTAGAGGAAGCAACGGTCCTAACCGAGGTCGTGGAATTCGAGGGAGTGGTGTGCAGCAAACGAGAGGCTAGGCACTGGCTTGGTTTATGCAATGAGGCGTCGCGAGAGAGGAGACGCACCGGATGTCATAACCGGTACGTTTTTAGTTTTTGGTCTTCCTTATGTTGCATTAATTGATGTGGGTTCGACGCACTCATACGTTGCTAATAGTGTAGTAGAGACTATGAACCTAGACTCTGAAACTGCTTCTAGGGAGATGACTGTAATTAGCCCTTTAGGCCATTCTGTAGTTGTGAACAAGCTTTATAGGGATGTACCCCTAGAACTCCAAGGGGTCGTATTTGTAGCTGATCTGATGAAACTGCCATTTGGGGAGTTCGATTTGATCCTTGGAATGGATTGGTTGGTTAAGTATCAGGCGAGATTGGATTGCGCGGCTAAGCGCATGGTTCTTAAGATGGCTGAGGGTGATGAAGTGACTATGATTGGTAATAGAAGGAATTACCTATCCAATGTGGTGTCGGCCTTGAAGGCTGAGAAGATGGTCAGAAAAGGGTGCGAGGCGTATTTGGTTCGCATTTGTGCTTTGGAGGCTAAAGAGTCAGAAGTGGAGAAGGTCCAAACGGTTGGGGAATTTGCTGATGTGTTCCCAGAAGAACTTTCGGATCTGCCTCCAGACCGGGAAGTTGAATTCGAGATAGACTTGCTACCCGGAACGGTACCTGTGTTATAGCACCGTACCGAATGACACCAAAGGAATTGGTGGAGCTAAAGGCTCAAATTCAGGAGCTCTTGGATAGAGGGTTTATCCGACCCAGTATATCCCCGTGGGGAGCACCTGTGCTATTTGTCAAAAAGAAGGACAGGTCCATACGGATGTGCATCGACTACCGTCAGTTAAACAAGTTAACGATCAAGAACAAGTATCCGTTGCCTCGGATCGATGACTTGTTCGACCAACTGAAGGGTGCCTCAGTATCTCGAAGATAGACCTTAGGTCGGGCTATCATCAACTTAAGGTGAAGGAGGTTGATGTGCACAAGACGGCATTCCGAACAAGGTATGGGCATTACGAGTTTCTGGTTATGCCATTTGGATTGACCAATGCACCGGCGGCGTTCATGGATTTAATGAATAGGGTATTTCAGTAGTACTTGGATCAATTTGTCGTGGTGTTCATAGACGACATATTGGTTTATTCAAAGACGGAGGAGGAGCATGACAGGCATTTACGTATAGTTCTACAAGTATTGAGGGAGAAGCAGTTGTACGCCAAATTCAGTAAGTGCGAATTTTGGCTTAGGGAGGTGGCTTTCTTAGGCCACGTGGTGTCAGCAGAAGGGATTAGAGTGGACCCTCGCAAGGTGGAAGCAGTGTTAGATTGGAAACCGCCTAGGTCAGTGGCGGAAATCTGAAGTTTTCTGGGTTTAGCGGGGTACTATCGCAGATTCGTGGAAGGATTCTCTCTAATTGCAGTGTCATTGACTAAGTTGCTAAGAAAGGGAGTTCCTTTTGTATGGTCGGAGAAGCAACAGGAAAGTTTTGAGAAGCTAAGGAAGATTCTGACGGAAGCTCCGGTGTTGGTATAGCCTGAGGCAGGGAAGTTATTCACGGTCTATTGTGATGCATCCCATACTGGGTTGGGATGTGTGTTGATGCAAGAAGGGAAGGTAGTAGCCTATGCATCCCGTCAGTTAAGACCGCATGAGGTTAACTACCCGACGCACGACTTGGAGTTAGCAGCAATTGTTTTCGCTCTGAAGATATGGAGGCATTACCTGTATGGGGAAAAGTCAATAGTCTACACGGATCACAAGAGTTTGAGGTATCTCCTGACTCAAAAGGATCTAAACCTAAGACAGCATCGATGGATTGAATTGTTAAAAGACTACGACTGTTCAATTGAGTACCATCCGGGTAAGGCTAACGTGGTAGCTGACGCGTTGAGCCGGAAGGTCGTGACAGACTTAAGAGCGATGTTTGCTCGTTTGAGTCTATATGACGATGGAAGTCTTTTGGCAGAGCTTCAGGTTAAGCCAACCTGGATTGAGGAGATTAAGGAAAAGCAGTTAGTGGATGAAGGGTTGAAGGTTAAGAGGATGCAAGTTCGGGATGGTAGTTTAGAAAGTGCAGTTTGTCTAGGGATGGGGTACTATGTTTTCAAGGGCGAGCTTTGTATGCAGAAGGATGAGAATTGAGGCGGAGAATTCTCCAAGATGCACATAGCGACACATGCGCTATGCATCCGGGAGGAAGCAAGATGTATAGAGATCTACGGAAACAATTCTGGTGGCCGGGGTTGAAGCGTGAGGTAACCGAGTTTGTGGGAAAGTGTCTGACGTGTCAGCAGGTTAAGGCTGAACACCAGTTGCCATCAGGGCTACTTCAACCAGTAAAAATCCCTCAGTGGAAATGGGAAAGAATCACTATGGATTTCGTCAGTGGGCTACCCCTTACGCCCAACAAGAAGGACGCAGTTTGGGTGATTGTGGATCGGTTGACTAAATCGGCTCACTTCATACCGGTGAGAATAGATTACTCACTCCAGAAGCTAGCAAAGTTGTATGTGGCGGAGATAGTAAGGTTGCATGGTGTGCCAATATCGATTATCTCGGATAGGGATCCTAGATTCACGTCAAGGTTCTGAAAAGTGTTGCATCAAGCTTTGGGTACACGATTGGATTTCAGTACGGCTTTCCATCCACAGTCTGACGGACAATCAGAAAGGGTGATACAGATCTTAGAAGACATGTTAAGAGGATGCGTCTTGGATTTCGGTGGTAGTTGGGAGGAGTATCTACCGTTGGCGGAATTCGCTTATAACAATAGTTATCAAGCAAGTATTCAAATGGCTCCATATGAAGCCCTATATGGACGAAAATGCCGAACTCCTACATGTTGGACGGAGTTGGGTGAACAACAAGTTTTGGGTCTAGAATTGGTTACTGAAACTGAGGACAAAGTCAAGGAGATTCGGTCTCGTCTCAAAGAAGCGTCAGATAGACAGAAGTCTTATGCTGATCTGAAGCGTAAGGAAATGGAGTATGATGTAGGAGACAAGGTCTTTCTGAAGGTGTCGCCTTGGAAAAAGGTGTTGAGATTTGGGCGAAAAGGAAAGCTAAGCCCAAGGTTCATTGGCCCATATACAGTGTTGAAGCGAGTGGGACCAGTAGCTTATCAGCTTGAGTTGCCGGTAGAACTGAATCAGATCCACGACGTCTTTCATGTGTCGATGCTAAGACGGTATCGGTCAGATCCATCACATATTGTGCCAGTGGCTGAGATTGAGGTTAATGCAGACTTATCTTTTGAAGAAGAACCAATTCAGATCTTAGATTGAGATGTCAAGGTTCTACGTAGAAAGTCAGTGCCCTTAGTGAAAGTGCTATGGCGGAACCATGGTGTAGAAGAAGCTACGTGGGAACCCGAGGATGTGATACGGCAACAATACCCCCATCTCTTCTGATCAGGTAATTTCGAGGCCGAAATTATTTTAAGGGGGGTAGAACTGTAACATCCTAAAATTGGGGTTATTCGTGTTTGCATTGTTTTGCCTGAGTTTGAATTGCTGTAACATGATTTATGGAATAATAAGGCTAATTAGGGGTCTTGAGCTGACTCGGAATAGTAGAAAATTTTATTTGGAAGCTTTAAAGGTAGGGAGCCTTAGTAAGTAGGGGTTACAAGAATAAATGAGGAATATTTGACACTAAAATAACCTTGGAAAAGTGACAAAAAGAGGGCCACTTAGGAGCTGCAGGTGACGCCACCAAGGAGTAAGGGGAGCCTAGGTTCGAGTCATGGAATTCCCTTTTTATTTCCTTATTTGGACGGCAAAGAAGAGAGAGAAAAGGCTTGAAATTGATGATAGGATAATAAGGGATAATAATAATATTTCTTTTATGATTAATAGGATTATTATTTGAATAATCTTTATTAAGTGGCAAGGAGGAAAAATAGGCACTTGGGAATTTAAAATATTTTGAATACTTTTAAGTTGGTGGCTAAGAGAAAATCAAGGAGGTTGCCGAAAATTGAACTCCTTGTTGGAGTAGAGTGGACGGCATGGAGTCTTTGTGAAGGGGGGGAGTGCCGAATTTTTGTAGCCATTTACTTGACAATTTCGGCTAGCATTCTTCCCATTTACCATTCCTTTTCATTTTCTTTCTCAAAGCCGAACATTCCTCCCTCTCATTCCTCTCCTTCTTTTATTTTTCTTTCTTTCATAAAACCCTTGTGCCGAAACTCACCTTGCTCCTCTTTGCCGAATCCCTCTCCCACTTTCACTTTCTTTTCTTCTCTTTTCCACACTAGCCGAACTCTCTTCTTTCCCTTTTGTTAAACTTTAGTCAAATCTCAAGCAAGGGTGATCTCCTTCAACTTCTTCTTCAATCAGTCCTGAGAGTAGGTAAGTATTCATAGCCGAAACTCTATAGTTCCTCTTCTCAGTTCCTTGTCGATTTCTATTAAGGGTAGGTGCCGATTCCGGCAGTTGTTAATCGAGGGCTTTTAAACACTTTTGGTAACCGATCTCTTCTAGGCACTCAGGAAACGTAAAGCAGTCGATTCAGGCCCTGATCTCTAGTATTCGATCTTGGTAAGTAATGGTAAGATCTAATTTAAGCAAGTTATTTAGTTAGTGATTATAAGCCGAAAATTTCTAACATAAGGTTGCCAATTATTAGGAAAGCAGAACGCTTGGAGTAATTATTTAAAGGCACTCGGGTAAGGATTCGGGTTCAGAAAAAGAGAGAACCCTTTTAAATATTTGGTTTGGCCGAATAGGCCATAGTACTAACTCCCATGTTTGGCCGAATATAGGGACAAAGAAAAGCTTGTGTGGCCGATTTGTCTATTCGGGTTTAGGACTATCGTCGACATCAGGTGTGTACATACACACTTATAGCAATTAATAAAACTGTGTTAAACACATATTGTATGTAAATCTATTTTATGTAGATACGGATTTAGTACCTTAACGGTACAAGCGAGGACCCCGGTAAGTTTCTGTTTGTATGAGATTATTATAACGCTTTTGGGAAGCATGGTCTATTTGATACATGTGATAAATGTATGAACTCTGTTATGACGGTTTAAGGGTTGATGAGAGGAGAGGGCAGTATTATTAGTGTCGACGGACACCAGTGTTTTGGTAACACACAGTGACTACGGTCACCAGAGGTTTGGTACCTCCAGAGGTTTGGCACCTCATAGCGTCTCGTCCCAGTGGCTTAGCACCACAGTGGGTTGGCCCCACAGATGATAATACGGGATTGACGCCAGTGATTTGGTATCACACAATGGGTTGGCCCCATCAACCGATTCGTGTCTTCGGGCACCAGAGGTTTGGCACCACCAGTGATTTGGCATCACATCTGTGACTATACGTCACCAGTGGTTTGGCACCACCAGTGGTTTGGTACCACAACGGGGTAGAAAGAGGCGTTTGGTTGGCTAGGTTGGGTACATAACCTTATGCATGTTAATTGTTATAATTTGTGTATGAAATTGGTTTAAACCGGGGGAAGGGTTACATACTGAGTCTTGGTGACTCACCTTCTCCTCTATTTTTCAGGTGACACGTAGCTCGCGGATATGGAGCCGGAGGGACTCGAGGTGGCCATGCAGTGGACATATGATTTAAATGAACTTCAAATTTTAGTTTATTTTATTTTTATTGTTGGATTTATTTTCATCAAATTGTAATAAGGCCTCCTAGTACTTTATTTTATGCTGAATATTTGTTTTAACTATTTATTTATAAAATGAGTTCACCTGGTTTCTAAAAGCAATCGTAAAAGTTTTTAAAGTGCCATCGGGTACCTCTAAAATATATTCTTAACTTGACTTAACAAATATTTTCAAAGTAAGATCTAAATAAGGGTTTTACACCACTCAAAGGTTTGAACAAACTGACTACTTTTTACTAAAAAGTTAATTTAGTTTTTAAATTTTCCAAATATTTTCTAAGTAGCAAACCAAATTCGGTCACAACGTTTGGGCCGGGTTTGGGTTGTTACAACATGAATGCATCAACCTAGCCCAACCTAGTTGTTTTTTCATCCTCTACATGCCATCCCGTACCAGCCATCACACCGTGGGGATTTCTACAATCAACCTTTCATCCGCTACACACAGTCTTGACAGTCATGCTATCAGTTATAATATCGATCACTATGTGTGTAACATCCCGAAATTGGGCCTAGGAGAATTGAGCCCAATGGGCCTTAGGCGTAGTAGCGTTTAAATTTTTGGATAACAAGAGATCGGCTTAAATGCTAGTTAGACCTATTGGATAAGTGATTTTGGAATGTTAGAGGGCTTCTATGAAGTCCCGGGATAAAATATTGGCTTTGGGGAAATTTTGGTTTTAGGTGAAAAAAACCCTGGAAGTTGGCAGATAGGCCTTAAGAATAAAATATGAAGAAAAATGACACAAGTGGAGTGTGTGGTGTAGTGGCAAAGTGACGCCACATAAGAGACAAGGGAGTGACGCCACAAGGAAGGAAGGAGGTCCAAGGTTCAAGTCTTGGCTTTTGCATTTTGGTTTCTTTTTACTTGGATCTTAGAATTTGGGCCATAGTTTATATTTAGTTGCACATGGTTTAAGGCACAAGAGGAGCTTGTGGCCAAGTGGTTAGCGGCATGGATTATGTTGCAAGGAGCACAGGTTCGAATCTCGTGAGAAGCAAGGAGTATTTATTTTCATGATGCAGACGGGAAGAGTTTGATTGAATTTAAACTCTCTCGACGAAGGGATCCCACATCGGAAAGACACAAAGAATGAAGGTGAAGAGCTAGCTATATAAGGAGCATCCTAGGAGGAGAGTAAACACATCTTGGAGGCGTTTGGGCACAAGAGTGGTCGAGCGCGGATTAGCCCTGCAGTCCTATCGGGTGTGTAACTCTCTACTCTAGTTGTAGAAGCGGCAAATGCCGGAAGTGCCGATCACGGCAATAGTAGTTACACCACGAGCGTGCGAGCGCACGTGTGGGGCTTCAACGCAATAGTTGAGGCCATCTGTAGTATTCTAGTGGGTTGGGGCTGCTTGGGCCTCGATGGGCCGAAGTGGGCCCAATGGGCCCGTGGGCCCTTATGAGTAAATTGTGCGATTGTGTAGTATATAGTGAACTAGACTAGGTGGAACTTATATACATGGCTAGATTTGTGCTAGGTGGGCCACACGAGCGTGTGGGCCCGAATGGGCCGAAATTGGGTTTTAGGCCCAATCGTCCGGTATGACCGGAAATGGTAGCTGACTCACTAGTGGCGGCATTAGGCCTTCGGAAAGGCCATTGCAGGTGTGAATTTACAAAAATACCCTTGGTGGGTAAATTATGAAAATGCCCTTGGTAGGTAAAATTACAGTTATACCCTTAGAGGTTGATTAGCATGATTATGTTGTTTAGTTTTGGCCGATTGTAGGGGAGGCTTGATCTCGCATATCTCGGGTTGTGGCTAGTGCTCGAACAGCGTTAAGGAAGGGGGATCTAGTGCGTTAGATCTTGATCTACGGAATTTGATAGTCGCGTTAGTAACCAGGTGTGTACACACACACTTTATAATTAATTAATGTGCTAAGTATTTTGTGTATACTAAATCTGATTTGTGTAGATTTGGGATTTAATACCATAAAAGGTATATGCAAGGATCCGGGTAAGTTCTTGTTGTTATGATGCTTTTGGGAAGCATGACATATTTGGTATATGTGGCACATAAATGGCTGATGGTGAATTCAGTGTATGTTGTTAAATAAACATGTTGGCATGATTTCTATTAAATGCATATCTTTGATTGATGTGGGTTAAAGCAGTGGGGGAAGTGATATTTGTGTCGACGGACACCGGTGGTTTGGTACCACATTGTGACTACTGATCACCGAGGTTTGGCACCTCGGAGGTTTGGTACCTCATAGCGTCTCGCCCCGGTGGCTTAGCACCACGGTGGGTTGGCCCCTGATTATATTAAGGGATTGGCGCCCGGTGATTTGGTATCACACGATGGGTTGGCCCCATCAATCGATTGTGTCTTCGGACACCAGAGGTTTGGCACCTCCAGTGATTTGGCATCACATCTGTGACTATAAGTCACCAGTGGTTTGGCACCACCAGTGGTTTGGTACCACACGGGGTAGACAAAGGCGTTTGGATGGCTAGGTTGGGTGCATGACTTAGTGCATAATTGTTAATTATAAACTGTGTATGAAATTGCTTAAAAGCGGGAAAGGTTACACATTGAGTCTTGGTGACTCACCTTCTCCTTAATATTTTTCAGGTGACGCGTAGATTGCGGATGAGGAGCCGGATGGACTCGAGGTGGCCATGCAGTGGAAATTTAAATTAAATGAACTTTGAACGTTATTTTATTTTATTGTTGGTTTCATTTTGTTTAAGTTGTAATAAGGCCTGCTAAGGATTTTATTCTTATTATTTGATATGTTTGGATAATTTGTAAACTACTTAATGATTTCAGAATGGGTGCACATGTTTTCTTAAAATCTAAACGCAAATTGTTTTATCGTACCATCAGTACATTGAAATCTATAACAACCTAACTTAATAAATTTTCAAATAAACCTAGGAATGGTTTTCTTTATACCCCTCCTTTGTTTTAAAACAAGGCAACATCTTTTATCAAAACTTAAACCGCTTAAAAGAATTTTTAAACATTTTCTCAGTAGCATACCAAATTCGATTCGTAATGTTTGGGCGAGTTTGGGGTGTTACAAAAGTGGTATCGAGCCAGTTCAAAGCTGGTGTGGGGGCTCAAGGTCCAAAAAGTTTTGGTAGGCCTTTTTGAAAAATGGTTTTGGTTTTAGACAGCATGGCAGCGAGTCTCTGGCACCGATCCGCCCAGGTAAGTACCCCTAACTGATGTTTGCATATGATCCTGATGATGTACGATATGAATGAATAGTGATAGTAGGCTACCCTAGAGACTGAAACCTATAGGACTTTGTGAACTCACGAAAACAAAACTCTGTAATAAGAACTATTCATAAGATTGTGCCTTAATACACAGTGGAATAACTACTAATGCATAAAACTTTTAAAGCAGATAAGTCGAGACATTAGATATAGAGTTGGGAGCGTATGAAATATTAAATCATTTTAATTGCTAGGTGTTTTTGAGTATGGGTAGGAGTTTTAAATTCTAGTTAAAAGTATATTAGTTTTATTAAGATCAGAGTGCGCAGCAAGAGCATAGTGTGGCGGGTTAGAATGTGTGACTGTTAGTTAGCTAAAAATTTTGAGGACGAAATTTCATTAAGGAGGGTAGATTTGTAACATCCCGAAATTGGGCCTAGGAGAATTGAGCCCAATGGGCCTTAGACGTAGTAGCGTTTAAATTTTTGGATAACAAGAGATCGGCTTAAATGCTAGTTAGACCTATTGGATAAGTGATTTTGGAATGTTAGAGGGCTTCTATGAAGTCCCGGGATAAAATATTGGCTTTGGGGAAATTTTGGTTTTAGGTGAAAAAAACCCTGGAAGTTGGCAGATAGGCCTTAAGAATAAAATATGAAGAAAAATGACACAAGTGGAGTGTGTGGTGTAGTGGCAAAGTGACGCCACATAAGAGACAAGGGAGTGACGCCACAAGGAAGGAAGGAGGTCCAAGGTTCAAGTCTTGGCTTTTGCATTTTGGTTTCTTTTTACTTGGATCTTAGAATTTGGGCCATAGTTTATATTTAGTTGCACATGGTTTAAGGCACAAGAGGAGCTTGTGGCCAAGTGGTTAGCGGCATGGATTATGTTGCAAAGGAGCACAGGTTCGAATCTCGTGAGAAGCAAGGGAGTATTTATTTTCATGATGCTGGACGGGAAGAGTTTGATTGAATTTAAACTCTCTCGACGAAGGGATCCACATCGGAAAGACACAAAGAATGAAGGTGAAGAGCTAGCTATATAAGGAGCATCCTAGGAGGAGAGTAAACACATCTTGGAGGCGTTTGGGCACAAGAGTGGTCGGGCGCGGATTAGCCCCCAGTCCTATCGGTGTGTAACTCTCTCTACTCTAGTTGTAGAGCGGTAAATGCCGAAGTGCCGATCACGGCAATAGTAGCCACACGAGCGTGCGAGCGCACGTGTGGGGCTTCAACGCAATAGTTGAGGCCATCTGTAGTATTCTAGTGGGTTGGGGCTGCTTGGGCCTCGATGGGCCGAAGTGGGCCCAATGGCCCGTGGGCCCCTTATGAGTAAATTGTGCGATTGTGTAGTATATAGTGAACTAGACTAGGTGGAACTTATATACATGGCTAGATTTGTGCTAGGTGGGCCACACGAGCGTGTGGGCCCGAATGGGTCGAAATTGGGTTTTAGGCCCAATCGTCAGTCGGTACGACCGGAAATGGTAGCTGACTCACTAGTGGCGGCATTAGGCCTTGAAAGGCCATTGCGGTGTGAAATTACGAAAATACCCTTGGTGGGTAAATTATGAAAATGCCCTTGGTAGGTAAAATTACAGATTATACCCTTAGAGGTTGATTAGCACGATTATGTTGTTTAGTTTTGGCCGATTGTAGGGGAAGGCTTGATCTCGCATATCTCGGGTTGTGGCTAGTGCTCGAACAGCGTTAAGGAAGGGGGATCTAGTGCGTTAGATCTTGATCTACGGAATTTGATAGTCGCGTTAGTAACCAGGTGTGTACACACACACTTTATAATTAATTAATGTGCTAAGTATTTTGTGTATACTAAATCGATTTGTGTAGATTTGGGATTTAATACCATAAAAGGTATAAGCAAGGATCCGGGTAAGTTCTTGTTGTTATGATGCTTTTGGGAAGCATGACATATTTGGTATATGTGGCACATAAATGGTCGATGGTGAATTCGGTGTATGTTGTTAAATAAACATGTTGGCATGATTTCTATTAAATGCATATCTTTGATTGATGTGGGTTAAATGAGTGGAGGAAGTGATATTTGTGTCGAGCGGACACACCGGTGATTTGGTACCACATTGTGACTACTGGTCACGGAGAGGTTTGGCACCTCGGAGGTTTGGTACCTCATAGCGTCTCGTCCCGGTGGCTTAGCACCACGTGGGTTGGCCCCACAGATTATATTAAGGGATTGGCGCCCGGTGATTTGGTATCACACGATGGGTTGGCCCCATCAATCGATTGTGTCTTGGACACGGAGGTTTGGCACCTCCGGTGATTTGGCATCACATCCGTGACTATAAGTCACCGGTGGTTTGGCACCACCAAAGTGGTTTGGTACCACGGGGGTAGACAAAGGCGTTTGGATGGCTAGGTTGGGTGCATGACTTAGTGCATAATTGTTAATTATAAAGCGTGTATGAAATTGCTTAAAAGCGGGGAAGGGTTACACATTGAGTCTTGGTGACTCACCTTCTCCTTAATATTTTTCGGTGGCGCGTAGATTGCGGATGAGGAGCCGGATGGACTCGAGGTGGCCATGCGGTGGAAATTTAAATTAAATGAACTTTGAGCGTTATTTTATTTTATTCTTTGGTTTCATTTTGTTTAAGTTGTAATAAGGCCTGCTAAGGATTTTATTCTTATTATTTGATATGTTTGGATAATTTGTAAACTACTTAATGCTTTCAGAATGGGAGCACATGTTTTCTTAAAATCTAAACGCAAATTGTTTTATCGTACCATCAGGTACATTGAAATCTATAACAACCTAACTTAATAAATTTTCAAATAAACCTAGGAATGGTTTTCTTTATACCCCTCCACTATTTTAAAACAAGGCAACATCTTTTATCAAAACTTAAACCGGCTTAAAAGAATTTTTAAACATTTTCTCTGTAGCATACCAAATTCGGTCGTAATGTTTGGGCCGAGTTTGGGGTGTTACAATGTGACCTTAAAATCAACTGTGGCTTAGCCACCGATCACGATGTGACCTTATAAATAGATGTGGCAACGCCACCGATCACTATGTGACCTTATAAACAAATGTGGCAGCGCCACTGATCACTATGTGACCTTATAAACAAATGTGGCAGAGCCACTGATCACTACGTGACCTTATAATCAACGCTTCCCCTTTATCATCATATCTATATCCCATGCACAACATATATGTCATCATGAATGCAACATGCTATTATCAAAGCAATAAACTATCACATACATCCAACCTCACATTTAGTTATTACAGATACGTACCTGGCACTCCTTGCCTTACCCATAAGGGTATTTCGACTGTATACACAGCTCTTTCCCAGTTTTTCAGATTAATATTACAGTTAAAATAAAGTGTGTGAGGGTTTACACACCTGGTAACACACAAAATAACACTCTCTATGTCGACACTATCGATAGCAAAAACGACTGCTATCTACCTATGACTCTATTCTGAAGCCGGTCCATAACCCGGTGGCCAATCTCGGACTGCTGACACCGCACGTTTCTTAAACTTAGGGGCCTTTGCCTGATCGGTATTGGGTTCCACCAAAAGATCTTATCAGATGATACTATAAGGAAATATGGTTGTTTAACAACAACACAGGGTTAAGATAACGAATACGATAAGCGAACCTAAACAAAAATCTAAAGGGAACACCCCTTACCTTAAAATCCCAAAAAGAGAGATAGGGCTCAGAGATTAACGGTTTCTGGCTTGAGATTCAGATGATTTGCTTTACTTCGATTCCCGAAATATACGCTGCAAAGAGAACACAAGAAAATAAGAAGAAACATAAATCCAACCGATGGCCTCACCAAGCCAATTAGCCATTCGACTTTGGCTTCCAAAACTGAAAGAGAGAGATAAAGAAATAAAGAAATTGCCTCTTACCTTAACACAGAAGATCCAAGCGCACCTAAGAGGATTCGGTACTAGCACAACAATAGAGAAGATTCGGCAATGACGATGGTAGAAGAGAACAAGATGAAAGAACCGAAAATGAAAATAAAAGAACTTCAAATGGAGGCTTAGGAGTTTCGGCTTTAGAAGAATCAAAAGAGAAAAAATGTAGGAAAGAATGGCTAGGGAGATTCGGCTTGTAGAATAGGTTTAGAGAAGAGAATAATGGGCAAGGAATATTTGGCTTTAGCAGAAAATGGAGAAGAGAATGAGAGTTTAGGGGTTTCGGCTTTTGAGATAGAACACCTAAAGAAGAGAAATAGATGAGAAACAGATTTTGGCTTGGCAAGAAAGGGTATAGGAGTTACCTGGATGCGGTTATGGTGCTTTAGGAAAACGCAAGGAAGGGAAGGGAATTCGACTAGTAAGGAAAAAAATGAGAAGAAGAAAAGTGGAGAACCCTAAGCTGATAGATGAGAAAAGAAGTGAAAAGAATAGGATTTGAAGCTACAAAATTCGGCACCTATACTCCCAAAGCCGAAAATGCACAAAAGAAATATACAGGTTCCTATGGCCTAGGTGAATTTCGACACACCCCAACACAACCCAAAAACTGATTCCCCCCTCTACCAAGTGTTTGAAATTCGGCCAACACCAAGATCACATGCGCATCCCTTTCTTTTCTCCTCCATTTCCTCCTGATCACCCATTTGAATTAATTTGAACATTTCAAACTCCCCTTTCTTCTCTCATCCACCCATTCAAATTATTTGACTCAGTCCACTCTGCCATCCTGAAGTGTCCCAATTGAATTCTGCTTCTGCTCTCCTTGACGCCAAAAAGAACTCCCAAAATGAGCTCCAAGCGACTTGAACCTGCTCCATCTCTGCTTCCTTGTGGTGTCACCTTCCAACCCTTATGTGGCGTCACCTTGCCACTTTACCAACACCTTGCTTATGTCAACCAAACACAACCAATATCCCTTAGGTCCTATTCCAGCTAGCTCTTCCACTGAAGTGCCCAAAAAGAGAATTTTGGCCAGGGCTTCGGCTTATCCCCGGGCCTTTCCTAGACTCCCATACACCCTAAACTAGCACATTAAACAAAGCATACACACAAAACACATCAAATGCATTGCCCCTAATTTAGGATGTTACACCTTCCACTTGCATGGCTGACCATAGGATGAGGGATTGACTTCTATTTTTAGCCAAATTGAGCTACTAATATCAAGTATAAATAACCCCCCTCACTTCCTCATTTTTCATCCATCACTTTACACATCATTCTCATTTTTCTCTCTTCCATTGTTTTTCTTGTTTTCCATTTTCTTTGTCTTCCTTCCTTTGCTGATTTTCCCTCTTGAAAAAGAGCTAGCACGCCATTTGGAGTAGTAGCATTCAAGTGTTCGTGAAGGTCTTGGATCGATAGAACGAGCAGAGAAGAAGAGGAGCGCATTAACTGAGATTTGTTTTCTAGTTCCCTTCTCTTTATTTTTTCCGTTTATGTTGTTATCATGAACATGAATATTTGTTGTGTTGTTGTTCTTGAATTAATTAAAATGACTTAAAATTCTTTCTTGTTAGATTAATTGCATTTTGTCCACTTAGATTGTTAAAAATGTGTTTGTGTTGTTATTAGATCTTGGTAAATTGTTCAATTAAATAAAATCATACTTATGTTATGCTTGGATTTTAATTGTCGTAACAATTGAATTAATTATTAAATGGATTGAAATTGTAATTAGTTGAGACAATATTTAATTGGTGCATGTTTAATATTTTAAGGTAGTTGAGGGTTAAATTAGCGATGGTATTAAACAATACATTAGCCTTGCGTAACTTGTAATATTATTGTGATTAAATTGTTTCAATATAGCGATATATTGTTGCCTCACTTAATCTTATACTTGCTTATAAAAATTTGATTAATTGTTTGAATTGACATAGAGATATGTTGAAGAGATTAATGGGTTTAGTAAGTAAGTATGTGCATTAGTTAACAAGGTACCAAGTTAACATAAATTTATTCGTAATATCACAGACATAGTATTAATAATTCTAAGTTAAAGAATAAAAATGATCTAACACATTTTTGTCATAGTGGTTGAACTCATTTTTAGAAATCGTGCATTGGAATTTTTAATTTTATTTTTTTAGTGAATCACTTAGTATTTCTACTTTTTATATCACCTCTTTTCAATCAAACATATTTTTCTTCACCAATTTGTTTAATTTTTGCATTTCACAAATATTTTTTTGCACAGTCCCTATGGGTATAATAACTCAACATTCTTGTCACTTTATTACTTGATACTACTGTGTACACTTGCATATTTTTGTCATTCCATATATCCTTATTCTCTTTGGGATAAATCTGTTCTCCCAATATGATCCTTTTTTTATATTACAGTAACCATTACATCTTCCTTAATGAAAAGTCAATTGCTATCAAATAGTAATAAATTCATTCATCACAAAGACGAACAACTCGTGGCTATGTTTACATCAACCATGTAATGCCAATGAGAGGATATCATTTACCTATGTTTCGGGTTATGAATTCTACTGTTATGAATGATGCTGCTTACTACAGAAGTCATATACCTAGCGCACCAAATTTTGGTTCATTATTTATTTGAACCCAGGTTTTTACTTACATCAAAGTATACAAGTCACAGATATATAGTCTGTCATCCACTCAAGATTTAGATATGCGACACTATGAATGTGACAAGTGAATAAATTCATAAACAGATCCAAGATCTATTCTTCTTGGGTCTAGTCCGATGTACTGTCAATCCAGTTAGTCACATCTATGTCTATATCTTTTGGGAGTCATCTACTCCGATACCCAAGATAATACATGTAACAACTCGTTTTTTAGTGGTGTAAGAAATGGTAGTTTCGGTGCCATAATTCCAACTAGTGAGTTAATAAATATTATTTATTTAATATTTACGAGTCTACTAGAGTGTCGTATTAAAGTTTGGTTTAGTGGTTTAGATGTTTGGTTGGTTAATTATGTAAAAAGGACTAAATCGTAAAAGCTGAAAAAGTTAATCGCTATTAAATTATATGTGCTAAATGGATATAGAATCATAATTTGAGGGTTTTACATAGACATTATATAGTTTAAGTGGGCGGTTAGTGCTTTCTATTAATAAAATTATGTTAAAATATTTATTCTTTATTGTGACCTTATTGAGCTGTTTGTATTCAATGCATAATCTCAAAGATCCATCTTTCTTCTTTACAAACAGGACTGGAGCACCCAAGGTGAAAAACTAGGCCAAGCAAATCCTCTGTCAATAAGTTCTTGCAATTGTGTTTTTAGTTCTTTCAGTTCAGTAGGAGCCATTCTGTAAGGTGCAATAATATTGGAGTTGTTCCTGGCACAAGGTCTATAGAAAACTCCACTTCTCTAACTGGTGGCAACAGAGGTAATTCCTCTGGAAACACATCAGAAAACTCAGAAACAAATGGCACTGACTAAATCTTTGACTCAGTTACTTTAGTATCCAATACATACGGAAGATAAGCATCATACCCTTTTTTGATACATTTCTGAGCTGAAACTGTTGAGATCATATTAGATGAGCCATCCAATTTATCAGATTCAACATGAAGTAATTCACTATTCTGACATTTCAACACAATATATTTCTATTTACAATTCACCATTGCATCATGCTGAGTTAACCAGTCCATTCTCAAAATCACATCAAATTCATCAAAGGCAATATTATCAAATTAGCCAAAAAACAGTAACCCTTTACCATCAACGGACAATTTTTATAGATTTTATCCACCATAACACATTGGTCCAGGGGATTGGAAACTTTAACCACAAATTTAGTGAATTCCATAAGAAAATTTTTAATAGTTACTAAGTTTGTGCATATATATGAATGTGTAGAACCAGGACCAATCAAAGCAGTAATATCAATATCAAATAAAGAAAATGTACTAGTTATGATGTCTGGTACAGACACATCTTCTCTCGCACGTATAGCACATGTCCTTGCCGGTGCTCGTGCCTTAGATTTAACTGTTGAATCTTTTGTAGCACTTCGGCTACCACTAACATTTCTAGAATGTCGAGGCGGTCTGCCTCTCGAGGCAGGATTACTCAGTTTTGGAGTCTATTCAACATCTTTTTCAACCCTTTCTGGGTAATCTCTGAGAAAATGGTCAAATGAACCATATCTATATCAGTCCCCACTTCTCAGATGACATTCCCGAAAATGAAACTTATTACAATGTTTACATTTTGGTTTGGGATTACCGACACTCCTAACACTTGTTACTGATGGGGATGAAGTCCTCGGGTTAGAGCGTTGAAAACTTTGCTCTTTTCCAAAATATCCAACAGATGAAGTAAAACGATCCTGGTATTTTTTTGATTTCTTTGAAACAAATGATTGGGACTTACCCATAATTCTTTTACCAAAAACCCGAGCTTCTCTCTCAGCTTGTTTCTTTTCTTTACTCAATTCTTCAGCTTTATGTGCCCGATCAGCCAGTATTGCAAATTTTCTTAATTCAAGGATACCAATCAACAACTTAATGTCTTCATTTAAACCTTTTTCAAAGCATTTACACATCTCAGCCTCAGTTTGGACCCATTCTCTAGCATATTTACTCAGCCAAACAAATTCTCGTTCATATTCAGATACAGTTGTAACAACCCGATCTAGGGCCTAGTCAGAATAGTGATTACGAGACCATAAATCAGAAGTAGAAATATGTGTTTTATGATATTTTTTTATGAGGCTTATGATGTGTTTGCATGATTGTATGAAAATTTCATGAGGAAATTTTATTTATTAGTGATTAAATTGTCCATTACGACTAAATTGCAAATATTAGAAAACATGAGATTCTAGAAGATTTAAGTATGAAATAGAGTTATAAGATTTAAAAAATGTCATTATTTAGCAATTAGACCAATATATGTCAAGATGGACAAAAATGGACATGGGAAGGAAAAATCTTAAGAAAGAGGCCTTAAGGGTATTTTTGTCATTTGGTAAATAAAAGATTAAAAAGGGAAAACAAAGTCAAAATTGTGTTCATCTTCTTCTTCCATGGCCGAAAATCATTGAGGAAGACATAACTAGGGTTTACTCATCTTCCAAGCTTGATAGTAAGTGCATCCTAGCCCCGTTTTTAATGTTCTTCGTATTTTTGAGATCCTCGTAGCTCGATTTAGCTACTTCTAGCTATATTTTGAGCTAGGGTTTATGTTAAAAAAATTACCCATGTATGACATGCATGTATTTTGATGTTTTAAGGAAGAATATGGAAGTTTGATATATGATAAACATATTTTTCTAAGTGATTTTCATGAAAAATGCATAAAAGGACCAAATTATAAAATTTATAAAAATGGTCATACATAAGTGAAATAGTGGAAATTGGGGGCTATTGCAGTTAAGAAAATAATTTGTTTAGGCTTAAAATACAAGGAAGTTGAATAAAAATCATTTTACGAGCCTAGGGGCAAAAGTGTAATTATAAGAAAGTTTAGGGGAAAAATTATAATTTTGCCAAAGTATGATTCTTGAGTCAATTTAATCAAAGTGAGTATTAAACAAGTGAAATTGTTATTATAGATCAAGAAACACAAAGCCCGGACCGAAATGGAGGCAAGAACAAAGTTTTGGACTGAATCGAACATCGACACCTATTTTGAGTACTGAGGTAAGTTTGTGTGAAATTAAAGTTTCATAGTGTTTTTATATTTTAAATTACTTGATATTATGATAAAGAATACCATTCCTATGAAAATCGACTAATGAAGCCTCGATTAGAATATGATGAGAATATGCTAAGTTGAAGTCTCGGTTGAAGATTCGGTATAACGAGGATACCTATGTCACGACATGAGATAAGGGAGGTCCCGTATAAGACCATGTCTGGGACATGGCATCGGCATCAAATGTAGGTCCTGTAGAATACCATGTCTGGGACATGGCATTGGCACCGAATAAGAAAGGTCCCGTGTAAGACCATGTCTGGGACATGGCATTGACATCTATGTACGATCTCGTATAAGACCTTGTCTGGGACATGGCATCGACATCGAGTTAAGAGATCCCGTGTAAGACCATATCTAGGATATTGCATTGGCATCAAGAGGTGATTCCATGTAAGACCATATCTGGGATATGGCATTGGCATCGTGTTACATGTATGATGAGATTGAGTATCCTCTGATATTCTGAGTAGTTCAACGGGCAAAGGAGCTAAGTATGCAAAGATGACAAAAAGCTAAGCTATACGAAGAGGACAAAGAGTTACATTTAAGTTGAGGATGATAATGATTTACGTTCAAGATAGCATAAGTGTTAAATTATGCGATGAAGTTATACAGGTACCATGAGTGAAATACGAGTTATGAAACTATAATGTGATATGTGATGGGCAAGCGAAAGTATGAGTAAGTATGTCAAAGTACTTGAGAACTTGTGTTGTTATTATTCTATGAGATGAATGGATTTTACCATGAGCATTTATATTGTTATTTTAATTCATGCAAACTTACTAAGCTATATGCTTACCTCTCTCTTTTCCTTTTTCCTTATAGTAGCCAAGCTAGCTCGGGGATCGTTGAACGTTGGAGCTCAGATCACACTATCAACCATTCTTTTGGTATAGTAAAGTTGATTATTTTGGGTATGGCATGTATAGGAACTTGGTTATTTTTTGTTATGTCATATTTGAAAACCAAAGTGTTGGCTACTAATGTTATACACTCATTTTGTAAATGGCCATTAGGAATTGGCCAATATTTGTCAAGTTTCTTATTTTCAATGATGATAAGTTTTATGAAGTGAAAGTTCATGCAATTAAAGAAGTAAAATGTGAAGTGTATGAATGATTATTAGTGATTCTTCATAGTGTATTATTCCCATGTTATGTGTTGCTTGTATTGGCATATGTGTGTTTATGTTTCAGGGTGGCAATCGACTTGGAAAATAGCCTTTTAATTGTCCACACAGGTAGACACACGGGCGTATGTCTAGGCTGTGTGTGACACACTGTCAGCCCCATGGGTGTGCTGATAGGCCGTGTGTCCCTGCATCAAGTTTGTGGGAATTCAATTCGTCACACGGGTGTGTGACTAGGCCATGTGCCCTTAAGAGTTTGCTGACGTCATAAATAGAATGCTAAGGTTTTCACACACAGGTGAGGACATGGGCGTGTGTCCGGCTGTATGAAAACCCCTGTGGGTTGGAAATGAAAAATAAATTCCACACGGGCTAAAACATGGGCGTGTGTGACCACACAGCTTGCCCGCATGGGCGTGTTCCATTCTATACGGGCATGTGGCCCTGTTTAGGGAAAAATTTTCTAAGTGAGCAAAAGTTTTTGGTTTAATCCCGAAACCTTTCGTATGTATGTTTAGGGCCTCGTAGGTCCATAATAAGGATGTTATGAATATGAATGAGAAGCTTTAAGTTGAAATGAAATTTTATAGCCTGATGTTGTATGTTTAAGTAAGTTAAGTCTGGTAATGCCTCGTACCCTCTTTTAGCGTCAGACACGGGTAAAGGGTGTTGCATTTAGTGGTATCAGAGCTACGATTTAGTTGATTCTCAGACTAATGTAGCATAAACATGAGTCTAGCTATACATGCCATACACATGAGTATTTACATTATGATTGTGTGACGACTCATGACGATTTAAATTGTGTTTCATATAGTAAATGGATCTTGAAAGAGCTGTGGCAGATGATGTAGAAAGTAACGCGTCGGTTCCCATCGAAAGGACGGTGCCAAATGAAAATGAGAACAGACCTACGACTGTAAGTCAGAGAGGAGGAGGAGAAGAGGCTAGGGAAGCCTTTCTCCATATGATGAATGCATGGTATACGGAGTTCGTTCGTGCGAACCCGAATGCACAACCCCTTCCACCCCCACCTATTCCTCAGCCTACCCCTGTAGCTCCCCAAGTGGTTGAAGTGGTAAGAAGAGAAAAGCCTCCAATTGTGAGAATCCGAAAACAAGGAGCCGAGGAATTTCAAGCTAGTAAAGATGATAATCCGGAAAGAGCAGAATGTTGGCGTGAAAATGCCATCAGGTTATTTGATGAATTATCTTGCACACCTGAAGAGTGCACGAAATGTATGGTGTCTGCCTTAAGAGATTCCGCTTATTAGTGGTGGAACACCCTTGTGTCGGTTGTACCAAGGGAAATGATCACGTGGGATTTTTTCCAGGAAGAGTTCCGAAAAAAGTACATAAGCCAAAGGTTTATCGACCAGAAAAGAAAAGAATTCCTTAACTGAAACAAAGTATAATGACAGTAACTGAGTATGAACGTGAGTTCGTAAAGCTCAGCAAGTACGCTCGGGAGTGTATGTCCTCTGAAGCCATTATGCGTAAGAGGTTTGAGGACGGATTAAATAAAGATAACGAATTATTTGTTGGTGTTCTAGAATTGAAGGAATTTTTGTGCTAGTGGACAGGTCTTGTAAAGCCGAGGAGTTGGTTAAAGAGAAAAGAGAAGCTGAGATGGAGTCTCGTAACTTAAGAAAGAGACAAATGAACAAGTCATTTCAATCTTCATCCAAGAAGTCAAGAGACTTCCCTACCCGGTCAGCTACATTAGCCGGGTTTTCAAACAGAAGTAAGAGTAAACAGTACTCAGGGATTAAAGCTCAGACTACCTCAGTTGCTAATGTGGGGAACACTCGTGTAACATCCCGAATTAGGGCCTAGTCGGAACAGTGGTTTCGAGATCACAAATCCGACGAGGAAAATTTTATTCTTATTATATTTTTATGCTCTACAATTTCATAGAAAGATTTCGTAAAAATTTCGTTTAAAAAAATTTTGACGTTTGAGCACTCAATTTAGTCAAAAGGACTAAATTGTAAAAAGTGCAAAAGTTGAGTTCTATATATTAGAGGTGTCAAATTGCTATGAGTTTTAAATCGGAGGTCCTATTGGATAACTTGATGGACAAAAATGGGCATGAATAGGACAAAATTGAAAGAAAAGCCTTAAGGGTATTTTAGTTATTTAGTGTTTTTAATGAACAAAAAGACAAAATACAAGAAAAAAATCTACCCATCTTCTTCAAGCTGCTGCCGAAATTTTCTAGACTCCATGGCTAAGGGTTTCAACCTTTTCAAGCATCATAGTAAGTGTTTCTGAGCCTCGTTTTTAATGTTCATCATATTTTTGAAATCCCGATAACTTTGTTTAGCTATTCTACCATTATTTTGAGATAGAGTTTAATTTTAAAAATTGACCCATGTTGAATAATTGTGTATTTTGATGAATTTTGGTAGATTATGCATGTTTATGATTAGAGAAAGGAGTTTTATTAGATGATTTTCGATGAAATCGTATAAAAAGGGTTAAATTGTAAAAGTTATAAATTGGTCATAAGTGTGTGAATTAGTGAGAAATTGAAGTTGCCGTAGAAGAGAAAAATGATCAGCATGTTATAAAACATAAGAATAAGGGCTGAAGTTTAATTTACGATCATTGGGGAAAAAGTAGAAATATGTGAAAGTTTAGGGGTCAAAGTGCAATTTGTAAAAAATATGATTTTTGGACCCATATGAATAATGTGACTAATTAGTAGGCTAAATGTGATATAGATCAAAGGAATCGAGGTTCGGGCTTAAATCAGGAAAATACAAGGTTATGGATTAAAATGGTAAATTGCCGTTTCTGGATCCGAGGTAAGTTGGTGTGTTAATAATAATGCAATAATGTCATAATGTATATTTGAAATCTAAATTGTGGTATTAAATTGATTTTGCTGAATTACATATTTAGTATATTATGTTGGTGAATTGATTTAATAATATGTTTATGATAAAAGGTGACATAGGTGACATGGAAAATGGGTTGAAATGTTGTGCTTAAAGGTGTTTCTATGACTATGGTTATTATGTGAAATGGAAAGTTTATATGTGAATAATGATTTTTATTTTACTTGTTCAATAATTATTTTGCTAGATATTATGGAAGTCATTAGGTGACAATTATAATATGAGAATGTAAGGAATGTGAAATTCTCGATTGAACCTTCGAAAAACTGAGAGATACAGACAATATATAGCTAGGTCACACGAGTGATAAGAGACCTTCACCATGTGCACAAGAAAGCTACGAGATGGCAAAATTTGATATGTAGCTAGGCCACATGGATGATAAGGGACTTTCACCATGTGTGCAAGAAAGCTACGGGATAATAATTTCATATGTAACTAGGTCACATGTGTAATATTGTGTGTATACCATGTGTACAAGAAAGTTACGGGTTATGAGTAGCTAGGTCACATGAGGGGTTCCTAGTGTTGGACGCCATGTAGACAAGAAAGCTACGAGATGGAATGGCTAGGTCACATGGGTGATAAGGAGCCTTCATCATGTCTACAAGGAAGCCGAAATATGTGTAGGTGGAGCTATGTGCTGAGACCACTGAGTATTGGGCGTTTTTTGAAGGGGTTCAATGAGATAACTTACTAATGGTGATTGGTACGATCATGTTATGAATAAGTGTAGGTGTAAATGTGACCAATTGAGAAATGTGGCAAATGTATGTGTGAGCAAGTGTTTGTGTGAACAAGGGTGCATGTGACCATGTGTGTATGTGCATAATGTGTTTGATATGTGATACGTGATTGACATGGTGGTAAGGCTGGTATGGTGTAAGCGCCACTATGAATACTCGTAAATATTGGTGATGATTATTGATTTGTATGGCTAGTATTGAACATGCTTGGTGTTATGTGTGCATATATGGAAGTAATATAAAGAAAACATGGGACAGTAAAATTTTCAGTAAAATAGATTGAAACAGCAGCAGTTACGTGATTTTGAAAAATCACCATAAATAGTAGAAATTTAATTATATATTGAATGAGAGATGAAATTAAAGCTTATTGAGTCTATTTTCACATAAAAGAAATGGTGTGAGTAAACAAATTTTCTATTATGAGATATTTAAATTTTGATGAGACAGAGTCTGAATGGTTTCAGAAATCTCTTGTTCCAAATTTGGAAAATCACTAAAATTTTATAAAAATGGTTATGGTCTTTAATTTATATTCTCAGAATCCTTGGTGAGTGTAATTTTGAGAGAGACAAACGGGAAGGTTATTCAACTCTGTATAATGAGAAATTTTAATTTTAATGAAGAGGTGTTAGAGCTATCGAACAGCAAAATAGGGGAATCTTTAATGAATAAACTGTATTGATTAGATAAACCTAAAATTCTGGAAATTTTATGGTAAGAAGATATATGGGTATAGTTTTAAGGAAAATTTACGGATCTTAATTTGGAGTTCCATAGCTCCAAATATAAATAATTTAATGACTGTGACTTGAGAAAACAGCTTAACTGGAATTTGAATAAATAGAAAGAATATGAAAATAGCATGTTATCGCATTGCTTATTATTTTCATGCAAGCTTACTAAGCGTAAAGCTTACTCCCTCCTTTCCATTTCTTTTAGTTTTGTCAGGTCAGCTCAGGGTTGGAGATCGTTGGAGGTAGCATCACACTATCGAGCCATTATCCTTAGATTATTGGCATATGTATGTTAAATGTTTTCAAGTTAGTGGCATGTATAGGGACTTAATTTTTATATGATGGATGTTGTTGTGATTAGTCAAATGTATTGGCTTATATTGCTTTGTTGATTATAGCCATGAGATATGGCTTATGATGATTTTGGCTTGTAAGCCTATTTGTCCATGGTATGTGTTAATGTCTTGTTATGTGGTATAAGTGATTAAATAGATGACAAGGTCAAATACATGTGTTTGAAAAGTTTTAATTTTGGGTGAAATTTGGTAACCTAGTTTTGCATTATTGTGAATGTTTAAGTCCGGTAACACCTCAAACCCTATCCCGGAGTTGGATATGGGTGAGGGGTGTTACAACTCAACCTAATAGACTAGAATGTACAAAGTGTGGCAGACGTCATCCCGTTGAGTGCTGAGCCCATGAGAGAGCCTGTTTTAAGTGTGGTTCCCAAGATCATTTTATTAGAGAATGCCTTGAGATGGTTGAAAAAGAGAAAATTCGGAGTGCAAGATCTGGAAGCACTACGAGAGGGAGACAACAGAGAAACCTGGGAAGTGGAATGAGTAGTAAGAGTACACCTAGAAAGTAGGTTGCAAGATCTAAGGGTAGAACGCTTGTGAGGACTTATGCCATTTGCACTCGGGAAGAGGCATCATCCCCTGATGTAATTACGGGTACATTTTCTCTCCATGATACAAATGTTGTTGCTTTAATTGATCCGGGATCTACCCACTCATGTATTTTCATGAAATTAGTATCTAGTATGAGCATACCTGTAGAGTCTACAGAGTTTGTGATAAAAGTGTCAAATCCCTTAGGCAAAAGTGTATTAGTTGATAAGGTATGCAAAGATTGCCCAATGATGATTAGGGGTCATTACTTTAAGGCAAATCTCATGCTATTACCATTTGATGAATTTGATATAATTCTTGGTATGGACTGGTTAACCACTCATGATATGACAGTAAATTGTGGAAAGAAATACATTGAATTGAGATATGAAAATGGGGACACTCTTCGTGTTGAATCAAATGAACATGAGAGATCGCCTGTAGCAATCTCTCATATGTCTGCCCAGAAATATGTAAGAAAGGGATATGAAGCGTATCTTGCCTTTGTTATGAATGCTAAAGAAACTGAGTTAAAGATTGAATCAGTGCCTATAGTATGTGAGTATCCAAATGTATTTCCAGAAGAATTGCCAGGGTTGCCTTCGGTTAGAGAGGTTGAATTTGGCATTGAGTTAGCTCCTGGTACTGCACCTATATCAATTACTCCATACAGAATGGCCCAACTGAGTTGAAGGAATTGAAGGCACAGTTGCAAGAGTTGACAGACAAAGGTTTTGCTAGACCGAATTATTCTCCGTGGGGTGCTCCAGTGTTATTTGTGAAAAAGAAAGATGGTTCCATGAGATTATGTATAGATTAGCAGCAACTTAATAAGGTTACCATGAAGAATAAGTACCCATTACCAAGGATCGATGATTTATTTGATCAATTGAAGGGAACCACTTTGTTCTCCAAGTTAGACTTGAGGTCCGGTTATTACCAGTTGAGGGTCAAAGACTCAAATGTGCCAAAAACTGTATTTCGAACAAGGTATGGACACTATGAATTTTTAGTCATGCCTTTTGGCTTAACAAATGCCCCTGCTGTGTTTATGGATTTAATGAACCGTATATTTCAACCATACTTGGATAAGTTTGTTGTGATTTTTATTGATGACATATTGATATATTCTCGTGATGAACATGAGCATGCCAGACGATTGAGGACCACTTTGCAAATTTTACGAGATAATCAATTGTATGCCAAGTTTAGCAAAAGTGAATTTTAGCTCAAATAACTTGGATTTTGGGGGCACATTGTCTCAGAAGATGGGATCCGAGTTGACCCGAGTAAGATTTTAGCTATTGTTGATTGGAAGCCACCGAGAAATGTATCAAAGGTTAGAAGTTTTCTAGGCCTAGCTGGCTATTATAGACGATTTTTCAAGGGATTTTCCATGATAGTAGGTCTATGACGAGGTTGTTACAAAAAGACGTAAAGTTTGAATGGACAGAAAAGTGCCAACAAAGTTTTGAGAAACTAAAAGTATTGTTGACTGAGGCTTTAATTCTAGTGAAACCTGAACTGGGAAAAGAATTCGTGATCTAAAACGATGCATCCTTGAATGGATTGCGCTGTGTACTTATGCAAGAAGGCAATGTGATAGTGTATGCCTCTAGACAATTTAAGCCGCATGAAAAGAATTACCCAACACATGATTTAGAGTTGGCTGCCATTGTGTTTGCATTGAAGATATAGGGACACCATTTGTATGGTGAAAGATGTCAAATATTCACCGATAATAAGAGCCTAACGTACCTGATGACTTAGAAGGAATTGAACTTAAGGCAGCGAAGATGGATAAAGATGATAAAGGATTATGAGCTAGTCATTGATTACCACCCGGGAAATGCGAATGTAGTTGCTGGTGCTTTGAGTAGAAAATCCCTATTTTCATTGAGGGCTATGAATACACGGGTGACCTTGTTAGACGATGGTTACATTCTAACTGATTTGAGGGCTAGATTGATGTTCCTTCAAGAGATTTATGAGGCTCAGAAAGATGATAGTAACTTACAAGCCAAAAGAGTTCAGCACGAATTGCGTGTTGAGTCTAACTTTCGGATTAATTCTGTTGGATGTTTGATGTTTAGAAACAGAGTCTGTGTACCGAGGAATGATGAGCTTATTTGGAAGATTTTACACGAGGAACATAGCGGATGTCTATCTGTACATCTGGGCAACACAAAAATGTATAACAATTTGAAGAAATGGTATTGGTGGCCGAGTATGAAGAAAGATATTTCTGAGTTTGTATCAAGATGCTTAATTTGTCAGCAAGTGAAAGCTGAACACCAAGTACCTTCAGGTTTGCTTCAACCTATTATGGTTCCCAAGTGGAAATGGAACCGTGTTACCATGGACTTTGTAATGGGTTTGCCGTTGACACTGAGTAAGAAAGATGCCGTATGGGTTATTGTAGATAGACTTACGAAGTTGGCCCATTTCATACCTGTACGCGTTTGTTTTTCACTTGATAAGTTGGCCGACTTGTATATTTTAGAGATTGTAAGGCTACATGGAGTTCTTTTGTCAATTATATTGGATAGAGATTCGAGATTCACATCTCGATTTTGGAAAAAGTTACAAGAATCTTTGGGCACGAAACTAAGTTTTAGTACGGCTTTTCACCCCCAAACCGACGGAAAGTCAGAGAGATTGATGCAGACACTTGAGGGTATGCTCCGCTGTTGTGTTCTTGAGTTTCAGGGCAGCTGGGAAAAGTATTTACCGTTGGTAGAGTTTGCATACAATAACAGTTTTCAATTGAGCTTGAAAATGGCGCCTTATAAGGCTTCGTATGGGCGTAAGTGTGGAACGCCTTTGTGTTGGACTAAACTCAAGGAAAATCATATTCATGGGGTAGATCTAGTTAGAGAAACCGAAGATAAGGTAAAAATAATATGTGATATTTTAAAAGTGACTTTTGATAGACAAAAATCCTACTCGGACTTGAAACAAAAAGAGATTGAGTTTAAAGTAGGTGATAAGGTATTTTTGAAAGTATCGCCATGGAAGAAAGTTCTTAGATTTTGCCAGAAAGGCAAAATGAGTCCGCATTTTATCAGATCATATGAGATTACCGAGAGGATATGTAACATCCCTTACCCGTATTCAATGCCGGAACCGGGTATGAGGCATTACTGGACTTATCTCACTTGAACATACAATTTTGGGCAATTAAATTTCATTCCAATATAAAATATTTCATTCATAGTCATAAAATTCTTATTATGGAACTACGAGGCCTTACACATGTGAACGGAGGGCCTTAGAATCAAACCGAGATCTTTTGTCAACTTAAGAAAATTTTGCCATAATAGGGCCACACGCCCTTGTGATATGGGACACGCTCGTGTGGGTAGGCCGTGTGGTCAAACACGCCTATGTCCCTAGCCCATGTGGAATTTATTTTCTTTTTGAACCAGCAGGGGTTTTCACACGGCCGGACACACGCCCGTGTCCTTGGTCCGTGTCCTCCACATGGCCTAGACACGCCCATGTCATCACCCATGTGTGAAAACTTGGGTATTCTGGTTGTGACGTCAGCAACCAAATAAGGGGCACACGACCTAGGTACATGCCCATGTGTCTAGCCCGTGGTTGAAACTGACTTGTAACACTAACATGCAGGGGACACACGGCCTGGTCACACACCCATAGGACTAACCGTGTGTCACACACGGCCTAGACACACGCCCGTGTGCCTCCCCATGTGGACAAGAACAAGGCTATTTGCCAAGCTCTTTTGATCACCCTAACTCATACAATATCAATCACAATCAACCATTTACCAAGCAACTCAATCATGTATCACACACATTCATGAATAACCTCATCTTTTCATATATATAATGATAATAAGCCATTAAATATGGCCAATTACAAAAGTGTTCATCTTTAAAGGAGCCAACACACTTAGCCAAAATAACAAAACATTCACTAAGTGTAGACCCTATACATGCCATACTCAAAACGCTAAAACTAATATACCGAGACGAGCTGATAGTGTGGATGATCTTCAAATTATCTTCGTATCCCAAACTGGCTCTTTGACACTATAAAACAAGGGAAAAGAAAGGGAATAAGCTTTAAGCTTAGTAAATTTACGTGTAAACTATAAGCATCATAACATATGCTAATCAATTTATAACATTTCATACTAAGCAAGAACAATTCACATTTCTATGATCATGCTTACTCATCTCATCTCTTACCACATTCCAACCACATAACAATTATATTGCTCACAATTACTCGTACACATTCCCTGCACTTATCACCACAAAACAACATGAAATATTGACTTATACAATTTCTCGATGAACCCCTCAGAATAATACTAATTACCTGGTGGTTTTGCACACAGCCCACCATTAGCCAATAATAGGGTGGTATCGCACATAGCCCACCAAATGATAATATAAACGATGGTATCGCACACAGCCCATCGTGAATAAGTAATAAGGTGGTATCGCACACAACCCACCAAAAAGGATGATTACGGTGGTATCGCACACATCCCACCAATTAATTATTACAGATATTTTTTCGCACTTACGTATCTATTCCGAGGTTCATATAGGAATTACTCACTATCTATCAATATCAATCAATCTCAACCATAATAGATCTCATTCATACAATGCACCAATAAGTAACAACATATGTATTAAAGATATATAGTTTACACATAAACTTAGCTCGGTGCAAAATGTATTAATCGACGCTTTAGTTCGCAACCTTCCTTTTCCTCGGTCCAGGTTGTTTCCACGCTCTTTTTGATCTATAATAATAAAATTCACTCATTCAATCAATTTATAATTTATGATATATCAAAATTTCTACTTAGGCAAAATGACCAATTTACCCTTCTACTTTGGTAAAATTACGATTTTGCCCTTAGGCTCGTAAATCATTTTACATCACATTTTCTCATTAAACAAGCCTAGTTCAACATTTATTTATCTTACAACAACTCACAAAACCAATTATTTCATGCATTTATTACAAAAATTCAACCTTTACTAATAGGTCCCATTTAGGTGTTTTCATGGTAACACCTTTCACAAAAGTTGTTCCTTAACTCACTAACATTCATTTTCTTCCATAAAAACACAACAAACAACATGAAAAATCTCATGTAAAGTCCCTAAACTTTCAACCATTTTGCAAAATAGTCCCCTCATTAGCTACCTTAAGCTTTGTGAGTTCCAAAAGTACAAAAATAATCAAGAAAGACCTATAAAATCACTTACTTGCAAGAGATTTGTTTTGATGAAAATTTGAATCCAAGAACTCTAATTTACCTTCAATTTTTGGTGGTAGAAGAATCATGAATAGTAAAAGATGATATCTTCTTTCTTTACCTTATTTTATTTATGTTTTTTATCACCTAATTCCACCAAATTTTGACCAAAATTTAATGCTTTGTCCCCCCTTGTTTACTATGGCTGTCCAACACAGCTTTAATGGCCTAATTTCACTTGAAGAACCTCCAATTTAATATTCTATGGCTATTAGGCACCTCTCCCTTGTATAATAAAACTTTCGCACTTTATGCGATTTGGTGCTTTTTCACAATTAAGCATACAATTGCTAAAATTAAAGCCCCAAACTTTTCATGCATCCTTACAAAAATGCTATAACACATAAGATAATATCAGAATAATTTTCTTCAACCTTGGATTAGCGATCTCAAAACCACTATTTCGACTAGGCCCAAAATCAGGCTGTTTCAGGATAGGGCCGATAGCTTATCGATTGGCTTTGCCATCTGAGTTGGAAAAGATACATGATGTCTTCCACGTGTCTATGTTACGACATTACCGATCAGATCCTTCGCATGTGATTACACTAACAGAGGTTGAAATTCAATCCGACATGACTTATGGTGAAGAAGCAGTTAAGATTTTGGCAAGAGAAGTCAAACAGTTAAGAAAAAAATGTATAACCCTTGTGAAAGTGCTATGGCAAAGACATGTGGTAGAAGAGGCTACATGGGAGCCCGAGGAGGCTATGAGAAACCAGTACCCAAACCTTTTTTTGGGTATGATTTTCGGGGATGAAAATCCCTAAGGGGGAGAATTGTAACAGCCTGATTTAGGGCCTAGTCGGAATAGTGGTTGCAAGACCACAAATCTAAAGTAGAAATATGTATTTTATGATTTTTTAATGAGGCTTATGATGCGTTTGCATGATTGTATGAAAACTTCATGAGGAAATTTTATTTATTAGTGATTAAATTGTCCATTTCCTAGATTGCAAAGATTAGAAAACATGAGATTCTAGAAGATTTAAGTATGAAATAGAGTTATAAGAATTACTAGAGGTCCTTATTTAGAAATTAGACCATTTATGTCAAGATGGACAAAGTTGGGCATGGGAAGGAAAAATCTTAAGAAAGAGGCCTTAAGGGTATTTTTGTCATTTGGTAAATAAAAGATTAAAAAGGGAAAAACAAAGTCAAAATTGTGTTCATCTTCTTCTCCTATGGCTGAAAATCACTAAGGAAGACATAGCTACGGTTTGTTCATATTCCAAGCTTGATAGTAAGTGCATCCTAGCCCCGCTTTTAATGTTCTTCGTATTTTTGAGATCCTTATAGCTCGATTTAGCTATTTCTAACTATATTTTGAGCTAGGGTTTATGTTAAAAAATTTACCCATGTATGACATGCATGTATTCTGATGTTTTAAGGAAGAATATGAAAGTTTGATGTATGATAAACATCTTTTTCTATGTGATTTTCATGAAAAATGCATAAAAGGACCAAATTGTAAAAGTTATAAAAATGGTCATACATGAGTGAAGTATTGGAAATTGGGGGCTGTTGTAGTTAATAAAATAATTCGGTTAGGCTTAAAATACAAGAAAGTTGAATAAAAATCATTTTACGAGCCTAGGGGCAAAAGTGTAATTATGAGAAAGTTTAGGGGAAAAATCATAATTTTACAAAAGTATGAGTCATGAGTCAATTTAATCAATGTGAGTATTAAACAAGTGAAATTGTTGTTATAGATCAAGAAACATGAAGCCCGGACCAAAACTGAGGCAAGAACAAAGTTGTGGACTGAATCAAACATCTACACTTATTTTGAGTACCGATGTAAGTTTGTATAAAATTAACGTTTCATAGTGTTTTTATATTTTAAATTACTTGATATTAAGATAAAGAATATCATTCGCATGAAAATCGACTAATGAAGCCTCGATGAGAAAATGATTAGAATATGCTAAGTTGAAGTCCCGGTTAAAGATTCAAAATAACGAGGATACCTATGTTACGACATGAGATAAGGGAGGTCTCGTATAAAACCATGTCTGGGACATGGCATCGGCACCGAATGTAGGTCCTATATAAGACCATGTCTGGGACATGGCGTCGACCCCGAATAAGAAAGGTCCCGTGTAAGACCATGTCTGAGACATGGCCTCGGCACCAAAGGAAGATCTCATGTAAGACCATGTCTGGGACATGGAATCGACATCTATGTACGATCTCGTATAAGACCACGTCTGGGACATGGCATCGAAATCAAGTTAAGAGATCCTGTGTAAGACCATATTTGGGATATGGAACCGGCATCAAGAGGTGATCCCATGTAAGACCATATCTGGGATATGGCATTGGCATCGTGTTACGTGTATGATGAGATTGAGTATCCTCCGATATTTTGAGTAGTTCAACGGGCAAAAGAGCTAAGTATGCAAAGATGACAAAAAGCTAAGCTATACAAAGATGACAAAGAGTTACATTTAAGTTAAGGATGATAATGATTTAAGTTTATGTTCAAGATAGCATAAGTCTTAAATTATGTGATGAAGTGATACAGGTATCATAAGTAAAATATGAGTTATGAAACTGTAATGTGATATGTGATAGGTAAGCGAAAGTATGAGTAAGTATGTCAAAGTACTTGAGAACTTGTGTTGTTGTTGTTCTATGAGATGAACGGATTGTACCATGAGTACTTATATTGCTATTTTAATTCATGCAAACTTACTAAGCTATATGCTTACCCCTTTCTTTTCCCTTTTCCTTTTAGTATCACCAAGCTAGCTCGAGGATCATTGAACGTAGGAGCTTGAAGCACACTATCAACCATTCTTTTGGTATAGTAAAGTTAATTATTTTGGGTATGGCATGTATAGGAACTTGGTCATTTTGTGTTATGTCATATTTGAAAGCCAAAGTGTTGGCTACTAATGTTATACACTCATTTTGTAAATGGCCATAAGGAATTGGCCAATATTTGTCAAATTTCTTATTTTTAATGATGATGAGTTTTATGAAGTGAAAGTTCATGCAATTGAAGGAGTAAAATGTGAAGTGTATGAATGATGATTAGTGATTCTTCATAGTGTATTATTGCCATGTTATGTGTTGCTTGTGGTGGCATATGTGTGTTTATGTTTCAGGGTGGCAATCGGCTTGGAAAATAGCCTTTTAATTGTCCACACGGGTAGACACACGGGCGCATGTCTAGGCCGTGTGTGACACATGGTCAGCCCCATGGTTGTGCTGATAGGCCGTGTAACACCCCAAACCTGGCCTAGAAGTTATGATCGGATCTGGCATGTCACATAAAAAGGGTTGTTTAAAAGCTGCGCATTTGTAAAAAATTTCGAGTTTAGTTATTTATTTTCTTGTTATCCTTTTGTTAACATTTTGGGAAACGATTAATAAGGGTTTAGGAAAATCCCGTATTAAACATTTAATAATAATAGGCAGTAATCATATCAAAAGCTAAACCAAATAAAATACCAAAAATACAGTTAAAGCGGCTTTATTACAAGATAAAAATCCTGAATTAAAAATAAGTTCAAAATAAAGTAACATAGTTTACGAAAGAAATAGAAACGCATGGCCACATCGAGTCTGCCCCAGCTCCAAACCCGTGATCTAGTGATTACCTGCAAAATAAACAAAGGGGTGAGTCATCGAGACTCAGTGTGTAAATCCCCATAAACGCAATCTGGGCCTTAAGCCCACAAATGCACATTGGGCCTTAGCCCACTCAAGATGGCATACAAAAGATATGAATGCAATATGTCCCAGCCCAACCTAGTTTTTCCATCCTCTACAAGCCACCCGTACCAGCCCATTACATCGTGGGGATTTCTACAATCAACCCTCCATCCGCTACACACCTCATATATGTGGCACCAAGCCAGTCGTGGTTCCAGACCACCGTGATACTAGATCACTGTGACAGAGTCACTATTAACATACGTGGGGCCAACCCACCATGGTACCAAACCACTGTGACAATCCCTGATGAATGTATGTGGGGCCAACCCACTGGGATGAGTCATTGAATCATAGACATATATATATACGTGGTATTAAACCACCGTGGCACCAAGCCACCGAGACATGGTCACTAAATCAGATATATGTGGGGCCAACCCACTTATGGTACCAAACCACTGTGACAGTCTCTAATACTTCCCCTTTCACATCATAATCTAAAGCCCGTGCAATATGACATAATAATTCGTGTATGCATTATGTCATGTATGCAAAACATATATCAAATATAACGTATAACATGAATTACCATCATAATCAGATAGACATAATACAACATAATCAAGCTAGTCAACCTCTAGGGGTATAACAGTAATTTTACCTACCAAGGGTATTTTCCTAATTTACCTATTGAGGGTATTCCAGTAATTTCGCACCTGCAATGGCATTTCCAAAGGCCTAATGTCACCTCGAGCGACTCAACTACCATTTTCGGTCTTCACCGAACTATTGGCCTAAAACCCGATTTCGACCCATTCGGGCCCACACGCTCGTGTGGCCCACCTAACACAAATCTAGCCACGTATATGAGATTCAACTAGTCTAGTTCACTATATACTACACCATCATATATTTTATTCAATTGGGCCTACGGCCCATTGGGCCCACTTTGGCCCATCGTGGCCCAAACAGCCTCAACCCATAAGAATAGTACTGATGGCCTCAACTATCGCGTCGAAGCCCCACACGTGCGCTCGCATGCTCTTGTGGCTATTATTGCCGTGACCAGCACTTCGGCATTTGCTGCTCTACAACTAGAGTAGAGAGAGTTACACACCTGATAGGAATCTGGTGCTAATCCGTGTTCCGTCCATTCCTGTGCCCAAACGCCCACCAAGGTATATCCACTCTCCTCCAGAATGCTCTCTATATAGCTAGCTTCTCACCTTCCTTCTTTGTATCTTTTCGATGTGGGATCCTTCCATCAGTAGAGTTTAAATCCAACTCAAACTCTTCTCGTCCAATCCGCAAAATAAATACTCCCTTGCTTGTCATGACATTCGAACCCAGGCTCCCTTGTAACATAATCTACGCTGCTAACCACTTGGCCACAAGCTCCTCTTGTGTCTTAAACCATGCGCAACTAAATATAAATCTAGAGTCAAATTCTAAGGTCCATGTAAAAAGAAAACCAAAATGCAAGAGCCAAGACTTGAACCTTGGACCTCCTTCCTTCCTTGTAGCGTCATCCCCTTGCCTCTTATGTGGTGTCACTTTGCCGCTACACCACACACTCCACTTGTGTCATTTTCCTCCATATTTTATTCTTAAAGCTTACCTACTAACTCCCAGGGTTTTTCTCGCCTAAAACCAAAATTTCCCTAAAGCCAAAGTTTGATCCCGGGACTTCATAGAAGCCCTCTAACCTTCCAAAATCACTTATCTAATAGGTCCAACTTACATTTAAGCCGATCCCTTGTTCTCCAAAAATTTAAAACGTTCCTACGCTCAAGGCCCATTGGGCCCAATTCTTCTAGGCCCAATTTCGAGACGTTACAAATCTACCCTCCTTAAAGAAATTTAATCCTCGAAATTTCCAACTAACTAACAGTCACACATCCTAAGCTACCACACTACACTCTTGCTGCGCACTCTAATCTTAATAACATTAATATACTTTTAACTAGAATTTAGAACTCCTACACATACTCAAAAACACCTAACCATTAAAGCAAACAAATATTTCAGACGCAACCAACTCTATACCCGAACATCACATCCAAACCAAACACACATAATAGATACCAGAAATACAGCATATAACAAAGCAAAGTATCAGGAAACTTACAGTGCAGATTGGTGCCAGTGACTCGGGTGCCATACTTCCTGAAAACAGATATATATTTTTCTAAACTATTTTCCAAACCATCCTTTGAAAACATTTTTGAACCCAAACCCATAGCCGAGTTTTTGAACCTAGGCTCTGATACCATAATTGTAACACCCCAAACCCGGCCAAGAAGTTATGACCAGATCTGACATGTCACATTAAAAGGGTTGTTTAAAGACTGCACGTTTGTCAAAAATTTTGAGTTTAATTATTTATTCGCTTGTTATCCTTTTGCTAACATTTTGGGAAAAAATTATTCAGGGTTTAGGAAAATCCCGTATTAAACATTTAATAATAATAGGGAGTAATCATATCAAAAGCTAAACCAAATAAAATACCAAAAATACAGTTAAAGCGGCCTTATTACATGATAAAAATCCTAAATTAAAAATAAGTTCAAAATAAAGTAACGTAGTTTACGAAAGAAATAGAAACACATGGCCACCTCGAGTCTGCCCCAGCTCCAAACCCGCGATCTATTGATTACCTGTAAAATAAGCAAAGGGGTGAGTCATTGAGACTCAGTCTGTAAATCCCCATAAATGCAATCTAGGCCTTAAGCCCACAGATGCATATTGGGCCTTAGCCCACTCAAGATGGCATACAAAAGATATGAATGCAATATGTCCCAGCCCAACCTAGTTTTTCCATCCTCTACACGCCACCCGTACCAGCCCATCACACCGTGGGGATTTCTACAATTAACCCTCCATCCGCTACACACCTCATATATGTGGCACCAAGCCAGTCGTGGTTCCAAACCACCGTGATACTAGAGCACTGTGACAGAGTCACTATTAACATACGTAGGGCCAACCCATCGTGGTACCAAACCACTGTGACAATCCCTGATGAATGTATGTGGGGCCAACCCACTGTGGTACCAAACCACTGGGAATGAGTCATGAATCATATATATATATATATATATATATATATATATATATATATATATATATATATATATATACGTGGTATTAAACCACCGTGGCACCAAGCCACCGAGACATGGTCACTAAATCGGATATATGTGGGGCCAACCCACTTGTGGTACCAAACCACTGTGATAGACTCTAATACTTCCCCTTTCACATCATAATCCAAAGCCCGTGCAATATGACATAATAATTCGTGTATGCAGTATGTCATGTATGCAAAACATATATCAAATATAACGTATAACATGAATTACCATCATAATCAGATAGACATAATACAACATAATCAAGCTAATCAACCTCTGAGGTATATAAAGATTTTTTTACCTACCAAGGGTATTTTTCGTAATTTACCTATCGAGGGTATTCTAGTAATTTCGCACCTACAATGGCCTTTCCGAAGGCCTAATGTCGCCTCGAGCAACTTAACTACCATTTTCGGTCTTTATTGAACTATTGGGCCTAAAACCCGATTTTGGCCCATACGGGCCCACACGCTCGTGTCGCCCACCTAACACAAATCTAGCCACGTATATGAGAATCACCTAGTCTAGCTCACTATATACTACACCATCATATATTTTATTCAATTGGGGCCACGGCCCATTGGGCCCACTTCGACCCATCATGGCCCAAGCAGCCTCAACCCATAAGAATACTACTGATGGCCTGAACTATCGCGTCGAAGCCCCACACGTGCGCTCGCATTCTCGTGTGGCTACAATTGCCATGACCGGCACTTCGGCATTTGCCGCTCTACAACTAGAGTAGAGAGAGTTACACACCTGATAAGAATCTGGTGCTAATCCGCGCTCCGCCCATTCCTGTGCCCAAACGCCCACCAAGGTATATCCACTCTCCTCCCAAAATGCTCTATATATAGCTAGCTTCTCACCTTCCTTCTTTGTATCTTTTCGATGTGGGATCCTTCCATCAGCAGAGTTTAAATCCAACTCAAACTCTTCCCGTCCAATCCACAAAATAAATACTCCCTTGCTTGTCATGAGATTCGAACCCAGGCTCCTTTGTAACGTAATCCACGCCGCTAACCACGTGGCCATAAGCTCCTCTTGTGTCTTAAACCATGCGCAGCTAAATATAAATCTATAGTCAAATTCTAAGGTCTATGTAAAAAGAAAACCAAAATGCAAGAGCCAAGACTTGAACCTTGGACCTCCTTCCTTCCTTGTAGCGTCATCCCCTTCCCTCTTATGTGGCATCACTTTGCCACTACACCACACTCTCCATTTGTGTTATTTTCCTCCATATTTTATTCTTAAAGCCTTCCTACTAACTCCCAGGGTTTTTCTCGCCTAAAACCAAAATTTCCATAAAGCCAAAGTTTGATCTCGGGACTTCATAGAAGCCTTCTAACCTTCCAGAATCACTTATCTAATAGGTCCAACTTGCATTTAAGCCGATCTCTTGTTCTCCAAAAATTTAAAACGTTCCTACGCTCAAAGCCCATTGGGCCCAATTCTTTTAGTCCCAATATCGGGATGTTACAAGCCGTGTGTCCCCTGCATCAAATTTGCGGGAATTGGATTCATCACATGGGCCAGCACACGGGCGTGTGACTTGGTCGTGTGCCCTTAAGAGTTTCATGATGTCATAAATAGAATACTAAGGTTTCCACACACGGGTGAGGACACGGGCGTGTCTAGGCCGTGTGTCGAACACAGGCTAAAGACACAAGCATATGCCCGACCGTGTGAAAAGCCCTGTAGGGTTGAAATGAAAAATAAATTCCACACGGGCTAGGAACATGGGCGTGTGTGACCACACGAACGTGTTCCATTCCACATTGGCGTGTGGCCCTGTTTAGGCAAAAATTTTCTAAGTGAGAAAAGGTTTCCAGTTTAATCTCGAAAACTTTCGTATATATGTTTAAGGCCTCGTACCCTGTTCCGGCGTTGGTCAAGGGTAAGGGGTGTTACAACAGTCATATTCCCCTGTTTAAGTTCTAAAAATTCTTTTCTTTTCTGATCCAGAAATCTTTAACTGATATAAGAATGTTATGAATATGAATAAGAAGCTTTAAGTTGAAATGAAAATTTATAGCCTGATGTTGTATGTTTAAGTAAGTTAAGTTCGGTAATGCCTCGTACCCTGTTTCGGAGTTGGTCAAGGGTAAGGGGTGTTACAACAGTCATATTCCCCTGTTTAAGTTCTAAAAATTCTTTTCTTTTCTGATTCAGAAATCTTTGACTGATATACTTCTTTTTGAATTCTATTTAGAAAAACTCCCAGGTGGGATTTTCTCTTGGTACAACTGAAGATATGGTTTTCCACTAATGATAAGATGTGTCTTTTAATAAAGATACTGCACATTTCAAACACTCGGCTGGCGTACATGATAATTCATCTAAAACTCAAATAGTATTTTCTAGCCAAAATTTAGCCTTCTTCGGATCATCATCATCAGCAGCCCTAAATTCCTCTGTCCCATATTTTTTGATTTTAACTACAGGAGCCTTTCTGATTCTATCAGGTTCAGTACCCTGTGGCATCTCAGGAACGGGTTGAGGAGCAGGTGGGGGAGGTTTTTGAATAGCAGGGTTCATTCTCAAATATTTAGAAAACTATTCATTCATTGTTTGAAAGAAGGCTTGTTTTACCTCCTCACCTTGACCCTCGGATATGGGCCTTTTACTGCTACTAGATACAACTCATTGTACAGAAGCTTGAGTAGTACTCTCAGCTTCCTCAAATTCAGCTCTAGCTCGGTTAGAGGACATTACTATATGAAAAACACATTTAAAATATTAGGAGTCATCACACTATCACAATTTATATATAATGGCATGTATAGCTAAACTCGTGTTTGCTACGTCAAATCTAAGAATCCGCTAAATTGTAGCTCTGATACCACTAAATGTAACACCCTTAAACCGTACTCGTCACCAAAACAGGGTTTCAAAGCATTATTAGAGTTTACAGAATAATCACAGATAAATCGTGTTAAAGTACTATTTATGTTTGAAACCAATCGTATTATCCCTTGAATGGACCCTCGACGCCCAATATGTATAGTAGAATCAAATCGGGATTAATTCAGAACCATTGAAAATTTTTTGTGAAATTTTAAAATTTTTCATAGATGCAGGGCTCACACACCCGTGTGGTTTAGGGACACGCCTGTGTCACCCTTAGACATGCCTGTGCCTCAGGCCGTGTCTTATCCCATGTAACTCTCTAACTTGTGTCAGATGGTCTGCCACACGCCCGTATGTGTTGGGCCATGTAGTTAATTTAATTTTCATAAAATAGGTACAATTTTCACATGGCCAGGATACACACCCGTGTTCGAGGCTGTATCCCTCACACGGCTGAGACACACGCCCGTGTGCTCAATTCTGAGCATTCTGTTTCTCAATTTTAAGATGTAGGGGACACACTGCAACATCTCGCTTTTAGGTCAAATCAGAACAATGGTTTCAGGACCACCAATCTAAAGTCAAAATATTTATTTTATTATTATTTTAATGTTTATAGTAGGATAGCATGTATGTATGAAAATTTCATGAAGAAATTTTATCGTTTAAATGGTAAATTTGATAAAAAGGACTAAATTGCGTAAAGTGTAAAAGTGGAGTTCCATTAGCTAAAGTATTCAATAGCTATGGAATTTTAATTTAGAGGTCCTTATGTTGTAATTTGTCCAATTTGACACATGAGTGGACATATTTGGACATTAAATGGGTGATTTAAATGGTTTATAAATAAGGTTAAATTTGTAATTAATTAATAATGTTTTAATAAAAAAAACAAAAGTTATATTTTAGTGTCATCTTCATCATACTGAAAATGAGAAGAAGAAAAGCTATGGAAATAGCTTGGTACATCCAGCCTTGTCTTCTTGAGCATGTAAGTCCATTTTTGACTCGGTCTCTAATGATTTCTATATTTTTGTGATCGTTGCTTCGTAATCTAGCTATCCCGTACCTCCGATTTCAAAATTGTTAAAGTATTTGAATGTTGCCATTGTTGAATGCATGAGTATTTTGTTTTTTAATGATGGAAAATAAATCATTGTTGTTAGATGTACAAGTTTTGTAAAGTGAATTTTGGTAAAAATGTCAATTTAGGATTAATTTGTGAAATATGAAAATTTAGTGGTTGAATTTTAAAATAGATAAAAAAATATGGGCTGATATGAGAATGGGTAATATTCGGCTAGCATGACTTTGTATTAAATTAAATGAATTGTGATTTTATGAGATAAGGACTAAATCGCAACAATGTGAAATAATAGGGGCAAAATTTAATTTTGCCAAAATGTGTAAATTGTGCTAAATTGAATGAAATGATGATTAAATAAGTAAAATTTGATATTATATAGATTGAGATAAACGAGATTTTGATCTAGAATAGGGAAAAACAAAGTATCGGATTAGTCGACCTAATTCGTTGTTACAGCGAATAAGGTAAGTTCGTATGTTTAATAAGCATTAAATTATATATGTATAAATGTTTAATTGATATAATTGTGGTAAATGCAATATTATTGAAATGAAATGTGAATACTATTGAGTAGGATACTATGGAAAAGACCGACAAAGATTCGATATAGCGAAAGTGTAACACCCCAAACCCAGACTAGAAGTTAGGCTCGAATCCGGCGTGTCACATTGGAGTGTTGTTTTTTTTTTTGAAACCCAGGTTTTCATTGAACAACCCTTCTTACAATTAGAACTTTTCACTATTTAAAACCTCAGATTTTGCTTGCTTGTTTTTAAAACGAGGTTTATTAAGAGTCATTCTCTTGTAAAATGTTGTTACCTTTAAAACTTTATTTGTTGCGAAAGCTTAATTTAAAACTATTGCGGAAACGTGATGTTTTGAAAAACAATTGTTGTTTTGGTGTTCTACTTCTAGCAAATATAAACCTATAAATAAGATTCCAAATTTAAAACCCAGAAATTAGAAAGGCCTTATTACAACCCAAAAATAATAAATAAGGTAAATAAAATCCAAAGCAAGTTTAAATGTGTGGCCATCTCCAAGTCCCTCGCAGCTCCGAACCGTCTATATATGGGGATTACCTACACAGTTAAACAATTGGGTGAGTTTCCGAAAACTTAGTGTGCACCCCAAATAAAAATAGCGATCAATCAGAATAGTTTGGGCCTGGTCCCATCTCAGAAGCAGTGTCCAACTAGGCTTAAGCCCATTACAAAACAGATGCCGTGTGGGCCTTAGCCCCAATAAGAACAGAATTAGAAGAATCAAGCATGCAAAAACCCTATCCATCTAGCCTCTACACACCAGCTCCATCCAGCCATAGACACCATGTGGGGATATAGTATCAACCCATCCATCCCTACACACCACATAATAGTAATCGATGCAAAGACTAAATGGAATTTCAAAGCAGAGTGCGCTAACGATAGGCTAATAGCCATTAGAGATCTGTGGCGATCTTTGTCGAGAACAAAATACTTACTCTAATCACATAACCCAACCCCATGTTATGCAACATACACCAGTGGCATGCTATTAAATTTTATCATGCATGTAGACAGAATAAATATACATATACAAATCATCTCATGGCATACATAGTCATCCATATATCCTATCGAGTCAAAACAGACATTTTACCCATGAGGGTAATTTTGTAAACCAGGGGTATTTCGGTAATTTTGCAAATCGAGGTCTTACTGACCCAATAGAAGGTCCATCGTCGCCTCGAGCGACTTAAGTAACCTACACAATCACAACGGTGTAAATGGGCTTAAGGCCTATTACTCGGCCCAAGTGGGCCCACACGCTTGTGTGGCCCAATTAGCCCAGAAATAGCCTCAGCTATACGAATAGCACAGTTTAAACCAATAAAAACCATGTAACATGCATTTTTATCTATGTGGGGCCCACCAACCCAGTGGGCCCACACGACCCATTGCCCCAAAATGACCCTAGCCATGTGGACTACACAACTCGATCTAACATTTACCACAATATGCACATTTAATTCGTGTGGACCCACAGGCCTATTGGGCCCACTTGGCCCATTGCGGCCCCAACGCGGTCCAAAACGACCTAAGCCCATGAGAGCGCTCATGGTGGCCTCTACTATCATGTTTGATTCTCCACACGTGTGTTTGCGTGCTCGTATGGCAACCGATGTCGTACTTTCGGCATTTCAGCATTCCGGCATTTGCCGATCTATAGTTTGGGTGGTATGTGTACACACCTGTTACGAAGCGCACTACGAATCCCTAGCACTGCACCTCAATCGAACTAGCTTTGCTAAGTACTCCCCAACTGTTAGCAACTATTAAACCTCTTGTCGAATTCTGCATTAAATAAACCTTATTAAAAGAGATTATAACTATATAGTTAAAACCACACTTGACAGTTAACAGAGCCATTAGGAATATTCGGCCTCTAACCAAAACAAGGCAAGAACACTTACTTTGGTCAAGAACTAAAAGTAGTATGTCGATTGCTTCAAGTCACTTGCCCCTCTATCAAACCTCGAGCAACCCTAGGTACCAACCACCATCAGACTAAGAGAAAAGATGGGAGATTTGGCAGAAAGGAAAGGATTAATACCAGTAACGAAAACTAAATAAAAGAATCACTAATACTTGCTCTTGATCTCGGCAAACAGAGAAGAAAACCACAACTTTATGAAAGGAGAAAGAAATGGAAACAGATTCGGCAATAGTTGATAGCGAGAGAGTAGGGGTATTTGGCTTTTACACACTTATGAACAAATGATAACAGTGTTACACAAAAGGGAAATTTAGTTCAAGAGAAATAAATGGGGAAAAATAAGAAAGAAAAGATGTAGAAGAAGAGAAGATATGCAATTGGCCAAGGAAAAGAACAGGCAAAAAAGGTACAAAAAGATGCCTAAATGGTACCATAGAAACGACTAAGAAGAAAGTAGAGTGAAATAGAGTAAAAAGAATGCACGAGAGGTCACTTTTAGTGCAGTTTCGGCAGTATCCAGAAAAAGAAAAGTAGCTTGAGTGCTACACTCAAATTTTGGCTCCCACCTCCTCCAATTCGAATTTCTCATTTTTCTCCCCTGTATCTCCTCCAAGTCTTTACCAACTTCTATCCCTATCCCATGAATCACTCCCCTAAGACTGATTCCACAACCACCCTAGGAGAACTCCACTCAAACTCAAACACTAGGTGTCCCGTCAGCAAAATAAATACTCATTGCTTCTCTCAAGACTTGAACCTCAGACCTCTTGCCAACTGTAACGCCACCTTGCCACTAGACAACCCACTCTCTTTGTGTCACATTTTACCTTCAACAAATTAAAAGGTCTAAAGGCCAAAGTTGTAACAACCCAAACCCGGCTCAAACACCACGGCTGAATTTAGAATGCTACTGAGGAAAAAGTTTGAAAAAAAAAAATTTAACATAAGGGTAAAACATAAAAATTCTCTGTAATTTGTCAAACATTGTATATTTAAAATACTAAGTAATATAAATTTGTTACAAACCTTTCGGATTTAAAACTTTAATATAGGTTTTTAAGATATAAATTGCTTTTAAAATAAATAACATTCCCAAATATTAAATTTTATCGTCAATCCAACTTAAACATAAATAAAAACCCCAAATACTTTAGGTGGCCCTTATTACAATAAATAATTATTCAAAAATACTGAAAATATAAAGTGCATGAAATAAATAAAAACATCTTTTGCATGGCCACCTCGTACCCACTCCAACCCAGTCCAAGAGTCACGAATCACCTGCGTTGTTTGGTAAAAATTATGAGTGAGTCAAACCGACTCAGTGTGTAATTAGTTCACAGATTTCCGCACATGGGCTTAGCCCACAACCACACCAAACCACGTATCAGATAATAATGCAAATGCACCCAACCCAACCTAGGGTCCATCCTCTACACACCCCCGTATCCAGCCACCACACACCAGGGGATTATTAAATCAACCCTCCAACCTCTACACACCAATCTGGCAATCAATGCCATTCACCAAGTGGTCTAGCCACTGGTCTACGTGAAATAAATCACAATATAATCCACAACGCGACCTCAGTCAACGTCAATCCACGATGTAGCTTGTAGCTAGCATCAAACCACGATGTGGCACATAGCCATCACCAACCACGATATGGCACAAAGCCGATACCAACCACGATGAGGCACAGAGCCAATCATCAATCCACGTGAGGCTCGTAGCCATCATTAAACCACGTACATAAAGTACACCCTGTCCTTCTTTCATATATATAAATCCCTCCCCATGCTTATGCAACATACGATAGTGATATGATAAGATCATGCATGAACATGTTATTCGGCATACAACACATATATACAATAATAACCACAATTTTACCGGCATTTAACATTGACCTGATTTGACATACCCCCTAAGGGTAACCATCTCATTATTTTCCACTGCATTAATCATCATGCTCATAGTACATACAATTATTTAACATAACCGGGAAAACTACGAATTAATCACACACCTGATAACCTGAAGTGTTACGCTCTCAATACCGATGCTGTCACTAATTGAAACTACTACTATCTGCCTGTAATCCTGCCCTGCCGTTGGCCTACACCTCGGTGGCCAATCCCGTACCGTAGAGACTGATCGCTTCTTAAACTTAGGGGTAGGGACTACCCCTTTCTCTCCTTGACTGCTACCCGTATCCATCGAATACACTTAATCAGAATCAATCGGTTAATCATTAATGTCATAATCTAAATATATCGAATCTAAACTTACTGAGTACTCTTACCGAAATGAACTTGAATCCCGAGACTTCTGCTTACTTTCCACTTGTCGAAATCCCTATACACTCAGTGTTAGTTTCGGTTTTAACACATGAACACCTATGGAATAACCCTTGGCCGAAACTAGCCCCTTACCTTGAGTAGTCGAACCCAAGAGAATCCTTAACGCTCCTCTGCGCTAGCTACATACAAAAGAAACACGGAATTATGGCCCTATAAACATTCGGCCATCCTAGAAATCAAGGCTTAACCATTTGATTTCGGCACATCCATGAAAAAGAGGCAAAATCGATTGTTAAAGAAGAGATTACCTACCACCAACACACATTTTGAAAGGCCTAGGAGAAAGTAGTTGACAACACAGAGATGAGACTTGAGAGAATATTCAAATGGAATAAGTATGGAAATAAAAGAAAGAAAAGAGTGATGGTGAAAGGGAGATTCGGCTACCTTGCAAAAGAGAAGAGAGTTCTCAAAATGAAAAGAACAGAAAAGAAATAGGAACTGAGAGATATGGTTCGGCTTTTGAATCCAAAGAGAAAAGTTTCAGCTTTAATGATTTCAAGAAAAGAAAGAAGAAAAAGAAAGCCACAAGATTCGGAAGGTTATAAATGACAAAGAAATATTCGGCTACAAGGGAATTGGGGTTGAGAGAAAGGAAAAAGAATAGAAGAATTTCGGCAACTCACCTAATGCACCAAATGACCAAATCTTGGAGAGAAAAAGAAGAGAAAGCCGAAAAAAAGCCCTTTCCACGTGACATTTCGGCACACACCTCCTATCCATGCCTCAAAACCGATTAGGCACCCCCAAAGAGTCCCACATTCGGCCACTGCTTTCCCCTCACCCTTATCCTACGTTTTTCTCCTATTTTCCCTCTCTGCCTCTCATTCAAAAAGTTTGAATGAGTCCAACCTTCATCCATTCTCCTTAGCCGAATTTTAAAAGAATAAGACCAAGTCTCATCCTCATCCTTTTAAAGTCCAAGTGTCGTCCAACACCTTCCCCCCTATTGACGCAAAAAGCAAAATTAAGACAACACTCCCTTGTTGTCTGCGTGACTCGAACTTCCTCCCCTGGAATCCCTGGTTGACGCATCCTTCTCTGTATCTTAGGTGGTGTCCCTTGCCACTTTACTGCTTGGTTTCTTGTGTCCAAATTCCCTCACAAATTTTCTTAAGGCCTCACTTGCCTAGCTCCCCTTTTTAGCCTTAAACCCAATATTTTTCCAAGTCATTCTCCTACGTCCTAGGGTTCCCGAAACCCCTAAAACACATCCAAACACACACAAAGCCCACTATCACATGAATTATGAATTAAACGCATAACCCCTAAATCCCGGATGTTACAAAAGTCCAGATTCCTTTAAAAGAAAAGCCAAAACAAATTGCAGGAGCCAAGACATGAACCCAGGCTCCCTTGCAACCTTAGTGACACCACAACCACTAGACCACATGCTTCATTGTGTCATTTTTTTTAACACAATAATTTAAAAGGCCTACATCCAAGCATTCAGGGTTTCATCCACTTAAAACTAAAATTTTTGCTAAAGCCCAGGTTTGATCCCAAGACTTCTCCAATACTTCTCAGGACCCTAAACCACTAAAGAAGACATTCAATTGTGTTATTCACTTGCACAGCTAAATTCCAATCCCTCCGATACGTGAAGCCTATTTCTTTTAGGCCCAAAAGCTAGGGCGTTACAATCCTACCCCCTTAAAGAAATTTCATTCTCGAAATTTCCAACTATCTAATAACCGTACAACACAGGTTACACCACTACACTTTTGTTGCGCACTCTAATCCTAATTGTAGATTAGGTAAATAATACACTATGAGTAAAGAACGTACCAGTATTCACATCTGGAGTGTTTTCGTCCTCTCAGCGACGTTCTGCATAAACCAAAGCTAGCTGCCTCGCCTCTGCATGACCAGTACCTCTGCCTGGAGCTCCACGACCCAGACCGTTTCTATCCCTGGCCTGACCACGGCCTCTAGGCAGTTGCTGACCACCCTTTGGTGGCTGTACATTACCCACTCTAGTAACTTGTGCTTGAACTAGCCTTTGTGGACAATCCCTGATACGGTGCTTCATCGATCCGTACCTCAAACAGGCTCCCATGCTTTTCCAACATTCCCTAGGATGACTCCTCCCACACTAAGCCCAAGGTTGCAACCTATCAGTAGCAACAGGGCTCCTAGCTCTGACTGACCGATCAACTCTGGCCTTTTTATTGGGCCTCTGCTCAAAACCGGTGGGCTTTGCATCCCTTCTGTTTTTCCCTTTATCTTTCTCACGATTCTGGCGCTCTGCGCGCTTCACTTCCTCAGCAATCTTAGCTTTCTCTACTAACACAGCAAATTCCCACTCCCTCTGTGGAGCTATCAACACTCGGGGACTGTCTCTGAGGTTGTCCTCAAACCAAGCACAACGTTCATACTCCGTTGCCACAATTCCTTGAGCATATTGGCTAAGTCACAAAATTCTGCCTCGTACTCAGACACAGACTTATCACCTGGAACCAGATTTAGAAATTCTTTCCTACGAGCATCGACATAGCTACTGCCCACATACTTTCCATGAAATGTGGACTTGAAGAATTCCCAGGTCAATCGATCAGACGAGGCACCCTCTTTTACCGTAAGCCACCACTGGTAAGCTTCATCCCTCAGCAAGGACACGACACCCTTCAACTTTTGTTCCGGCGTGCAGTCGAGGTCGTCCATAATTCTTTCGGTGGCCTCCAACCAGTACTCCGCCACACTTGGGGCCACCCCAGAACCTCCCCTGAAGATCTCTGTTCCTTTTGACCGAGTCATTTCGTGATCGATCCACGGCCCCCAATAACGGTATTAGGCCTAACAGATTCAACAACTCCTTCCAAAATATAAAGCATCGCCTGAGACAATGCGTCATCCCAACAGCTCGGTCGAACGACCCTATCTCAGCCACTGGTGAAGCCGGTGCTTCTCTCGCCTTGACAATGGGCATGTGGCCTAACGCCGAAGACCCAACCCTAGCACTTCCACAGCCTCTGCCGCGGCCTCTTGTACCCCTTCTAGTGCTCATTATCACGTCACGTAAAGATTGTATTATATTTTTATGCAATTTAGCTTATAATTCCAATAATTAAGCATATGTTTTATGAAAAGTAGCAGTTATGAGTTGTTTACGCAGTCGTAGGCTCACTACAGTTTTAGTCTTCTATGGGTTCCAGTTTTACTCTAGCTAAGAGTCTCAATATAGTCTATCATCTAAAGTAAGCCCAGTAACTATCTACAATATATCAATTTAAAGCAGTTTCAACATCAAGAAAGACTTACTTGGTTCGGTGCCGAAGACTCAGTGTGCCACACAACAAAATCCTTACTTCAAAAATGCTTCAAAATCGTTTGTAATTTTTTTTTGGAATCCCCAAAGTATAAAAGCCCATTTCACAGCCCAAATTTTAAACTTGGCTCTGATACCACTAAATGTAACACCCCAAACCCGACTTAGAAGTTAGGCTTGAATCCGACGTGTCACATTGGATTTTTTTTTTTGAAACCTAGGTTTTTATTGAACAACCCTTCTTACAATTAGAACTTTTCGCTATTTAAAACCTCAGATTTTGTTTACTTGTTTCTAAAACAAGGTTTATTAAAAGTCATTCTCTTCTAAAATGTTGTTAGCTTTAAAACTTTATTTGTTGCGAAAGCTTAATTTAAAACTATTGCAGAAACATGATGTTTTGAAAAATAGTTGTTGTTTTGGTGTTCTATTTCTAGCAATTATAAACCTATAAATAAGATTCCAAATTTAAAACCCAGAAATTAGAAAGGCCTTATTATGACCCAAAAATAATAAATAATGTAAATAAAATCCAAAGCATGTTTAAATGTGTGGCCATCTCCAAGTCCCTCACAGGTCCGAACCGTCTATGTATGGGGATTACCTGCACAGTTAAACAATTGGGTGAGTTTGCGAAAACTCAGTGTGCACCCCAAATAAAAACAGCGATCAATCAGAATAGTTTGGGCCTGGGCCTATCTCAGAAGCAGTGTCCAACTGGGCCTAAGCTCATTACAGAACAGATGCAGTGTGGGCCTTAGCTCTAATCAGAACAGAATCAAAATAATCAAGCACGCAAAAACCCTATCCATCCAGCCTCTACACACCAGTTCCGTCCAACCGTACACATCATGTGGGGATATAGTATCAACCCACCCATCCCTACACACCACATAATAGTATCGATGCAGCACTAAACAGAATTTGTAGTAGAGCTACCAGAATGGTAGGCTAAGAGCCATCAGAGATACGCAACAGTGCTGCCAGAACGTGGGTAATGTTGATCTCGGCAAACAGAGAAGAAAACCGCAACTTTGTGGAAAGAGAAAGAAATGAGAACAAATTTGGCAATAGTTGATAGCGAGAGAGTAAGGGTATTCAACTTTTACACACTTATGAATAGATGATAACAGTGTTACACAAAAGGGTAGTTCAGTTCAAGAGAAATAAATAGGGAAAAATAAGAAAGAAAAGATGTAGAAGAAGAGAAGAGATGCAATCGACCAAGGAAAAAAATAGGCAGAAAAGGTACAAAAAGAGGCCTAAATGGTACCATAGAAATGACTAAGAAGAAAGTAGAGTGAAATAGAGCAAAAAGAATGCACGAGAAGTCACTTTTAGTGTAGTTTCGGCAGCATCCTGAAAAGAGAAAAGTAGCTTCGGTTTGGTAACTAAACTGATCAAAAGAAAAGAAAAATAGAACTCCAAAAACTAAAATGTGTACCAAAATCCCCCTTTGGCCGAATTTCTTGAGTGTTACAATCAAATTTCGGCCCCCACCTCCTCCAATTTGAATTCCTCATTTTTCTCCCCAAAATCATTACCAACTTCTATCCTTATGCCATGAATCACTCCCCCAAGACCAATTCCACAACCACCCTAGCAGAATTCCACTCCAACTCAAATACTAGGCATCCCGTCAGCAAAATAAATACTCATTGCTTATTCCAAGACTCGAACCTCAGACCTCTTGCCAGCTGTAATGCCACCTTGCCACTAGACCACCCACTCTCTTTGTGTCACATTTTACCTTCAACAAATTAAAAGGTCTAAAGACCAAAGTCCAGGTTCCTTTAAAAGAAAAGCCAAAACAAATTGCAGGAGCCAAGACTTGAACCTAGGCTCCCTTGCAACCTTAGTGACACCACAACCACTAGACCACCTACTTCCTTGTGTCATTTTTTAACACAATAATTTAAAAGACCTACATCTAAGCATTCAGGGTTTATCCACTTAAAACCAAAATTTTTGCTAAAGCCCAGGTTTGATCCCAGGACTTCTCCAATACTTCTCAAGACCCTAAACCACTAAAGCAGACATTCAATTGTGTTATTCACTTGCACAGCTAAATTCCAATCCTTCCGATAAGCGAAGCCCATTTCTTTTAAGCCCAAAAGTCAGGGTGTTGCAGAAAGTCCCGGTTGAACATTAGGAATAGATAGGATACAAATATCATGACATTAGGGTTACTGAGATTACGTGTAAGACCATATCTGGGATATGGCATCGATATGAGACTTCGTGTAAGGCCATAATTGGGCTATTGTCATCATACGAGATTACATGTGAGACCATATCTAGGATATGACAGTGGTTCGGTACTGTGTGTATGAGATTCCCGAGTATCCTTTAGTATTCCAAATGGTTTAACGGAAAATGTTGAAAAAATGTGGTTACAAGTGATGGTACGACTCAGTCAAGGTATTCATGACAGAAATCAACAAGTAAGTGTTAAAAGTGAATTTCATATGATGAGTAAATGGAAAATTATGAGAATTCATATGGTTCAATTGAATATATATAAGTGTGATGGCAATTGAATTGAATATAGTTTATTTCTATTTGCTTATGCTTATGTAAATGTGAATGAATTGATAAGGAATATCCAAACCATATAAGCATTGAAATGAATAAACCTGTGAAATTCTTGATTAACTATGTGAACGGATGCATGACATAACGACATAGGTGGCCGGCCAAGGTGTGGCTCTTTGGCTGCTATTTTTAGCAAATTTGGGCTTCCACATTCAGCTATAAATACCCCCATTGGCTGATCATTCAAAGCATCCCTCAACACTCTCATTCTCTCATCACTTCTCTTCTCTCCATTCTCTCTTTTTCTCAAAAAAAAAAAAAAAACCCAAGCCTTCTTCTGTCGATTTCCCCTCTAATTGGAAAAGACATGTTTTCTCAGCCATTTGGAGCAGCAATTAGAGTGTTCATAAGCTATCTTGATAGCCGAGGACAACGAAGGACGAAGAACGGAGAAATTAGTCAAGCCACGGAGAAACACCGGATTTGCTTCTTGTTCCCTATCTCTTTAAATTTTGTTGTTGTTTTAACAAACATGTTTATGAATATTTATGCTATTGGAATGGTTAATTTAATTATCTTAGCTTGAATTTAATTTTTGTTGGGTTGATTGCATTTCGTCCTTTTAATTGTGTTTATGCTTGATTAAGTAAAATCATGCCTATGTTATCTGGCATTATAATTGTTTAGATAACTAATGAATTAATTATTAAAATGCATTGAAATTGTAATTAATAGACACAGTACTTAATCAATACATGTTTAATTATTCTAAGATAGCTGAAGATTAGATTAGCATTGTATTTGGTGATATATATGCCTCGCATAACTTGCAAGATTTTTGTGATTAAACTGTTTCAAGGTAAGGATACTTTGTTACCTCACATAGTCTTTTATATGCTTATTAGGTTGAATTAATAGTTTGAATCAACATAGGAATATACGAGAGATTGTTTAATTTAATAAGTATGTATGTGCAATAACATGTTTACTTTTATAAATTTGTTTTATCGGTCGAATTGACATAAGAATATGTACAAAAGATGAATGGATTTTGAATTGTAAATATGTTCATAAGTTAGCAAATTACTGAGTTGTCGTGATTTATTCGTAACAAGTATAAGTATAAGTTTAATAATTCTAAGGTAAGAAATGTAATTAATCCAACACAATTATATCATCTTGATTAAAATCAGCTTTTTAAATCGTGCATTAGAACTTTATTTTATTTTATTTCTACTTTGTTTTTTTTTTTAGTTTTTAAATATTTCTTAAATCCAAATATTTTCCCTTCACCAAAGTGTTTGAAATCATTTTCATAAATAATTCTTTTACAGTCCCTGTGGGTACGATAACTCAACATTTACTTGTCACTTTATTACTTGTTGCGATTGTGTACATTTGCACATTTCACCGTTCCAAGTTTTTGGTGCCGTTGCCGGGGACTATTTTTGAAAAGCCATTATTGGTGAATCTGTTCTATACTTTGGTCTATTTATTTTCCTATTTAAATTTTTACTTACTTAATTTTTTTGTGATTATTTCAGGTTTTTATGAGTATTTACCAGATTATTGACTTGCTCCATATGGACCCTGATATAGAACGAACCTTTCGACAGCAAAGAAGACAAGCGAACCAGAGAAGGACCGAAGAGATGAACTTCGAGAATATGAACCAAGGAAACGGAGTAAACCCTGCTTAGAATCCTATCCTTATTGCTGATGATAGGGATAGGGCCTTAAGACAATATGCCCTGCCAGTATTTAACGATCTTAATCCGGGTATTAGGAGACCCGATATTGAGGCACAACAATTTGAGCTGAAGCCAGTCATGTTCCAGATGCTTCAGACAGTGGGCCAATTTAGTGGAATGCCTACTGAAGATCCTCATCGTCACTTAAGACTATTTATTGAAGTGAGCGATTCTTTCAAGTTAGCCAAAGTACCCGAAGATGCATTACGACTGAAGCTATTCCCATATTTGTTAAGGGACAGAGCTCGTGCATGGTTAAACTCATTGCCACCAAACTCCTTTTCTACATGGCAAGAATTAGCAGAGAGATTTCTCATGAAGTATTTCTCGCCAAGCAGGAATGCTAAGCTGAGGAACGAGATCACTGCCTTCCACCAAATGGATGATGAGTCCTTGTATGAGGCATGGGAAAGATTTAAAGAGTTATTACGAAAGTGCCCTCATCATGGAATCCCACATTGCATTCAACTTGAGACATTCTACAATGGTCTCAACGCTCACACGAGGATGGTAGTGGACGCCTCTGCTAATGGTGCTCTCCTTTCTAAGTCTTATAACGAGGCTTATGAAATGATTGAGAGGATTGCCAGCAACAATTATCAATGGCCAACCAGTCGAGCTGCGCTAGGAAGACGAGTTGCTGGAATACATGAAGTAGATGCTCTTGCTTCACTCGCATCTCAGGTATCATCAATATCCTCAATGCTTAAAAATCTTACTACTAATGGGTCTAATAGTTTTGCAGCACAGCTGCCTAATCAATTTGAGAATATAGCCTGTGTCTATTGTAGGGAGGGACATTCGTTCGAAGAATGTCCGTCGAACCCAGAATCTGTGTACTACATAGGTAATCAGAACTAAAACCAAGGAAGGCAAGGGCTGCAATCAAACATTTATAACCCATCATGGAGAAACCACCCGAATTTCTCCTGAAGTAACCAAGGGGCTAGAACTAGTACCACTTACACCCAACCCAGACCAACCCAGCCGCCTAATTTTCCGTAACAAGTTCAAAAACCAGTTCAGGCTGAAGCATCCAATAGCTTGGAGAATTTTCTGAAGGCATACATGGCAAAGAATGATGCCTTAATCCAAAGCCAAGCAGCTACATTGAAGAATTTGGAAAACCAAATGGGACAGCTTGCAACTGAAATTAGAAATTGACCACAGGGTACCTTACCGAGTGATATGGAAAATCTGAGAAATCTGGGAAAGGAGCACTGTAAAGCGCTAACATTGAGGAGTGAAAAGACGGTAGAGCCCAATACCATTGAAGCTAAAAAGGAGCAAGTTGATGCTCAAGACTCGGAGGAAGTTCAACCGAGTGTTGAAATCCCAGTTTTACTATAATCAAAATCTGTAAAACCCGACAAAGTAGCCTCAAGACCAGTTAATTCTGATCAATTAACAACTCCGTTAGATGCAGAATTACCGCCAAAGGCGAATCAACCAGAAGCAGTTCCAGTAACGAAAACACCACCACCCTACCCTCGAAGACTTTAGAAGCAAAAGCAGGAGATTCAATTCAAGAAGTTCCTTGACGTACTCAAGCAACTTCACATCAGCATCCCGTTGGTTAAAGCACTTGAACAAATGCTAAATTATGTCAAGTTCATGAAGGATATCTTGTCTAAGAAACGAAGACTTGGAGAATTTGAGACAGTAGCTCTGATGAAGGAATGCAGTGCATATCTTCAAGACAAACTACCCCCAAAATTGAAGGATCCTGGATGTTTTACCATACCATGCAATATTGGAGCAACATATTGTGGTAAGGCATTATATGACTTAGGTGTAAGTATTAACTTGATGCCTATGTCAATATTTAGGAAGTTGGGGATAGGAGAAGTTAGACTAACTACAGTTACGCCTCAACTAGCAGATCTATCCTTAGCACATCTAGAAGGAAAAATCGAGTACATATTGGTACGTGTAGATAAGTTTATTTTTCCTGCTGACTTTGTAATTCTAGATTTTGAAGCAGACAAAGAAGTACCAATCATCCTAGGAAGGTCGTTCCTAGCAATTAGAAGGCCCCTTATTGATGTGCAGAAGGGCGAGCTGACTATGGGTGTTCAGGATGATCAGGTAACATTTAATGTTTTTAAGTCAATGCAGTTTCCTGACACAATTGATGATTGTTCTGCAGTATCCAATTTAGAGGATTTAATAGTGGAGAGGGAACTCAACTTTGTTGAGGATCCGTTTGAACAAGTTCTGACATCAGACCCTCCAAATGATGAAGAGGAGGATGAATACTTAGCTCTGCTAGGAGCTAATCAAAAGGGATTTAATCCGCGATCCCATTTTGAATCTTTGGAATTAGAGAAAAGGGATTATACCCAGCCAAAAGCATCAATCGAGGAGCCACCTAAGTTAGAACTTAAGGTATTACCGTCTCATTTAAAATATGTTTATTTAGGTAATGCTTCTACATTGCCTGTGATTGTTTTAGCCGAATTAACTACTAAACAAGAAGAGAAATTTATCATAGTTTTGAAATAATTCAAGAAGGCTATCGGATGGACCATAGTCGATATTCGCGGTATTAGCCCATCTGTATGCATGCACAAGATCATATTAGAAGACGGCGGCGAGAGAGGAATGATTGATGGACAACAGAGAGTGAACCCCATCATGAAGGATGTAGTAAAGAAGGAAATTATTAAGTGGTTGGATGCGGGTATAATTTACCAACTAGACAGTTCATGGGTGAGTCTGGTCTAGTGCGTGCCGAAGAAAGGAGGTATCACGGTCGTAGAGAATGAGAACAACTAGTTGATACTGACTAGAATAGTTACGGGATGGAGAATCTACATCGATTACCGGAAGCTAAACAAGGCGACTAGGAAAGATCACTTTCCTTTACCGTTCTTGGACCAGATGCTGGATAGACTCGCAAGACAAGACTACTATCGTTTTCTTGATGGATACTCAAGGTATAATCAGATTACAGTAGCACCGAAAGATCAACACAAAACGACATTCACCTACCCATACGGTATGTTTGCATTTAGACGCATGCCATTTGGTTTATGTAATGCACCTGCTACATTTCAAAGATGTATGATGTCTATTTTTACTAACATGGTTGAGAAGTACTTGGAAGTTTTTATGGACGATTTTTCAGTATTCGGAGATACTTACGATGGTTGCTGCGCCAATCTAGCTAAGGTACTAAAGCGATGTGAAGAAACGAATCACGTACTCAGTTGGGAAAAATGCCATTTTATGGTACGAGAAGGAATTGTTTTAGGCTATCGGATAACGAGACATGGGATCGAGGTAGACAAAGTGAAGGTAGACATTATTGAGAAACTCCCACCTCCAACAGCTGTAAAAGGTGTTAGGAGCTTTTTGGGCTACGCCAGTTTTTACCGAAGATTTATCAAGGACTTCTCCAAAGTTGTTAAATCCTTATGCAAATTATTGGAGAAGGTCTCGATATTCAAATTTGATGAGGAATGCTTAAAAGCCTTCAATGATTTGAAGAGTCGATTAGTCACGGCACCCATAATCTTCACACCAGATCGGGATCTACCATTCGTATTGATGTGTGACACAAGTGACTTCGCAATTGGAGCTTTCTTGGGCCAGTGAAGGAACAAAGTTTTTCATCCTATCTACTACGCAAGTTGAACTCTAACCAGAGCTCAACTGAATTATACGGTAACGGAAAAAGAGTTACTTGCTATTGTGTTTACTTTCGACAAGTTTCGATCTTATCTTGTAGGTACCAAAATGATTGTCTATACGGACCACTCGGCAATTAAATATTTACTGGCCAAGAAAGACTCTAAGCCAAGATTGATCCGGTGGGTACTACTACTTCAAGAGTTTGATCTAGAAATTCAAGATCGAAAGGGAGTAGAGAACCAAGTAGCAGATCACTTGTCTAGCTTGAAGCCGCAAGAGGGAAATTCTCCATTTGTATCGATTCAGGAGACATTTCCAGATGAGCACATACTAAAGGTAAATCATGTCCATAATATTCTTTGGTTTGCTGATTTTGCTAACTATTTAGCCTGTGGTTTGATGCTGATTGATAAAACGTATCAACAAAGGAAAAGGTTTCTTCACGATGTGAAATACTATTTTTGGGAAGAGCCATATTTGTTTAAAAAGTGTGCAGATTAGATGATCAGGAGATGTGTGGCAGAAGATGAAATATCAAAGATTTTATACCACCATCACTCAGCTCCGAGTGGGAGACACTTCGGAGGTACACGTACAGCGGCAAAGTATTGCAACCTGTATTCTTTTGGACAACACTATTCAAGGATGCATATGCTTATGTAAAGAGTTGTGATCGATGTCAGAGGGTTGGAAATGTCACCAAAAGAAATGAGATGCCTCAAACAAATATCATTGAGGTAGAATTGTTCGATGTTTGGGGTATTGACTTTCTTGGTCCTTTCCCTCCGTCTTTTGGTCACAAGTACATATTGGTAGCAGTAGATTATGTGTCCAAGTGGGTCGAGGCTGAAGCTTATCCTACGAACGATGCTAAGGTTGTGATGAAGTTTTTACAGAAACACGTGTTCACAAGGTTTGGAACCCCAAGAGCTATTACCAGCGATGGAGGGACCCATTTTGTGAACAAGTGGTTAAAATGGTTGTTAGAGAAATATGGAATGAAAACAAGGTTGCTACAGCTTACCATCCGTAGACAAATGGGCAAGCTGAGCCAGCGAATAAGGAGATTAAAGGCATACTTGAGAAGGTAGTTTGCCTGAACCGACGAGATTAGTCCATGAGACTAGATGATGCTTTATGGGCTTACAGAACAGCATACAAGACACCTTTAGCAATGTCACCCTACAGGTTGATCTTTGGGAAAGCTTGTCATCTACCTCTGGAGTTAGAGCACAAATCTTACTGGACTCTTTGATGACTCAACTTGGATCTTAAGCTTGCTAGAGAGAAACAGATGCTCCAACTCAACGACCTAGAGGAATTCTGAATATTCTCATAAGAAAATGCCAAATTACTCAAGGAAAGACTTAAGAAATGGCATGACAAGCACATTCAAGTTAGAGAATTTGAAGCAAGTCAGCAAGTCTTATTATTTAATTCTAGATTGAAGTTCTTCCCATGTAAGCTAAAATCACGTTGGTCCTTTCCATTTACGATTCGTCGCGTCTATCCATATGGAGTTGTTGAACTCCAAGATAAGGGAGGTAATTTTTGAGTCAATGCTCAGCGTTTGAAACATTACTATGGAGAAAAACCTGAACGGGATCAAATCTTGTTCAGTTTGTCTGATATTTAGATTTTCTTGCTTTTAATAAATTATTTAGGGTATATTTTCGGGTTTATTATGTTTAAATAAATTCTGTCTAGGAGATTGGAACTTAAGTGGGACCGCTCGTGACCCCTCTAATCTTTCCCAGGAATTGATTTTTATATAATTTTTTGAGAAACTATTCCCTAAATGACAAAATAACTTTTTGGTTTTTCAAATAAAAAGGTCAGTTTTGACCCAAGCTTTAAATTGCAACTCAAATTTCAACATTTCATTAGGTCTAGGGACTTAATTGAATTATTTCTAAATTCTGGTTGCTATTTCGTAAATAATAAAAATTAGGTGTCTCTTTTTGTAAATATTTCCAAAAGGCATCTAAAATAAATATTTTTACTTAATATATATATTTCTATAGTAATATCATAAACTTTAATATCTAATTATATCTGTTATAATTTATATATTAATTTTTATCAACTTAGCTTGGTGTAGTCAGCCCATTTTGCCTGGGCCCATGCAAAATCAAATAAACCAGAATAAAAAATAAAATAAAAAATATAAACCAGAGTCTAGATTTTTAAACAGTCCATTTACAATAAACGGGCTCAAAAGCCCAAACCCGAAAACCACTGACACCCCAAACTAAACCCACACCTAAAACAGGCCTAATCAGACCCAAACCCATGTAGCCCAAAAAGGCCCAAACCCTAAGCAAAAACAGAAGCCTAGGGTTTTTGAAACCCTAGGCGCCACAGACCAGCATAGCCCCCTCTTTATGCCGCAAGCAGCACAGCCTTGGTCACGCCGAAATCCGCGCGAATCGCCCTATCACCGTTGCGAGATCCTTGCCTTTGACATGCACAAGAAAGGAAAAAACAGCAGCAAAGATGGCATTTTTTTTTGTATTTCCTTTTTTTTTTCTGGGTTATAAAAACCCTACAAAATGTGTAAGACAGGATACACATAGAGAAATACAGAGAAATAGAATACATAATCAAAAAAGAAATCTAACAAAGGTTTACATTTTTATTTTTTTCTCTTTTTCCCGAATCTGTTTATTCATAAGTGACATTTTTTTTTAATTTTTTTACCATATATATATTTTAAATAACTTATAATCCGCGCGCAGATTGACCCGACCCGAAGTATCCGCGTGTTTTTGAGAAATGGGTTATTTGCACGTCAAGCGCTTTTGGAGGGAGGGAATATTTTCCCTTTTGGTCCCTCCATGTTATCCGCGCGTTCGAACAGGTCCCTCATTTTTCTTATTTATTTTAAAATTCACCCCAAAGTTTCATTTTAAGTTTAATTCGGTCCCTTATGTATTTTCTTTTATTATTTTTACTATTTTTCCATTTTTTGAACTTTTTTTATTTATTATTTCTATATAGATACTATTATTTTATTATTACCATATTCATTATTTTCATATTTATTATTATTATTATTATTATTATTATTATTATTATTATTATCATCATCATCATCATCATCATCATCATTTACAATATTGCTAGTATTATTTTTTACTACCATAATTTTTAATCACTATTAATTTCAATATTTACTATTCTTTTATTATTAATATTATTTTTATTCATACTATTACTTTTATTATTATTTTCATTTACTATTAATATTATTATTATCACTACTATTATCACTAATTTAGTATTATTATTATTTTATTATTAAAGTTATTATTAATTTTACTACTACTATTTTTAAATTTTATTTATAATTAACTTTATTATTGTCATTATATTTTTCATTACCATTATTTGTATATATTTACTATTATTATACCCTATTGTCATTATTTTCCTATTATTATTATACGTACTATTATTATTATATTTGTGACCATTATTTTTTTATATATTATTATAGCTATATTTATTAGTATTGTTATTATTATTAGTATCACCATTATTATTGCTATTTTCATTATTTTTACTATTGTTTTTTATATATTTTTACTATTATTAACATATATTATTATTTTTATAATTAATATATTTTTATTTTACTACTACTATTATTTTTATATTATTATTACTTTTTATCCTTACTATTATATTATTATTATTATTATTATTATTATTATCACTAATATTTTTAATATATATTATTATCACATTTTTTCGTTGTTACTATTATTATCATTCTATGGTTTTCATTATTATATATAGCCTTCATTTTTGTTGTAATTCTCATTTATTTTATTTCATTTATCTTGCTTTTACTTTATTGTATTTTATTCATACTTTTATTATTGTTACTATACTTTGTCATCATCATGCTGATATACAAGCTAGCATTATAAATCATTTTACATTTTATTTTCCATTTCGTTACGACCACATTATATTTTCAAAATAAGCAAACACTCCGCGTTCTAGGGTTCGAAAGAAATCGTACCCTAACTTACTGAGTTTCGATTTTCCCTTTCGAGTCTAAAGAATCTATTACTTTCCTTTTAAAGGTTAAATAAAAACTTATTTCTGAGAATTCAAAATTGTCGTGTCCTAACTCACTGGATGTGACGTTTTGTTATCTCGGGATAAGGATTTTACAAAACAAGGCAATATTTCGTGTTTGGAAGTTCGAGAGATTGTGCCCTAACGTGCTGGGTTTCGATTTTTCGTTCGTCCAAATAACTAAATATCCCTTTAATGAATTTTGTAAATCATGAGATGATTTTGGTTACGAGGGTTTAAAACATCATGTCCTAACGTGCTGGATGTGATGTTTGTATGCTTTCGGAACAAAGGAATCTCCAATTCCAACTCAAATTGTTCAAATTTTTAAAGAAATCATATTTTTAAATCTTTTCGAATTTTTGACATTAGGGCAATACTAATCAATCCGGTACCAATTTTGGGCGTTACGATGGTGCTAATCCTTCCTCGTACGTAACCGACTCCCGAACCTGTTTTCTTGAATTTCGTAGGCCAAAATTAATGTTTTGCAATAAAATGTTTTATAAGGTGATCCGATCACACCTAAGCGAAAAAAGATTGGTGGCGTGTAACACCCCAAACCCGGTGGCGTGTAACACCCCACACCCGGCCCAAACACCACGACCGGATCTGGCATGTCACTAAGAAGATTTAGTAGAACAAGTCGCATTTTGGAAAACAATCGTCGATTGTAAGCATGTATACCGGAAAACTTAATAATTTGGATAGTTTGTAGAAGATACAGATTTTCATTTAAATGCCTTTATGAATTAAAAACCAAAATTTAGTACATGCCTTAACTTAATTAAAATGAAAAATATAAATGTCTAGTAATAATAAAAGCCCAGAACAAATGAAAATATAAAGCAAGTGGCCCATGGCCTTATTACAACAAAATTTAAACCCACTAATTGTAACACCCCCAAACCCGGCCCACGAGCCTTGACCGGATCTGGTTATGTCACTGCGGAAAGATGGTTGAAAATCTTTTTGACTTAGAATAATCATGAAAGTTTGTTAACTTTTGAAAACCATGTCCATTTAAAGTAATATGAAAAACCTTAGTGTTATAAAATTGTCTGAATTTAAACTTTATTAAATACTATTTTGAATAAGCAGGTTGCTAAGATAAAATCCTCTTCACATAGTGGTTCAGTTTAATCAAGCCATAATTAGAATAATACCAAAATAATAGTAAGGCCCTTATTACAACCCATACTTAAAAAAATACTCAATATTAAAAATGCTTAAAATAATCCAAATATCTTCTTTCTGCATGGGCCACCTTGTGTCCTCTCCGAACCCGGTCCATCTTTACGCATCACACTGAAAATGTTAAAGGAAAAGGTGAGTCACCTGGACTCGGTGTGTAGCCCTTTTTCTCGGTTTAGTAAAACATCATACACCAATCATAAGCACAGTTTAACATGCACAAGTTACGATATACACCCAAACCTAGCCTTCCAAACACTTTTCTACCCCGTGTGGTACCAAACCACCGGTGGTGCCAAACCACCACTGGTGACTTAAAGTCACAATATCCGTCAATACTTGTGGTGCCAAACCACCGGTGTCCCAAAGACACAAATGTGATACCAAATCCTTTGGTGACCGAAGTCACGAATCAAGTAATGGGGCCAACCCATCGCGTGTGATACCAAATCTTTGGCGTCAATCCCATAATGTAAACTGTGGGGCCAACCCACTGTGGTGCTAAGCCACTGGGACGAGACGCTATGAGGTGCCAAACCTCTGGTGACCGTCGTCACAATGTGGTACCAAACCACTGGTGTCCGTCGACACGAATATCACTTCCCCCTCCTCTCATATCACCCATCATCATACCAACTCATGTATAGTATTCAAATCATGCAAACATGTTTAACGTTGCATCTCATAGCACATACATCATAAATCATGACATCATGTATCAATAACAGTACTCATAATGAAACGGACTTACCTGAATCCGTGCACATACCCCATAGGGTATCATATCACTCAACCATACTATTTCGGTTTTACCAATCAATCAGTTTATCAAACATATACAAAGCAAGAAGTGTGTTAGTTTACACACCTGGTTACTAATGCGACTATCACTCCCGTAGATCAAGATCTAACGCACTAGATCCCCATTCCTTAACACTTTTCGAGCACTAGCCACAACCCGAGATATGCGAGATCAAGCCTTCCCCGATAGGAGGACTGGGCTAATCCAGCGCCCGACCACTCTTGTGCCCAAACGCCTCCAAGATGTGTTTACTCTCCTCCTAGGATGCTCCTTATATAGCTAGCTCTTCACCTTCATTCTTTGTGTCTTTCCGATGTGGGATCCCTTCACAAGAGAGTTTAAATTCAATGAAACTCTTCTTTGTCCAATCCGCAAAATAAATACTCCCTTGGTTCTCATGAGATTCGAACCCAGGCTCCCTTGCAACATAATCCACGCCGCTAGCCACTTGGCCACAAGCTCCTCTTGTGTCTTAAACCATGCGCAACTAAATATAAACTATGGGCCAAATTCTAAGGTCCAAGCAAAAAGAAACCAAAATGCAAAAGCCAAGACTTGAACCTTGGACCTCCTTCCTTCCCTGTGGCGTCATCCCCTTTATCTCTTAAGTGGCATCACTTTGCCACTACACCACACACTCCACTTGTGTTATTTTTCTCCATATTTTATTCTTAAGGCCTATCTGCCAACTTCCAGGGTTTTTTTCACCTAAAACCAAAATTTCCCCAAAGCCAATATTTGATCTCGGGACTTCATAGAAGCCCTCTAACCTTCCAAAATCACTTATCCAATAGGCCTAACTAGCATTTAAGCCGATCTCTTGTTCTCTAAAAATTTAAACGCTACTACGCCTAAGGCCCATTGGGCTCAATTCTCCTAGGCCCAATTTTGGGATGTTACAAATCTACCCTCCTTAAAGAAATTTCGTCCTCGAAATTTCCAACTAACAGTCTCACATCCTAACCTACCACACTACGCTCTTGCTTTGCGCACTCTGATCTTAATAAAGTCGTCATTCCACCTTGACCACGTCGCGACAACCACGTCCCCTAGAACTCATATCTAGCGTCGCGATTTAATCGATTAAAAGTTTTATGCATTAGAAATTTTGTTCCCTTTGTTTTATCCACGAGCAAATTTTATGAATGTAAGTTTCGGAAGTCGCTTTTTCGAGCAATCAAAGTTTCATCTCAAGTTCTCTGTTCTAATTCAAACATTCACATACTTCACTAAAGACACATTCATCCATCCATGTCACTTTCTTGAGCATTCCCAACCTGGGGTAATTTCGACATTTTCCTATGGGGTATTTGGTAATAACTCGTGGTCAATTTGAAAATAGTTTTCAAATTAAAGATATTTCAAAGTTTACAAAATCTCGTGGGTCATCTTGGAAAAATTTGTTTTTCAAACCGGATGTGTTGCAAAAATTTGAAATCTGGGGTTATTTCAAAGAATGGGGACGTTAGGGCATTTTTCGTAAATTTCCCAAATCAGATATCTCGATATTTGTAAAATGAAGTTTTTGATATTTTCATTATGTAAGAACATTTTAGTAAAAATCGATGGAATTATGAAAATTTAGAAACCAAGGGCATTTTGGTAATTTTGTTCATCAGGGGTAATTTTGTAAATTTTCAAACCAGGGTATCTTGAAAATAGCGTTTTTGTATACTTTTGCAAAGTAGGGAAATTTTATTAAAATTGGAGTTAAACCGAAAATCTTGAAAGTCAGGGGCATTTTAGTAATTTTCAACACAGGGGTATTTTTGTAATTTCCCCATACCAGAGTATCTTAACATTTTGAAATTTCGAGATTTTGGTATTTTGCAAAGTAAAATCATTTTAACTGAAGTTGAGGGTAGTACCGTAATTTTACAATACAAGGGCATTTTTGTAATTTTGCCACTAGGGGCATTTTGGAAATTTTGGTAAATCGAGAAAACGTCTTTCAAAATTAGATTTAGGGTTTACAAACCAAAGGGGTAAGTTTGAAAATTTTAAAACTAAGGGTTTTAAAACAGTAAGGCTAATCCCTTTCGGGTTTTAATACTTGGTTTAGCCTATGAACTAGTCTTCTTGGTTAAGGTGAACCGTAGCTACGCACCAGGTAGGATTCGAGTAAAGAGGAGGTGAGTCGCTAGGACTGCTTAAATACCAAGCTCTTACTGAATACCAATCCTCAACATGCGTACAGTGGTTGCCACACCTTAACTCGGTGACTTACTTCGCCGGTTTGTATAGTAGCCTTAAGTCTTATACATGTGTTTGAGTAGACTAGTCCTAGGGTTCAACAGATCCTAGTTCACTAATCTACGTTCCCATAAAAGCCCATAATATTCACATATAAATCAATTCATCAAGTAGAGTTACTTACCTGGTGGACTGCGGGTCGGAGATACAGGTGCCATGCCAGAATAACCAGAAAAATATTTCATAAAAACCCCTATTTTTGAAAATCCCATTTTGAAAATGTTTTTGGGCCCAAAACCCTCAAAGCCGAGTTTTGAACCAAGGCTCGATACTAAGCTGTAACACTTCCCAAACCCGCCCACGAGCCTTGACCGGATCTCAGTTATGTCACTGCGGAAAGATGGTTGAAAATCTTTTGACTCAGAATAATCATGAAAGTTTGTTAACTTTTGAAAACCATGTCCATTTAAAGTAATATGAAAAACCTTAGTGTTATAAATTGTCTGAATTTAAACTTTATTAAATACTATTTTGAATAAGCGAGTTGCTAAGATAAAATCCTCTTCACATAGTGGTTCAGTTTAATCAAGCCATAATTAGAATAATACCAAAATAATAGTAAGGCCCTTATTACAACCCATACTTAAAAAAATACTCAATATTAAAAATGCTTAAAATAATCCAAATATCTTCTTCTCTGCATGGGCCACCTTGTGTCCTCTCCAAACCCGGTCCATCTTTACGCATCACCGAAAATGTTAAAGGAAAAGGTGAGTCACCAAGACTCGAGTGTGTAGCCTTTTTCCCGGTTTAGTAAAACATCATACACCAATCATAAACAGTTTAACATGCACAAGTTACGATATGCACCCAAACCTAGCCTTCCAAACACCTTTCTCTACCGTGTGTGGTACCAAACCACTTTGGTGGTGCCAAACCACCGGTGACTTAAAGTCACAATATCCGTCAATACTTGTGGTGCCAAACCACCGGTGTCCCAAAGACACAAATGTGATACCAAATCACCGTGACCGAAGTCACGAATCAAGTGATGGGGCCAACCCATCGTGTGATACCAAATCACCGGGCGTCAATCCCATAATGTAAAGCGTGGGGCCAACCCATCGTGGTGCTAAGCCACTGGGACGAGACGCTATGAGGTGCCAAACCTCCGAGGTGCCAAACCTCCGTGACCGTAGTCACAATGTGGTACCAAACCACCGGGTGTCCGCGACACGAATATCACTTCCCCCTCCTCTCATATCACCCATCATGATACCAACTCATGTATAGTATTCAAATCATGCAAACATGTTTAACGTTGCATCTCATAGCACATACATCATAAATCATGACATCATGTATCAATAACAGTACTCATAATGAAACGGACTTACTCGAATCAGTGCACACATACCCATAGGGTATCATATCACTCAACCATACTATTTCGATTTTACCAATCAATCAGTTTATCAAACATATACAAAGCAAGAAGTGTGTTAGTTTACACACCTGGTTATTAATGCGACTAGCAACTCCCGTAGATCAAGATCTAACGCACTAGATCCCCATTCCTTAACACTTTTCGAGCACTAGCCACAACCCGAGATATGCGAGATCAAGCCTTCCCCTGATAGGACTCTGGGCTAATCCGCACTACGACCACTCTTGTGCCCAAACGCCCTCCAAGATGTGTTTACTCTCCTCCTAGGATGCTCCTTATATAGCTAGCACCTTCATTCTTTGTGTCTTTCCGATGTGGGATCCCTTCGTCAGTAGAGTTTAAATTCAACTGAAACTCTTCTTTGTCCAAATCCATAAAATAAATACTCCCTTGGTTCTCATGAGATTCGAACCTGTGCTCCCTTGCAACATAATCCACGCCGCTAGCCACTTGGCCACAAGCTCCTCTTGTGTCTTAAACCATGCGCAACTAAATATAAACTATAGGCCAAATTCTAAGGTCCAAGCAAAAAGAAACCAAAATGCAAAAGCCAAGACTTGAACCTTGGACCTCCTTCCTTCCCTATGGCGTCATCCCCTTATCTCTTAAGTGGCATCACTTTGCCACTACACCACACACTCCACTTGTGTTATTTTTCTCCATATTTTATTCTTAAGGCCTATCTGCCAACTTCCAGGGTTTTTTTCACCTAAAACCAAAATTTCCCCAAAGCCAATATATGATCTCGGGACTTCATAGAAGCCCTCTAACCTTCCAAAATCACTTATCCAATAGGTCTAACTAGCATTTAAGCCGATCTCTTGTTCTCCAAAAATTTAAACGCTACTACGCCTAAGGCCCATTGGGCTCAATTCTCCTAGGCCCAATTTTGGGATGTTACACTAATTAAAAATATTTAAAAAAATAAACTTGTAAAGTCGTTTGCTGAATCAAAATAATCCCTCGCATGGCCACCTTGCGCTCCTCCCCAGCCCGGTCCGATGCACTAGGTGATACCTGAAAGTTGTTAAATAATGGGGTGAGTCGTGAGACTCAGTGTTCAACCCTCGTGCACCATCAGATTGGGCCTTAGCCCTACGGAACATATAACAGAGTATAATAAATTAGAAAATATGCAAAACCCAACCCAATCCTAGGTTTCCATCTGCTACACACCACCCCGTACCTGCCAATCACACCATTGGGGATTTCAACAATCAACCCACATCGCTACACACCATCGATGGCAGTCATGCTGCTCATCGTCAGATCATGGCAATAGCCACTACAACAGATCATGGCATTAGCCACTACAACAGATCATGGCAAAAGCCACTACAACAGATCACTTCTCCTTTCATCAATCACCCATCCCCATGCAATCATAGAATTCGGCATACATATAAAACATATCAAATCAACGGAAACATTCACTTTAGAATGACAGAGATCACTAATCTGGTGATTCGCCTTTACCCCTTTTCGGGTTTTCAACAGCCATGCCGGTATTTTGGCATTTAACAGAATATACAGACTATCACAGGTTTATATGCATACAATCAAGCAATCTAAATGGTGTGAGAGTGTTACACACCTGATTAATGCATAGGACTACCCTCTATATCGATACCCTCGCTAATCGGATCTACTGCCTTCTGTCTACAACTTTGCTCAAAAGCCGGAAGAACGCGAAGATAAGGCCTCTCCTATATTTGGCCAAGAATTATTATTTACCCAAATTTATATGTTTAAATTAATAAATCTCCTTACCTTGAAATCCCGAAAGTACTACGATTCGAGTGCTACTGAACTCTGGCTTAGAAATCTAACAATTGAATCCCCTTCAAATCCCGGAATGCTGCCCAACATAGAACCATTAAACTATTAGCTTTTCGACTTTTGCCTTTCAAGAACTGAAATAGAACATGAGATCTAACAGAAGTCGACACTTACCTTAGCACAGGGAATTCGGCTAGCACTAGAGAGAAGATTCAGCAATGCCAAAGGAAAAGATTAAATGCCGGAATAATAGAACTATCTCACAAATGGGAAGAATAGAGAAAAACTATGGAGATTTTGGCTTTTTAGAGAAATCGGCTTAAGAGAAAAAGAATGGAGAAGAGAGTGAAAGGAGAGGTTTCGGCTTTTGAAGAAATTGAAGAAAAGAAATTGTAGAGGGAGAGGCTAAGAATTTCGGCAAAAAGAGTGAAGAGGAAATTAGGGTTTAAATGCCAGAATCAATGAGATATCCCCCCTTATTTATAGAAATTTCGGCACCTATTGTTTAAAACTGAAAACACCCTTCCTGATAACTAAAAGTCAAGTTAATAAAAAGGGAAAATTCGGCACCCCTTATCCATGAAGTAGCCAAATTCTTTACTCTTCTAGGTGGTGGATTTTTGGCCATCACCTTGCCTTGCAGATAGCTCCTATCTTTTCTCCTTTTTATCTTCTATATTATCAATTATAAAATCCATATAAATCCTCCTATTTTTGAGACTTGTTGCCGTCCACTTCACCTAACCCTAATTTTGAATTTAGCTAACTTAAATTAAAAGATTTGGGCTCCATAAAACTTAAATATTGGGCCCCTAACTCCTTATGTATGGCGTCACCCCTTGCTCCCTTTAAACTGCCGAAAATGGCCCAGAAACATGGGCTCCTTGCGACCAAAACTTGGGACCCTTTAATTGTTAATGACGCCACCTTCTAATTCCCTTGTAGTGCCACCTTTTGTTGGGCCACAAACCCACGTTAGTATTTTAAACACAATTACCACCTTTTAACTCTATAATGCCTCATCAGATAATTTAACCAAGGCCTTTGCCTAATCCTGAGCCCAATTTTAACCCCTATCACTTAAATTAACATATTAAACATATCCTTAGACTAAACGCATAGACCCATTAATTCAGGATGTTACATGGCGACTCCATTTTCATTTTTAAAGTCGATCCCCGTTTTTTGAAACATTTTAAAAAAATGGTTTCGACACCTAGGATTAGGATTAATTTTATTTAATTTTATTTTTTATGTTTATCTTAATAATCTAATAGCAATTGATAATTTCATATGCATATATTCAATTATTAATTGCTATTGATCTTGAGTAAAATTAGAATTGGACTCTTATTTTTAATCATTAAATTATACTAAGAGTTCTATTCTATGACCCATTACTCCTATCATAAATACCAGCAACTCTTTTCCCCCGATTCATGCACCATTCAACCCCAAAATAACCAACTCATCAAAGTGCTGCAAGTCCCTAGCCACAACAGCCATTCGGTCAGCAGCCATCTTCACCACACGCCGCACGCCTACATCGCACACTGACCTTGTGCGCTTGTCTTTTCTCAGCCCATTGCCCAAGTCTTATCGCACATAGGTAGCACCTGCGCCCAGCACCGAGTGCACACCAGGCGTGGTCAACAAGGACCTGTGCTCTACTTGCTTGTAGCTCCCTCGCACATTGCTACTCGCTCCAGCTCCATCAGCCGTGCACCTTGCTGCCTCGTGCACTTATTCGACACTCCTCCTTCACCCAACCTAAGCCAAAACCCTCCAACCCTCCTTCCATTTTGCTATCTATTTCTCTGTTATTTTTTTAGAGTTCTTTTATTTTTATAAAAAAAGGTCAAATCATGCCTTGCAAGAGAACTCGTGCTTTTGCTCAGATCGATGAAACGCAAAATAAGTTCCACTGTGAAGAAGCCAAAGCAAGATACGAAAGTATCTTAAAAATGAACACATGCATCCAGAGAAAGGCTTCACATTGAAGGAAAGCAACTACAGAGACTTTATGGCATGTATTCATCAAGTTGCTGAAGCCCTCAATTGGGAATTGTTTTGTGAAAAGACACCAAGTGTGGATGAAGAAGTAGTTCGTGAATTCTACGTGAACTTAACCTCAAGCGAATTGACCGAAGTTCCAGTCTATGGAATCAAGGTACCAATAAATTCAAATGCTATTAATGAATTCTTTGAATTACTTGATTTTGACAACGATGAATATTCTTCTCAGTTGAGCAACATTAAGCCTGAAAATTTGCAAGAAATTCTCGAGGAACTTACAGTTCCATGTTCTAAGTGGGCTGCGTCGAAGCAAGGAATCCACAAGTGTCGAAGAGAGTATTTGACACCACTTGCGAAGGTATGGTTCTATTTCATTCGTTTCAGCCTTATGCCTAGTTCTCATGGGACTACAATCTCAATAGAGCGAATGGTCCTAGTATACTCAATTCTAACTGCAAAGACCACTGATGTTGGCAAAATCATACTAAGAGAAATGCAAAATTGTGCCGTTAGACGTTCTAGCCCAGCCTATTTCCCCTTTACAATAACAATTTTGTGCTTAAAAGTGAAAATCCTTGCGGACGTAAAGAGGATAGGGTATAGTCAAGGCACAATCCATGATTGGGACCTCTACCGAGTATCTAGAGATTCTATTCTACAGCAATGAGTTGAAGAGAGTGAGGATCCCGAAGAAGTAGAAGATAATACCACAGAGATTCCGCCAGAGCAATCAACTAAAGTCCCTAGTGAGGCAGAACCAATGGAACCAGAAGTTGAACTGATATCGAGACCTCAATGTTTGGAGCTCCACCGCCTAGCCCAGATCTTCGTGATGAGCTGTTAAAGCTGATGGACTTAATGCAACACATGCAATGGCAGCAACAAGCCTACGAGAGATACTCAAAAATAAAGGATGACTTGATGAGGAGTGCCCTTAAGAAAATTTATAAGTACCCATTTATTTTTGTGCCTGAGTTTCCATATTTCATATTTGAACCATGGATTTCATTATTGAAGAGGGAGCAAGGCGATTCATGTAACAACCCAATTTTGACCCCAATTGGAACAGTGATTTCGAGACCATGAATCCGAGTTCGAATAATATTTAAATATTTTTTTATATGTTTAAAATGTGTGAAGTTACTTTTGTGAAAGTTTCGTTTAAAAAATTTTAGTGTTTGGAGGTCGATTGATGAAAAAAGGTTTAATCGCGTAAAATGGAAATTTTAAGGGTTAATGTATAAGGGCCAAATTATGATTGTTTTTATATTATGGAATATTAAGGTTGCAATTTGGCCATAAATAGGAATTAGTGGCCGGCCCCAATATGCATGAATTAATGACTTGAATTGTTTATTATATTTTATGGCATTATGGTATATTTTAATATATATTAATATATTATATTTGATAAAAGATGAAAGTGTTCATCTTTCTTATTATTTTTGGCTGAATCTAAGAGAAAGAAAAGAAAGTTTAAGCTTTGGTATTTTCAGTCCTTGCAAATTCAATTAGGTAAGTGATTTGAGTTTTGTTTTTATTAATTTTTACGTTTTTGAGATTGTTGCTTTGAATACTATAAAGCCCATCATGAAATTTTGAAATTTGATTATATATTCATGAAGTGCATTGTTGGTAGTTTGATGAAATTTATGTTTGATGTTAGAAAATAAAATAAATGCGTTAGATTAGCATTTTTGGTAGTGGGATTTTTGGTAATTTTGAGCATTTAGGGTTAAATTGTGAAAAATATGAAGTTGAAGGACTAGATTGTGAATTTAGTGAAATGGGAGGACTTATATAAGCCTAATGAACATTCGGCCCTAGCATTGTATATGCAAATTCTTCATATTTTGTGTTTTGTGAAAATTGGATTAAACTATAAAAGTGCATAATATTAGGGGTAAATTGGTATATCGCTCAATTATGTGTATTTGGACTTAAATGAATGAAATTCTATTTGAATGAGATTAATTTGGAACTTTTTAGATCAAAAACCAAAAAGATCGGACATGGATAGGGGAAAATCAAAAATCGTTGAGTAGTCGAATCCAACTGTCCGTCGATATTCGAGGTAAGTTATTAAGCAATTTTTTGTTCTTTGTTGCTGATTAAATTAAAATCAATTTAAGTATATGAGCCGAATTGAATTACATGAAAGATTGATGTTGCCGAATCAAAGAGAATTGATGAATTTAAATTGATGTGTATTGAGTAATGGGATTTAGGCACTAAGTGTGCGAGTATAAACGATTACGGATGTGAATCTTGCACTAAGTGTGCGAATGTGATTATTGAGCACTAGTGTGCAAGTTTAAATATTGAGCACTAAGTGTACAAAGTCAATATATATATTTCTGAGTAAACATTATCACTATGTGTACGATTTATTTGAGAAGATCGGGAATGGTTGAATGAATTAAATCTTCAAATTTCTTGATGAATATGATGTATAGCTCAAGTTTGTGTAGGTGAGTATCGATTCTATGTGATGGATATTATAAACTGAAAGTATGTATCATGATAGATTGGTTTTAATGGCTTTGTGCTCGAATAAATTAATGTTATACAATGATGTAATGCTAAATGCATTCAGTTTTGTGTTTGAGAGTAATGTAGTATATTGTAGTTGAGCAGATGCATATTGGTCTTAGTTGAAATTCAGTATATGATTAATAAATTTCCTTGAATGTGGTAAGATATTGACTAAATGATCTAGTAGCATGACTTAGTTAGATGACAGTAGACTATTAAATTGAATTTGAAGTTTTTTATGCTTATAACTTACTAAGGTATGGTAGCTTACTTTGGATGTGTTTTTCTTGTCTCTATTTTTATAGATTTTGGAGACCGTTACGCGCTTGGGGATCATTAGTAAAGTCATCCACACTATCTTCAATATTTTGGTACTTTTAAAAGTTGGTCAGTACTTATGGCATGTATAAGCTAATAACTCTTTTGGAGATGTTTAAATTTCATATATGTATAATGGTTAAGTCATGCAAAAATGACTTAATTTACATGTTAAAGTTTGGTTATGTTTTGTAACACCCCCTGACCCGGCCCAGACGTTATGGCCGAATCCAAAAATGTCACAACAAAGGCATAAATTCAAAACAATTTTGCTAAGTTAAAATTTAAGGCCTAAAAGCCCAAAATCCTTGAATCTTGTTAAGTAATGATAAAAGCCCATTTAATTATTTTAAGTATTCCAAAAACCATGCTTAAACATAAGAAATTTACTCAGGTTTAGTAATTAAGTAAACACTGAAACAACAAAACTCAAAATCCAAAGTCAAATCGGAGTACAAGGCCTTATTACATCCAACGAAAATAAAGTAATTAAAATCATGTCTTTCGAGACAAATAAGTAAAATGTAACACCCTAAATTAGGGGTTGTTGAGAATTTAAGTATTTTAAATACTTTCCCATGTGTGTGCTTGAAGAGTTAAATTCTAGGATTTATTTGACATGTTTAAGGGTCTAAAAATAACTCGAGCTAAGCTCGGCCCAGTATTAAAAATTTATTTTTAAGTGTGTAAAAGGAAGGAGCTAGGTTAGTTAGGGCTTTAATAGAATTTTGGGCGAGTTAAGGCACAAAAGATGGGCTTGGTATAAGTGGCGTGGGGCGCCTAAGAGTTTGCTAGGGGCCTTGGGTTCGATTCGTGGAAGAAACAAGGGGGAAATATTTTTCCTTTTGGGTTTTGGGCGTTAGGCCTAGGAAGGCCTTTTAAATAAATCAAGAGGGCTTCTTGACATGAGAGGCAGGTAGGTGGAGTGGCTTGGAGCGCCACTAGAGTCCGGAGGTGGATAGGCGCGAGTTCGATTGCTAAAGCAACGTTTTGCATTTTTTTTATTTTTGGGGTAAACGGCCCAAGGAGGTCTTATAAAAAAATAAGGGGGCTTTATAGCATGAAAGGCGGGTTGGAAGAGTTGGTAAGGGCGCTGGAAGAAGGGCTGATGCGTGAGGTCCCATGTTCGAACCCAAAGCATGCAAAGAATGGCGGTGGTTTTTATTTTGCTGTATTGGCGTGAAAGGGAGTTGGCCTGCACATGGGGTTCCTTGTTCGGCTAGTTGATGGGCACATGGTCTTGATTTGTTTTTATTTATTTATTATTATTAGATAATAAGATAATAAGAGATAATCAAGGATAATATTATTATTATTTAGATAACAAGATAACAGTAGATAAAAGGGATATTATTTGGATTGAATTATGATAAGTTGGCAAAGGAAAAATAGCTTTGCATTTAATTCAAATTCTTTTGAATTACTTCAAATTAGTGGCCTAGAGAAAAGCAAGGATTTGGCTAGAGTTTAAACTCTTTGGACGGCAAGCATAGGTGTAGGGGGAGGCCGAATGTGCTTAAAAGAATTACTTGGAATTTTCGGCTAACAATTTATTTAGCCTTCATCTTTTCTTTTCCTCTCTTTTTCAAAACCGAAAACTATTCTCTTTGTTCTTAGATTTTGGCCGAAATTCCTTACTCATTCTCATCTCACACCTCTTCTTTCGCTTTTCTTCTTTTCTAGGATACCGAAATCACCATTGCTATTTTCTTTCTCCCCTTTGAACCGAAAACTCTTTTCTACTCTCTTCATTGGCCGAATCCACAACCTTTTTCTTCTCTTTTTCTTAGTAGGCCAAACCTACTCCTTAGCCATAGCCGAATTTCCTTCTCCATACTTTGTGAGGTCTTGGTCGAATATTGAAGCAAGGGGTGCCGGGATCTCAAGGTATACGATTCAAGTTCCATTCTCGGTCAAGCAATTTTGGTAAGGATCAATGAATTTAGTTAATATTCGTTTTAAGCCGAAGGCTACTAACCTAGGGTTGCTGATTATTAGGGAAGCAGAAACGCTTGGAGTGTGGTGGTAATTATTTAAAAGCACTCAGGTAAGGATTCGGGTTCAAGCAATAACCCTAAAATAATTATTTGGTTTGGCCGAATGGCCATATCACTAACACTATCATGGTCGAATATAGGGACAAGTAGATCTAGGGTGGTCGACTCTTCTTTTCGGGATTTAAATTTTTCGGTGGTGACAGGTGTGTACATACACACTTATAATTAATTAAATGTGCTAAATTGTTGTGTGTGCTAACCGGATCTGTGTAGATTCGGGACTAATGCCATGAATGGTATAAACAAGGAACCAAGTAAGTCCTTGTTGATTATGAAATATTTTAAGATGCTTTTGGGAAGCATGGTATGTTTAATACACGTTGCATATGGCTGATGATAAAACCTGTACATGTGATTAAGTATATGGTAACATGAATTATGTGATATAAATGTTTGATGTGGGATTGATGAGAGGAGGGGGCAGTATATTCGTGCCGACGGGCACCAGTGTTTTGGTAACACACTGTGACTACGGTCACCAGAGGTTTGGTACCTCCAGAGGTTTGGTACCTCATCGCATCTCGTCCCAGTCGCTTAGCACCACAACGGGTTGGCCCCACAGATTATCATAAGGGATTGACGCCAGTGATTTGGCATCACACGATGGGTTGGCCCCATCAATCGATTGTGTCTATGGACACCAGAGGTTTGGCACCTCCAGTGATTTGGCATCACATTTGTGACTATATGTCACCAGTGGTTTGGCACCACCAGTGGTTTGGCACCACACGGGGTAGACAAAGGCGTTTGGTTGGCTAGGTCGGGTGCATGACTTAGTACATGATGATTGATTATATGCTGTGTATGAAATTGTTTAAATACGGGGGAAGGGTTACATACTGAGTCTTGGTGACTCACCTTCTCCTTTATATTTTTCAGGTGACACGTAGATCGCGGATGTGGAGCCGGGTTGACTCGAGGTGGCCATGCAGTGGGATTTAGGTTTTAATAGACTTTGAATTTCAGTTTATTTATTTTTGGATTGTTGATTTAAATTTTATTTCGAATGTAATAAGGCCTCCTGACACTTTATTTTTGCTATTTTTCATATGTTGGATACTTGTTAACGTGCCATCGGGCACATTTGGAATTTTATATTAACTTGGTTTAAATAAAATTTCTAATAAACACTAAATAAAGTTTTTACAAGACAATCAAATGAAAAGTTTTCGACAAACTTAAATCGACTTAAAAAGGTTTTCTTTCAAAAATATTTTTCCCTGTAACAAACCAGGTTCGACCATAATGTTTGGGCCGGGTTTGGGTTGTTACAAATTGGTATCAGAGCCCAGTTCAAAGCTCGGCTGTGGGGGCTCAAGGCCCAAAAATGTTTTGGTAGGCCTTATGGAATGATTTTTGGTTTTTGAACAGCATGGCCTGAGTCTCCGGCACCAATCCGCCCAGGTAAGTACATCTAAACCTTTTGGTGAATTATATTCTGTAGAAGGGTAGGAAGCATGGAACGTAGATAGACTTATAGGAGCTTGAACCCTAGGATTAGATTACTCAAACACACAAACAGAACATAAGACTTAAAGAACTAAACCAACCTATGACTTAGTCACTGAGCTAGGGTGTAGTAACCCCTGTACGCATGTCTAGAGGTGGATCCGGAAGAGCCTGGTATTTAAGCAGTCCGTGTGACTCACCTCCTCTTTGCAGGTATCCTACCTGGTGCGTAGCTTCGGTTCACCCTAACTCAGCGGGCTCAGTGGTGTGGTAACCTCTGTGCGCATGTCTAGAAAGGTCCGGTGAGAGCTTGGTATTTAAGCAGTCTGCGTGACTCACCTCCTCTTCACTCGAATCCTGCCTGGTGCGTAGCTTTGGTTCACCCTGACCAAGAGGGCTCGGTCATAGGCTAACCATAATGATTAAAACCCGAAAAGGGAATTAGCCATGTTTTCGAAAAAGAAGGAAACAACAACAACCCTAATGTTTTGAAAACTTTTGCAAAAACTCTTTCCAATCTGAGAACGTCATTTTTACAACGTTTTTCTCGAAAAACTTGATTTGTGGAAATTACAAAAATGCCCTTAGGGGTAAAATTACTAAAATACCCTCGGTTCATAAAATATCAGTTCAATGGTTTTGCTCAAAAATTTCAACTATTTTACAAATATTCGACAACTTAGCCTTGAAAATCATCAACAAAATATTTTGGTTTTGGAAAATTACGAAAACGCCCTCAAGTTGCAAAATTACCGAAATGACCCTGGTTTTGGAAATCTTTACAAACATCACTATTTGAAAAGGAACATTTTCAGAAAGAAACCCCTGAGTGTTGCAACTGTTAAAAATATCCCTGACTTATTAAAATTACGAAATTGCCCCTGAATGACAAAATTACCAAAATACCCCTGGTTTCAAAACGATGCCATATCCCTAAATTTTACAAATTTTTCAAAAAAACCCTCCAATTTTGGGGAATTTCAAAGTGATTTGTTTTATTAAAATTTTACAACTTCTTCTATTACGAAAATACCCCTGTAGGAAAATGACGAAAATACCCCTGGGTTAGAAATGGGCAGAAATGTCCGAAGAGCGAATAGGTATGGAAAGTGTTAAGGAATGGATGCATGTACTCCTTTGTGTGAACTAGGATAGAAGACTGAAAACTTGTTTGCTTGAAAGAATCCCTAACTAAAATTCCTTCATAAAACTTCTTCGCGAATAATGAAGTGGAACAAACGCAAATGCATAAAATTTTTCTTAATCAGATTAAAGCACGGTAGATAGAATGAGTTCTAGAGGACGTGGGCGCCGTGGACGCGGTAGGGGTAGGATGACGGTGTCTGAACCCGTCAGGTCGGGTCAAGGTTTTGAAAACGAGGTACCACCGCCACCACCACCTCCTACTTTTAGAGCTGAGGAGCAGGATCAAACCGGTGGCGAGGCTGTATCGCAAGCTATTTTGCGAGTTTTGGAGATGGTGGCTGGGGCTGGTGGAAATTTAGGAGCTCGAAAATCTGTCCCCGAGCGAATTCGGTCTAATGGAGCTGAGGTATTTCGGGGCGTGTCAGGAGTGGCACCTAGTGTAGCGGAGTATTAGCTAGAGTCGACTGAAAGGATCATGGATGATCTTGACCTGACTGAGGAGGAAAAGCTGAAAGGGGCAATGTCGCTTCTAAAGGATGAAGCGTATCAGTGGTGGCTTACGGTTCGAGACGGAGCTACGGCAGATGATCTGACTTGGGATCATTTTAAAACCACCTATCAGAAGAAGTATGTGGGCACCAGCTATACTGATGCTCAGAGGAAAGCCTCTCTAGGGTTAGTGCAAGGGAATAAGTCAGTATCGGAGTATGAGGCGGAGTTTTTAAGGCTGAGTAGGTATGCTAGAGGCATCGTGGCTACTGAGAACGAACGCTGTGTCCGCTTTGAGGACGGACTCCAAGATGATTTGAGGTTGCTGATTGCCCCACAGGAGGTTCGTGAGTTTTCGTCTCTAGTGGAAAAGGCTAAGGTAGCCGAAGGGATCAAGGAGACCGTAAGACAGAAGCATGATAGGAACAACCAGAAGAGAGGCTTTGGATTGCCTGGATCAGACAGTAATGTGGAGAAGAGGGCTAGATTTGGGGAATCAGAAAGAACCATAAAGCCTGCTCAGTGGCCACCTCAGTGTGGTAGATGCGGGAAACCCCATTCAGGGGAATGTTTGGCTGGAAGTAAAGGGTGCTTTGAATGTGGATCGTTCGATCACCGTGTAAGGGATTGTCCTCGGAAGTTAGCTAAGAATCAATCAGAGGGTCAGAACTGTGCCCAGGTTAGAAATGAAGGACCACCACAGAGGGGTCGAGGTGCAGCTAGAAGTACTGATAAAGGTAACGGGCGTGGCCGAGGTGCTGAAGGTGCAGAGGCGAGGCAACCAAGGTTGGTTTATGCAGTTGGCCGTCGCGAGGAGGAAGAGGTGCCAGACATGACAACGGGTAAGTTTTTTATTTTCGGAATACCCTCAATTATCTTGGTTATGGTTACGTTGGTTCATTCTTATGATTGCTAGTAAAGTGTATAAATTTGGATTATGAACGTAGGGAATGTTTCTAGGGAGTATGATAAGTTCTTTAAGATCAGAGTGCGCAGTAGTAGCGTAGTGTGATGAGTTAAGGATGCACGATTGGACGATAGTAAGTAATTTCGATGACGAAATTATTTTAAGGGGGGTAGAATTGTAACACCCTAAATTAGGGGTTGTTGAGAATTTAAGTATTTTAAATACTTTCCCATGTGTGTGCTTGAAGAGTTAAATTCTAGGATTTATTTGACATGTTTAGTGGTCTAAAAATAACTCGAGCTAAAGCAGCAAAGATTAAAAATTTATTTTTAAGTGCGTAAAAGGAAGGAGCTAGGTTAGTTAGGGCTTTAATAGAATTTTTGGCGAGTTAAGGCACAAAAGATGGGCTTGGTATAAGTGGCGTGGGGTGCCTAAGAGTTTGCTAGGGGCCTTGGGTTCGATTCGTGGAAGAAACAAGGGGGAAATATTTTTCCTTTTGGGTTTTGGGCGTTAGGCCTAGGAAGGCCTTTTAAATAAATCAAGAGGGCTTCTTGACATGAGAGGCAGGTAGGTGGAGTGGCTTGGAGCGCCACTAGGAGTTTGGAGGTGGATAGGCGCAGGTTCGAGCTGCTAAAGCAGCGTTTTGCATTTTTTTTATTTTTGGGGTAAACGGCCCAGGGAGGTCTTATAAAAAAATAAGGGGGCTTTATGGCATGAAAGGCGGGTTGGAAGAGTTGGCAAGGACGCTGGAAGAAGGGCTGATGCGTGAGGTCCCATGTTCGAACCCAGCATGCAGCAGCGGTAGTTTTTATTTTGCAAGGCTGGCGTGAAAGGGAGTTGGCCTGCACATGGGGTTCCTTGTTCGGCTAGTTGATGGGCACATGGTCTTGTTTTGTTTTGTTTTTATTTATTATTATTAGATAATAAGATAATAAGAGATAATCAAGGATAATATTATTATTTAGATAACAAGATAACAGTAGATAAAAGGGATATTATTTGGATTAAATTATGATAAGTTGGCAGAGGAAAAATAGCTTTGTGTTTAATTCAAATTCTTTTGAATTACTTCAAATTAGTGGCCTAGAGAAAAGCAAGGATTTGGCTAGAGTTTAAACTCTTTGGACGGCAAGCATAGGTGTAGGGGGAGGCCGAATGTGCTTAAGAGAATTACTTGGAATTTTCGGCTAACAATTTATTTAGCCTTCATCTTTTCTTTTCCTCTCTTTTTCAAAACCGAAAACTATTCTCTTTGTTCTTAGATTTTGGCCGAAATTCCTTACTCATTCTCATCTCACACCTCTTCTTTCTCTTTTCTTCTTTTCTAGGATACCGAAATCACCATTGCTATTTTCTTTCTCCCCTTTGAACCGAAAACTCTTTTCTACTCTCTTCATTGGCCGAATCCCCAACCTTTTTCTTCTCTTTTTCTTAGTAGGCCGAACCTACTCCTTAGCCATAGCCGAATTTCCTTCTCCATACTTTGTGAGGTCTTGGTCGAATATTGAAGCAAGGGGTGCCGGGATCTCAAGGTATATGATTCAAGTTCCATTCTCGGTCAAGCAATTTTGGTAAGGATCAAAGAATTTAGTTAATATTCATTTTAAGCCGAAGGCTACTAACCTAGGGTTGCTGATTATTAGGGAAGCAGAAACGCTTGGAGTGTGGTGGTAATTATTTAAAAGCACTCAGGTAAGGATTCGGGTTCAAGCAATAACCCTAAAAGAATTATTTGGTTTGGCCGAATGGCCATATCACTAACACTATCATGGTCGAATATAGGGACAAGTAGATCTAGGTGGCCGACTCTTCTTTCCGGGATTTAAATTATTCGGTGGTGACAGGTGTGTACATACACACTTATAATTAATTAAATGTGCTAAATTGTTGTGTGTGCTAACCGGATCTGTGTAGATTCGGGACTAATGCCATGAATGGTATAAACAAGGAACCAGGTAAGTCCTTGTTGATTATGAAATATTTTAAGATGCTTTTGGGAAGCATGGTATGTTTAATACACATTGCGTATGGCTGATGATAAAACCTGTACATGTGATTAAGTATATGGTAACATGAATTATGTGATATAAATGTTTGATGTTGGATTGATGAGAGGAGGGGGCAGTATATTCGTGCCGACGGGCACCAGTGTTTTGGTAACACACTGTGACTACGGTCACCAGAGGTTTGGTACCTCCAGAGGTTTGGTACCTCATTGCGTCTCATCCCAGTGGCTTAGTACCACAGTGGGTTGGCCCCACAGATTATCATAAGGGATTGACGCCAGTGATTTGGCATCACACGATTGGTTGGCCCCATCAATCGATTGTGTCTACGGACACCAGAGGTTTGGCACCTCCAGTGATTTGGCATCACATCTGTGACTATATGTCACCAGTGGTTTGGCACCACCAGTGGTTTGGTACCACACGGGGTAGACAACGGCGTTTGGTTGGCTAGGTCGGGTGCATGACTTAGTACATGATGATTGATTATATGCTGTGTATGAAATTGTTTAAATACGGGGGAAGGGTTACATACTGAGTCTTGGTGACTCACCTTCTCCTTATATTTTTCAGGTGACACGTAGATCGCGGATGTGGAGCCGGGTTGACTCGAGGTGGCCATGCAGTGGGATTTAGGTTTTAATAGACTTTGAATTTTAGTTTATTTATTTTTGGATTGTTGATTTAATTTTATTTCGAATGTAATAAGGCCTCCTGACACTTTATTTTTGCTATTTTTCATATGTTGGATACTTGTTTTAAACTATGTTATTATTATTATTGAATTAAAATCACATGTTTTCCAAGTTAAAACGAAAATTGTTTTTAGCGTGCCATCGGGCACATTTGGAATTTTATATTAACTTGGTTTAAATAAAATTTCTAATAAACACTAAATAAAGTTTTTACAAGACAATCAAATGAAAATTTTTCGACAAGCTTAAATCGACTTAAAAAGGTTTTCTTTCAAAAATATTTTTCCCTGTAACAAACCAGGTTTGACCATAATGTTTGGGCCGGGTTTGGGTTGTTACATAAAACTTCTAAGTATCTTGTAGTGTGGCCATCTCCGAGTCCTCTCCCACGTCGAGCCGTTTACTGAGGATAACCTAAAACATTTAATAAAAAAGGGTGAGTTTCAAAACACAGTATGTACGACCCTTAATAATCCAATCAACATACAATTATCACATTCGTAACATCCCAAAATTGGGCCTAGTAGGATTGGGCCCATTGGGCCTTGAACGTAGGAGTGTTTAAATTTTTGAGAACAAGAAAACGGCATCATTTCAAGTGGGACTTATTAGTTAAGTGAATTTGGAAAGTTACGGGGTTTCAATGAAGTCCCGGGTTCAAGTTAGGCCATAGGCAAATTTTTGTGTTTATGCTCTTAAGGGGGAGAAGATAAGTGGCATCAAGACTTAAGGAAATAAGTGTGCATTTTGTTAGCACAAAGAGTCTATTGGTAAAGTGGCAAGTGGCGTGTGGAGTGTACTAATCGTCTGAGGTTCGAATTCCACCTAGTGCAAATATTTTGGATTTAATTTTGTGCTATATGGTAAGTGTCGGCCAAGGCTTAAATAAGGCAAGGTGGACTTTTTAATTTTGGCAAGGTGGCTAAGGAAATTAGGAAAGGATGAAGGTGGGGAAAGAAATCAAAGGAAAAAGGAAAGTATAAGGAACATGTTGGCACAAAGAGAGGAAAGTGTTATGGAAAGTTTTGGTTGGAAAATTTTGACCTTTTTGCCAAGGCATGGATGGTTTTGGCATAGGGAGAGGATACTCCAAATTTCCTCTTCTCTTTGCCGAATTTTAAAGCATTTAGTGTGCATTTTTTTTTCTTCTTTTCTTTCTTGTTTGTCGAAAGTACCTAAGCTTTTGAGACCAAATTGTTTCACTCGTTTTCCCTTGGAAAAACCGAATTCTCATAAACACTCCTTTTCATCTTTATTTTCCTTTTTAAAAAATTTTCCAGCCCTTTCCTCTTCTTCTCAAATCCATGTCCTCCATAGCAGAATATCATTGTTCATTTTCCTCTATAGCCGAACCCTTCATCTCTTCTTTATCTTTTCTTTTCATTCATATTAACACTCACTCCTTTGATCAATCGGTAAGTAGTAGTTCTCTCTTTGTCAATAACTTTGTTTCATTCGAGGTTTTTCTTAATAAATCGTGTGTTCTTCTTTCTCTCTCTCGTTGGGTCTGAGTTACATTCTCTTCTGTGATATGGCCATCGTTGGGCTTAGGACTTTCAACAAGGTGAAGGAGCACAAGTGATTTGTATTAACCAAATTGTTATCGTCAACTCGTCAAGCAAGTGGGATAAGAACATTGTTATACGATTTTTTTTGGCCAAAGGTGGATAATTGCTAACAACTCTTTCCCTCACCAAATATTGTTAGGGCGGGATTTCAGTAGCCAAAGGGTAGGATCGATTCTTGGTGCACTGAGGGAGATCACATTCGTCGTAAGTGGAGTTAGCCTAATAAAGTATTTCTAGTTATGATTATCAAAGTTGAGACTTGTAACAGTCCAAATTCGACCCTAATCGGAACAGTGGTTTCGGAACCACAAATTTGATTTTTTTATGATTATTTTATTTTATTTATTTACTATTATTATTATTATTATTATTCGTGTTTGATATTTATGCTTGGTTATATAAAAAAAATCATATAGTTAAATTTTTGTTAATGTGAATAATTTTAGTAAAAGACTAAATTGAATAAGAAAGAAAATAAGTGCTATTGTGAAATTGAGGATTCAATTGAATAGGCTTTATTTGAGTGGCCCTTAAAGAAACAATTTGTCCATGAAGAAATAGAGATGGACGGCAATATGGCTAAAGAGCCATTAAGGAATATTTTATAGTTTTTATTATATAGTGGTGGAGAAATTTTAATAATGAAAGGATATTATTAAAATAAAGAAGACATAATTTTTGTTTCATCTCTCTCCTTCTTCATCTTCTTCACCGAATTTTCAAGGGAGAAAGAAGCTTAAAACTTTCATCTTCATTCGGTTAGGCATGTCCCTTTTTGGTGAGTAATTGAGCTTAATTTCTATGAAATTTTGCATTTTTTTGGTAAGTTACTTCAAATATTATACATTACATGTGAAAAAAAATTGAGTTTGAGATAAGTCATATATTCGGCCATGTATGATTATTGTTGCTTTGTTAGGTTTAATGTTTAAATGTAAATTTAGGCTTGAAATCAATCATGTTGGAGTAGGAAATCTAGTTGGATGGATATTGAGGGCTTAGATTATGAGATTTTAAAATTTAAGGTACAAAATGTAAAATAAATGGTTGGTTTAGACTTGCATAAAGGTGGGGAAAATTCAGCCCTTAAGAGAAAAATTCAAATTGTATGTATTTTTGTATTTTATGCTTTGGGGATCAAATTGTAAAATATGAAAATTTTTGGGGTAAAAGAGTGAATTTCATGATTTGCTGTTATGATTAAATTGAATAGCAATTTGGTTTTATAATGAGTTTGAAGGACATTCGGCTTTAGCTCAAACATGTATAAAGTATCTTAGTTCGAATGATTGGGAAATAGTACTAAATTGTATAAATTGTAAATGTTAGGGGTAAAATTGTAAATTGTTAAATTATATGATTTTGGATCAAATTGAAATGAAAAGTAATGAATGAGTTCAAATTTAAATTATTTAGACCAAGTACAAAAAGGAAAGGCTTTGGATCAAGGAAAATTAACGAGTAGCCGGGAAGCTTAATTCGACAACTATCGAGGTAAGTTTGTAAGCAATTGGATTGATACAAATTTTATTCAATATTGAATTGTATATGCTAAAGTGAAATAATAGACTTAATTTTATAAAGTCGAAGGTGGTATGGGAAATATTTTATTATATTTGAAACGAGATTAAAATGTATATTTATATATGTAAGCTTAAATTAATTGGGTGGATTAAATAATTGTATGTGTATCAAGGTATAGTTATACATGAAAATGGAATGTGATAGATGTTGGAAATTGAAAATGAGGATTTATATATATATATATTATTATGTATAATAGTTGTTGCCGAATGATATATGGGCATATTAAAATAGACTAGCCGAGTGGGGTTTATTATATGCATGTAATTATGTATATCTCTTGATTAGCTGAAATAAGCATATTGAAACCCGATTTTTACTTAATTCCTGACTATGATGTGGATTGGGATTAAGCGTTCATAATGGCCGAATGAGTGGTTGATTTATGTATGAAACTCGGTAGCATAGGGCTGGATAAATATATATGGATTGAGTAGTAGTAGTTAAATATGGATCTTAGAAATAAGTGATGGTATTGAAAAAAAAATTAATTTAGTATATATATGGGTGTGGCCGAATGTGATGGAAACCAAAAATGAATGAGAGTTAATTTTGGTATACAATTATAGTTATATATGTATTGATGGTTGCCGAATATGGTGGGTTAAGATGGGAGCATGAACTACTATTAATAGATGTTTTATTGAGGCTTGGAAAATATGGATAGTAAATATATATATATGATTATGTGGTTGAGGAAAGGATTTATTTACCAAGCACTGGGTGTGTGAGTTATCGTTTTTCATCTCTTCAAGGACGAAAATACCTAATAAAGGTAAACGAAAGTGTCAGGTAAATCTCTAAGTAAATAATCATCGTATATTATTTTCGTAAATTAACATATGCTGAAATTTGGAATTATTGAAATTATATGTGAATTAACCGAATTTAGCTAAGCATAAAATTGATTCGGTTAAGTAAATTGTGTGATATGTGCTATTGAATGTTCGTATAGTGAGTTCGAAATGCGTAAAAGATTCGATATATGAAATGATTCAGGGGAGAAAATTTAAAGTATTACTACTCAGGCATGAGCCTAGCAAGCCTTGGGCTGGTGAATTTATCGGGCTTTATGCCTAGCAGGCTTATTACCGGTGAATGATTATCAGACCTCGGGTCTAGCAGGCTAAATGCCGGTGCTTGAACTACGGACCTTGAGTCTAGCAAGTCTAGTGTCAGTATGTGAGATCCGGGCAAATGCCTAGCAGGTTTTATAACAGTGAGTTGAAATCCCAAGCTTAGATTATGTACTAGTAAAGTCATGAAATGAATTAAGTGAGCCTAAGCATTTGAAAATGAAATGGGTTAAATTCGGCTGCAAGGTATGTGTTATTCATATTCATGTATTAGACGTATATACATGTGATGATAATAAGTAAATGAATTGATGAATGAAATGTGATATACAAATGGGTAGATGTAAATTTGTTATAAACTAAGTCACGAGAAAATTTGCTACATGAAAGCATAATATGGTTAAAGGTATTCGTGTAAGTATATTGACATGAAGGATATAAGTTGACCCTGTATATTTAGCTTTATGTTTATGATTACGTGACATATTGGGATTTCTTTGATGCCATGTATACGAATGCATAAAATGCCAAATGGATGTGCATACAAATATATGTGAAATTATATTCCCTTTATGTAAAGTTACTAAGTGTAAAGTATATATTTATTGTATATCCATTAATATGTGATCTTATGAAATTATGTGTATCAAAAATATGAGTAGTTGTAAAAGAGTATTTAATTCACATGTGAACTATATGAGGAGATTATAAATGGAAGTCTAAAAGTAAAATAGTAATGATAGTTAAGCTAAATGAGCATTTCATTCGACATTAGTAGATCACCTAAGTACTAAGCTTCGAAATATTGATATTAGATACTTGGAAATATGAGAGTTTAATTGAACATGTGTTGTGTAATTAAAGAGGTAATTCGGATTTACACGACCCTTCACTTGTTCGAATATTTATGTGAACTTATTGAGTTTTATGTATGAGTATTATGAATATATTAATATGAAAGGATGTTTCATATTTTGAAATTGATGTTGGATTGGTAAGTGGTATAATAAGGGTAAGGAAATAATATGCGTTATATTATGCAAGGTACAAGCATTCGGGCTTGAAAGGCTTTCGAGTTAAGCTGTTTGTATTCGATATTATTACTTGATTGTTTTAAAATGTTAAAATGACCAATTGGTATATTATGATTGCTTAAGACTTACTAAGCTAAATTAGCTTACTCCGTGTATTCATTGTTCTGTTTCATAGGCTTTGGTTAAGCTACGAGCTCAGGGGATCGTCAACGAAGTCATTCACACTATCGGTTCGTTCTGGTACTTTTAAAAGTTGGGTTTGAACTTAAGGCATGTATAGGCTAGCTTAATACTTGGATGATATTTTGTAATGTATATAAGCCATGCGAAAATGGCTAGCCCTTAATGTTAATATTAGATGATGTAAATCTATCGTTGTTGTGTGATGCGTGCATGTTTTAGTTGGATAAATAAATGAATGCATGATATAGGTATAATTATATTTATATGTGTTTCATGCTGAATAGGTAGGATTTATGACATATATCTATGAAACTATTTGGTTTATAAATAAGTTCTGAGTAATAATTAGTATTATGGCTGCTCGGTTATGAAATGAAGTTATTAGAAGTGTATTCTTTATGAAGAGTGGGTGTGAAGATGAATAAATGTCTCGGCTTGCAAGTTAGAAAATGGAATAATCGAGTCTTATATTTATGCTTCATAAATCTATGGATTCTAGGATATCTTTGTCATAAATGGGATAATTTGATAAGAGCACATGTGCATGCATTGTATGTTCGGTTAAAGAAATTGAGTAGTAAGTTTGGGTTAGAAGTGCATGAAACAATAATGTTTAAATGGTATGAAACGAAATGAAAGGAATAGGTTTGTATTATGCGGAAATTCGAATATATGGTTGATTAAATGATAGTTTCGAAATGGTAAAGATGATAAGTTTATAAAACATAGTAAATGCGAACCTGTATTGAGTCTTTCGTACGTGTATAGATATACCATAAAATGATATGAGAGTTTATGATTAACTATGTAGGTGCATATGAGTTGTGAAATGACAAGTTGATAAGTGAATAAATGATAGTTATATTTATGTTACTGCATATGCATAAAGTGATAGGCACATACTCAAATTTTTTATTAACATTTAAATGACTGTAATGATCTAAATTGAGCCTGGTAATACTTCATAACCCTAGTCCGGCGACGGGTACGGGTTAGGGGTGTTACAAGACTAATCTTCTATCAACTATCATTATAGGTGTTGAAATCGGTAGAAAGCATAACTCGTAATCAGGGTGTGTAATCCTGTACCCTTCCGAATACATGGATGAAATGGTGTGTTATCTCATACCTCTTTGAATGTTACATGAAATATTCTGTTATTCGGTAGAAATACCAAAGAAAAACCAGAAACTGGCATTTGTGACCACTTGGGCGTGCGTATGTTCGTAGTAGTAACCATATTTCGCAATGAAACAGTTTTGGTCAGCAGCAATGACGTAATTTTGAAAAATCATGAAAAATAGGACAAAAGAAAATTAGGAAGTGAGTAAGATATTGAATGAAATCTTACTGTGTCTATTTTGATATGGAAGAAACAGAGAAGGAAACTGAGATATCATAGTTTTAGTGAGACTGGTTCTGAATGACTTCGTTGTTCCCTGAATTGTCTTGGTAAAACCGTATAAAATTGTACAAAGTGAATTATGAGTTATAATTTATATGTATAGATACCTTAGTGAGCCTATTTTCGTTAGAAACAAGTGGGAGCAAAATATGAAAATCGTACAGTGAGATATTTGAAATTAAGCTAAGAGTGGTCAGAACCATTGGATAGTGAAACAGGAGAAATTTTAAGGAATAAACTCTACTAAATGGTTAAGCCAAAAATTTTGGAAAACTTGTAGTAAGAAGATATACGAGTCTAGTTTCAAGGAAAATTTACGGATCTAAATTTTGAGCTTCCTAACTCGAGTTATAGTCAATTTAGTCAGTATGACGCGGATGGACAGTTTCAATTTTTATGCCCAAATTAGTAGTTAAGTATAAGTTGGGAAATTACTGAATTACCCTTTGTAGGAAAAATTACTGAATTACCAAAATGCCCTTATGGGTCAAATTACGAAAATGCCCTTACGGGCTGAATTATGAAAATGCCCTTATGGGCCGAATTTTGAAAATGCCTTAATGGGTCGATTTGATATATTGCCTTAATGGGCCGATTTGATATTTTGCCTAAATAGGCTGATTTGATAGATTGCCTTAATGGGCTGATTTGCAAGTGTTACAATGGGCTGAATTTTTGTAATGAATCTCTGAATTAATTATTGTTGTTATATTTGTAAATATCATGATTTGCTATGTATGATGCATTTACATGATTTTGCATGGGATGGGAAAATGTTGAAGAGAAGTTATTCTGGTGGCACTGCCACATTCTGATTCCGGTGGTCTTCCACAAATAATATAAATGGCATATTGCCTACGATTATAAATGGCCACTAGCCTGCGAATTATTATATTAAATGGCATTTTGCCTGCATTTTGGTATGTTGGCGGGGTGGGTTGACTTGAGCCCCACAGGTGTGTTGGATGGTACGGTGGTGTGTAGCGAATGGATTACTAGGATTGGTTGGGTTGCATACATTGCACATATATATATGTTCTGTTATGTAAATGGGATTCGGCCCAAGATTATGCTTTATGGGCTCAGGCCCAAGTTTTTGCTTTGTGGATTAAGGCCCAGTGGATGACGGTAGGGGATTTCACACTGAGTTCTTGTAACGCACCCCCCTTTTTTCTTAACCCTTGTAGGTGATGCTCAGTGACGTGGACTTGGGCCATGGATGACTCGGTGGAGGCCATACTTCAGAAATGGTGTTTTGATTTTGGAACTTTTGATTTCCGTTTACTTTATTACTTTTACTATTTTGGGTTTTTATGTTGTAATAAGGTCTCTGGAGTATTTTATTATCTGCTTTATGTTTGATATACTTATTATTTTGCTTAAATTGTTTTAAATAGGAATTTTCTAAAAACTTAAATAAAGGTTTTTGCAAAATTGATTAATAAATGGATTTCAAAATAAACTTTTACAAATATTTTTAACACAGAAATTGTCTTTCGAATTATCAATGAAATTTTCAAAAGACTCAGATTCTCTTTCAAATTTTCAACTTCGTTTTCAAAAGTCACCGTTTATAAGATCTCTATTTCAAATTATCGATTTATCAATCAACCTTTGAGATGCGTAGTGTTTTATTATATGTTTCAAATCAAGTTTGTTTTCTTGATAATACCTATTTTAGTATGAATGAAAAGGATTTAACATGTTTTGCTTGTGTAACATACCAAATCCGCTCGTAATGCATATGCCGGGTTTGGGGTGTTACATTTTATGGTATCAAAGCTCGGTTGCAAAACTCGGTTGTGGTTTGGGTTCAAAAGAGTTTTTCCAAAGCTGTTTAAAATTTTATTTATACATACATGTTCTAAAGGAAGTATGGCACCACGGGTATCCGGCACCAAGTCAAGTAAGTATGTGTTTTTATTTTATGATTATTGTGTTAGTACTGTGGTAAGAAAATTCCACAAAATAGGATACTCTAAAACTGTTAGCATTAGGAGTTGAAACTATAGAGATTGAGACCTTAGATACGTACTACGAAAACAACTTTACTTTCTATACTTCATAAAACATTGTTTAATAAATATCGAATAGCATAATGATTCATAAAACTTCTAATCAAGATTAAATCAATTTAGCAAAAAAAACTTCTAATCAAGATTAAATCAATTTAGCAAACATGAGCGCTAGAGGACGTGGACGTGGTAGACCCGACCGTGGTGGAGGCCGAGGTGCTAGGGCTGGATCTTCGACACCAAGGCATATGCCCGGAAGGGAGGCACTGGCATCGCCAATGGCTAAGCCGGGATCTCATGATCGAGCTGGGGGTGATGAGCTGACTCAGATAATTAAGGAGGTATTGAAGGAGGTTAAAGGAATCAGTGAAGCATTTCGAGTTTGGTCTGTGGACTGTAAGAAGAAAATAGATTGCGGTTCTTTTGGGTCGCAGTCTCGTTCCATGAAATGTGTTAAAGCGCATCCAAACTTTCCTGCCTGTGATTATTGCAGAAGGCGTCATCCGGAAGATTACTGGAAGAGGTCAGGAGCATGTTTGAGATACGGGTCTAAGGAGCATAAGGCTCGGGATTGTTCTATCACCATCAAGTCAGGAATTTTTGGTTGGACGTGATGATTGAATGTAGAAAATTTTAGGTATAAGTGGTAGATAATGGCTTACTTCTGTGGTTAGATGTTTGGTTGTGTGAAAGAGGATTCAAGATTATGTTAAAAGTACATTAGTGTTATTAAGATCAGAATGCGTAGCGAAAGCATAAGTGGTAATTTGAGCGATGCGTTTAGTAGTAGGATGGAAATTTCGAGGACGAAATTTCTTTAAGGAGGGTAGAATTGTAACATCCCGAAATTGGGCCTAGTAGGATTGGGCCCATTGGGCCTTGGGCGTAGGAGTGTTTAAAATTTTTGAGAACAAGAGAAGGACATTATTTCAAGTGGGACTTATTAGTTAACTGAATTTGGAAAGTTACGGGGTTTCTATGAAGTCTCGGGTTCAAGTTAGGCTATAGGTAAAATTTTGTGTTTATGCTCTTAAGGGGGTGAAGGTAAGTGGCATCAAGACTTAAGGAAATAAGTGTGCACAAAGAGTCTATTGGTAAAGTGGCAAGTGGCGTATGGAGTATACTAATGGTCTGAGGTTCGAATCTCACCTAGTGCAAATATTTTGGATTTAATTTTTGTGCTATATGTAAGTGTCGGCCAAGGCTTAAATAAGGCAAGGTGGACTTTTTAATTTTGGCAAGGTGGCTAAGGAAATTAGGAAAGGATGAAGGTGGGGAAAGAAATCAAAGGAAAAAGGAAAGTATAGGAAACATGTTGGCACAAAGAGAGGAAAGTGGTGTGGAAAGTTTTGGTTGACAAATTTTGACCTTTTTGCCAAGGCATGGATGGTTTTGGCATAGGGAGAGGATACTACAAATTTCCTCTTCTCTTTGCCGAATTTTCAAGCCTTTAGTCTGCATTTTTGTTTCTTCTTTTCTTCCTTGTTTACCGAAAGTACCTAAGCTTTTGAGACCAAATTGTTTCACTCGTTTTCCTTTGGAAAAACCGAATTCTCATAAACACTCCTTTTCATCTTTCTTTTCCTTTTTACAAAATTTTCCAACCCTTTCTTCTTTTTCTCAAATCCATATCCTCTATAGCCGAATATCATTGTTCATTTTCCTCTATAGCCGAACCCTTCATTTCTTTTTTATCTTTTCTTCTCATCTGTATTAACAGTCCCTCCTTTGATCAATCGGTAAGTAGTAATTCTCTCTTTGTCAATAACTTTGTTTCATTCGAGTTTTTCCTTAATAAATCGTGTGTTCTTCTTTCTCTCTCTCGTTGGGTCTGAGTTACATTCTTTTCTATAATATGACCATCGTTGGGTTTAGGACTTTCAACGAGGTGAAGGAGCACAAGTGATTTGTATTAACCAAATCGTTATCGTCGACTCATCAAGCAAGTGGGGTAAGAACGTTGTTATAAGATTTGTTTTGGCCAAAGGTGGGATAATTGCTAACAACTCTTTCGTTCACCAAATATTGTTAGGGCGGGATTTCAGTAGCCAAAGGGTAGGATCGATTCTTGGTGCACTGAGGGAGATCACATTCATCGTAAGTGGAGTTAGCCTAATAAAGTGTTTCTAGTTACGATTATCAAAGTTGAGACTAACCTTCTATCAACTATCACTATAGGTGTTGAAATCGGTAGAAAGCACAACTCGTAATCAAGGTGTGTAATCTCGTACCCTTCCGAATACATGGATGAAATGGTTTGTAATCTCATACCTCTTTGAGTGTTACATGAAATATTATGTGATTCAGTAGAAATACCGAAGAAAAACCAAAAACCGACATTTGTGATCAATTGGGCGTGCGTATGTTCGTAGCAGTAACCATATTTCGCAATGAAACAGTTTTGGTCAGCAGCAGTGATGGAATTTTGAAAACTTACGAAAAATAGGACAAAGGGAATTAGGAAGTGAGTAAGATATCAAATGAAAGCTTACTGTGTCTATTTTGATATGGATGAAATAGAGACAGAAAAAAAAGCTTAATTTTAGCGAGACTGGTTCTGAATGACTTTGTGGTTCCCTGATCTGTCTTGGTAAAATCGTAATAAAATTGTACAAAGTGAATTATGAGTTATAATTTATATGTATAGATTCCTTAGTGATACTATTTTCATTAGAAATAAGTGGGAGCAATATATGAAAATCGTAGGTAAGAGAGGTCAGAACCGTTGGACAGTGAAACAAGAGAAACTTTATGGAATAAAATCTACTAAATCGTTAAGCCAAAAATTCTGTAAAAATTGTAGTAAGAAGATATATGAGTCTAGTTTCAAGGAAAATTTACGGATCTAAATTTTGAGCTTCCTAACTCGAGTTATAGTCAATTTAGTCAGTATGACGCGGATGGACAGTTTCAATTTTTATGCCTAAATTAATAATTAAGTATAAGTTGCTAAATTACCGAATTACCCTTTGTGGGAAAAATTACTGAATTACGAAAATGCCCTTATGGGCCAAACTACTAAAATGCCCTTACGAGCCGAATTATGAAAATGCCCTTATGGGCCGAATTTCAAAAATGCCTTAATGGGCCGATTTGATATATTGCCTTAATGGGTCGATTTGATATATTGCCTAAATGGGCTTATTCGATAGATTGCCTTAATGGGCTGATTTGCAAGTGTTACAATGGGCCGAATTTTTGTAATAAATCTCTAAATTAATTATTGTTGTTATATTTGTAAATATCATGATTTGCTATGTATGATGCATTTACATGATTTTGCATGGGATGGGAAAATGTTGAAGAGAAGTTATTTTGGAGGCACTGCCACATTCTGATTCTGGTGACTCTACCACAAATAATATAAATGGCATATTGCCTACGATTATAAATGGCCACTGGCCTGCGAATTATTATATTAAATGGCATTTTGCCTGCGTTTTGGTGTGTTGGCGGGGTGGGTTGACTTGATCCCCACAAGTGTGTTGGATGGTACGGGTGGTGTGTAGCGGATGGATTACTAGGATTGGTTGGGTTGCATACATTGCACATATATATATATGTGTTCTGTTATGTAGATGGGCTTCGGCCCAAGATTATGCTTTATGGGCTCAGGCCCAAGTTTTTGCTTTGTGGGTTCAGGCCCAGTGGATGACGGTAGGGGATTTCACACTGAGTTCTTGTAACTCACCCCCCTTTTTTCTTAACCCTTGTAGGTAATTCTCAGTGACATGGACTTGGGCCAAGGATGACTCAGTGTAGGCCATACTTCAGAAATTGTATTTTGATTTTGGAACTTTAGATTTCCGTTTACTTTATTACTTTTACTATTTTGGGTTTTTATGTTGTAATAAGGCCTCTGGAGTATTTTATTATTTGCTTTATGTTTGACATATTATTTTGCTTAAATTGTTTTAAATGGGAATTTTCTAAAAACTTAAATAAAGGTTTTTCCAAAATCGATTAACAAATGGATTTCAAAATAAACTTTTACAAATATTTTTAACACGGAAATTGTCTTTCGAATTATTAACGAAATTTTCAAAAGACTCAGATTCTCTTTCAAATTTTCAACGTCGTTTTCAAAAGTCACGGTTTATAAGATCCCTATTTCAAATTATCAATTTATCAGTCATCCTTTGAGATTAGTAGTGTTTTATCATATGTTTCAAATCAAGTTTGTTTTCTTGATAATACCTATTTTAGTACGAATAAAAAGGATTTAACATATTTTGCTCGTGTAACATACCAAATCTGCTCGAAACGTATGGGCCGGGTTTGGGGTGTTACATCATTGGGCCTAAGCCCTATCAAAAACGATGGTCTTGGGCCTTAGCCCACAATGACCTTATATCACATCAGTATCACATGAATGCAATGCGCCCATCCCAAATCCAACCCCGCACCCCATTTCCCTTCCAACTCTACACTCCTCTGGGATATAAATATCAACCCACCCATCCCTACACTCCAAAGGTAGCACCAATAGCGGCACTACTCAAAAGTTGCAGCAAAGCTGCTATAATGGCCTTAAAGCCACCGGTGGATCCACGGTAGTGAAGCAACCATGTGATCCTCAAATCTTCCTCCGTATTATCAAAACCCACCCAAATGCAACATATATTTCATGAATGCAACATACACAATTTCACACATTAAGCACTAAGGGTATTTTAGTCATTTCACTATCCAGGGCAATTTTCGTAATTCTACCCTACAGGGGTATTTAGGTAACTTTGTAAAATAGGGGTATTTTGGAAATTTTGTAAATCAGGGATATTCTGGTGATTCCGCAAATCAAGGATATTCTGGTAATTTTAAAAATCAGGGGTATTTTAGTAATTTTTCAAATTAGGGATATTTTAGTAATTTTGCAAATCTGAGATATTTTAGTAATTTTGCAAATCTAAGGATATTTTTGTAATTTTCAAATCAGGGGTATTTTGGTCCCTCTCAAGTTTTAGTTATGAACTTTGTTCCATTAACAAGTCCTTGCAGCTAAAGTGAACAGACACTACGCAACAGGTAGGATTAGGATATATTTTGTTCAATAATTTGAAATTTTGTTAAGTATGCTGAACTTCAGTATTAATAAAGTTCTATTATTTCAATAAGTTATTATGATTAGCTTAATAATTATATGAATGTATTTTTAATAAAACATGCAAATTCGTACCATAAAATTTTTAATTCCCTACGAAAAAATTAGGCATGCATGAAAGTTTAAGTCTTTAGAATTGACTTAGTAATTTCTTGAGGTGAAATCCTAGGAAGCATGGAATATTGAAAATGATTTAGGCAACTGTTGTTTGGACCGTTTGAGCCATTCAAGTCGACCCTGATAAAATTATCCTTTGAAACCCAACTTTGAGAATATATGGACTAATTTTATTTGGACCTATGCAATATTTAGTTCTCTTCATTACCTTTAAAATTGTCTCAAACACTAGACTCAGTACTATTTAGAATATCGTTTGAAAATAAGTTTGGGGGAGTTGAAAAGAAGTATCAATTGCTCAAAAAATTGTACAATATGAAGCAAGTGCTCGAATTTGAGCTTAGAATAAAAACAAACATGTACTTGAAACAGAATAAATGTGCGAAAGAGCATAAGTTGGTGTATCAATGTAACACCCCAAACCCGGCCTAGAAGTTATGACCGGATCTGGCATGTCACATAAAAGGGTTGTTTAAAAACTACGCATTTGTTAAAAATTTCGAGTTTAATTATTTATTCGCTTGTTATCCTTTTGTTAACATTTTGGAAAACGGTTATTAAGGGTTTAGAAAAATCCCGTATTAAACATTTAATAATAATAGGCAGTAATCATATTAAAAGCTAAACCAAATAAAATACCAAATTTAAAGTTAAAGCGGCTTTATTACATAATAAAATCCCAAGATTAAAAAGTACTATTAAATAAGAACCAAAAGTTTATGAGAAAAATAGTGCATGGCCACCTTGAGTCCTCCCCAACTCCAAACCCGCGATCCAGTGATTACCTGCAAAATTTAGCAGAGAGGTGAGTCACCGAGACTTAGTATGTAATTTTACACGATATGGGCCTTAAACCCACAGATGCACATTGGGCCTTAGCCCACTCAATATAGCATATATCACATGTATGCAATGCAGCCCAACCCAACCTAGTTATCCATCCGCTACACACCACCCTTACCTGCCAAACACACCAGTGGGGATTTCTACAATCGACCCTCACCGCTACACACCATCGATGGCAGTCATGCTGCAGTTAGTTGCTCATTGTCAGAGTTGTGACAGAGTCACCAGATTATGTGGCATGGCCACCAGAACAGAGTGTGGCAGAGCCACTAGATCAGATTGTGGCAAAAGCCACCAGATTAATGTGACATAGTGACCAGATACACTTCCCCTTTCATTCATATCCCAAAGCCTATGCAACATGTCATGACATAATAATTCGTGTATGCAGTATGACATGTATGCAAATCATATATCAAATATAACGTATGAAACGAATTACCATCATAATCAGAATAACAAATACAACACAATCAAGCTAATCAACCTCTAAGGGTATAACAGTAATTTACCTTCTAGGGGTATTTCGATAATTTACCTTTTAGGGGTATTTTGGTAATTTACCCACCAAGGGTATTTTAGTCGTTATCGGACTATTGGGCCTAAACTCAATTTTGACCCATTCGGGCCTACACGCTCGTGTGGCCCACCTAACACAAATCTAACCACGTATATGAGATTCACCTAGTCTAGTTCACTATATACTACACCATCATACATTTTATTCAATTGGGCCCACGGGCCCATTGAGACCACTTCGGCGCATCGTGGCCTAAGCAGACTCAACCCACTAGAATACTACTGATGGCTTCAACTATTGCGTCGAAGCCCCACACCTGCGCTCGAATGCCTGTGTGGCTACTATTGCCGTGACCGGCACTTCGACATTTGCCGCTCTACAACTAGAGTAGAGAGAGTTACACACATGATAGGAATCTGGTGCTAATCCGCACTCCGACCACTCCTATGCCCAAATGCCCTCTAAGGTGTATTCACTCTTCTCTTAGAATGCTCTCTATATAGCTAGCTTCTCACCTTCCTTCTTTGTATCTTTCCAATGTGGGATCATTCCATCAGTAGAGTTTAAATCCAACTCAAACTCTTTCCATCCAATCCGCAAAATAAATACTCCCTTGCTTGTCATGAGATTCGAACCCTTGCTCCCTTCAATAGCTTAACACGCCACTTGCCACTAAGCCACAAGCTCCTTTTGTGTCTTAAACCATGCGCAACTAAATATAAATCTATAGCCCAATTCTAAGGTCCTTGTAAAAATAAAATCAAAATGCAAGAGCTAAGACTTGAACCTTGGACCTCCTTCCTTCCCTATGGCGTCACCCCATTGTCTCTTATGTGGCGTCACTTTGCCACTACACCAGATACTCCTTCTGTGTCATTTTTCTCCATATATTATTCTTAAAGCCTACCTACCAACTCCCAGGGTTTTTTTCACCTAAAACCAAAATTTTTCCTAAGCCAAAGTTTGATCCCGGGGCTTCATAGAAGCCCTCTAACCTTCCAAAATCACTCTCCTAATAGGTCCAACTTGCATTTAAGCCGATCTCTTGTTCCTAAAAATTTTAAACGCTACTACTCCCAAGGCCCATTGGGCCCAATCCCACTAGGCCCAATTTCGGGATGTTACAATCAAAGGTAAGAATTTTGAAGGTTCGATTTTAAGCTGAGTCTTGGGTTTTAAAACCTAAAATTATCTATCTTTTACCTACCCCTAAGCCCAGCCACATTACAACCCTTTAAAGACCTATTGATTCAAAATTCCAATGTTACCTACATTAGTGGAGAGAAATTGCTCTGTTCAACATATGAAGACACCAGTTAAGCTTAATGATTGTAGTTTAATTTTGAATGAGGAATTAAAATCAAATTGGTAGGGAGTAACATGTCTTTATTAAGAAACATTTAGTCTAATTTTGCTAGTATAATAGTTGTTGGATGTAATTTGAACGATATGTTTACTTAAGTAGCATAATTACCAAATTTCTTATTTTTAGGCCTAAGTATATTAAATTCATAATTTTGAGAGGAAAGTTGTTCTGAAGGAATCTTTCAAAAGTGTTTCCAAAAAATTCTTTCTGAAAATTGTGCATTACTCGGGACGAGCAATGAGTTAAGTTTGAGGGTGTGGAAACACGAAAATTTATACACTTTTTCATACTCTTTTTAACTCAAATTTATGTAGTTTTGATTAAATTTTTGTCGAAAAATAATTAAATATTATAAAATAATTAAATTGTGCTAAAAATATGAACATGATAAATTTTAATTAATTTTATAGTTAATTTTGATTTATTTTGACTATTTTTGACAGATTCGCACAAAGGGCAAAAATTGGCTCGACAGACACTGCTCGAAGAATAAACCTGAGAAGCAATTTGAAGTATCGAGAAAAATTTATTTCTAGCCCAAGACAGTCCGATTATGAATATTCAATCATAATATAATTAATTTTTATTTATTCCCAATTTAATTTGGGCTAAATAAATTATTATTAATTAAATTATAGAAAAGTGGTCCAGTTAAACCGCACTGGTTGAACTTAATTCAGTGAACCAAACCAGCCACCAATTGGGTAGCCCAAACCATCCATATGCTGGCCCAAATCAAGCTTGCAAAGAAGCCCTCGAAGACTTGTCAAAGTTGCATTCAACCCCCTCCACAATTAGTGGCTTTGTAGATTTGCCCCATGCCATATTTAGCAAAGTTGAAGCCATCAACTTTGCCACATAGGTGGCCGGCCAATGTGTGGCTCTTTGGCTGCTATTTTTAACAAATTTCAGCTGCCACATTCAACTATAAATACTCCATTGGCTGATCATTCAAAGCATCTCTCAAAACTCTCATTCTCTCATCACTTCTCTTCTTTTCATTTTCTCTTTTTCTAAAAAAAAAAACCCAAGCCTTTTTGTGCCAATTTTCCCTCTTGGAAAAGAGGTGTTTTCTTAGCCATTTGGAGCAGCAATTAGAGTGTTCATAAGCCACCTTGATAGCCAAGGACAACGAAGGATGAAGAACGGAGCAATTAGTCAAGCCACGGAGAAACATCGAATTTGCTTCTTGTTCCCTATCTCTTTAAATTTCTTTGTTGTTTTGACAAACATGTTTATGAATATTTATGCTATTGGAATGGTTAATTTAATCATCTTAGCTTGAATTTAATTCGTGTTGGGTTGATTGCATTTCGTCCTTTTAAATTATTAAAATTGTGTTTATGCTGTTATAGCCCTCGGTAAAATGCTTGATTAAGTAAAATCATGCCTAAGTTATCTGGCATTATAATTGTTTAGATAACTAATGAATTAATTATTTAAATGCATTGAAATTGTAACTAATGGACACAGTACTTAATCAGTACATGTTTAATTCATCTAAGGTATCTGAAGATTAGGTTAGCATTGTATTTGGCAATACATATGCCTTGCATAACTTGCAAGATTTTTGTGATTAAACTGTTTCAAGGTAAGGATACTTTGTTACCTCACATAGTCTTTTATATGCTTATTAGGTTGAATTAATCGTTTGAATCGGCATAGGAATATGTGAGAGATTGTTTAATTTAATAAATATGTATGTGCAATAACATGTTTACTTTTATAAATCTATTTTATCGGTCAAATTGACATAGGAATATGTACAAGAGATGAATGGATTTTGAATTGTAAATATGTTCATAAGTTAGCAAATTATCCGAGTTGCCGTGATTTATTCGTAACAAGTATAAGTTTAATGATTTTAAGGTAAGAAATGTAATTAATCCAACACAATTATATCATCTTGATTAAAATCAGCTTTTGAAATCGTGCATTAGAACTTTATTTTATTTTATTTCTACTTTTTTTGAAGTTTTTAAATATTTCTTAAATCCAAATATTTTCCCTTCACCAAAGTGTTTGAAATCATTTTCATAAATAATTCTTTTATAGTCCCTGTGGGTACGATAACTCGACATTTACTTGTCACTTTATTACTTGTTGCGATTGTGTACACTTGCACATTTCCACCGTTCCAATAGGAACTTGATTATTTTGTGTCATGTCATGCTTGAAGGCAAAACGGTTGGCTATTAATGTTTTACACTCATTTTCTAAATGGCCATGGTGAGTTGGCCAATATTGCCAAGTTCATGTTGTAAAGTTGATGAGTATAATGAATTGAATGTTCATCCAAGTTATTGAGTAAAATATGAGTGGAACGAATGATAACTTAAGGATTCTTAATAGTTTAATGTTGCTATGTTATGTACTACTTGTGATGAAATGAATGAGATTATGTTTCAGGGTGGCAAAAAAGCTTGGAAAATTGCCTCAAACTGTCCACACGGGTAGACACACGGGCGTGTGTCTAGGTCGTGCGTGACACACGGTCAACCCCAATGGGTGTGTTGATAGGCCGTGTGTCCCCTACAATCAGTACGAGAATTTGAATCGTCACACGGGCCAGCACACGGGCATGTGCCTAGGCCGTGTTCTCCTTAAGGGGTTGCTGACGTCATAAACAGAATACCCCTAGTTTTCACACATGGGCAAGGACACAGGCGTGTCGAGGCCGTGTCAAGGATACGGGCCAAAGACACGGGTGTGTCCGGCTGTGTGAAAACCCTTGTACGTAGGAATTGAAAATTTATTTCTACACGGGCTAGGGACATGGGCGTGTGTGACTACACGGCCTGCCCACACGGGCGTGTCCCATGTCACACGGGCGTGTGACCCCTGTTTAGGAAAACAATTCTAAGAGAATAAAAGTTTCTGGTTGAACTCTGAAACCCTCCGGAAGTAAGTTCAAGGCCTCGTAGGCCTATAATGTGCACGTTATAATTAAGAAGGAAAGATTTTAAGTTGAAAAGAAACTTTATAGCCCAATAATGCAAGTTCAAGTAAGGTTAAGTACGGTAATGGCTCGTATCCTGTCCCGGTGTCGGACACGGGTAAAGGGTGTTACATTTAGTGGTATCAGAGCTATAGTTTAGTCGATTCTCGAACTAACATAGCGTATGCATGAATCTAGCTATACATGCCTTATGTATGAGTATTTATATGATGATAGTGTGATGACTCCTGACTATTTAAATTGTGCTTTATATATTCAATGGATCCTGATCCTGACCGAGCTACAGCCGATGATGCTGCAAGTAATGCACCGACTCTTGCACAAGGGACCGCACCAGTAGATAGTAGACCAGAGACTTTGGGTCAGGGAGAAGAGGCCCGGGAAGCCTTTCTTCGTATGATGAACAATTGGTACACAGAGTACATTTGAGCAAATTCGAATGCTCCACCTCCTCCACCCCACCTATTCCTCAACCTACCACTGTAGCTCCCCAAGTGGTGGAAGTGGTAAGAAGAGAAAAGCCTCCAGTTGATAGAATCCAGAAACCACCTCAGTCTTCTGGAAGCAAAAATAAAACCTCCCTTATTTGCTTCCAAAGTGACTCGAACCCAGGCCCACTCCTCTTGCATATGACGCCATTTCCATAGGCCCTAAGTGGCATCTTCATGCCACTTTTCCAAGCCTGTTTGTGTGTCAAATTTCACAAACTTTTTCTTTTAAGGCCACCTTGCCTTAATTTCCCCTTTTAAACATTAAAACTCGTCATTTCGTGTCATTTCTAAGTTTCCTAAAATTTTTAGTTCACTCTGTAAACTTGACATTTCTTTACATTTCCAAGTTTCCAGAAATGTTCACTTCCCTTTTTTGAATCATTTCTAAATCATTTTCCTAGTTTCCATAAATGTTCACTTTCCTCTTTATTCTTTTACATTTTCAGGACATTTCCCTACATTTCCAAGACAAGACATTTCCTTGCATTTCCTTACATTTCCATACATTTCCTCACATTTCCTTACATTTCCTTACATTTCCATACATTTCCATACATTTCCTTACATTTCCTTACATTTTCTTACATTTCCCTACATTGCCTTACATTTCCATACATTTCCACACATTTCCATACATTTCCATACATTTCCTTATTTCTAGAACACATTCATAATTCATAAAACATGCCATTTTACCACATGGTTCCTTGAGTCATGCTTCACACGGAGTTTCTTTTAAAGCTTCATTTTCCTAGCTCCCCTTTTTACTTAAAAACCAATAATTTTCCAAAGCTTTCTTCTTCCATCCTAGAATTCTAAAAACCCTTAATACACTTCCAACACTGCCAAAACCTACTAACTCATGAATTAGGCACGAATGCATAACCCCTAATCTAGGATGTTACAGTTCTACCCTCCTTAAAAATAATTTCGTCCTCGAAATTACTTACTAACAGTCGTACAATCCTTCTCACCGCACTATGCTTACGCTGCGCACTCTGATCTTAATAGAACCATCATACTTTCTAGGCACAATCCCTAAGTTCACGTCCCCTAAAACTTATTTCTAACGTCGCGATTTAATCTGGTTAACGAGTTTTTTGCATCAAAACTTTTGTTTCACTGATTAACCGCGAACAGTTTTATGAAAGGAGATGTTTAAAAGTGGTTCTTTCGATCAAACAAAGTTCTCAGTTCAAGTTCACTATTTAGAAAGTCACGTTCCATGCCTTTTCTACCCTTCCATAATTCATAACATAATTCACACAATAAATAAAGGTACTTACCTGGAGGACTGCGGATCGGAGACTTAGGTGCCATGCCAGAAAACCTGCTTATCTTCATAAAACTCATTTGGGCTTGATTTGAAAACGTTTTGGGCCTTAGCCCACAGGCCAAGAGTTTAAAATTGGGCTCTGATACCAAACTGAAACACCCCAAACCCGGCCCACGAGCTTTGACCGGATCTGGTATGTTCCTTAAGTAAACCGGTTTCAAATTCTTTTGTTACTTAGAGAAAATTTGTGCGATTTTTAAAAAAAATATTGTTTGGGTTGGGCTTTTATTGAAAACCAATTTATCTTACATTGAAATCCATTTATTTAAGGTGATAAACATTTAGGGTTTATTTCAAAATAAATTTACTTGAATCCATAAATAATAATTTGTAAACATAATAAATAAGAGTAAAAGAATTAGAGAAAACCAACTATGGCCTTATGGCCTTAATACATCAAATAATTCCCCAAACTTAAAGTTTAAGTACTTGATAAAAATAAGGATCCCATTAATTAAATTCCTTACTGTGCATGGCCATCCCTAAGCTTCTGCCGAGCCCGGTCCATTACTGATCGTCACCTGAAAATAGTCCCACAACGGGGTGAGTCAAACAGACTCAATGTTTACACGACACTAAATCATAATAGAATTAGGCATACAAGAGTTACACATTCAAAACATAAAATACAAGTTATGATGCATTCCCAAACCCAAACCTAGTTGTCCATCCGCTACACACCCCCGTACCTGCCAAACACACCGTGGGGACTACTAAGTCGACCTTCCTTCTGCTACACACCAATTTGCGGGCTTAAGGCTCCGCATCTGTGGTCTTAGGAAACCACTTTTCAGATTACTGTGGTCGTAAGTCACCACTTTTCAGATTACTGTGGTCTTAAGTCACCACTTTTCACTTCCCCTTTCAATATACAACCATATGCCCCATAAATATATTAATATGCATAATATACCAGAGTTCACATTCTTATCATATTCTCATGTCACGAATAACATTTTTCACATTCCTAGTAGAAGTAGGAAACGTACCTGAGTACTTAGTACCATAACATGGTACTTTAGCCATGCTCATATTTCTATTAGCACATATTTTAATACATGCGACCATAATTCATATTACAAAGTAGTGTGGAGTACACACCTGATTCGCTTAAGGTTTCCAATCCAAATCCCGAAAAGCTTGATCTAATGCCTTAGATCTTAATTCTCTACATTTAATCAATCATTTAATACTTAGTAAAGAGCCATTCGGCTATAAATCCAAATCCTAGTAGGATTAGTACATTAAAACTTACCTTGTTGCCGATTGACTTAATAACCAAGTCCCGAAACTTTGTATCCTTCTTCCTTGTATTCGGCCAACTCTAAATCCCTTTAACATAATAGTTTTCGGCTTTTAAGATAATAAAAGACAGATCCAAACACTAAAATAAGCCTTGGCCGAATGCTATAGACACTTACCTTGTGGATTTTAAATCCCGAAATTCACCAAATAACTAGGGAACACGCAGCCTATGGTGTACCTTCGAGAAAATAACTTCTCCTTTCTTGTAGTCTACACTTAGTAAGTCTCGAAAGATCTCTTCAAAGTTTCAGTAACCATGAACATTAATGGAATTAGCCCTAGATTTTGATAAGTCTAAAGTATAAAAGAATGGAAACCAAACTTGGATCTTACCCTTATTTGAAGAAATCGATTGCACCTTCACTTCAACCTTCAGAGATTCGGCTATGGCCTTGATCTTAGCAAGCTTTCGGCTTTTGGAATATTGAGAGGAGGAGAATGAAGAAGAAAAGAATAGGGGTTGCAGAGAAAATTCGGCAGAGGTTATCAAGGAAGAGTAAATAATGCTGAATGGCCTCTCTTTTCCTTTTATAGCCAAATTTACTAGGCTAGAGTCCCTTACTTGGCCACCACTCTTCTATTTTGTTAACTTTATCCTTTAATTATCATAAATAAAAGAGTTTAATCCAACATTTATCTCTTCAAAATAATCCAATTTAAAAATCCTTTATTTATCACCTTTTTAATCGAATATTTATGAAAATAAAACACCTCCTTTCTAGAAGCATGTGCCATCCACCTCAGTCTTCTGGAAGCAAAAATAAAACCTCCCTTATTTGCTTCCCAAGTGACTCGAACCCAGGCCCATTCCTCTTGCATATGACGCCATTTCCATAGGCCCTAGGTGGCATCTTCAGGCCACTTTTCCAAGCCTGTTTGTGTGTCAAATTTCTCAAACTTTTTCTTTTAAGGCCACCTTGCCTTAATTTCCCCTTTTAAACATTAAAACTCGTCATTTCTAGGTCATTTCTAAGTTTCCTAAAATTTTCGTTCGGCTCTGTAAACTTGACATTTCCTTACATTTCCAAGTTTCCAGAAATGTTCACTTCCCTTTTTTGAATCATTTCTAAATCATTTTCCTAGTTTCCATAAATGTTCACTTTCCTCTTTATTCCTTTACATTTTCAGAACATTTCCCTACATTTCCAAAACAAGACATTTCCTTGCATTTCCTTACATTTCCATACATTTCCTCACATTTCCTTACATTTCCTTACATTTCCATACATTTCCATACATTTCCTTACATTTCCTTACATTTTCTTACATTTCCCTACATTGCCTTACATTTCCACACATTTTCCATACATTTCCATACATTTCCATACATTTCCATAAATTTCCTTATTTCTAGAATTCACATAACACATTCATAATTCATAAAACATGCCATTTTACCACATGGTTCCTTGTGTCATGCTTCACACGGAGTTTCTTTTAAAGCTTCATTTACCTAGCTCCCCTTTTTACTTAAAAACCAATAATTTTCCAAAGCTTTCTTATTCCATCCTAGAATTCTAAAAACCCTTAATACACTTCCAACACTGCCAAAACCTACTAACTCATGAATTAGGCATGAATGCATAACCCCTAATCTAGGATGTTACAGTTCTACCCTCCTTAAAAATAATTTCGTCCTCGAAATTACTTACTAACAGTCGTACAATCCTTCTCACCACACTATGCTTATGCTGCGCACTCTGATCTTAATAGAACCATCATACTTTCTAGGCACAATCTCTAAGTTCACGTCCCCTAGAACTTATTTCTAACGTCGCGATTTAATCTGGTTAACGAGTTTTTTGCATCAAAACTTTTGTTTCACTGATTAACCGCAAACAGTTTATGAAAAGAGATGTTTAATAGTTTTGTAGCACAACCATCTAATCAATTTGAAAATGTAGCCTAGGTCTATTATGGGGAAGGACATCTGTTCGAAGAATGTCCAACGAACCTAGAATCTGTGTACTATAAGGGTAACTAGAACCAAAACCAAGTAAGGCAAGGACTACAACCCAATTCCTATAACCCATCGAGGCAAAACCACCCTAATTTCTCCTGGAGTAACCGAGGGGCTGAACCCAGTAACACATACGCCTAACCTAGACCGACCCAACCACCTATTTTTACCCAACAAGTTCAAAAGCAACTTCAAGCTGAACCATCCAATGGGTTCGAAAACTTGTTGAAGGCATACATAGCCAAGAATGATGCCTTAATCCAAAGCCAAGCAGCTACATTGATAAACCTGGAAAACCAAATGGGCCATGTAACACCCCTAACCAGTATTCAATGCTAGAATAAGGTTACAGAGCATTACCATACTTATTACACAAATAAACATACATTTCACATACATTTTCCATTTCCAATAAAAATAATTCATAACCAATCACATTGTCACTAATACGAGCCTACGAGGCCGAAATCATGCATTCGGAGTGGTTCAGGACTAAACTAAGAACCCAGGAACTTTTTGGAAAACTTAGAAAATTTTTCAAAATACAGGGGACACATGCCCGTGTGGCCTGGCCGTGTGTCTCACAAAGCTAAAGACACGCCCATGTCACAGGCCATCTGGACATTCGAAATGGGATCAAATGGTTGTGGCCCAGCCCGTGTCCTACCCCGTGTAACTCTCTAACTTGGATCACACAGCCAACACACACACCCGTGTGACTAACCCGTGTGCCCTTCGAGATGGCCACACATGCCCGTGTGTCAGGTCGTGTGCTAGGCCGTGCTAAAACTGTAGGGTATACTGATTTGTGCCACACGGCCAAGTCACACGCCCGTGTGTTGGGCCATGTGGAGCATACTGACTTGATTTCTAATTAAACACCAAGGGACACACGGCCGTATCACCTGACCGTGTGTCACACACAGCTGAGATACACGCCCGTGTGTCTACCCGTGTGGACAAAAATAAGCTATTTTCCAAGCTGTATTTCTCACCAACTCTTGCATTCACCTACACAAACCAAATGGCGCATAACATGGCATAAATAGGCATTCCAACCAATCTCAATCAATTCTAATTCATGCTATTTCAATACCAAGAACTATAGTGTTTATAACATCATGTTTTGCCAATTCAAGTCATACCAAATTCACATTCACAAATCACTTAACTAGTTAACTTCATATAAGCAGTTTCTTACCTAAAATCACGTGCATACTAAAACTTCAAATTTCAACCAAATGGTACTCAAATTACCAATTCATAATAGACATCACATAGCCATTACCAACCACATAACAAAAGGTCATTTGCACATATATATACATCACCAAATATACCAAAATAAGCCAAATCACATGGCTATACACATAACTAACCATTCATCAATTACAAGCCAGATCAAATGGCTAAATCCATTACTAACATATATACCAAAAAGACCAAGACTCCTATACATGCCATATAACCAAATACATAAGTTCAAAAGTACCAAAGTGATAGCTTGGTAGTGTGATGAGATCTCCGATGATTCTCAAATCCGAGCAAGCTTTGATATTCACTATAAACACGTTAAAGTAAATAGATTAAGCTATAAATCTTAGTAAGTTCGTATAGTTAATAAGTAAAACTTACCGTTCATTCATCATTTAAGTGATATAAACATAATATACTACAAGAACATTTAATCACAAAGTTAACATGTATTCATCTACATAATGATCATGAACTTACAATTTTATAGATTTAATGCTCATATGATTTCCGTACATACCTGTAATGAAACGTATTTATCTCACACCATTTCATATCTTCAATATACCCGTTGAACCATTTGGAATAATATCGAATACTCGGAAATCTCGCACCCTAAGTGCCAATACATAGTCGAAGTTATCTCAATCTCATATCTCATGTAATGCTCACTCTCGAGCTATCAACGGGTCTGCTCACACAAGCTGACAAGAATCCACAACACATGCTGGATAACTCAGCAACCTGTAGGACGTACGGACCAGCATCCAAATCACATAACCCCTAATGACTTGTCATTTGGATCATATTCTATTCCTAAGGTTCAACCGGGATTTCACATTGTCGAATCTTCATCAAATATATCCATAAGGTCATATTCACAATGAATTCAATAATAAAGCATTTAAAACAAATTATATTAATGCTTATTAACATACGAACATTCCTTGATCGCAAAAACGACGAAACAGATCGACTAGTCCAATACTTTATTTTTCCCTCGATCTAGATCTATACCTCATTTTTCTTGATCTATATAATATCAAGTTTAACTTATTCAATTATCATTCTATTGAATTTAGCCCAAAAATCACATTATGGCAAAATTACACTTTTGCCCCTAATCTTTCAGCATCTTTATAATTTAGTCCTTAGCTCATAAAAAAACAAATTCATGCAATTAAGTCCCAACCCATGCTAGTCGAATTTCCCATATTATCATAGTAGCCCATATTTTTCATTTTTTCACACATTTACCACACAATTTATCACATTTCTCAGTTTAATCCCTAATTGGAAATTTTACCAAAAATCACTTTACAAATATTGTTTATCTAACAACAACCATACATTTTCTATCATCAAACATCAAAATACATACGTATTCATCAGTGGAAAAACCCTAAACCTTTAATATTTTTGCAAATTAGTCCCTGGGCTAGTTAGATTAAGTTACAACGACTCCAAAAACATAGAAATCATTAAAAACGGGACAAAAATCACTTACCAATCAAACTTCAAAGTGATCGAACCCTAGATGAACAAAAATGGTTTCTTTCCCTTGAATATTCGGTTGAGGTTGATGACTAAAAAGATGATACTTGGTTTTATTTCATTTGTTTAGTCTTTATTTATTAATTTACTATTATAATCTTTAATTAAAACATTAAAATTCACTTAAATGATACCCATCTTTGTCCACTTACATTAAAAATAGACTAATTACAACATAAGGACCTCCACTTTAGGGTTCTATAGCTATTGAACACCTTTATCTAGTAGAACTCAAGTTTACACTCTACGCGATTTAGTCCTTTTATCAAGTTAAGCATTCAAACGATAAAATTTCTTAACGAAATTTTCACACAATCATACTATCATGATGTCGACATTAAAATAATAATAAAATAATTATTTTGACCTCAGATTTGTGGTCCCAAAACCACTGTTCCAATTTAACTAAAACGGGTTGTTACAACTCTCCACCCTTTAGGAATTTTCGTCCTCAAAAACCTTACCAGAAAATAGGTTAGGCTACTATTTTTTCACATGTTCCTCGGGTTCCCACTTAGCTTCTTTGATACACTGACGTTTCCATAGAACCTTCACTAAAGCTATGCTTTTATTTCTCAACTCTTTAATCTCTCGAGTAAGAATTCTAATCGATTTTTCGTTATATGCCATATCAGGCTGAAATTCAATCTCTGTCAGAGAAATTATGTGTGATGGATCTAATTTACATCGGAGTAACAACGACACAAGAAACACATTATGGATCTTTTCTAATTTTGACGGTAAAGCTAGTCGATATGCCACTGGCCCTATTCTCTCAATGATCTCATATGGCCCGATGAATCGTGGACTCAAATTTCCTTTGCATCCAAAACAAAGAATCTTCTTCCACGGAGATACTTTTAGAAATACATTGTTGCCGATTTGAAATTCAATGTCTTTATGTTTTAAATTAGCATACGAATTATGTCGATCTAAAGCTGCTTTCAAACTGTCACGGATTACTTGCACTTTCTCTTCGGTCTCTCTGATCAAATTAATCCCGTGAATCTTTTTCTCACTAAGCTCAGTCCAATATAACAGAGTTCGGTATTTGCGACCATATAATGCTTCATACGGTGCCATATTTATGCTCGATTGAAAATTGTTGTTATATGCAAATTCAACCAACGGTAAATACTTTTTCCAGTTGCCTTCAAAGTCTAAAACACAACAATGAAGCATATCTTCGAGAATTAGTATCACTCTCTCGGATGAAAAGCATATATTCTAGTTTGCAGATGAAAAGCAGTACTAAAGTGCAATCGCGTACCTAAAGCTTCTTGCAATTTCTTCCAAAATTGCCACGTAAACCTCGGATCTTTATCTAAAATGATAGAAACTGGTACCCCGTGCAATCTAACAATCTCATAGATGTACAATTCAGCTAATCTGTCAAGTCATAAATCTATACGTACAGGAATGAAATGCACAGATTTCGTTAGTCTATCAACAACAACCCAGACTGCATCTTTCTTTTTCGAAGATAGGGGTAATCCTGATACAAAATCCATCGTAATTCTATCCTATTTCCACTCTGGTATCATCACCAGTTGTAATAGTCCTGAAGGCACTTGATGTAACATCCTAGATTAGGGGTTATGCGTTTGTGCATAATTCATGAGTTAGTAGGTTTTGGTAGTGTTGGAAGTGTATTAAGGGTTTTTAGAATTTTAGGATGGAAGAAGAAAGCTTTGGAAAATTATTGGTTTTTAAGTAAAAAGGGGAGCTAGGTAAATGAGGCTTTAAAAGAAACTCCGTGCGAAGCATGACACAAGGAACCATGTGGTAAAATGGCATGTTTTATGAATTATGAATGTGTTATGTGAATTCTAGAAATAAGGAAATGTATGGAAATATATGGAAATGTATGGAAGTGTATGGAAATGTGTGGAAATGTGTGGAAATGTATGGAAATGTAAGGCAATGTAGGGAAATGTAAGAAAATGTAAGGAAATGTAAGGAAATGTAAGGAAATGTATGGAAATGTAAGGAAATGTAAGGAAATGTGAGGAAATGTATGGAAATGTAAGGAAATGCAAGGAAATGTAAGGAAATGTCTTGTCTTGGAAATGTAGGGAAATGTCCTGAAAATGTAAAGGAATAAAGAGGAAAGTGAACATTTATGGAAATTAGGAAATGTAAGGAAATGATTCAAAAATGGAAAGTGAACATTTGGAAACTTTGAAATGTAAGAAAATGGCAAGTTTCTGAGCCGATCAAAAATTTTAGGAAACTTAGAAATGACTTAGAAATGTCAAATTTTAAAGTTTAAAATAGGAAATTAAGGTAAGGTGGCCTTAAAAGAAAAGTTGGTGAAATTTGACACACAATCAGGCTTGGAAAAGTGGCCTGAAGATGTCACTTAGGGCCTATGGAAATGGCGCCATATGCAAGAGGAATGGGCCTGGGTTCGAGTCACTTGGGAAGCAAATAAAGGAGGTTTATTTTTGCTTCAGGTAAGACCGAGGTGGACGGCACATGCTTCTAGAAAGGAGGTGTTTTATTTTCATAAATATTCGATTAAAAAGGTGATAAATAAAGGATTTTTAAATTGGATTATTTTGAAGAGATAAATGTTGGATTAAACTCTTTTATTTATGATAATTAAATGATAAAGTTATCAAAATAGAAGAGTGGTGGCCAAGTAAGGGACTCTAGCCTAGTAAATTTGGCTATAAAAGGAAAAGAGAGGCCATTCAGCGTTATTTACTCTTCCTTGATAACCTCTGCCGAATTTACTCTGCAACCCCTATTCTTTTCTTCTTCATTCTTCTCCTCTCAATATTCCAAAAGCTGAAAGCTTGCTAAGATCAAGGCCATAGCCGAAGGTTGAAGTGAAGGTGTAATCGATTTCTTCAAATAAGGGTAAGATCCAAGTTTGGTTTCCATTCTTTTATACTTTAGACTTATTGAAATCTAGGGCTAATTGCATTAATGTTCATGGTTGCCGAAACCTTGAAGAGATCTTTTGGGATTTACTAAGTGTCGACTACAAGGAAGGAGAAGTTCTTTTCCCGAAGGTACACCATAGGCCGCGTGTTCCCTAGTTATTCGGTGAATTTCAGGATTTAAGAATCTAAGGTAAGTCATATTTAACATTCGGCTACGGGTTATTTGTTGTGGATAAATGTTAGAAATTGATCTAACATGTAGTTATAGGGATTTCGACAGAGGGATACAAGGATTTTGGGATTTGAGAGTTTCAAGGTAAGTTTTAAGTATACTTATCCTACTAGGATTTTGATTTATAGCCGAATGTCTCTTTACTAAGTATTAAATGATTGAATGTAGAGAATTAAGATCTAAGGCATTAGATCAAGCTTTTCGGGATTTGGATTGGAAACCTTAAGCGAATCAGGTGTGTACCCACACTAACTCCCAATATATTACGGCAATTATTTTATATGTATATATATATGAATGTGCATGCGAATAAGAATGTGGCTAAGTGTCACAAATGAGGTAAAAGTACCCAGGTACGTTTCCTACTTCCGATAGGATTACAAATACGATATATATATATTTTTGAATATGTAATATGAATAAGAAATAAGATATGCATGATATAAATATTTGGGGCATATGGGATATATGTGAAAGGGGAAGAATAGGTGTTGACTACGGTCTCACCAACGAAATATGGTGGCTACGGTCCCATTAAGTGAACATGGTAACCTCGGTTACATTATCTGAACATAGTGTCTAATGACACAACATATATGGGCGATGAGCACGTCGACTGCATCGACTGTCTTCGATGGTGTGCAGCGGAAGGAGGGTTGACTTAGTAGTCCCCACGGTGTGATTGGCAGGTACGAGTGGTGTATAGCGGATGGATAATTAGGCTTGGGTTTGGGTTGCATCATTTTGATATGTATATGTTCTGATATGAATATGTATGCCTGAAATATTGTTTGTTAGTTGGTGTACACATTGAGTCTGTTGACTCACCCCTTTGAGGGACTATTTTTTCGGTGATGAGCAAGAATGGACCTGGTGGGAGGAGCTAAAGGTGGCCATGCGGAGCAAAGAAAATATTTATGAATTGGACCATCATTTTTATAAAGTTCTTTAAATTTTAAGTTTGGGAATTATTGATGTAATAAGGCCTAAAAAGCCATAGTTTTATTTTCGTTACCATTATTTACTTGCAATTATTATGCTTTGAAATACTTTACATTTATGATATTAAAATTTTATGTCTTTACATTTAAACCCTAAATTATTTTGTCACCCTAACTAAATGATTTCTAAATTAAATAAACGGGTTTTTAACCTAAGCCCAGTCCAAAATGAATAGTTTTCTAAAAATAAACCAATATTCTCTAAGTAATAAAGGACTACGAAAACCGATTTTCTTAAGGAACATACCAGATCCGGTTCAGGCTCGTGGGCCGGGTGTGGGGTGTTTCAGCTTGGTATCAGAGCCCAGTTTTAAACTCTCGGCCTGTGGGCTCAGGCCCAAAACGTTTTCAAATCGATCCAAATGAATTTTATGAAGTATTTCTGAAAATAAGCGCGAGTTTCGGCATGGCACCTCGAGTCTCGACCATGATCCACACGGTAAGTACCCCTAACCATTTGGGTGATTATGTGATTTATATTATGTTATGGAAGGGTAGAAAAAGGAATGGAACGTAGAATAGCATGATAGGAACTTGAACCCTAGGACTAGTCTACTCAAACACAAATACATAAGACTTAATACTTACTCAAACAAACCCATGACTAAGTCACTAAGTAGGGGTGTGGTAACCCTGTCATGCGCATGTCAGGATTGGATCGGAAGAGCTGGTATTTAACGGTCCTAGTGACTCACCTCCTCTTCGCAGAATCCCGCACAGTGCGTAGCTTTGGTTCACCCCGACCAAGAGGGCTCGGACATAGGCTAAACACAATAACTAAAACCCGAAAGGGAACTAGCTGTGTTTTTATAAAAACCTAGTTTTAAAACTCTTAAAATTACCTTTTCAATTTGTGAGAACTATTTTTACAAAATTTTTCGAAAAATTTTTGATTTATGAAATTACAAAAATACCCCTAGTGGTAAATTACAAAAATACCCTTGGTTTATGAAATTTCCAAAATACCCACAGCTCTTATCAAGATTTCATTACTTTATAAAATGTTCAAAAACTCTAATTTGCAAAATATCAAAAATACCTTGATTTTGGAAAATTACAAAATTGCCCCTAACTTACAAAGTTACCAAAATGACCCTGATTTTTAAAATTTTTTGCGACATCACCGACTTGAAAAACAAATGCTCAAAAAAGAACCCTCAAAGTTTTGCAAATTTTGAAATACCCCTGAATTATTAAACTTTACAAATTTACCCTGGTTTGTAAAAAAAATTACCGAAATACCCTTGGAATTTCAAAATTACCAAAAGGCCCTGGGATTTCAAAATTACCAAAATACCCTTATTGACAAAATCACCAAGGAACCTTATTTTGACAAATTACGAAAATACCCATGTAGGACAAAATTACGAAAATACCCCTAGGTAGTGGAAAAACAACAACAATGAAAACTACAACATTTCTCTGAATGAACGAAAGTTCATAATTGATTGATGGATGTATGAATGTAAAGACTGTGTGCATGTATGAATACGAAAGAACCACTCCTAAAATTCTTTCCATAAAACTTCTTCGCGGGTAATCAGTGGAATAAAGACAAATTCATAAAATTCTCTTAAATCAGATTAAATCGCGACGTTAGAAATAAGTTCTAGGGGACGTGAACTTAGAGATTGTGCCTAGAAAGTATGATGGTTCTATTAAGATCGAGTGCGTGGCGTAAGCATAGTGCGGTGAGAAGTATGGTACGATCATAGTAAGTAATTTCGAGGGACGAAATTATTTTTAAGGAGGGTAGAACTGTAACATCCTAAATTAGGGGTTATGCGTTTGTGCATAATTCATGAGTTAGTAGGTTTTGGCAGTGTTGGAAGTGTATTAAGGGTTTTTAGAATTTTAGGATGAAGAAGAAAGCTTTGGAAAATTGTTGGTTTTTAAGTAAAAAGGGGAGCTAGGTAAATGAGGCTTTAAAAGAAACTCCTTGTGAAGCATGACACAAGGAACCATGTGGTAAAATGGCATGTTTTATGAATTATGAATGTGTTATGTGAATTCTAGAAATAAGGAAATGTATGGAAATATATGGAAATGTATGGAAGTGTATGGAAATGTGTGGAAATGTGTGGAAATGTGTGGAAATGTAAGGCAATGTAGGGAAATGTAAGAAAATGTAAGGAAATGTAAGGAAATGTATGGAAATGTAAGGAAATGTAGGGAAATGTGAGGAAATGTATGGAAATGTAAGGAAATGCAAGGAAATGTAAGGAAATGTCTTGTCTTGGAAATGTAGGGAAATGTCCTGAAGATGTCACTTAGGGCCTATGGAAATGGCGCCATATGCAAGAGGAATGGGCCTGGGTTCGAGTCACTTGGGAAGCAAATAAGGGAGGTTTTATTTTTGCTTCCAGAAGACTGAGGTGGACGGCACATGCTTCTAGAAAGGAGGTGTTTTATTTTCATAAATATTTGATTAAAAAGGTGATATATAAAGGATTTTTAAATTGGATTATTTTGAAGAGATAAATGTTTGATTAAACTCTTTTATTTATGATAATTAAAGGATAAAGTTATCAAAATAGAAGAGTGGTGGCCAAGTAAGGGACTCTAGCCTAGTAAATTTGGCTATAAAAGGAAAAGAGAGGCCATTCAAACATTATTTACTCTTCCTTGATAACCTCTGCGAATTTTCTCTGCAACCCCTATTCTTTTCTTCTTCATTCTTCTCCTCTCAATATTCCAAAAGCCGAAAGCTTGCTAAGATCAAGGCCATAGCCGAAGGTTGAAGTGAAGATGCAATCGATTTCTTCAAATAACGGTAAGATCCAAGTTTGGTTTCCATTCTTTTATACTTTAGACTTATCGAAATCTAGGGCTAATTCCATTAATGTTAATGGTTGTCGAAACTTTGAAGAGATCTTTCGGGATTTACTAAGTGTCGACTACAAGGAAGGAGAAGTTCTTTTCCCGAAGGTACACCATAAGCCGCGTGTTCCCTAGTTATTCAGTGAATTTCAGGATTTAAGAATCTAAGGTAAGTCATATTTAACATTCGGCTACGGGTTATTTGTTGTGGATAAATGTTAGAAATTGATCTAACATGTAGTTATAGGGATTTCGACAGAGGGATACAAGGATTTTGGGATTTGAGAGTTTCAAGGTAGGTTTTAAGTATACTTATCCTACTAGGATTTTGATTTATAGCCGAATGGCTCTTTACTAAGTATTAAATGATTGAATGTAGAGAATTAAGATCTAAGGCATTAGATCAAGCTTTTCGGGATTTGGATTGGAAACCTTAAGCGAATCAGGTGTGTACCCACACTAACTCCCAATATATTACGGCAATTATTTTATATGTATATATATATGAATGTGCATGCGAATAAGAATGTGGCTAAGTGTCACAAATGAGGTAAAAGTACCCAGGTACGTTTCCTACTTCCGATAGGATTACAAATACGATATATATATTTTTGAATATGTAATATGAATAAGAAATAAGATATGCATGATATAAATATTTGGGGCATATGGGATATATGTGAAAGGGGAAGAATAGGTGTTGACTACGGTCTCACCAACGAAATATGGTGGCTACGGTCCCATTAAGTGAACATGGTAACCTCGGTTACATTATCTGAACATAGTGTCTAATGACACAACATATATGGGCGATGAGCACGTCGATCGTGATCATCGCGCCTTCGATGGTGTGCAGTGGAAGGAGGGTTGACTTAGTAGTCCCCACGGTGTGATTGGCGAGTCACAGTGGTGTATAGCGGATGGATAATTAGGCTTGGGTTTGGGTTGCATCATTTTGATATGTATATGTTACGATATGAATATGTATGCCCTGAAATATTGTTTGTTAGTTGGTGTACACATTGAGTCTGTTGACTCACCCTTTGAGGACTATTTTTTGGTGATGAGCGAGTAATGGACCGGGTCGGCAGAGGAGCTAAAGGTGGCCATGCGGAGCAAAGAAAATATTTATGAATTGGACCATCATTTTTATAAAGTTCTTTAAATTTTAAGTTTGGGAATTATTGATGTAATAAGGCCTAAAAAGCCATAGTTTTATTTTCGTTACCATTATTTACTTGCAATTATTATGCTTTGAAATACTTTACATCTATGATATTAAAATTTTATGTCTTTACATTTAAACCCTAAATTATTTTGTCACCCTAACTAAATGATTTCTAAATTAAATAAACGGGTTTTTAACCTAAGCCCAGTCCAAAATGAACAGTTTTCTAAAAATACACCAATATTCTCTAAGTAATAAAGGACTACGAAAACCGATTTTCTTAAGGAACATACCAGATCCGGTTCAGGCTCGTGGGCTGGGTGTGGGGTGTTTCACTTGACGTTCAACTTTGACTTGTTGGCAAACCAAGCATCTTGATACAAATTCTGAAATGTCTCGTTTCATGCCTGACCATCAGTACAACTATTTCAAATTATTATACATTTTAGTACTCCCAGGATGAACAGGTAAACAACCACTGTGTGCTTCATGTAGAATTTTCTAAATAAGCTCGAGATTCTTTGGTACACAAATTCTACCCCTGAACATCAAACAATTATTAGATCCTATCTGATAGTCTAAATCAACAGTCGACTCGCATTGTAATCTTTTAGCTTGCAATTCGTTATCATACTTCTGAGCTTCACAAATTTGCTGAAGAAATAACGGTTTAGCTTTTAACTCAGCTAAAATCGAACCATCATCAGACATAGTTAACTGTGTTTTCATCATCGTAAAACAAATAATGATTTTTTACTCAGAGCATCCGCGACTACATTTGCTTTCCCCGGACGATAATCAATTATTAATTCATAGTCTTTCAAAAACTCGAGCCACCTTTGTTGTCACAAATTCAAATCTTTCTAAGTCATTAGATACTTCAAGCTTTTATGGTCGGTAAAAATGTGGCACTTCTCACCAAATGATGTTGCCAAATTTTCAATGCAAATACAATAGCGGCCAACTCTGGGTCATGCGTCGAATAATTCTTTTCATATGGTTTCAATTGTCTAGAAGCATAAGCTATCACTTTGCCTTCTTGCATCAAAAAACATCCCAGACCATTTAATGACTCGTCACTAAAAATCATTAACTCTTTACCTGACTCAGGTTGAACTACAACTGGTGCTTCAGTTAATAGTGCTTTCAACTTTTCAAATATCTGTTGGCATTTCTCGGACCATTAAAATTTCACATCTTTCTATAGCAATCGAGTCATCAGTGTAGCAATCATTGAAAATCCTTTTACAAAATGCTTATAGTAGCCAGCTAATCCTAGAAAACTTCTGACTTCGAATACGTTTCTTGATGGTTTCCTGTCAACAACTATTGAAATCTTACTCGGATCAAATCATATACATTCGCTAAAACAATATGCCCCAAAAATCCAACCTCTCGGAGCCAAAACTCACATTTGCTGAATTTAGCAAACAATTGTAATAGTCTGGTTTAGACCCTAGTCAGAATAGTGGTTTTGGAACCACAAATCTAAGTTAGAAGAATATTTTAATATTATTTTCTGTGTTTACCATATATGATTAAGCATGTGTGAAAGTTTCGTGAATTAATTTTATTGTTTGTGTGCTTAATTAGAGAAAAAGGACTAAATTGCATAAAAGGTAAACGTGGCTTTTTAATTGTTAAAGTGCTTAATTGCTTTGTTTTATAAAAGATGGAACCCTTATGTTGTAATTTGGCCATTAAATCATGGGATGGGCGATTATGGGCTTAATTTATATGGTTTTCTTATTAAAATTCAAAGGTTAATTTAGTAAATAATCTATTAATATGAAATAAATAAAAACAAATGAAAATGTTAGTGGAATGTTCATCTTTTTGAACTGAAAATAAGAAAAGAAAAAGGGTTTTAAGCTTTCATGATATTCGGCCATTGAAGTTCTTTGATTGAAGTATGTTTTGCTTCGGTTTTTGATAATTTCTACGTTTTTGTAATCATTGCTTTGAGTACTACAAAACCGATGTCTTAATTTTGGCATTTGATGAACAATTTGAAATGTGCCATTGATGAATGCTTGAGCTTTGTGATGTTAGTTGATGAGATATGAAATATATGTGTTAGATTAACTTGTTTTGTCTTTGGATTTTTGGTAAATTTGAGTAAATTAGACTAAATTGTGAAAATAATATTTTGAGGGACTAAAATGTGAAATAAATTAAATGTGTGGACTTATATGAAGCATGTCAAAATTCGGCTAAGCATGGGTACAAAGAAATTATGTGTATTTTGTGATTTTGTGAAAAAACTTAAATGTTAAAATGTGAAAATATTAGGGCTAATTTGTAAATTACCCTAAATATGTGTTTTTGGATTGAATTGAATGATTTGGTGAATAAATGAGTTAAATTTGAATATTTATAGATCAAGAACCAAAAAAAAAATAGATTTAGATCGAGGAAAGTCAAAAGTGATCGAGTAGTCGTTTCTTTTCGTTATTCCGAATACGAGGTAAGTCTTTATTCAAAAAAATGTATTTAAGATGATTTATTCATGTTCATTTGATATTGAATTGAGATGAATGGCTTTGGAAGATATACATGTGAAAATTGAGAAAGTATCGACAATGTAATAATTTCCAAAAAGTCCCGTACGAACCTTAGGAATAGATAGGATTCATATGTCATGACATAGGGTTCCGATATGTGATATCATGTAAGACCACGTCTGGGATGTTGACATCGATTTGAGATTTACGTGTAAGAACATGTCTAGGGTATTGGCATCAGATTTGATTCGTGTAAGACCCTGTCTGGGACAGTAGCATCGATATTGGATTACATGTAAGACCATGTCTGGGACGTTGGCATTGTACGAATATTCTGAGTTATCCGAGTATCCTATTTAATTCTAAATGGTTCAACGGGCAATTTCGAGAAATGAAAGACTATGTGAAATGTGTAACCATTTCAGGTATGTTTGATGTGCATGCTAAGTTTAAGCATGAAAGGTAAGTATATGTGAATTTGCAAAAGAGAGATATGTGCATAGATATAATGAGACAAAATGTGATATATGTATGAATGTGCTATGATCAAAAGAGATACTTGGAGATATGATTTGTTGGTAAGCAATGGCTAAACAAATGAGCCAAAGAAGAATTATGAAATTGCAATTGAGATATATTAATGATTTTTGTATTTGATATGATTATGATATGTTAAGTTTATTTGTATATGGCTTACTAAGGTTTTGAAAGCTTACTTTGTATGTGTTTGCTTCGTTTTATAGATTGTTAAAGCTACGGAAGGCTCGGGGATTGTCGAGGATCATCATCACGCTATCAAACTCTATTTTGGTACGTTTTGAAAGTGTATATAATAAAGTATGGCATGTATAGTCTAGTGAGTTTTGATTATGTTTTGAAAGGTATTAAAATAGCCATGTGATATGGCTAGATAATGAATATGATGTGAATGAGTAGTTCATGCTATATGATGCATAGTTTTGGTATGGTTTGATGACTAATGGTTGGACTAATGAAATGGTCAAATTTATGGTAAGTTTTATGATGCAAAGTTTGTATATTATTAATGAAAAGTTGTCTTAATGAATTGGTAAGTTTTTGAATGGTTTATACTTAGAAATGCTTATGATGATAATGTGATAAATAGTATATAAGTTGGTATGTTTGATATGCTCTTGAATGGTTAGAAAACATGGTCATTTTGGTATGTTTGGTCGTTTTTGGTGTTTGAAATAATGCTTGGTTATGCATGTAGGTTTGACCCTAAAATGCATGGCAAATTGGCCTTGTAAATGGCCAATAATTGTCCACACGGTTGAGCACACGGGCGTGTGGCTCGACCGTGTTATTCGAGTTTATATTTCAAAGCAAGTCAGTGTCGACCATGGGTGTGGCACACGGGCGTGTCCTCGGCATGTGGACAAGTCAGTATGTATGTTCTGTTTTGCCACAGCTTGACACACGGGCATGTCTGAAGCCGTGTGAGGCACACGGCCTGCCCACACGGGCGTGTGACCTCTGTAGCTTTGAAAAATGTTTAATTTTTAGAAAATTTCATATGTATTCGGTTTAGTCCTGACCCATTTTTAATACATGTTTAAGGTCTCGTAGACCTATTTAAGGGACTCTTTGATTTGAATTGTTAAATTATGATATGAAATTCGTAAAAGATCCGATTTGTCTGGTAATGCCTTTAACCCTAGATCGGTGATGGTTATGAGTTAGGGGTGTTACAATAATTGCTTGTCTCTCAATGCTTGTAATACAATTCTCAATTGTTCAGCATGCTCAAACTCATCTGGGGAATAGATTAAAATGTCATCAATGAATACAACAACAGATCTGTCCAAATACGGTCTAAAGATTCGGTTAATCAAATCCATAAAAATTGTAGGAGCATTAGTTAATCCAAATGGCATAACAAGAAATTCATAATGCCCGTACCTTGTTCTGAATGCAATTTTCAGCACATCCGAATCTTTAACTCTCAACTGATAATAACCAGATTTAAGACCAATCTTCGAAAATACTGTTGCTCCTTTCAACTGATCAAACAAATCATCAATTCTCGAAAAAGGATACTTATTCTTAATTGTAACCTTATTGAGCTGACAATAGTTGATACACAGTCTCATTGATCCATCTTTCTTCTTTACAAACAACACTGGTGCACCCCAAGGCAAAAAACTAGGTCGCACAAAACCTCTATCTGTTAACTCTTGCAATTGAGCTTTCAACTCTTTCAGTTCTGTCAGAGCCATTCTGTATGGAGCTATAGATATCAGTGATGTTCTCGGTACTAATTCAATAGCAAGCTCAACCTCTCTAATCGGTGGCAAACCAGGTAACTTTTCTGGAAACACATCTGGATATTTACAAAACCACTAGCACTGATTCAATCTTCGATTCAGACACTTTTGTATCCAGTACATATGCAAGATAAACTTTGCAACCCTTTCTCAAATATTTTTTTATCTAACATCGATGATATCACAACAGGCAGCCCACTCAAATAATCGGATTCAATTCGAAGAATTTCACTATTCTGACATTTTAACTCAATAATCTTTCATCTACAATTCACAACAGTATCATGCAGAGTCAACCAATCCATACCCAAAATCACATTGAATTCATCAAGCAATAAAAGCATAAAATCAGTAGGAAAACAGTAACCCCGAGTCATCAAAGGACAATTCTTGCAAACTTTATCAACTAGGACATACTTGCCTAAGGGGTTCGATACTTTAATCACAAATTTGGTAGACTTAACAGGTAAACTCTTACTAGACACTAAATTCATAGATATGAATGAGTCGATCCAGGATCAATCAAGGCAATTACATCTGTGTCATAGAGAGAAAATGTACCGATGATAACATCTGGTGATGATGCATCTTCTCAAGCGCGAATAGCGTAAGCTCTAGCTGGTGCTCTAGCCTCAGATCTCATAGCAGAATCCTTTGTCACTCATTTTCTACTAGTCACATTACCCCGTAATTTTAGGTGGTCTCCCTCTAGCAGCTGTGTTGCTTGGTCTTGCATTCTAAAATTTATCTTTCTCGGTTAACTCATAACAATCCCGAATAAAGTGATCTAGCGAGCCACATTTGAAACAAGCTTTGTTATTCATTTAGTAGTCTCCAAAATGTCGTCTTCCACGCTATTGACACTCGGGTTTTTCGGTTCTAACACTACCAACGCTCGATACTGAAGTGGCTTGAGATTTAGAACTCCCGTATGGCTTCCCACGATCTCTATTAGGATACCCCACTGAAGCATTCAAATGACTATACAAATCCCGTGATTTCTTTGATGAAGAGTGATAGGGTTTATTCATCGACCTCTTTCTCGAATATCTAGCCTCGAAATCAGCTTTTCTATTTTCTTTTCCAAGTTTCTTGGCTTTGCATGCTCTGCCGACTAACACAACAAATTCTTTCAGTTCTAGAATCCTGACTAGAAGTCTAATGTCTTTGTTTAACACATCTTCGAATCGCTTACAGATAATTGCCTCAAAGGAGACACATGCTCGAGCATATTTACGGAGTCTCACAAATTCTCTTTCGTACTCAGTCACAGACATTCAATTCTAGAAACTCTTTGCGCTTTTGATCAATAAACCGCTGACTGATATATTTCTTTTTGAACTCGATTTGAAAGAATTCCCACATGACTCTTTCTCTCGGTACAATGGATATCAAATTATTCCACCACTGATATGCAGTATCTCTCAGAAGCGATACAACACATTTAACACATTCAGCTGGTGTAACAACCCGATTTTGGGCCTAGTCGGAACAATGGTTTCGAGACTACAAATTTGACGTAAGAAAATTTATTTTTATTATATTTTTATGGTCTAAAATTTCACGGAATGATTTCGTGAAAATTTAGTTCGAAAATTTCGAAATTTGGGCACTAAATTTAGTCATAATGACTAAATTGTAAAAAGTGCAAAACTTGAGTTCTAAAAGGTAGAGGTGTCAAATTGCTATGAAATTCAAATTAGAGGTCCTTAAATTGTAAATAGACCATTGATTAATTTTTTGGACAAAAAATGGACATGAAATAGGTGAAATAGAATATTTTTAAGTTAGGGGCATTTTGGTCATTTAGTAATAAAAATGAATTAAAAATAAAATAAAAAGCCAATTTTTGTCCATCTTCAACCCTATGGCCGAATTTCACAAGGGGAAACCATGGCTAGGGTTTTTCAAGCTTCCAAGCTCGATTGTAAGTCCGTTCTTGTCCCGTTTTTAATGATTTTTACTTTTTTGAAATCCTCGTAACAAGATCTATCTATTTCTACCACTAATTTGAGATATGGTTAAAGTCTAGGGTTTTTACCCATGATGAATATGTGTGTATTTTTGTGTTTAATGGTATAAAATGAATGTTTATGGTTAGAGAAATGACTTTACTAAGTGATTTTCGGTAAAAATGCCTAAAAGGACTAATTTGTAAAACTTATGAAATTTTTCATAAAAGTTTGAATTAATGGAAATTGCGAGCTATTGTAGTTATGAAAATGGTTCGGCTAGGATTAAAATACAAGGAAATTGAAAAAAAAAATCATTTTAAGAGCCTAGGGGAAAAAGTGTAAATATGACAAAGTTTAGGGGTAAAAATATAAATTTTTCCAAAATGTGAATTTAGGCTAATTTTAGTAGTAGGATGAATAAATAAATTAAATGTGTTGTTACAGATCAAGGAAAATAAGGTTTGGAACTAGAACGAGGGAAAAACGAGTCATTGACGAATAAGTCCTTTTCATCGATTTTGCTTTCGAGGTAAGTTTTTATGTAAATATTACATCATTTTTATTTATGTTTTAATATTTTGTTATATTATAAGAGATATGGTTGAATATGGAGTTATTATTTTATGTAAATTATGAATTGTGATTGATTATGGATGAATTGGTAAAATGTTGAAAAGTGAGAATTCCCGGTTGAACCTTCAGAATAGAAAAGATACAAATGAGGTAGCTAGGTCACATATGTGGTACTAAGTGTAGGCCACTATGTGTACACGAGAGCTACGAGATGGTTTTAAGTCACGTCTGTAGTACTAAGTGCAGACTACTACGTGTACTAGACGGATAGGTCGCATGTGTAGTACTAAGCACAGGCTACTATGCGTACCCGATATCTTCGATCACATGTGTGGTACTAAGTGCAGGCCACTATGTGTAAGCGATGGTTTTGGTCACAAGTTTAGTACTAAGTGTAGGCTACTATGTGCACTAAATAGCTTCGGTTACAAGGGTGGTACTATGTGGAGGCCACCGTGTATCTATTATTATTACGACGAGTTCAACGGGAAATTGACTAAGTGAAAATACATGTGATCATGTAATGACTAAGTGTAATTGAATATGACTATGTGATGAATAATTGCAGGTATAAGTGTGAATATTTATGAACAATGTGCTCGATGTTTGATCGAATCTTCGGTAAGATGAAATGGAGTAAGTGAAATTATGAAAGAGTAAATTTAGCAACAAAACAGTTTTGGACAGCAGCAGTTGTGTGACTTTGAAAAATAACCAAAAATGGTGGAAATCTGATTAGAGGTTTAATAAAATATTAAATTAAAGCTGAATGAGCCTATTTTCACATAAAAGAAACGGTGTCAACAAAAGAACTTTATATTTTGTGATATTCAAATTTTTGTGAGACAATGTCAGAATGATGTAGGGATCCCCTGTTCGAATTTGGAAAATCATTAAAAATTGTATAAAAATTATTATGGTTTATAATTTATATTATTAAATTTCTTAATGAGTATAATTTCAAGAGAAATAAATGGGAACATTATCCAAATTTTTTATGATGAGATAATTAATTTTTAGTGCAAAGGGGTCGGAACTGTCAGACAGCAAAACAAGAGAAACTTTAAAGAATAAAATGTACTTATTGGATAAACCAAAAATTCTGAAAATTTTATGGTAATAAAATATGTGAGTCTAGTTTTAGGTAAAATTAACAAATATTAATTTGGAGTTCTGTAGCTCGAAATATAAATAATTTAGTGACTGTGACTTGAGTAGACAACTTGAGATGAACATGAATAAATAGTGGAACTATGTGCAATTATGATTGTATTATCTTGAGTACATATTGTGAAGATTTATAAAAGCCTTTTAATAAATCACTTATCATTTTCATATCTACTTACTAAGCTGTAATTCTTACCCCCTTCTTTTCCTTTTTCCTATAGTGTCACAGAGGCTAGCTCGGGTTGGAGATCGTCGGAGATTTTATCTCACTATCAAGCTTTTTGACTGGTATCAATGCCTTCAAGTAATTTAAGTCTATGGCATGTATAGGGACTTATATGTGTTATTATGTTTTGGCCAAATGTATTGGCTTGTAATGGTTAAAGGTTATCGTAGTATGTAGCCATGCTAATTGGCTTATATTGGCTAATTGATTGTAAGCCTATATATATTATTTATATGCCAATGTCTTGTGATGTGAGCTGTGTTTGCATGATATATGATGAGTTGTGGGTTATGGCCTAAATACCTAATGGTTGAATGTGCTAATAGTCTTCATGTCGAGTGGCTAAGTTTGGCTCAATGGTATGGTATGATAATTAGATATAATTATGCATGTATAAGAGTTGTTGAGGATACATATTGTGTAACGCCCCAAATTTGGGCCTGGTAGAATTGGGCCTATTGGGCCTTGAGCATGGGAGCATTTAAAATTTTTGAGAACAAGAGAACGGCACTAACCAAGTTGCAACGCACCAAAATCCTAAAACTTTAAATTTTTGTGCACTGAGGTTGGTATGTATGAGTAGCACTTAGAATATTAATTTTAAGGTATTATCGAGATTATTTGAGGTCTTAAAGACAGGGAAGACCATAGGGAAAAAATTTATTTTTCTTGCTTTAGTGGACCCTAATCTCAAGCATTAGGCCTCTTAAGCAGATTAAGGGGAAAATAGGACACAAATGGGCTTATGGTCCAGTGGCAAGGTGATTCACTATGAGAGCTACAGGGTGGCGTGAAGAGGTCCAAGGTTTGAGTAGTGGTAAGCTATTTTTGGAGTGTTTATTTTGCTTAGTGGATGGCCAGAGTTGTGTGGAATTTGGACTCTTTTGTTGAAGTGTTTGAATTGGTCTTGTGAGCAGATAAATGAGGGAATTTTGGATGAGATAAGGGAGATATCATGGAGAAAAATTAGGAGATGAGAGGTGGGAAGAGTTGGTGCCGAATTGGGCTGTGGGGGAAGGTAGGCTTCGGCTATTGGCTATAAAAGGAGGGGCCGAATTCCTTAGAGAGGTTCCTTGGGTTCCATTACATTACTTTTTCTCCCCCTTAGCCGAATTTTTCCATTTGCCGAAAAAAGAAACCCATTATTCCTCTGCCGAAATTTTGGTTTTCTCTCTAGCAGAATTCCCCATACCTTCTCTTCTTAAATTCGTTCTCTTATTTACCTTTAGTTCTAGCCGATCACTTCTCTTTTTCTCCCTATTGGTGCCGAATTGTCTCTATCACCATACTAATCTCAAAAGCCGAATTTAGGCCGCAGGATCAAAAGTGGATTTGGCAAGTATTCGGCTAACCTCTTTTGTACGTTTTACTAAAAGCCGAAAGGCTATCCAACTGTCATGTTATTAACTCTGTGATAACAAGGATAAGGTTCAAAGATCGCAAGCGTGGTAGGATTGTTAGCAAGGTAAGTGTACTCAACTCGATGGTGGATTAAGTAAATGGCCAAATGTGTGTGTGATCTATAAGGGTGACTTGTGTGGATTATGAGCCACTCGAATTTTTAACGATATATGTTTGGGTGCAGATCTAGGGATATTTGCAACTAGTAGCTAAGGAAAGGCTACTAAGACGTGTGGCACACGGTAAGGTTACGGTGAGGTTTTGGTTTTTGAGAAAGTGTACATTAAGTTAAGATTAATCGTTAGGTGTTGTCGATTGTAGGTTCATGATTAAGGGGTTTGCAGCACGCGTGGTTACCAGGTGTGTATAAACACTACACACACATACCGATAATGCCAGAAAGCTGGAAGGCCAAAAGTGGCTAAATGGTCCCGGTGTGCCCTGAGTCTAAGTTTGATGAAATGGATTAATTTGATTATATGAACTGGGTTAGGCATGCATGTTACATGATCTGAATTTGTTTTGGGCCTAATAGGTCATGTGACTGAGATTTGGGCCTAGTGGGCCATAAAAATGTGATGTGGCCATTATGGGTTATATGAACGTGAAATGGGTTGGTGGGCTTTATGGGGACATAGACTAGTATGCTAGGGTTTTAAGGACTTTAGGCTTAGTACTGAAAAACTCTTAAACCGTATAAGATTTTCTAATAATTAAACATGTCCGTGGACAAGTCGCTAGGTTAGAGTGTGGTAACGGGCATATGCATGTCTAGGATTGGATCTAGGGAGAGCTTGGTACTTAAGCGGTCCTAGCGGCCCACCTCCTCTTCTCTGGAATCCTACCTGGTGCATAGTGTCTGTTCACTTTAGCCGCAAGGACTTGTTAATGGGCCAAATTTCATAACTAAAACCGAGAGGGACCAAATACCTTTAGATTTGTAAAATTACTAAAATACCCCTGATTTGAAAATAACCAAAATACCCTTAGTTCGAAAATTACCAAAACATCCTTAGATTTGCAAAATCACTAAAATAGCCTCGAATTGTGAAATTACTGGAATACCCTTGGTTTGGAGAATTACCCGAAACATCCCTGATTTACAAAATTTCCAAAGTACCTCTGGTTTGCAAAATTACATAAATACCATTGTAGAGTAGATTTATGGAAATACCCTTGGGTTGTGAAATTTCAAAAATACCCCTATATGATGAGTATGAGTTTTGTGGATGTTACTCATGTGCATGTTGCATTCATATGATATTTTGATTAGGATGCAGAAGGGTGGAACTTAAGGTACGGAGGAAGATTTGAGGATCGCATAGTCACTTGACGACCATGGATCCACCGGTGGCTTTAAGCCCATTATATGATTAGCAGTTTTGCTGCAACGTTGAGTAGTGCTGCTGTGAGCCTTTGGTGTGTAAAGGATGGGTGGGTCGATTTAGAAATCCCCACAGGTATGTAGGGTTGGAAGGGAAATGGTGTGTAGCAGATGGATTTTTGGGAAAGGTTTTGCATTACCTTGATTTGCATATGATGTGATATGATATGATATATATGATATGAGGTCATTGTGGGCTAAGGCCCAAGACCACTGATTTTGATAGGGCTTAGGCCAAATGTACGTCTGTATGTTGATCTGACTGCCAAGGGTCGTACACACTGAGTTTTGAAACTCATACCCTTTATTTAATGTTTCAAGTGATCCTGAGTGAATGGCTCGACGCGGGAGAGGACTCAGAGATGGCCATACTACAAGATGATTAAAAATTTATTTATTTATTTCGAAAGACATAGTTTTAATTACTTATTTTCGTTGGATGTAATAAGGCCTTGTACTCCGATTTGACTTTAGATTTTGGGTTTCGTTGTTTCAACTGTTTACTTAATTAGTAAACCTATGTAAATTTTTGACGTTTAAACTTGGTTTTCGAAATACTTAAAATTATAAAATAGGTTTTTTCTTTTTTACTTAACAAGACTCAAGGATTTTGGGCTTTTGGGCCTAAAATTTTTAATTAGCAAAATCGTTTGAATTATGCCTTTAATGTGACACGCCAGATTCGGGCCTAACTTCTAGGCCGGGTTTGGGATGTTACATTTAGTGGTATCAGAGCCTAGTTGCAAAGCTAAGGATGTGAAATGGGCCTTAGATTTTGGGTTTTTGAGAACAAGTGGATTAAAAAGGTTTTTCAGGATTCTTGAAGTGTGGTTTGCCGAGCCCTCGACGTCGAGCCAAGTAAGTTTTCTGTGTTTACCTTTGTTTAAATTACTGAACTATAGCTAGATATTGGGCCACTTTAAACAATAAGTTCTTAGAGACTAAAGCCCATAGGAAACTTTTAAGCCTGTAGTGGATCTACGACGGCGAAACAACTTTTAAATTGTTACTTACATAAGACATGTGCTTTAAATTGTGGAACTATGAACTAATTTCATAAAAATTCTAAACCAGAAATACACACACAACGATGAGCACTAGAAGAGGTGTAAGAAGCCCCGGGAGAGGCCGTGGAAGTGTTAGGGCTGGATCGTTAGTGTCAGGCCATATGAATGGACTGCCGCTACAGAAGATGCAACATCACAGCCCATGTTAAGGGTTTTAAAAATGATTTTAGAAATTGTAACCTATCTGCTACGATAGGTAGATGTTTTGGATGTGTGTTAAAGACGTTGGGATCAGAGTACACAACGGTAGCGTAGTGGGGTAGTTGTTACACGACTATCTTATTAGTTGGAAATTTCGAGGACAAAATTTCTTTAAGGGGGTAGATTTGTAACGCCCCGAATTTGGGCCTAGTAGAATTAGGCCTATTATGCCTTGGGAATAGGAGCGTTTAAAATTTTTGAGAACAAGAGAACGGTACTAACCAAGTTGTAACGCCCCAAAATCCTGAAACTTTAAATTTTTGTGCACTGAGGTTGGTATGTATGAGTAGCACTTAGAATATTAATTGGTATTAGCGGGATTATTTAAGGTCATAAAGATAGGGAAGACCATAGAGAAAAAATTAATTTTCTTACTTTAGTGGACCCTAGTCTCAGGCATTAGGCCTCTTAAGCAGATTAAGGGGAAAATAGGACATAAATGGGGTTGTGGTCCAGTGGCAAGGTGGCTCACTAGGGGAGCTACAAAGTGGCGTGAAGAGGTCCAAGGTTCGAGTAGTGGTAAGGTGTTTTTGGAGTGTTTATTTTGCTTAGTGAACGGCCAGAGTTGTGTGGAATTTGGACTCTTTTGTTGAAGTGTTTGAATTGGTCTTGTGAGCTGATAAAGGAGGGAATTTCGGATGAGATAAGGGAGATATCATGGAAAAAAAATTAGGAGATGAAAGATGGGAAGAGTTGGTGCCGAATTGGACTGTGGGGGAAGGTAGGATTTGACTATTGGCTATAAAAGGAGGTGCTGAATTCCTTGGAGAGGTTCCTTGGGTTCCATTACATTTCTTATTCTCCCCCTTAGCCCAATTCTTCCATTTGCCAAAAAAAAACCCATCAATCTTTTGCCAAAATTTTGGTTTTCTCTCTAGCCGAATTCCCCATACCTTCTCTTCTTAAATTCCTTCTCTTATTCACCTTTAGTTCTAGCCGATCACTTCTCCTCTTCTTCTCCCTATTGGTGCCGAATTGTCTCTGTCACCATACTAATCTCAAAAGCCGAATTTAGGCCGCAGGATCTAAAGTGGATTTGGAAAGTATTCGGCTAACCTCTTTTGTACATTTTACTAAAAGCCGAAAGGCTATCTAACTGTCCTGTCATTAACTCTGTGATAACAAGGATAAGGTTCAAATGTCGCTAGTGTGGTAGGATCGTTAGCAAGGGTAAGTGTACTCAACTCGATGGTGGATTAAGTGAATAGCCGAGTGTGTGTGTGATCTATAGGGGTGACTTGTGTGCATTATGAGTCACTCAAATTTTTAATGATATATGTTTGGGTGCAGATCTAGGGATATTCGCAAATAGTAGCTAAGGAAAGGCTACTAGGACGTGTGGCACACGGTAAGGTTACGGTGTGGTTTTGGTTTTTGATAAAGTGTTCATTAAGTTGTGATTAATCGTTAGGTGTTGTCGATTGTAGGTTTGTGATTAAGGGGTTTGCAGCACGCGTGGTTACCAGTTGTGTACAAACACTACACACATATACAGGTAACTCCGGAAAGCCGAAAGGGCAAAAATGGCTAAATGGGCCCAGTGTGCCCTGAGGCTAAGTTCGATGAAATGGATTAATTTGATTGTATGAATTGGGTTAGGCATGCATGTTACATGATCTGAATTTGTTTTGGGCCTAATAGGTCATGTGACTGAGATTTGGGCCTAGTGGGCAATAAAAATGTGAGTTGATGGGCTTTATGGGGATATAGACTAGTGTGCTAGGGTTTTATGGACTTTAGGCTTAGTACTGAACAACTCTTAAACCGCATAAGACTTTCTAATAATTAAACATGTCTGTGGACAAGTCGCTAGGTTAGAGTGTGGTAACGGGCATATGCATGTCTATGATTGGATCTAGGGAGAGCTTGGTACTTAAGAGGGCCTTAGCGGCCCACCTCCTCTTCTCTGGAATCCTACCTGGTGCATAGTGTCTGTTCACTTTAGCCGCAAGGACTTGTCAATGGGCCAAAGTTCATAACTAAAACCTGAGAGGGACCAAATACTCATAGATTTGTAAAATTACTAAAATACCCCTGATTTGAAAATAACCAAAATACCCTTTGTTTGAAATTTACCAAAACATCCTTAGATTTGCAAAATCACAAAAATAGCCCCGAATTGTGAAATTACCAAAATACCCTTGGTTTGCAAAATTACCTAAACATCCCTGATTTACAAAATTTCCAAAGTACCTCTGTTTTGCAAAATTACCTAAATACCCCTATAGAGTAGATTTACGGAAATACCCTTGGGTTGTGAAATAAAGAAAATACCCCTATGTGATGAGTTTGAGTTTTGTGGATGTTACTCATGTGCATGTTGCATTCATATGATATTCTGATTAGAATGCATTTGGGTAGGAATTATGGTACGGAGGAAGATTTGAGGATCACATAGTCGCTTGACGACCATAGATCCACTGGTGGCTTTAAGACCATTATATGATTAGCAGCTTTGCTGCAACATTGAGTAGTGCCGCTGTGAGTGCTACCTTTGGTTTGTAGAGGATGGGTGGGTCGATTTAGAATTCCCCATAGGTGTGTAGGGTTGGAAGGGAAATGATGTGTAGCAGATGGATTTTTGGAAAGGGTTTTGCATTACCTTGATTTGCATATGATGTGATATGATATGATATGATATGAGGTCATTGTGGGCTAAGGCCCAAGACTACTGATTTTGCTAGGGCTTAGGCCCAATGTATGTTTGTATGTTGATCTGATTGCCAAGGGTCGTACACACTGAGTTTTGAAACTCACACCCTTTATTTAATGTTTCAGGTGATCCTGAGTGGATGGCTCGACGCGGGAGAGGACTCGAAGATGGCCACACTACAAGATGGTTAAAATTTTATTTATTTGTTTCAAAAGACATAGTTTTAATTGCTTATTTTCGTTGGATGTAATAAGTCATTGTACTCCGATTTGACTTTAGATTTTGGATTTTGTTGTTTCAACTGTTTACTTAATTCTTAAACCTAAGTAAATTTCCTACGTTTAAACTTGGTTTCCGAAATACTTAAAATTATAAAATGGGTTTTTTCTTTATTACTTAACAAGACTGAAGGATTTTGGGCCTAAAATTTTTAATTAGCAAAATCGTTTGAATTATGCCTTTGATGTGACACACCGGATTCGGGCCTAACTTCTAGGCCGGGTTTGGGGTGTTACATATTGAATGTGACCCTGTTTTGAAGAAAAGTTTTCTAAGTGTTTTGAAATTTTCCAAAGTTCTCAATTTAGTCCCGAACCGCTTCCAAATCATGTTTTGGGCTTCGTAGGTCCATATTAGGGACTCTATGATTGAATATAACAAGTTTTAAATTTGGATTGAAATTTTTGACTCGTAAATGATCGGTTATGTGTGATTAAGTCCAGTAATGCCTCGTACCCTATTTCAGCGACGGATACGGGTAAGGGGTGTTACAGCTGGTGTGCAAGAAAGTTCATCAAATACCTGGATCATATTCTTAAGCCAAAACTTAGCTCTCTCAGGATCATCATTGACTGTAGCTCTAAACTCTTCAACCCCGTATTTTTGAAATTTATCAAAAGGCGGCTTACTTAAACGTAAAGGTTCCACACCTTGAGGAGCTGGTTAAAAAAGGATGTGAAGTTTATTTAGCGTATGTTCTTTGTTCTAAAGTGGCTGAGTCAAAAGTGGAACAAGTAATGATAGTCAAAGAATATGCTGATGTTTTTCCTGAAGAACTACCTAGGTTTCGCCGACTCTAGAAGTAGAATTTATGATCGAACTTGTGCCTGAAACAGCTCCAATTTCGATAACACCATACAAGATGGCCCTTAAAAAATTGGAAGAGTTAAAAGTATAGCTGCAAGAGTTGTTAGATCACGAATTTATTCGACCCTGTGTGTCACCTTGGGGTTCTCCAATTTTGTTCATGAAGAAGAAAGATGGGTCAATGAGACTATGTATAGATTATCGACAGCTGAATAGAGCCACCATTAAGAATAAATACCCTTTACCTCGTATTCATGATTTGTTTGATCAGTTTAAAAGAGCTACATTGTTTTCGAATATCGACTTGAGATCTGGATATTATCAGCTGCAAATTAAAGAGCAAGATGTACCGAAAACTGCATTCAAAACTAGATATGGTCATTACGAATTTCTAGTGAAGCCATTTGGTTTGACCAATGCTCCTGCGACATTCATGGATTTGATGAATAGGGTATTTTAGCCATATTTAGATCGATTTGTTGTGGTGTTCATTGATGACATTTTGATTTATTCACTAAACGAGTCAGATCATGTCGAACATTTAAGAGTGGTGATGCAAACTTTGAGTGAAAAACAACTATATGCGAAATTCAGTAAATGTGAATTCTAGCTATGAGAAGTTGATTTTCTAGGACATGTTATATATGCTGATGGGTTGATTCGAATAAAGTATTTGCGATTTTTTATTGGAAAATTCTGAAAAATGTTTATGGCATTCAAAGTTTCTTGGGATTAGCCGAATACTATCGGTGATTCGTTTAAAACTTCTCAATCATTGTTTCACCTATGACCTAGTTACTACAGAAAAATGTCAAATTTGTTTGGTCTGATAAGTGTCAACAAAGTTTTGATCAACTGAAAACATGTTAACAAAAGCTCTAGTATTAACACAACCTGAATTTAGGACGACATATGTTGTTTACAGTGATGCATCTCAGAATGGTTTAGGTTGTGTGTTAATGTAGTCAGGGAAAGTAGTAGCTTATGCTTCTCGACAATTCAAGCCGCATGAAAGAAATTATACTACTCACGATCTTGAGCTGGTCGCGATTGTCTTCGCTTTGAATATATTGAGGCATTATTTATACGACGAAAAATGTCGCATGTTTACTAATCACAAAAGCTTAAAATATTTAATGACCCAGAGGGAAGTAAATCTGAGACAGTGATGTTGGTTAGAGCTACTAAAAGATTATGATTTGGTTATTGATTATCATCCGAGAAAGGCTACTGTGGTTGTGGATGCACTCGGTCGAAAGTCATTATTATTTGCACTTCGAGCGTGAACACTTATTTGGCTCTGAATGTCGATGGTTCTGTATTGGTAGAATTGAGGACTAAACCCTTGTTTCTACAACAAATTTTGGAGTTACAAAATGACAATCTGAAGTTGATAATGAATCGAAACTTGGTTAAGGATAATTTTACTACTTAATACGGTATTGGCTATAATGGTACATTGTATAACCGGCTAGAATTTATGTTTCGAATAATTTAAATTTGAAACGTGATATTCTATCAGAGGCTCACAATAGTACATATTCCCTTCATTCGGGTAGCACGAAGATGTATTGTGATTTGAAACAAATGTATTGGTGGCTGGGTATGAAACATGAGATCTGTGAGTTCATAGCTAAATATTTGATTTTTCAGCAGGTAAAAGTAGAGCATCAGGTCTCGTCAGAATTATTATAGCCTATTGTGATTCTTGAGTGGAAATGGGGGAGATTCACGATGGATATTGGATCTGGTTTGCGTATAACTCTGAAAAAGAAAGATTCGATCTGGGTGATCGTTGATAGATTGAGTAAATCAGCCCACTTTATTCTTGTCAAAACAGATTACTCACTTGTGAGGCTAGCGGAATTATATGTGTCAACGATTGTAAGGTTACATAGAGTTTCAACATCTATTGCCTTTTATCGAGATCTGAGGTTTACATCGAGATTTTGGAGTAAACTTCACGAAGCTTTGGGCACTAAACTCAATTTCAGTACAGTGTTTCATCCTCAGATGGACAGGCAATCAGAATGAGTAATATAGATTCTGGAAGACATGCTACGATGTTGTATACTCAAGTTTGAGGGTAACTGAAATAATATCTACCATTAACTAAGTTCGCTTATAATAATAGTTATCAATCCAGTATTAAAATGGCATGTTAGAAGCTTTATACGGAAGAAAGTGTAAAATGTTGTATTGGTTTGAGCTCAATGAATCCAAAATGGAAGGTATTGATTTGATTCAAGAAACTGAAGACAAGGTTCAAATTATTCGCGATTGTTTAAAAGTTGCATCTGATCGGTAGAAGTTGTACATAGATTTGAACAGAAAAGATAAAGAATTTGATATGGGCGATCGAGTGTTTTTAAAAGTTTCTCCATGGAAGAAAGTGTTACGATTCAACAAGAAAGGAAAGTTGTGTCCAAGATTTATCAGGCCGTACGAGATTACTAAAAGAATTAGTCCTATAGCTTATAGATTAGCTTTACCTCCAGAACTTGAGAAATTTTATAATGTGTTCCACGTTTCAATGCTGAGACAGTACAGATCTGATCCTTCACATGTGTTTCTTCATAATGAAATTGAATTAAACTCAGATTTGACGTACTTTGAAGAACTAGAGAAAATTTTAGCTCAGGAAGTCAAAGAACTTTTGAATAAATGAGTACCATTGATGAAAGTCTTGTGGCATCGGCATGGTACTGAGGAGGCTACCTGGGAAACTAAGGAATTTATGAAATTACAATATCCGAATCTATTTTCCGGTAACAATTTTGAGGACAAAATTTTCTAAGGGGGAGAGTTGTAACAACCCGTATTTCAGTGGTGACAGAATAATGGTTTCACTACCACAAATTTCTAGCATGTCAACTCGTAAATATTTTTTATAGAATATTGACAGAGTCATTAGAGTCGTATGAAAATTTGGTTAAGAAATTTTAATGTTTAGATCGCTAATTAAAGAAAAATAACTAAATTGTAAAAGGTGTAAAACTTGTTGATTATGGCAATTAGATAATTTGATTGTTAACTTAAGAAAATGGTTAATTTGATTATTTTTGGGATAGAGGACTAAATTGCAAAAACTATAAAAGTTTAGGGAAAATGTATAATTAATGAAAATTTAAAGGTCATATGCATTGAATGGAATGTAATATGTGTCTAAGATTAATATATTCTATTTAATTATTATATAGATCAAATCTTGGATCAAAAAGACAGTAACTGAGGAAAAGGGAAAATAGCATATTAGTCCTTGCGTGTTGATCGAAATTAAATAGTAGGCAAGCCATGGTATTTCAATACATAAATTAAATTCTACTTGCAATCTTATATTTTTTTCTTTAATTAATATGTTTGTAGATAATTATTGTCTGAATGCACATACGCGCCCCAGTTTGTACTTTGGTACCCCTGAATGCACATATGTGCCCCTGTTTGTACCCCTAAATGTACATACGTGCCCCTATTTGTACCCCTAAATGCACATATGTGCCCCTGTTTGTACTACAATACCCCTGAATGCACATATATGCCCCTATTTGTAGTTCGGTACCCCAAAATGCACATACGTGCCCCTGTTTGTACTTCGATACCCCTGAATGCACATACATGCCCCTGTTTAAACTTTGGTAACGCTGAATCACATAGTATGTGAACTATGTCTAATATTATTTAGATTCAATATTATACTATGTCCTTAATAAGGTATGTAAGCTTACCGGTTCTTGTAGATTATTTTGTAGATAATCATTGCTGACATTTTGGAAGGATCAATCAACCGGCTTACACTATCCATCTAAGTTTATAGTTTTTGTATCTCCTAGGGCAGTGGCATGCATATATAGATAAATATGTGGTTTTGAAATGTTGATAGGTGTAGTTTAAGAATGAGATGTGTGTTTTGTTTAAGGTATATTTTGTATGGATGAAACAAGTATGCTTATATTTCATATATGAACACATTGATGGTTAGTTGTTGAAAGAAGTGGATTTAATCATGGTACAATGCTTATTTGCTTAGCGTCTTATAAAGGAGGTCCTTTGAGCGTTTTTGTGATTAGTTGTTTAGTATATAAATGTGGTGCCTTTGAATGGCATATTGGTTGGATGATATAAATCAATTGATTTGGTATATTTAGGTATATTGTAGTAGTGCCTAGGTCTTTTGAATGTGTGCATAATTGGAGTGGAGGAATAGATGTGGATTGGTCTTAAAAGGGGCATGATTTTTTGGTCAATTTTGGAGCACACTGCCTAGGACACAGGCTATCACATGGCCGTGTGACACACACGAGCTGCAACATGGCCGTGTGTCATTTGAAAGGTTCTTAGTGTTTCAAGTCAATGAGTTACATAGCCTAGCACACGGGCATGTGTGGCAACCCAAAGAGTTACACGGCCTAGCACACGGCTTGGCACAAGGGCATGTGGGGCAACTCAGTGAGTTACAAAGGTGGGGACACGTGCTGGGACATGGCCGTGTGTCCCTAGTTCGAATGTTACACGGCCTAGGGTGTTTACACACGACTTGGCCATATAGTCGTGTGACCCCTATTTTCTAATTTTCACAGGTTGTTCTTAAAACTTTTGTTTTGTTTCAAATTAGTCCTGATTTGCCTCAAAGCTATTTTTAGGGCCTCAAAGGCTCGATTTAGGGACGAAATGCTTATGATTGATATGTTTTGAATGTCATTTGTAACACTCCAAACCCGACCTAGATGTTATGATTGGATCTAGCGTACCACATTAGGTGTTGTTTGAAAACCTTATGATCGTTGGAAAACTTATTTTCAGATCCAAACCTTAAACGTTCAAAATCTCATTTCTCGTTGCTTGTTAACAAAACCTAGTTTTACTCGAAACCATTTCCTTTTTGTAAAAACTAATTATGCATTTATCATTTTGCTTTTAAAAACTTGTCTGTTACGGAAGCTTGATTAAACCATTGCAAAAACGTGATGTTTAAAAATAGATGTTATTGTTTTAAAACCCGTTTTTAACAAATTTGCAATGATATAAAGAATAGCAAATAGACTTTTAAAAAGAAAATCCCAAAGGCCTTATTACATAAAATTTTAACCCAAAAATAACATAAAATAAACTAAGTCCAAAATTACTATGTTTCGTTAAGAAGCAAGTCCAACGTATGGCCACCTCCGAGTCCTCCACAGCTCCAAATCCTCTAACGCTGGGGATTACCTGCACGATTAAAAGGAAGGGGAGAGTTACAAGAACTCAGTGTTTAATCCCCTGTTACAGTCATAGTCTGGGCCCAAGCCCATGCAGTATCAGTTCCGGCCTTAGCCCCAAAATCATGGCAATACAAACAAAAATATAGCTCAACCCAATCCAACCATCACACCACCTGTACCAACCCTACACACCATGTGGGGACCAAGTCTACCCACCCAGCCCTACACACTAAAAACGCAGACGAGTTGCTATTATCAAAGCAGCAAAGCTTCCAGTAATAGTTTACGTGGCTAAGCCACTAAAATCAGCATATCTTGTTAGAGCCACTGAATCAGTATAACGTGGCATAGCCACCAATACAGTACTTCCTCCACAAGCATAACCGAACCCAATGCAACATGCAGTGACATATTAAAATGATGTATGACATAAATTACCATCATAAGCAATTAAACAGGGTACACATGCAACACTAGATCTATCACTAGGGGTATAATGGTCATTTGGTCGGTAGGGGTAAAATGGTAATTTACCCCTCAAGGGTATTCCAGTAATTTCACCCTTTAAGGTTATTTTGGTAACTTTACCCGCCGAGGGTATTTTAATAATTTTACCCACCGAGGGTATTTTGGTAATTTATCAACTAAAAGCCTTTCTGAAAAAGCAACACAGATTCCCCTTTGGGTCACTACGGTGTAATTGGACCTAAAATCCATTTTTGGCCCTAACGGGCCCACACACTCATGTGGCCCATTCAGCTCCTTTTTGGTCTCGATTCTGTGGACTTCGCAGTAGCAGCAATTCAACCGGTAATTACCATCGATTTCACTTATGTGGGCCTGTCAACCCATTGGGCCCACTTAGCCCACTTCGGCTCAATAAGGCCCGATACGGCCTCAGTTTTATGAGAGTGTTCGTGACACTCTCTATAGTCTATTGCCAATCCTTAGTGGCTTGATTTATCATTACGAGCGCTCGCACGCTCGATTGATCTCGGTTGTCGATACTTCGGCTTTCAGCATTTCAGCTTTTGGTTGATTCACAGAACAGTGCATACTATCACAAACAATGGTGTGAGATTACACACCTGTTACGAGCGTAGGTTGAAGCTCCTGAGATTATGCACCTATGAAATCAATACATTCTAATCCATTAGTCTTAACCCTGATAAAACATCTCCAAAGATTGAATCCGAATGATCAACTAACACCACTTACCACCAAACAAAAGGTCTACTGCAAAGGAAGAGTGTTCAGTCAGCTCCTTGATTAAGCAAGTCGAGTCCCTAGCAATGTTTAAACAGAGAGGAGATGTTAGCCACATGATACCCACGACCATAATTGAAAACATAACAACCTTTCTGCTTGAAAGAATCCAAACTGATAAGAAAATAACTCAGCCAACCCATACTCAGCCCTAGCCACACTTACCAACCACTGTCTCAGATTCAAAGGCTAAACGAATAGAGAGAAGGATATGCCTAAATCCTAATAGATTTGGCCCTATTCTCAAAGGATCAAAGTTTAAGTGCTTCGGCTTCTACCTTGAATGCAAAGGAAAAGATCAACAAGAAGAAAAGAAGGTGTTGTATTCGGCCAAAGGACTAACTCACAAAATGCCGTGACTATGCCCAAACAGAAAGTGAGAGAGGGTATTTGGCTAAGAGAGTTAAACTGCAATAATCGAATATTGTGTGAAGAAAAGAAAAGAATCAATTGAAGAGTAAAGAAAATGGAAAGATTCGGCTATAGAGAGGAAAGAGGTGTCGACTACTGGAGAGAACCGAATGGAACAATGATGAGGGAGGAGGGAACCGTATTTTTCAAAGTTAGAAGTGTAGAAGAGAAAGAGCCAAGAGGAGAAAATAGTTTGACAAAAAGAAAAGAAAAGATGCACGAGTGGTCAATTCCCAAGTAGATTCGGCAATTTCAGAGGAAAAGAAGAACAAGAATTCGGCACCTACACTTTCCACTAGCCAAAAATGCCTAACACAACCCCCTTAGCCGAATGTTTCCTACACAAGACCCCTTATTTGGCCGTAACACTTCCCCACTTGAATCCCATGATTTTCTCCATGAATCCCTCCTTAATTCACTCTCCACCTCCCATTCAAATTCACCCAACAACCTTGACCAATTCAAATACTTCTTCATCAGTATTTGATTCCAACACAACCTCTTGTCTTCTCCTGAGCAAAATAATTACATTTTGCATGCAAGGGGTTTCGAACTCAAACTCCCTTGTACATAATTGACACCACTAGCCACCTTGCCACATGGCCCACATGTGTTAGTAACACACACTCAATTTTACTTAAGTCCAACCTCAACAAGCTCTCTCCACTAAAGGGCCAAAAACCAAAATTTTTCCAGGGCTCAGACTCGAACCCAGGCCTCTTTAGGACCCCCAAATACACTCAAGCAACTAGTTGAGCAAGCACAACATACAATTATCCAAAAGTTTACAACCCCTAATTTTTGGGACATTACATCATTTGTCCATTTTAATGTTATATTGATAAATGTTTCTCGATTGTATGGTAATGCTTTGTAACCCTAATCCGGCGATGGAGATGTGTTAGGGGTGTTACACGTTTGGAAAGAAACTTGGATTTTGACACAACCTAAAACATAATCAAATCCAAGTCAAAGAGAACAATTAAAATTAGATAAATAAATAGAATAATAAATCAAATATTGGAACAATAAAGAAGAAAATAAATCATATAGATGAAAAAGATAGAACTTGATATGTAGAATTTTTAAGAAGCCTTGGAAACACAAAGAATCAACAACCCTATTTCAAAAAGCTCTAATTTCCCCACCAAGATAGAAAACTTGGTAAGAAAGAGTTTGAAGATGATCCCCACAATCTAAAAAGATTGTTAGAACTCTTCTAAAAGAAACTCAAAAGAAATTCTTGAAAAGAAAACTCAAAGAGAAATTATTAACTCAAAAGAGAAGTTGAATAATAATGAATAATATGAATTGTGTAATATGCAAATGCCTTTATATATGCTAGCTAAATAAATTTAAATAAAATTCTTAAGTATACTAGAACTCTAGTTAACTTAAACAAGAAGTAGTGTTAAACTAAACTTTCTTATTGACATGAAACTCCTAAATAACTTAAAATATTTAATAATTATAAAAAATTCATAATAATAAAATAATAAGAGTTGATAAATACAATATTGAACTCATATATAATAAATATTAAGCCTAAAACCCAAACTCAATATGATTTAAACTCAAATTAAAAGCCTGAAACTAGTAATTCCTGTGAAAATCCTGTTCAGGAATTCTACTCGCGCAGTCTTCATTAAAACGGTATAACTCGAGCTCTCAAACTCAAAATTAAGTGATTCAAAGTGTGTTTTGAAGCTAAGAGATACATATTCGAACTCCATGCAGACATCTCAACCCAGAAATGTCTGGATCCCATCCAAAAAGTTATCGCAAGTTTGCTGATTTCCCAAACATGAAGATCGATAGCTTCGGTGAATGAAATTTATTAAATTTGACCCCATCTGTGCATGTATCATTCCCCCTTTCCTCGAAAGATTATTCCTCGAATCTTATCTTTTATCGAATCTGAGATTGATTTTCTTGGCCTTTGACATTGTTGTTGGGCCTTGAGGTAGTGTAAGCCCATCACATCCATGGGTCTAAAATTGGGCCTTGAGACTCGTATCATTTCCCCCTTCCTCAAGAAGATTTGTCCTCGAATCTTTAGATGGACAAAAAGAAAATGGATTAGAATAAATACCAATAAAATAAAAAAGCTACTTACCTAAGATTTCTTGTGCGCCAAAATTATCTCCAAGATTAAAGATATGATTTTGATCTCCCACATTAGCATGGATCAAGTATCTCTCCTTCAAAAACAAACCATCAACACTAAATAATGAAATATTAGGCACATGAGTGTTCAAGTAAAAAAAAACCTATAACTTTCTTTGAATATACATGGTCATCCATAAGAATATCAAGAATTTCACATAATTATAAAAACCAAGTAGTTTAATTTTATTATGTAAAATTCATATTCAAAGTCTAAGGTAGAAAATTTTGTTGCAAGATCAAATGCATAAGGTTTTTTAATAAACCTGTCGAATGCAACTGTAACAGCCCGTTTTTGGGTCAAATCAGAACAGTGGTTTTGAGACCACAAATCTGAAGAAAAAATATTTATTTTATTATTATTTTAATGTCTACAGGATGATAATATTTTTGTGTGAAAAATTCGTAAAGAAATTTTATCGTTTAAATGGTCAATTTGATAAAAAGGACTAAATCGCGTAAAGTGTAAAAGTGGAGTTCCATTAGCTAAAGGTTTCTAATAGCTATGGAACTTAAAAGAGGAGGTCCTTATGTTGAAATTAGACCATTAATAGAATGATTGGACAATTATGGACAACCATTATATGCTTTTAATGTTTATTTGTTAAGGTTAATTTAGTAATTTATGTATTAATATTAATAAAACAAAAGAAATAAAACAATTTGGTGCTTTTAATTTTCTTCTCTAGCCGAATATGAAGAATAGAAAAGCCAAAATTTAGGTTTTCATTTGGCCATGCTTGGATAGCAAAAAAAAAGTACAATTTTTGTCCTGTTTTTAATGATTTGCCCGTATCTCTAATTTAAAAAATGTTAAAGTATTTGAATGTTGCCATTGCTAAATGCATGAGTATTTAGTTAGTTGATGATGGAAAATAAATCATTGTTGTTAGATGTACAAGTTTTGTAAAATGAATTTTGGTAAAAATGTCAATTTTGGATTAAATTGAGAAATATGAAAATTTAGAGGTTGAATTTTAAATTAGATGGAAAATATGGGCTGGTATGAGAATGGGTAATATTCAGCCAGCATGAATTTGTATTAAATTGAATGAATTGTGATTTTATGTGATAGCGACTAAATTGCAACAATATAATTTTGCCAAAATGTGTAAATTGTACTCCATTGAATGAAATGATGATTAAATAAGTAAATTTTGATATTATATAGATTGAGATAAACGAGATTTGGATCTAGAATGGGGGAAAACAAAGTATTGAATTAGTCGACCTAATTAGTCGTTACAGCGAACGAGGTAAGTTCGTATGTTATAATTTCATTTCAAATGTATTTTATATGCTTTGATATAACATAAATTGTGATTACGTGTCTACGGACAAGTTTGGAAATGATTCGATGATGATTCAACAGTTGAAATCCCAGTTGAACTTTAGGAATAGTTTAGGATACTAGTGACATGTCATTAGATGATATAGTGAGTTGGCTTAGGGCCATGATTTAGCACTATGTGTGTGAGATAAATCGATTTGGCTTCGGGCCATGATATCATAATTTCAAATAAGTTACCTTGATTTGGCTTCGGGCCATGGTATAGGTACTTATCGTGTGAGATCCTTGAGTATCCAACTTCAATTTCGAATGGTTCAAAGGGTAAATGAAACACGAGAAGGTATATGAGATTGGTACGAGATTGTGCAGGTATATGTATAAACCATTTTAGCTTTGAATGGGAGAAATGATGATGAATGTATATGGTTTTATGATTGAGCACTTGAAAGGTTTGATATTTAAGGAAAGTTGCATATTGACATATTGAAATTAATGAATCATGTTTAAAAAGATTGCATTAAATTTATCTCATACAAGCTTACTAAGCTTATTAGCTTACTTTGTTTATTTTTCAGTGTTTTATAGTGATGTCGAAGCTATCTTAGATTCAGGGATCGTCGGAGATATCGTCACACTATCCAACCATCAATTTCGTACTTTTGAGTTTATGGTTGGTCTTATGGCATGTATAGGAATATGGTCATTTTGATAATTATTTTTGGTAGTGACTTTTGCCATTTGAATTGGCTTAAGAATGCCTATATTTAGGTTTGTATATATATAGTCATGTGAGTTGGTTATATTGATGATTTTGATGATGTATAAGTGTGCAAATGACCTTTGTTTTGAGTTTAGTAATTGTCCTATAAATGTTAATTGTGATGGGTAGATTTTAAAATAGTACTTGGAGTATCAAATAGCCCATGTTTGATGAAAGATATGTTGGTGATATTAGGTAAGTTAATGCATGTTTGGATGTGTTCATATTGATGAATTGAGATTGTGAATATTGGTATATTTTGGAAGACATGTTGGGAAATAGTATGTATTGTATTTGTTTGTATTGAAATGGTAAGACAGATGTTTGGTTGAGGTTGTTTTAAATGCTTATAAGTGTCATGCTTTGGTGACATTGAAATTGGTATAGGTGTGCATGAGTTTGTGTGGCAAATTGGCTTTGTAAATAGCCTAATTTTGTCCACAATGGTAAAGACACGGGAGTATGACTCAGCCGTGTGTGGCACATAGTCAAATTACACGGTCGTGTGCCCCTTGGTGTTTAAATTGAAATGAAGTCAATATGCTCTACATGGTCTCACACACGGGTGTGTGATTGGCCGTGTGGTGCACAAGTTAGTATACCCCCTGATTGGCACATGGCCTAGCACACGAGCATGTGACTTGACCGCGTTGCATAAGTCAGTATACCCTATAGGATTGGCATGGCCTAGAACACGGCCTGGCACACGGGCGTGTGTGGCCACTTCGAAGGGCACACGGGTTAGACACACGGGCGTGTGGCCGTGTGAGACACACGGCCTGGCCACACGGGCGTGTGTCCCCTGTTTGAAGCAACATTTTCTAAGTTTCACAAAAATTTCCCGAGTTATTGGTTTAGTCCTGAACCATTTCTAATGTATGTTTAAGGCCTCATAGGCTCGTTTAAGGGACACTATCATTGGTTGTGATTGAATTGCATTTCAAGTGATAAATTGTATATGAATGTGTTTTTTAAAGTGTTGTAAGTTTGTTAATGCTCCGTAACCTTATTCTGACGTTGAATACGGGTGAGGGGTGTTACAGCAACAAAAGTAACCTTTACATACCTAGATAAACCCATAAAATCAATTGAACTTTCAGACCGTTGTTTATTGAAACATGACAAATGAGAAAGCATGTCATAAGGAAAAATAAAATCAGTAGCATACTTATCACAAACATTGAAGATATGCCTACATATTTCAATTTCCAATGTATCATTACTTTTCTTACCTTCTAGCACTTGTGGTGAATTATCAATGTTCAACTTACCTCTCTCCCATAATTAAAATCGTCTATTGATGGTACAGTAATATAATTGGAAGTCCGTCAATGTATCCTTGAAGTCCTGTAATAAAGAAACACCATTAAACAAATTTGAGTTAGGGTTAGTTAAAACACAATCACTCATCACTTTTGTATGGGTATTTTCTTACTTTTCATATTCTGTTTCCATTAGAGAACTCTCCAATTTTACCTCATACGGATTTTCACTCACCAAATTTAAACCATCAAGTAGACTTTTATCAGTCAAGATCTCTATTCTCTCGATCTTTTCACATGATTCTCCCTCACTTGCCATATCCCCCTCACAAGTATTAGAATATTCAATTAAGTACAGTACATCTTAGTAGAAGGACGTAACGTTTCTATCTCATCTAACTCAATAGATTTGAGGAAAAAAATTCTCACAACCATTCATTTTCTGGTTCACAAATTTTGTCATCAAAAATCACTTTTCCACTAGAGTAAAAGTCAACAAAAGGTACGAAGTCATACTTTCTTTTCTAATTGGATACTTAATTGGACATTGGAAACATTATGTAACAGTCCGGATTGTACCCTAGTCGGCACAGTGGTTTCGGGACCACGAATCTGAATTTGTATAATATTTTAATATTATTTTCTGTGCCTATGATACGTGACTAAGCATATGTTAAATTTTCATAAGTTAATTTATCCGTCTGTGTGTTTAATTTGACAAAAGGATTTAATTGCATTAAAATGCAAATTTACATGTTTTATGAAAAGATGCTTATTTGTCATGTTTTTGTAAGTGTGATGGTTCATGTGGCAATTATGCCAATATTAGAGATAGTGGAATGATAATGGTCAATAATGACCTTGTGTAATATGTTTTATACTTTTATTTTGAAGAGTAAATTTAGAAATGGATTAATATGTATGTTATAATAAAAATAAGCATAAAACATGGTCATTATTCATCTCTTTTGGCCGAATATAGCAAGGAAAGAAAAGAAGAAAATGTTCTTAGGTTTCGACAAGTTTTTGTCTTAAATTAATGTATGATTTTGATTTGGATTTTTATGATTTTTATGTTTTTGAGATTGTTGCTTAGTCTACTACCAAGCCCATGTCTCAATTTTGTGTATGGATGATATTTGTGAGTTGTGCCATGGATGAAATGGTAAGTTTTATGATGTTCTATGATGTTAAATGAAAGATATATGTTAAATGAACCTGCTTTGTTCTTGAAATTTTGATGAATTAGCTAATTAGGGCTAAATTGAGAAAATAGAAATTTAAAGGACTAAATTGCAAATTTGATGGAAAATATGGGCTTGTATGAGATGTATGAACATTCGGCTAAGCATGTTTAAAAGATGATTTTGTGAATTTGATGTTTTGATAAAAATGGACTAAATTGATAAATTGTGCAAATGTGAGGGTTAATTTGCAAATAACCTTAAATGTGTGTCCTTGGATTGAATTGAATGAGTTAGTGAATAAAAGGGTTAATTCTGAATATGTATAGATCAAGAACCGAAAACGGACTTAGATCGCGGGAAAACAAAGTAACCGAGTAGTCGTTTCCATTTTCGTTAAATCGAATCCGAGGTAAGTCATCATGCAAATAAACATATTTGTATTGAACTGTGTATGTTTATATCACTATTGTTAATGATGAATGCTTATGATATGACTTGTACAGGAATTCCGAGATAAGATCGACGTAGTGACAATTTCCGAAAAGTCCCGTACGAACCTAGGAATAGATAGGATTAGCTATGTCATGACACAGGTATCTGTTCTGTTTTATCATGTAAGACCACATCTGGGACGTTGGCATTGATTTGAGATTTCGTGTAAGACCTCGTCTGGGACGTGGGCATCGATATGATCTTTACGTGTAAGACCATGTCTGGGACATCAGCATCGTATTAATTTGTGTAAGACCCTGTCTGGGATGTTCGCATTGTACGACTATCTCGAGCTATCTGAGTATCCTATTAGGTTCATAATGGTTCAACGGGCAAGTCTGTGATATGAGTGGCTATGTGAATTGTAAATCTGTTTCAGGTACGTTGACTTATACACTAAGTGTGTATACAAGGTAAGTATCTATATAATCTTACTGTGATGAATATGTATATTGGAACAATAATATGATATGTGAAATTATGCATGAAAGAACTATGTTTTTATAAGATTTTTGAATTGTAGAATGTGGAAAAATGTGGCCAAGTACATGGACCAAAGCAAACATGTAATAAATTTGCGATGAAAGTTAATTATGCCAATGTTCCTATATGCCTATATGCCTTTCATGTTAAGTTTATTTGTATATGACTTACTAGGCTTTTGGAAAGCTTACACCGTGTGTATGTTTTCTCTGTTTTATAGATCGTCAAAGCTAATGAAGGCTCGAGGACCGTCGAGTATCGTCATCACACTATTCAACTTGTTTTGGTACATTTTAGAAATGTATATAGTTAGATATGGCATGTATAGGATAGTATTTGGTATAAGATTGTTATATGAACTTAGCCATGAGATGTGGCTAATTATAAGTTGATATTTTGCCTTTGTGGAGAAGTTATATGACTTATGTTTTTGATATGGTTAGATGACATTTGATATGATTAAGTTTTTGGATAAGTATGGATGAGTTATGCTTATGCTTATATGAGCTTTAGTCTTGTAAGTTTGGTATGAATGGAATGAGTTTTGAATGTAGAGATGAGATGGTTATTTTGGAATGTTCAAGGTTGCTAAATGTGCATGAATTGTATTGGTATTGGCTTGTAGGTTTGACCCTATATTGGGTGGCAGTTTTGGCCTTGTAAATGGCCTATTTTGCTACATGATTGTGTCACACGGGCGTGCCTAGTGACCGTGGGACTAAGTCAGTAGCTAGCTAAGAGCACACGGCCTTGGCACACGATCGTGACTGGTAGCCGTGTGGTTAAGTCAAACTCTACCACGGCCTTAGCACACGGACGTGCTTGGTGGCCGTGGAGCCAAGTCAAATTCGACCACGGCCAAAAGTACACGGGCGTACTTGGTGGCCGTAGAGTTAAGTCAGATTTGACCACAGGGAAGACACACGGGGGTGTCTATCGGGCGTGGGAGGCACACGGCCTGCCCACACGGGCGTGTAAGCCCTGAAACTTAGAAAAGTTTTAAATTTCTGAGAATTTTTGTATGTATTCCGGTTTTGCTACGACTCTATTTAAAGCATGATTTAGCTCTCGATGACCTACAAAAGGGACATTTTGATTGTAAATGATGGTTTAATTTACACAATTGTATGAAAAAAATTTTGATCTGTCCAGTAACGCCTTTAACCCTAGTCTGGTGATAGATACAGACTAAGGGTGTTACATTTGGTTGGTATCAGAGCTACGATTTAGCCGATTCTCAGACTAATGTAGTGTTTCAGAGTCTAGCTATACATGCCATATTTCTGAACTGTGATGGTGTGATGAATCCTGACGTGTAAAATGTGATTTTCGTATAGTAATGGATCCCGAAAGAGCTGTAACTGATGACATAGAAAGTAATGCACCTTCTCCCGTGCAAGGGACAGCACCCTCCGATTCGAAACTGGCAACAAGCGGCCCAAAGGGAGAAGCTAAACAAGCTTTCTTCCAAATGATGAGTGAATGGTTCACTTAATTTGTAAGAAATAACCTGACTGTTTCGTAACCCTCGCCCTCGGTTATTCCCCTTAGACTACAGTTGTGCCACCGGTTGTGTATTCGAATCTGTTGAATAAGCCTCTAGTTGACAAGATTCGTAAACATGGGGTTCAAGAGTTCCGGGATACTAATGATGATGATGCTGAAAAGGCCGAGTTCTGGTTAGAAAATACTATCCGGGTATTCGACGAAATGTCTCTAACTCCGGAAGAATGCATAAAATATGTTGTATCATTGCTTCAAGATGCAGCTTATCAGTGGTGGAAAACCTTAACTTTTATTATTCCGAAAGAGCGAGTTACGTGGGACTTCTTTCAAATCGAGTTTCGAAAGAAATATATTAGTGAGAGATTCATTGATCAGAAGCGAAAGGAATTTCTGGAACTAAAATAGGGCTGAATGACTATTTTGGAGTATGGATGAGAATTTGTAAGATTGAGTCAGTATGCCCGAGAATGTATATCATCTAAAGCAATAATGTGCTAAAGATTCGAAGATGGCCTTAATGAAGATATCCGTTTGCTAGTTGGGAAAAATTAAAGAGTTCGTTGTACTCATTGATCGAGCGTGCAAAGCTAAGGCACTCGAGAAAGATAAAAGAAAAGCTGAGTCTGAAGCTAGAGATGTGAGAAAAAGATTTCAGAGTAGATCATTTCAGTCTACTTCGAAGAAATTTAGAGATGATCAAAGTCATTCGAGAGTTAATATGGGATATTCGAATAGAAATCGAGATAGATCACAAACGAGCTCCAAAGCTCTAGCAACTTCAGTGGCAAGTGTTGGAAATGTACGATCCGAGAAACCAGAATGTAAGCATTGTGGAAGGCATCTGGGAAGCTTTAGCTTAAATGACCGAGCTTGTTTCAGATGTGGATCACTTGACCATTTTATCCGTGATTACCCTAAGTCTGTCGAGCCAGAGACTGTTCAGAATCTGAGATTTGATATTGCGCCTATGAGAGGTAGACTTTCGAAGAGTGTACAAAATATCAGTGGTAATCAGAGAACTACGAGAGACAATGTTGCAAGATCTAAAGCTAGAGCGCCAGCCAGAGCGTATGCTATCTAAGCTCGTGAGGAAGCTTCATCTCCAGATGTTATAACAGGTACTTTTATACTTTATGGTACTTTTGTGATTGCATTGATAGACCCTGGTTCTACGTATTCGTATGTATGCATGAGTTTAGTATTTAGTAAGACTTTACCTGTAGAGTCTACTAAGTTTGCTATAAAAGTATCAAACCCCTTAGGTAAAAGTGTCCTTATTGATAAAGTATGCAAAAAGCGTAAGATTAATGTTTGAGCTATCTCTGTTTCTCTAACATTTCGATGCTTTTGCCATTTGATGAGTTCGATATCATTCTGGGTATGGACTGGTTGACATTGCATGACGCTGTTGTAAACTATAAAAGAAAGACTTTTGATTTGAGATGTCCGAACGATGAAATTGTACGAGTTGAGTCTACTGATTTAAATGGATTGCGTGCTGTGATATTTGTATTGAAAGCTCAAAGATATGTGAAAAATGGTTATGAGGCATATTTTGCTTATGTGATTGATTTGAAAGTGACTGAAAAGAAAATTGAATCAGTGCCTGTTGTCTGTGAGTTTTCTGATGTATTCCCTGAAGAGTTACCGGGTTTGCCTCCGATTCGTGAAGTTGAGTTTGGTATTTATCTGTTACCTGGTACGACACCTATTTCAATATGTCCGCATAGAATGGCACCAATAGAGTTAAAAGAGTTAAAGTCACAGTTGCAAGAGTTGACCGATAGAGGGTTTGCTAGACCGAGTTTTTCGCCCTGTTCTTTTTGTGAGAAAGAAAGATGGCACGATGAGAATGTGCATCGGTTATCATCAGTTGAATAAGGTGACAATAAAGAATAAATATCCGTTGCCCAGAATTGATCACTTATTTGATCAGTAAAAAGGAGCTACTGTATTTTCCAAGATTGATCTGAGATCAAGATACTATCAGTTGAGAGTAAAAGATTCAGACATACCGAAAACTACTTTTAGAACAAGGTACGGGCATTATGAATTTTTAGTTATGCCATTTGGATTAACAAATGCTCCTACTATTTTTATGGATCTGATGAACAGAATTTTCAAACCGTACCTAGATTGATTTGTCGTAGTGTTCATAGATGATATTTTGATTTATTCACGTGATGAGGCTGAACATGCTGCACATATGAGAATCGTATTGCAAACTCTGCGAGAAAAGAAATTATATGCGAAATTCAGCAAATGTGAATTCTGGTTGCATGAAGTCAGTTTTCTGTTACATATAATATTAGCATCCGGTATATGTGTTGATCCGAATAAAATTTCTGCTATTCTGGATTGGAAACCTCCGAGGAAAGTGTCTGAAGTCCGTAGCTTCATGGGTTTAGTTAGTTATTATCGTTGGTTTGTAAAAGGATTTTCAGTGATAGCTACTCCGTTGACAAGACTACTTCAGAAAGATGTTAGATTTGAATGGTCTGATAAATGTCAAAATAGTTTTGATCAGTTGAAAACTCTGTTAATAGAAGCTCCAGTGTTAGTACAGCCAGAATCGAGTAAAGAATCTGTTATATATAGTGATGCTTCATTAAACGGTCTGGGATGTGTTTTGATGTAGGAAGGCAAAGTTGTAGCTTATGCCTCAAGACAAATGAAGCCTCATGAAAAGAACTATTCTACACACGACCTTGAGCTAGCTGTAATTGTGTTTGCACTAAGATCTAGCGCCATTATTTATATGGTGAGAAATGTCATGTGTTTCCAGATCATAAAACTCTGAAATATCTGATGACTCAGAAAGATTTGAACCTGCAACAAAGAAGATGGTTAGAGCTGTTAAAAGGTTATGAGCTTGTGACAGATTATGATCCGGGTAAAGCAAACGTTGTTGCTGATGCATTGAGTAGAAAATCATTATTTGCACTACGTGCTTTGAATGCTCCGTTAGATTTGTCTGATGATATTTCTATGATAGCAGAATTAAAAGTGAAATCGTTGTTTATACAGTAGATATGTGATGCTCAGCAATCTGATAATGAGTTATTAGTGAAACGAGCTTAGTGTGATTTGAATTCTGAATCTGAATTTCGAGTTGTTGATGATTGCTTGAGATTTCGAGATCGTGTCTGTGTTCCAAGGAAACCAGAGCTGATTCAGCTGATTTTGAGTGAAGCACATAACAATCGTCTATCTGTTCATCCGGGAAGCACTAAAATGTACCATGATTTAAAGCAACACTATTGGTGGTCTGGTATGAAGCGAGATATCTCTGATTTTGTAGCAAAATGTTTAATTTGCCAACAAGTTAAAGCTGAACATCAGGTTCCGTCTGGGTTGCTACAACCGATTCTAATCCTGAATGGAAATGGGATAGAGTGACAATAGATTTTGTTTATGGTTTGCCTCAGACTCCGAGAAAGAAATATGCAATTTGGGTCGTAGTTGATCGATTAACAAAATTTGCCTATTTTATTCCGATAAGATCTGATTATTCGCTTGACAGATTAGCTGAGCTTTACATTTCTGAGATTGTTAGATTGCACGAGGTGCCACTATCTATTGTGTCAGATAGAGATCCAAGGTTTACATCAAGATTCTAGAAAAAATTTCAAGAAACTTTAGGCATGAAATTACATTTTAGTACAGCTTTTCATCCGCAAACAGATAGTCTGCCCAAATGAATTATTCAGATTCTTGAAGATATGTTAAGATGCTATATACTTGAGTTTAACGGTACGTGGGAACAGTACCTGCCATTGATTGAATTTCCATACAATAATAGCTTTCAGTCATGCATCAAAATGGCACCTTATGAAGCTTTGTACTGATGTAAATGTCGTACACCTCTGTATTGGACTGAGCTTAATGAAACTAATCCAAGATTGTTTGAAAGCAACATCTGATCGTCAGAAGTCCTATGCGGACTTGAAACGAAAAGATATAGAATCTGAAATCGGTGACAAAGTATTTCTGAAGGTGTCTTCGTGGAAGAAACTACTTCGTTTCAGACGTAAAGGCAAGTTAAGTTCGAGGTTCATTGGGCCGTATGAAATTATCGAACGTGTTGGACCTGTTGCATATAGATTAAGGTTGCCCTCTGAGCTAGAAAAGATCCACAATGTATTCCATGTCTCAATGCTCCGTAGATATTGATATGATCTTTCACATGTGATCACCCCATCTGAAATTGAAATTCGATCTGACATGACATATGAAGAGGAACCGATTCATATTTTAGCTCGTGAAGTGAAAGAGTTGACAAACAAGAAAATAGCGTCAGTGAAAGTATTATGGCATCGACACGGAATAGAAGAGGCTACGTGGGAGCCCGAAGATTCATTGAGATAGCAATATCCGGCTCTGTTTAACGGTAAAATTTTTGGTGACGAAAATCTCTAAGGGGGAATTGTAACAGTCCGGTTTGTACCCTAGTCGAAATAGTGGTTTCGGGACCACAAATCTGAGTTTGTATAATATTTTAATATTATTTTCTGTTCCTATGATACGTGACTAAGCATATGTTAAATTTTCGTAAGTTAATTTATCCGTCTGTGTGTTTAATTTGACAAAAGGATTTAATTGCATTAAAATGCAAATTTACATGTTTTATGAAAAGATGCTTATTTGTCATGTTTTTGTAAGTGTGAAGGTTCATGTGGCAATTATGCCAATATTAGAGATAGAGGAATGATAATGGTCAATAATGACCTTGTGTAATATGTTTTATACTTTATTTTGAAGGGTAAATTTGGAAATAGATTAATATATATGTTATAATAAAAATAAGCATAAAACATGGTCATTATTCATCTCTTTTGGCCGAATATAGCAAGGAAAGAAAAGAAGAAAATGTTCTTAGGTTTCGGCAAGTTTTTGTCTTAAATTATGGTATGATTTTGATTTGGATTTTAATGATTTTTATGTTTTTGAGATTGTTGCTTAGTCTACTACCAAGCCCATGTCTCAATTTTGTGTATGGGTGATATTTGTGAGTTGTGCCATGGATGAAATTGTAAGTTTTATGATGTTCTATGATGTTAAATGAAAGATATATGTTAAACGAACATGCTTTGTTCTTGAAATTTTGATGAATTTAGCTAATTAGGGCTAAATTGAGAAAATAGCAATTTGAAGGACTAAATTGCAAATTTGATGGAAAATATGGGCTTGTATGAGATGTATGAACATTCGGCTAAGCATGGTTAAAAGATGATTTTGTGAATTTGATGTTTTGAGAAAAATGGACTAAATTGATAAATTGTGCAAATGTGAGGGTTAATTTACAAATAACCTTAAATGTGTGTCCTTGGATTGAATTGAATGAGTTAGTGAATAAAAAGGTTAATTCTGAATATGTATAGATCAAGAACTGAGGAAAACGGACTTAGATCACGGGAAAATGAAAGTAACCCAAGTAGTTGTTTCCATTTTCGTTAAATTGAATCTGAGGTAAGTCATCATGCAAATAAACGTATTTGTATTGAACTGTGTATGTTTATATGACTATTGTTAACGATGAATGCTTATGATATGATTTGTACATGAATTCCGAGATAAGATCGACGTAGTGACAATTTATGAAAAGTCCCGTACGAACCTAGGAATAGATAGGATTAGCTATGTCATGACATAGGTATCTGTTCTGTTTTATCATGTAAGACCACGTCTGGGACATTGGCATTGATTTGAGATTTCGTGTAAGACCTCATCTGGGACGTTGGCATCGATATGATCTTTACGTGTAAGACCATGTCTGGGACATCGGCATCGTATTAATTCGTGTAAGACCCTGTCTGGGACAGTGGCATCGATATCTGAGTACATGTAAGACCTCGTCTGGGACGTTGGCATTGTACGACTATCTCGAGCTATCTGAGTATCCTATTAGGTTTCTAATGGTTCAACGGGAAAGTCTGTGATACGAATGGCTATGTGAATTGTAAATCTGTTTCAGGTACGTTGACTTATACACTAAGTGTGTATACAAGGTAAGTATCTATATGATCTTACTATGATGAATTTTTATATTGGAACAATAATATGATATGTGAAAGTGTGCATGAAACAACTATGTGTTTATAAGATTTTTGAATTGAAGAATGTGGCAAAATGTGGCCAAGTACATGGACCAAAGCATACATATGATAAATTTGCTATGAAAGTTAATTATGTCAATGTTCCTATATGCCTATATGCCTTTCATGTTAAGTTTATTTGTATATGACTTACTAAGCTTTTGGAAAGCTTACTCTGTGTGTGCGTCTTCTTTGTTTTATAGATCGTCGAAGCTACTAAAGGCTCGGGGACCGTCGAGGATCGTTATCACATTACTCAACTTGTTTTGGTACATTTTTGGAAATGTATATAGTTAGATATGGCATGTATAGGCTAATATTTGGTATAAGTTTGTTATATGAACTTAGCCATGAGATGTGGCTAATTATAAGTTGATATTTTGCCTTTATGGAGAAGTTATATGAATTATGTTTTTGATATGGTTAGATGACATTTGATATGATTAAGTTTTTGGATAAGTATGGATGAATTATGCTTATGCTTATATGAGCTTTAGTCTTGTAAATTTGTTATGAATGGAATGAGTTTTGAATGTAGAGATGAGATGGTTATTTTCACATGTTCAAGGTTACTAAATGTGCATGAATTGTATTGGTATTGGCTTGTAGGTTTGACCCTATATTGGGTGGCATTTTGATGCGATCCTAGTCGCATCATGGTTCGACTCTTTTCGACGCGATCAAGAGTGGCCTAAGTTTGAGGGGCCAAAGTGCAAAATGAAGCCGATTCCAGCTCTTTGAACCGATCCAACTAAATTGAACTCTTTAGTTAATTTTCAACTTTGCATTTAGTTTGCATTTTAAATACTTGCATTTAAGCATCTTAGTTCAGTCATTAATTCAACTCAACTTAGTTTAATTAATTAAGTTCTTTTAATGAATTTAATTTAATAGTTGTTTCTTTAATTAATCTAGTTACTAGGTTAATTTATTGATGCAGGAGTTAAGTTCATTTAATGATGCTTTATTTAATTAAGCTAGTTGCTTTAAATGTTAGTTTATTTAATTAAGCTAGTTGCTGGAATAAATGATGTTTAAGTGTTAGTTTATTTAATTAAGTTAGTTGTTAATTTATTTTAAGTTTAATAATTGCACTAATTTGTTGGTTACATGTGATAATTGCAGGTGACTTTTCATCTTACATCCATTATTACTATTGAATTAAGAAGAGCATTATGGTTCTTTAAATTCGGCAGCCTCTTTGTCTTCAACTTCCATAACGTTTGCTTCATGGTATTTACTACAAGCAATTATTTCTCCATCATTTGGCTGGTGACTTTTCGGTTCATCATGGAGAACTCAAAGGACATTGACAAGCAATTTAATTGAAGGATTAATCACATTGAAGATGGGAGTTACATGGCTAAAATTCCAAAAGTTGAGACTTTTCATTTGGCTGGTGACTTTTCAGTTGATCATGGAAGAACTCAAGGGACATATTTTACAAGTATTAAGGATGGACATTTAAGCCTTTTAAAACACCATTAGTTGCTGGAAACTTTTCGGCTAGCCAAGGACAACTCAAGGGACATTTTTAGAGCATTCAGATTCATTTAATCAGCTCATGAGGAGTCATAAAGTTGTTATTTGGTTGGAGAAATTCAAGAGTTTTTAGATTTTATTTCAGCCATTTAAATGCATATCAAAGCTGAATTCATTTGACTCTTCATCTAACCACATGTAAATACTATATATACATGTTATTTGTTTGTAAAAGGGAGACTTTTGGAGACTTTTGATCCTTGAATATATTTTTTATGAACTTTGTTCATCGAGTGAGATTTTCTCCTCTATATCTTTCGTACGAGTTTCGATTCCGACTTATCAAGCGTTGCTTGTGGTGTCAGTCGTTTCTCTTCCATTCAATTATACCGTTGGTTCCTACTTCGTTAAGTAATGGGTCTTTGGTCCATCTTCGATTCCATCTTCCACCTTAAACTATTAGAGAAACTGGGGTGACACTAATATAGTGTTGAATCGTTTCTTTGTTTAAGTTCTTTAATCCATTTCCACCAAAATATCACCTATTTTTTATCCATCTTCCTTCACCTTAAAACCAAACCTATCATCTAAACCGTCCCCATCATTTCTCAAACATCCATTCCTAACTTAATCCATTTCTTAAAACAAATTCACTTAGAAGCTTCCGCAACTCTTCCAAATTTACCTATAATTTATTGAAAGGCTTGTTTCCTCTTTGCAAACGATCGGGCAACTCAAATACGTTTCAACTCATCTCGAGACGGATCGTATCATTTGGTATCAGAGCTATAAAACGAGGATTTTTGACAATGAATGAGAAGTCAGTAATAGGTTTGTAAAAAAATCGAAAAGAATTAAAAAAAAGTTGTATTTCATTTCTTTTGTACTCATCTTTTTGCATTTGGTGAAAAAAATTCAAAAAAAAAATAATTACAAAAAAAGAAAAAAATACGAGTGAAAAAAAAAAGTTTGTGGAAATTTTTTTTTGAAAAGATTGCAAGCTTTGTTTCATTTCTTCTACTCTGTTCTCGACCTCAAAGCCACCACTCTAGTCTCATCTACCTACCCCGATCTTCAAAAAAAAAATTTCTTCTACAATCATTTGGTATTTTCTCTTTTCACCCAACGCCACCCACCTTTACTCCATTTGCCTTTTCTTTCTTTTAACCTACCCGAAACCCAACGTCAAACCTTTGTTAACCAATTTTGAAGCCAACCCTCAAGCCGCAATAAGTCTTTTGAAACAAAGTACGAAGTTGTGAGAGCGAGAAAGAGCGGTAAAATGAACGAGTGCTACATTAGAGAAAAAGCCATATTCGAGTGAAACACGAGTGTGAGTGATTTTTCTTTGCGAGTGACTTGTGAGAATTTTGTGGATAGGATTTAATTTTCTGTTTTATTCTTTTTAACAATCTTTCTTTTCAGAAAATAAACATGAATCAAGAAGTGTTGACAGAATCTGATTATCAATACTTGTTGAACGGGATGCGGAAAGTCATGAATGCCAAGTTTGACAAGTTACATAAGTGGTTGGATCGAATCAAGGAACGACACCAACAAGAATGACTTTCTTCAAGTCGAAGAACAGTGTCAAGGTCGTCTCAAAAACATGCTTTCGAAGATCATGCAAGGAGAGATTTCGATCGAGATTATGGTTCATATAGAAGTTCAAGACGGTATGAATCAAACCGCGAAGGTGAGACCTCTTGTGATTACCATCGAGAAGGTATGATTTCTTCTTCACAAGCTTCAACATATCCATCCACGGAAATATTTTTAGGAAGAAGTGAACGTGGTTCATATGCATCGAAGAATTCATCCACGAAAGATCGTTCTCAAAGTAGTTCAAATCGTGATTCTTATTCAATGAAGGATTTTTCACAAAGCATCGATCGTGTAACATCCCCAAACCCGGCCCATTCACTACGACCGAATCTGGTTATGTTATTGCGGAAAGACGGTTGAAATTCTTTTTTGATTTAAAATAAAACATCGTAGTTTGCTGAATTTTGGGAAAACATATCTTTGGAATAAAACTTTGCTATTTAAAACTCATTCATTTTTAAAACTTTAGTTTATAATATCCAACTTGAAGAAATAGGTTGCAAACCATAAATCATTTTCCCATAGCAATTTAATTTAAATAAACCATAGTTAAAGTAATACCAAAAACATAAAATGGCCTTTGTTACAACCCAACAAATTCAAATAAAATACTCATATCGAAACAAGCATAATCTAATAAATCTTCATCTTGGCATGATGGCCACTTTGTCCTCTCCGATCCCGGTCGATTTTATGCACTACGAAATGGTTAAAGGAAAAGGTGAGTCACCAAGACTCAGTGTGCCACCCTTTTCCGAATTAGCGAGAATATCATATACAAACATAATCATGCTCATCATGCATCCAATTAATATGCACCCAACCCTAACCATCCATACACCTTTTCTACCCCGTGTGGTACCAAACCCTTTGGTGGTGCCAAACCACCGGTGACATATAGTCACAATGTGTTACCAAAACACCGGTGTCCCAAAGACACGATATCCGTCAATGTGGTGCCAAACCACTTTGGTGTCCCAAAGACACGTTTGTGATACCAAATCACGGTGACCGAAGTCACAAATCCGATGATGGGGCCAACCCATCGTGTGATACCAAATCACTAGCGACAATCCCGTATCTCATAAGTGGGGCCAACCCACGGTGGTGTTAACCACAGGGACGAGTCGCAATGAGGTGCCAAACCTCTGGTGTCCCAAAGACACAAATGTGGTACCAAACCACTGGTGACCGTAGTCACAATAATCGAGTGATGGGGCCAACCCATCGTGTGATACCAAATCACTGGCGTCAATCCCTCAATACCGCCTTGTGGGGCCAACCCACTGTGGTGCGAAACCACGAGGACGAGATTTGAGGTGCCAAATCTCTGGAGGTGCCAAACCTCTGGTGACCCAAAGTCACAAAGTTGTGTTACCAAAACACTGGTGCTCGTCAGCACAAAATATCACTGCCCCCTCCACTCGTACAACCCACATAAACAATGATATGCATTTTAATAGACATATACCCACATGCTTGATTAGTCACATACATATTATTTATCAACCATCCCGTATCATAGCACACGTAACATATACATCATGCTTACCAAAAGCATCATAACAGGGACTTACCTGACCCCGTGCCCTATACCATAATGGTATTCAATCCACCTTCCATGGATCCCAACACACACAACATATAGATACAAAACAGATAAGTGTAAATGTGCACACAATATAATAAGCACTTAAAATAGTAGAAGAGTGTGTGTGCGTACACACCTGAAAACCTTAACCAAAGAATCAAACTAAGACCCTTGATCCTCTTGCTCCTAAAACAATCGGCCAACCAAGCATTAGTACTCATACCATTCGGCTATAACCATCTAAAACCAAAGGGGTTATCGATTAACCCTTACCTCCCGATTGATTTGGTTTCTTACCAAATCCCGAACCACAATGGTTCCTCCTATGATAATCGGCCACCACCTTAAAAGAAGAACTATTAATCCTTGGTCACCCTTGACTAAATTGAACTAAACAAATAAACCAAATGATAATAGAACCACTCACTACTTTACACGACTTACTAAACAATCAACAAGAAAAACGGCCCCTCTTGCTTGCTTCCACAATCCGATTGTCCTACAATAAGATCGGTTAAAACACAAGAACTAGCACCCTTCCACCAAGAACCAAAATCGGCACTAACCCCCGTGAATGTTAACAGAGAAACGAAAAGAAAAACAACCATTTAAGCACTTACCTCCTTCAAAACTCGGTTAGAACCAAAACTAGAGGGGACTACCTCGGTGAAGATTCGCCAACACTTGAAAGGAAGATAAGGGAAATCGGCTTTAGATATCTAATACTCTAGAGTTCGGTTTTGAGTGAGAAAAGAGTGAAAGAAAAATATGAATGGGTAGAGTTTTTGGCTAGAAGGTTTAAGGAAGAATAATGAGAGTTCGAGAGAACAAAATAATATGGTTTCGGCTCAATGGCAATGGAGAAAATGAGTGAAGAATCCTTAACACAAATGAACACAAAAGAAGAAATGGAGAAGAAAGCTTTGAGAAGAGACCTTCGGCTATAAGGTTCTATTTTGAAGGAGGGATATGAAAATGGAATGCTAGGTTAGAACTTGCCCAAATGAACCAAAAAGAAAAACAATCGGGGAAGAGGACATTAGGCTAACAAACAAAGAGTATTGAAAGAAACACCCAAGCAAAATTTTGCAAAATGCTAGAAACAAAAGTGACCGAAAATGCTCCAATTGACCAGGTAAAATCGGCACAAGCTTCCCCCCTAGAAGACTCCAAATTCGGCTGCCACCTACAAAGGCTCCTGGCCACTTAATTCAAAATAATTTGAATTAACAACTCCCTATATTTCCTCAACATCAACCATAAAAAAAAAATAATACCATACTATCTAAAATAATAAAAACAGCCACCCACCAGCCGAATTCTAATTCAAAATAATACTTAAGCTTATCCTTATCATCTAATTTAATCTACATGTGCCGTCCACCTCAATTTGCTGCCCAAAAAGAATAAAATAAAACTAAAACTCCAAATGCCACTCTCCAGGTTCGAACTTGGAACCAAACCGCTGCAAGCCCTCACCCCCAACGCCCAGGCCACTCGGCCACCTTGATTTTTATGACAAAAACCCCCCATCATTTAATCTTAACCCTTCTTACTCCAGCCCCCTAGCCGCACCGAAAATAAAACGCCAAAAGCTGCCCAGCGCTCGAACTTGCGCCCGCTCCTCCAACTCCTATGTGCCGCACGAGAACCACCTGGGCAAGCTGCTTCTTGTGCCAAGTACACGCCCCAAAATATTTTAAGGCCTTCTACCTTGCAACGCCATAATCAAAAATTAAAACCCAACTGCTGCCTTCTTGGATCGAACCTAAGACCCCCAAGGCGCTACCTCCAGCCCCTTTAAACTGCGCACACAGCCACTTTGCCAAAGCCTCACTTGTGCCAATAATTACCAAAAATTAATCTTAAGGCCTCCCTTGGCCCAATTCCTTTTTACCCTAAAAATCTAAATTTTCCAAAGCCTTCCCTTCTCATCCCAACATTCTTAGAGCCTCTAAAACTCAACCAAGCACTCCCAAAAACCCACTAACACTTGATTTAAACTCAACATGCACAGCCCCCTAAACCCGGGTGTTACAATTCTACCCTCCTTAAAATAATTTCGTCCTCGAAATTACTTGTCTAAACTAACAGTCCAATTCCCTCCGCTCCGCTATCCCTGCGCACTCTGATCTCTAAGAGCTAACATACTCTACGAGCAACAAACAAACAGTCACCAAAACTGCCTCTACCACGTCCATGAGAAATACGACCACGCCCCCTAGAACTCATATCTAGCGCCTCGATTAATCTGATTAGAAATTTTTCATGCGTTAGAATCTGGGTTCCACTGTTTATCCACGAGCAATTTTTATGCAATGAAGTTTCTGAGAGTAGTTCTTTCGATCAACCAAAGTTTCCTTCCTACTCAGGGGTAATTTCGTCATTTTCCTATAGGGTATTTTTCGTAATAAAAGAAATTTTAAAACTTTAGTAAAATAGGTCGTTTTGAAATTCCCCAAAGCTGGAGGGTTTTTAGAAAAAGTTGTAAAATTTTAAAGATACATCATCACTTTGAAACCAGGAGTATTTTGGTAATTTGTCACTTGGGGCAATTTCGTAATTTTCCAAAACCAAAATATTTTGTTGATGATTTTCAAAGCTAAGTTGCTAAATATTTGTAACATAGTTGAAATTTTTGAGCAAAACCATTGAACTGATATTTTATGAACCGAGGGCATTTTAGTAATTTTACCCCAAGGGTATTTTTGTAAATTCTCGGATCGTAATTTCACAATATTTCACAAAATGAGATTTTCTAACATTTGGCAGAATAAGAATGTTTCGGCAAAAATCAAGAGAAATCTGAAAATTTAACGACCCAAGGGCGTTTTGGTAATTTTATCGATCAAGGGTAATTTTGTAAATTTTTAAATCAGGGTATCTTGAAAATAGCGTTTTTGTATACCTTTGCAAAGTAGGGAAATTTTATTAAAATTGGAGTTAAACCGTAAATCTTGAAGGTCAGGGGCATTTTAGTAATTTTCAACACAGGGGTATTTTCATAAATTTCCCCAAACCAGAGTGTCTTGATATTTTGAAACCTCGAAATTTTGGTATTTTGTAAAGTAAAAATCATTTTATCAAAAGTTGAGGGTAATACGGTAATTTTATAACACAGGGGCATTTTTGTAAATTTGCCACTAGGGCATTTTGGGAAATTTTGTAAACCGAGAAAATATCTTTCAAAATCGGATTTAGGGTTTCACAAACCAAAGGGTAAGTTTGAAAAGTTTTAAAACAGAAGGTTTTTAAAACAGCAAGGCTACTTCCCTTTCGGGTTTTAATAACCGGTTTAGCCTATGAACAAGTCCTCTTGGTTAAGGTGAACCAAAGCTACGCACCAGGTAGGATTCCTGCGAAGAGGAGGTGAGTCACGGGGACTGCTTAAGTACCAGGCTCTTCCGGATCCAATCCTAGACATGCGCACACAGGTTGCCACACCTTAACTCGGCGACTTACTTCACAGGTTTGTTTAAGAGCTTTAAGTCTTATGCCACTGTTTGAGTAGTCTAATCCTAGGGTCCAACAGATCCTAGTACTCTATTCTACGAGCCCAAACTAAGCCCAACTCGATTCATATAAACAAATCACTTCACAAGTCTGAAGTACTTACCTGGTGGACTCGGGTCGGAGGTACAGGTGCCATGCCAGAATAACCTGAAAAAGTTTCTAAAAAGCCCATGTTTTTTTAAAAGCCCATTTTGAAAATGTTTTTGGGCCCAAAACCCTCAAAGCCGGAGTTTTGAACAGGGCTCGATATTAAATCAGTAACATCCCCAAACCGGCCCATTCACTACGAATCGAATCGGTTATGTTATTGCGGAAAGACGGTTGAAATTCTTTTTGATTTAAAATAAAACATCGTAGTTTCTTTGAATTTTGGGAAAACATATCTTTGGAATAAAACTTTGCTATTTAAAACTCATTCATTTTTAAAACTTTAGTTTATAATATCCAACTTGAAGAAATAGGTTGCAAACCATAAATCATTTTCCCATAGCAATTTAATTTAAATAAACCATAGTTAAAGTAATACCAAAAACATAAAATGGCCTTTGTTACAACCCAACAAATTCAAATAAAATACTCATATCGAAACAAGCATAATCTAATAAATCTTCATCTTCGGCATGGGCCACTTTGTCCTCTCCGATCCCGGTCCAGCTTTATGCACTACCTGAAATGGTTAAAGGAAAAAGGTGAGTCACCAAGACTCAGTGTGCCACCCTTTTTCCCGAATTAGCAGAATATCATATACAAACATAATCATGCTCATCATGCATCCAATTAATATGCACCCAACCCTAACCATCCATACACCTTTTCTACCCCGTGTGGTACCAAACCACTGGTGGTGCCAAACCACTAGTGACATATAGTCACAATGTGTTACCAAAACACTAGTGTCCCAAAGACACGATATCCGTCAATGTGGTGCCAAACCACTGGTGTCCCAAAGACACGTTTGTGATACCAAATCACTGGTGACCGAAGTCACAAATCCGATGATGGGGCCAACCCATCGTTTGATACCAAATCACTAGCGACAATCCTGTATCTCATAAGTGGGGCCAACCCACGGTGGTGTTAACCACAGGGACGAGTCACAATGAGGTGCCAAACCTCTGGTGTCCCAAAGACACAAATGTGGTACCAAACCACTGGTGACCGTAGTCACAATAATCGAGTGATGGGGCCAACCCATCGTGTGATACCAAATCACCTGGCGTCAATCCTCAATACCGCCTTGTGGGGGCCAACCCACTGTGGTGCGAAACCACGGGGACGAGACGCTGAGGTGCCAAACCTCTGGAGGTGCCAAACCTCTGGTGACCCAAAGTCACAAAGTTGTGTTACCAAAACACTGGTGCTCGTCAGCACAAAATATCACTGCCCCCTCCACTCGTACAACCCACATAAACAATGATATGCATTTTAATAGACATATACCCACATGCTTGATTAGTCACATACATATTATTTATCAACCATCCCGTATCATAGCACACGTAACATATACATCATGCTTACCAAAAGCATCATAACAGGGACTTACCTGACCCCGTGCCCTATACCATAATGGTATTCAATCCACCTTCCATGGATCCCAACACACACAACATATAGATACAAAACAGATAAGTGTAAATGTGCACACAATATAATAAGCACTTAAAATAGTAGAAGAGTGTGTGTGCGTACACACCTGAAAACCTTAACCAAAGAATCAAACTAAGACCCTTGATCCTCTTGCTCCTAAAACAATCGGCCAACCAAGCATTAGTACTCATACCATCTTGGCTATAACCATCTAAAACCAAAGGGGTTATCGATTAACCCTTACCTCCCGATTGATTTGGTTTCTTGCCAAACCCCGAACCACAATGGTTCCTCCTATGATAATCGGCCACCACCTTAAAAGAAGAACTATTAATCCTTGGTCACCCTTGACTAAATTGAACTAAACAAATAAACCAAATGATAATAGAACCACTCACTTACCACAGCTTACTAAACAATCAACAGAAGAAAACGGCCCCTCCTGCTTGCTTCCACAATCCGATTGTCCTACAATAAGATCGGTTAAAACACAAGAACTAGCACCCTTCCACCAAGAACCAAAATCGGCACTAACCCTGTGAATGTTAACAGAGAAACGAAAAGAAAAACAACCATTCGGCACTTACCTCCTTCAAAACTCGGTTAGAACCAAAACTAGAGGGGACTACCTCAGTGAAGATTCGGCCAACACTTCGAAAGGAAGATAAGGGAAATCGGCTTTAGATATCTAATACTCTAGAGTTCGGTTTTGAGTGAGAAAAGAGTGAAAGAAAAATATGAATGGGTAGAGTTTCGGCTAGAAGGGTTAAGGAAGAATAATGAGAGTTCGAGAGAACAAAATAATATGGTTTCGGCTCAATGGCAATGGAGAAAATGAGTGAAGAATCCTTAACACAAATGAACACAAAAGAAGAAATGGAGAAGAAAGCTTTGAGAAGAGACCTTCGGCTATAAGGTTCTATTTTGAAAGAGGGATATGAAAATGGAATGCTAGGTTCGGCTTGCCCAAATGAACCAAAAAGAAAAACAATCAGGGAAGAGGACATTCGGCTAACAAAGAGTATTGAAAGAAACACCCAAGCAAAATTTTGCAAAATGCTAGAAACAAAAGTGACCGAAAATGCTCCAATTGACTGTAAAATCGGCACAAGCTTCCCCCCTAGAAGACTCCAAATTCGTCTGCCACCTACAAAGGCTCCTGGCCACTTAATTCAAAATAATTTGAATTAACAACTCCCTATATTTCCTCAACATCAACCATAAAAAAAAAAATAATACCATACTATCTAAAATAATAAAACGACCACCCACCAGTTAATTCTAATTCAAAATAATACTTAAGCTTATCCTTATCATCTAATTTAATCTACATGTGCCGTCCACCTCAATTTGCTGCCCAAAAAGAATAAAATAAAACTAAAACTCCAAATGCCACTCTCCAGGTTCGAACTTGGAACCAAACCGCTGCAAGTCCTCACCCCCAACGCCCAGGCCACTCGGCCACCTTGATTTTTATGACAAAACCCCCATCATTTAATCTTAACCCTTCTTACTCCAATTTCTAGCCGCACCGAAAATAAAACGCAAAAAAAGCTGCTCCAGGCGCTCGAACTTGCGCCTCCGCTCCCCTCTAACTCCTATGTGCCGCACGAGAACCACTTGGGCAAGCTGCTTCTTGTGCCAAGTACACGCCCCAAAATATTTTAAGGCCTTCTACCTTGCAACGCCATAATCAAAAATTAAAACCCAACTGCTGCCTTCTTGGATCGAACCTAAGACCCCCAAGGCGCTACCTCCATTTCTTTAAATCAAGCTGACTGACCACTTTGCCAAAGCCTCACTTGTGCCAATAATTACCAAAAATTAATCTTAAGGCCTCCCTTGGCCCAATTCCTTTTTACCCTAAAAATCTAAATTTTCCAAAGCCTTCCCTTCTCATCCCAACATTCTTAAAGCCTCTAAAACTCAACCAAGCACTCCCAAAAACCCACTAACACTTGATTTAAACTCAACATGCACAGCCCCCTAAACCCGGGTGTTACAGATCGTGACATCTACGAAAATATTTCTTCGATCCTTGAGTCAAATCCATCTCTTTTCAATTCTTTTGAATCATTCCCTTGTTGTAATGGGAAAAAAACTTGAAAAAGAGTTCAAGAGAAAAGAAAATTTCTGTATTTCTGTATGTGTAAGCCCTAAAACTTAGAAAAGCTTTAAATTCCTGAGAATTTCTGTATGTGTTCCAGTTTTGTTCCACCTCTGTTTAAAGTAAGATTTAGGCCTCGATGACCTACAAAAGGGACACCATGATTGTAAATGATGGTCTAATTTATGAAATTGTATGAAAAAGTTTTCGATCTGTCCGGTAACGCCTTTAACCCTAGTTCGGCGAAGGATACGGACTAGGGGTGTTACACCTTATGATCTTTTGAACTACACCAATAATAATTCACAAAAGGTGATAGCTCAATCATATTCTCTCTATTTGGATATTTAATTGCATATTGGAAACCCTTATGATCTTTTGAAATACACCAATAACACTACACAAAAGGTGATAGCTCAATCGTATTCCTCCTTTCACTTGGTCATCTCTCATTGAATTGAAAAACTAATTTATGATCACCTTTTCCATCACAATAAGTCTCTTGATCATTCTTTCCATGAAGTTCTAGAATTGAGAACCTTGATTTAGCTAAAAAAAATGTTGCTCACGGTCATTATTAACCAAAGTCTCATCATTTTCATGAGAGACACATCGAGCATTATTTGCACGGAGATGAGGTTAATCAACTTTATATCCCCAATTACGATTTCGACACTCAATTTTGGGACATAGACATTCCAAATTTTTGCTGATCGTGTCTAGAATAGTGTCACATTTCTGATCTTGAGCATTTCAAATCTCTTGACCCCTTTGCAACTTCCTAATCATAGTATCACGAATCATTATGAAAGCCTGAAAAGAACACAATACTTAAGAAAAGAAAAATTAAGCAAACCTCACTATTATGCCTCAAAAATAAAAATAAAAATCTCAATGAGGTAAGAATTAATCTTGTAAATCTTTTAAAAGTGTTTATATCAATTAATCAGAATTATTAGAATCAAACTAACAAAGAAAACCTAGTAGCACTAGGAGTCCAAAATCGGCTAGACACCAAAGAATTAAGTTGCACGGACGAAGGAATGTGCAACATGCTTTAACCTACTAAAATATGAAACAATAAACTATTAGAATGCATAAGGAAACAATAAAATCAAGAACAAATGAAAACCTAAGGCTAAGAGTCAATGAAAATTGCCGAAACTCGAAAACCTGAAAAATTGCAAAGCAACTTGACAAACTTTGTTCGAGGTGTTCCTGATTTCCAAAAATCACAAAATTTAAACTGGAGCCTCCTCAGATAATTTATATTTGATCAGGAAATTTTCAACACAAAATTCAACCCACATAATATTTTTTATTTTTTTGTATATTTTCTTTCTTTTTTGTAGTTCTTTTTATCACTTTTTTTTGTAGGAAATAATTTTTATACTCTAAAATAGTGCCAACAAACAGCATGTAAAATTTCAGATCAATTGAAAAATGTTTACCCACTTAAAAATATCATTTTCCGAAAAACATTCTGGTTACCCACTTAAAAATATCATTTTCCGAAAAACATTCTGGGTAAAAATTGCTTATAGGTTGCTTTGCAATGGAAATCAATTTAGAAATCAACCATAAACACCCAAAATGCCCGAATCTGATACCAAATGATATGGTAAGATATGGATGAATGCGGAAGTAGATCGTGAGTTTGTTCAAGTCGTGAATTTAACTTAGAGCTCCAACTTGGATTTTGACACAACCTGAAACACAATGAAATCCAAGTCAAAGAGAACAATTAAAAATAATAACTAAGATAAATAAATAGAATAATAAAGAAGAAAATTGGAATAATAAAGAAGAAAATAAAGAAGATAGATGAAAAAGGTATAACGTGATATGTAGAAGTCTTAAGAAGCCTTGGAAACACGAAGAATCCACAACCCCCCTTTCAAGAAGCTCTAATTTCCCCTCCAAGATAGAAAGAGTTTGAAGATGATCCCTGTAACACCCTATACCTGAGACCGATGCTAGGACTGGATACGAGGCATTACTATGCTTAAACTCACTTAAACATGTACTTACGGTCTGTAAAATTTTGAACCAACTTAAAACTTTTCTTTCTTGATCATAGCATGCATATTATGGGCCTACGAGGCCTTTAACAATTATCCGAATTATTCTGGACACTTCATCTAACACTTAACTTGGAAGCAGGGTTCACACGCCCATGTTACTTAGAGACACGCCCATGTTCCCATAGACACGCCCATGTTTACAACCGTGGGAGGTTACTGACTTTATTCACACGGCCTTGACACGCCCGTGTCTACCAACCGTGTGAAGCTACTGACTTCAATCACACGGCCTGGGCACACGCCCATGCTTTGAATGTGTATCTTACACAGTCCTTACACACGGCCGTGTAAAATAACAGTGGTCTAAATTTATTTAAAATAATAAGGTGCAGGGTTAACACGGTCTAGACACACACCCGTGTGTCTAACCGTGTAGGCAACTAGAGGCTATTTACCAAGCCATTTGCCTCCCTGAAATTAATATCAACCCAACTCAAAACAATACAATTCATTAATAACATATTTTCATTAATAATACTACGTATTTCATTGATATCTATATACAACCAACTTAAACAAGTTTGGCCAACCACTTAGCCATCTAAAAAGAATAAAAACTTGATGGCCTAAACAATAGCATTACACAAAACATGTCCTCAAAATGAATGATTCATATACATGCCATACTGAGTAATATAATTTGGTTATACCAAAATAAGGGTCGATAGTGTACTACGAGCTCTGACTCCAATGATCCACTGTAACACCCTGGGTTAGGGGCTGTGCAGATCGGGTAAATCGAGTGTTAGTAGGTTTTTGGAGCGCTTGGATGAGGTGTAGAGGTTTTCAGAAGGTTTGGATGAAACGGGAAGAACTTGGAAAATTTTCGATTTTTAGTGTGAAAAAGGGGATTGGGCCAAGGGAGGTTTTAAGGATTATTTTTGGTAATTTTTGGCACATGAGAGGCTTTGGCATAGTGGCTGAACGCGCAGCTTAAGGGAGGCTGGAGGTAGCGCCTTGGAGGGTCGTAGGTTCGATCCAAGAAGGCAGCAGTTGGGTTTTAATTTTTGGGATTATGGCGTTGCAGGGTAGAAGGCCTTAAATTATTTTGGGGCGTGTTTTGTCGCAAGGAGCAGCTAGTCCAGGTGGTGCCTGTACGGAACTTAAGCGCTGAAGGTGCGTGTGGGCGCTGGTTCGAGCAACGGAATCAGCTTTTGCGTGTTTATTTATTTTATGCGGTTATGAGGCTGGGCTAGGAAGGGTTAAGTTTAAATGGTGGGGGTTTTTGTCATAAAAAGCAAAGTGGCCGAGTGGCCTAGGCGTTGGAAGTAAGGGTGTAGCAGCTTGGTCCCAGGTTCGAACCTGGAGGGTGGCGTTGGAGTATATTTTTTTATTCTTTTTGGATTTTTGTGATGGGACGGCACATGTAGTTCAAATTAGAAGAATAGGATAAGCTCTAGTAATTATTTTGAATTAGATTTTGGGGGGGTGATCTTTTGGTTTTTCTTTATTATTTTATTTATTTATCTACTTAGTTATCTTTTAGGATTATTTTATTATTTAGAGATAAAGGTGGGTTTTATATTTTAATTTGAATTGATTTCAAATGGGTGGCTGGGAGTGAGTTAGGTGATTTGATTAATTCAAATCAATTTGAATTGTATGGCCAGGAAGGTGGTAGCCGAATTTGGGGAGCTTGGGGGGGGCATTTTCGGTTTGTTGCATGTGGGTAGGGTGAGCCGATTTTTTTTTTTTTGTTCTATAAATAGAGGAAGTGCTCACCTTTTTGTCCCTTTCCATCATTTTGATCTCTTGGCCGAAATTGCTAGTATTTTACTCCCAACCTTTTGTAGCCGAAACCTTTTCTTTCAAAACACTTCTTGTTCATCTCAAGTTTGCTAGGTGGCCGAACCTCCTACTCCTCCATCTCCTATTCCTTTAACCTTCGTTCTAACCGGAAACCACCACCAAAACTTGTCATTGCCGAATACCCCAACACCATTTAAAAACTTTGCCGAACCTTTCGGTCTTTTTCTCGATTAGCCGAAGGGGATCTATTGTTAAGCGGTGTGAGGAGCACTTAGGGGTTTGTTGGAATCGATTACTCATCAAGGGGGTTTCGACAAGCTTTTAGGGGCAGTGTGTGACTTCGAGGTTTGTTGACTGTATCAAGCAGGTGCGTAATCATCGCACTATTTCTGTGTTCTTGGTTTGCTAATATGTTTACATATGCGTGATGTGTGATGGCCGATTACAATGGCTTGAATGGTGAGTTATTTATAATATATTCATGTTATGGTAATTAAGGTGTGGTGCTTACCTTTATGTTGTGATCTGACATGTTGCATTTGTTACACACATGGGAGGTGGTTTGGATTGAAGAAGGAAGAAGTGTACACAGGATGTACGTGGTCTAATGATAGCTCAAAGCTACATTAGCGCTTGATGGTTAGCTTTGTGCTACCTCAAGGAGATGTTGGCTTGGTGCCCATCTCGTGGTTGATGGCTATGTGCATCACCGTAGGCGGATTTTGATATCGGGATCACGATTGGTTGATCGGTGGCTCACCACGGCCTTGAGCGATGAGTTGCCAAGGTAAGGATTTTGGATCACGAGGTGATCGGTGGTGGTTTATCCACGGCCTTAGGTGGAGTCCGCCAAGGTGGGAGTCTGATTGGTTTGTGGGTCAATGAGATGCATATGTGCATGATTTACTATGTGAATTGTTTGGTATGGGCCAAGCCCATACGGATGGAAATTTGTGTTGTGGTTATGCACTGAGTCGGTGGACTCACTCTTTCATTAACCATTTCAGGTGATGTGTAGCTCGGACCGGGATTGGAGAGGACACATGGTGGCCCATGCAGAAGAAGAATTTAAATACTCTTAAGCTTAATTATATTCAAAGAATTTGGATTAAATATTGTGTAATAAAGGGTTTTTACTCTTATTTATTTTGAGTTATTATTTTATGGGTATTTATTATGGTTTGATGAATTTGAAACACTATGTGGAGATGATTATATTTTTCCAACCTACTTATTCAATTTGGGTTTGTATGTATATATTTTTAAAATGAGTATATTTTAATAACAAAGTTTTACTCATAAGTTTAAATAAACATGGATTTTCCAAAAGTTAGCAAGTTTTTTCTAAATTTTTCTAAGTTAAGGAGATTTTCAACCGTCTTCTCCTCAATAACATAACTTGATTGGTAGTAACGAATGGGCCGGGTTTGGGGATGTTCTGATTTAATATCGAGCGGAGTTCAAAACTAGGCTTTGAGGGTTTGGGCCCAAAAATATTTTCAAAGTGGGCTTTTCAAAAATATGGGCTTTTAGGAAATTTTTCGAGTTTTTACGGCATGGCACCTGTGTCTCCGGCCCGAAGTCCACCAGGTAAGTACTTCGGACTTTCTGGAAGTGATTTGTTTGTATGAATTGATTTGGGCTTAGTTTGGGCTCGTAGAATAGAATACTAAGATCTGTTGAACCCTAGGATTAGACTACTCAAACATTTGCATAAAACTTAAAGCTCTTAAACAAACCTGTGAAGTAAGTCGCCGAGTTAAGGTGTGGTAACCTTGGTGCGCATGTCTAGGATTGGATCCGGAAGAGCCTGGTACTTAAGCAGTCCTCGTGACTCACCTCCTCTTCGCAGGAATTGTAATATCCCGAAATAGGGGTTGCGAGTTTGGTAAATAACTCGAGTGTTAGTAGGCCCTAAGAGTGATTTTTATGTGTTTTTGGAGTCCCTAAAGCCCGAGGATAAAAAAGGACTATTTTGGAAAATTTTGAAAACTTAGGGTTAAAAGTGGAAATTAGGCAAGAAGGCCTTAAGTAAAATTTTTGGAAAGTTTTGGACATGAAAGTCCAGGTAGCCAAGTGGCTTCTATGTGCCACTTAAGATTCGGCGCCAAGCATGGTCAAAGGTTCGAGTCTTGTGTGTGTGGTATAAGCATTTTTATTTTGAAAAGGGGCGCTGTTTAGAAGAAGGCTTTAAAAGAAAATCACAATGGTTTCTGTCACACAAAGGCGCTGGCCGAGTGGCTAAGACGCTTGCGGCATGGGGCCTCTCGAGGTCAGTGTTCGAGTCCGTGGATCGCGCGTGATGCGCTTTATTTTCTTTTTAGCGTTCGGACACAGGAAGCGCAAGGTAAGGGTTAAAAGGATTTCGGCGCGTTTATTAGCATAAATTGAAGCTTGGCCGAATGGTTAAGGACCTTCTTTGGGAAGGCTGCGACTAGCGGACTCGCGTTCGAGTCCTGAGTCCGCGCTTGAAGCATTTTATTTTTAGCGCTAAAATGAAGAGAGCTAAGGAAAATAAGGTTTAAAAGAAATTCCTATGAGATTATTGCATGAAATGCATAAGAGGCCGAGTGGCTGGGGCGTGAATATGTCTTCTCCAGGTCTCGGGTTCGAGACCCTGGAGTGCAGCGTGGCTTGTTCTTTTTTTTATTTCTTGCGGACGTAGAGTGGCTGCATGCAGCATGCGCAACATGCACGCATGTAGAAAAAGGGGTTGCTTCTTCTTTTATTTTAATTGTTTTTGAAGCATGGGATTTCCATCTTTTATTTTATTGTTTTTATTATTTTTATTATTTTTTTTGCTATTGATTGTTCAAAGCTGCAGAGAGCATGGGTGTAAAACATTTATTTTTTTATTTGCTTTGAATAACGGGATAGTATATATTATATATAATAATAATATTATTATTATTATTATAATATTATGTATGAAAGGTGGATTAAATAATGAGAAAATGGAGATGGACGGCCTTGGTTTTATAAAAAGGAGAAGCATGGCCGTTGAGATGCATTGGTATTAGTCCTTTATTTAAGATTAAGTATAGAAAATGTTGTAATATGGGTTATATTTTACTTTATTTTATGTTAGTGATGGGAAATAGTTTTTGTTAGTATGTAGGGTGATGGGAGAAGATTAAACAATGAAAAGGGATATTTGAACTTAGCAAAAGAAAGAAGCATATGCGGCATAGGGGTTGCCAATGTATGGCCGTTTGAGGCATGGGGACTTTTTGGTGACTTTGAGTTTGGGAAAGGCATGGGTTATTGCATAATTTTGTCTTGTTTTCTTTCCCACTTGAGCATGGTCGGTTTGTTATGCAAAAAGGATGGCGAATGAAGCCCCTTGGGACTTTGATGGTCGGCTTTGTGTGTAGTATAGAGAACTTGGCTAAAACCTTTTCTTTTGGTTTATTTTCTTGACGATATTTGTGCATGGCCGATTGAAGCTTGCTTCAAGGTCTAGTATGGTCGATCTTCTTGTAGCAAAGGAGGAGCCAAATTGTTGGTAAAGTGTCTAGCTCATACTAAGCGAATTATTGTTCTTTCTTCCTATTTCTTTGGTTTAACCAAATACACCTATTATTTGAAGGATTAAGCGAAGCCCCCACCTTTAGACACCTTAACCGAATCTTGATGAAAGGTGCTATCGATTAGGTGTTTGTGACATTTTCGAATGTTGGTAAGTATTCCTCTTAAACAGTTGGTTTCTTCTCTCTTTCTTTTGTATGCCGAAATCAAGGCTAGATCTTGATTTCTAAGAATGGCCAAATGAGCTTAAGGCCATACTGATGTGATTCTTTTGTGCCAACTTTAGAGAACACTAAAGGAGCCTTGTGAGGTTCGGCTATTCAAAGAATATTGGTAACTACTAAGGCATGCAAAATCTTTTGGGATTTGGGAAAATAAACTAGGTAAGTGTTATATACATTTCGGTCAAGGGCCATTGTTCTTAGATATGGATATTAGCCGATTCTAACCACGCTTTAGTAGGACTTTCGATGACTTCGAGGGCAAATTGACAAGATCGAGTGGAGTTTCGAGATCAAAATAAGCTAGGGGCTAAACGATAAAAGAAACGGAAGCTTTTGGGACTTTAGTTGATATTAGATTGATAGATCAGAATCTTGCTAAAGTCAGTGCGTGAAGTTATCGACTTTGTACTCTTGTTTGTTATTCATGATATGTGTTGTTTTATGTAAACAAATATGTTATGCATGTCAGCCAAAATAAAGGCTAAGAGTAAGGACACCAAGGTAAGTGATCGACAAATCAAGTTAATGGTTAGGATATTAACTTTTTGGTGATGTGCAATTATAATGATTATCGATGAGTGGAAAGTAAAGTGATGACATGTAATGTATATTGTTATGAGTAATATGTGACCATGGTATAAAATATACATATTTGTTTAAATGCGAAATGTTGTTATGGTACATATATATACGCATGAGACTTGTGATGTGACTATTGGAGATAGGTGTACACTATGAGTGTTCTAATGCTAGCCTCGTGCTACATTCGTGATTGTTGATTTATGAACCGATTGATATGTGAGATTCCTATGGGATCGGTGGCTTAGCCACGACCTTAAGAAATAATGTGCAAAAGAAAGATATGTGGATCACTTGTGGATTGGACTTCGTAATTGTATATTGTAATCATATTTATAATTGTATGTTATATATGTATGGATTGTGTGGATATGGGCCAAGCCCATATGTGAGGACATGTGTATTAACTATGCCTTCGAGTCTTGGTGACTCACTCTATTTTTATTAAACCTTTCGGTGGCGCGTAAAGCTTGGACCGGGTCGGAGAGGATACAAAGGTGGCCATGAGGAAATGGACTTTTATAAAAGGGACGTTTTATTTGATTAATTAAATAATTATATTTTTACGTATTTTGATTAAGTGTGTATTGTAATAAGGCCCACTAAAGTGTTTGATTCATTTGTTAAGTATCTTTACTACTATGCCCTATTATGGAAAGGATGATTAAAGATTGATTTCAAATGGTTTTATTTTCTCAATAAGCTTGAAACCGATATGTTTATAACAAACTCCGATTTTTACTTAGAATATTACAAGTCACGAAGATGTTTTATTAAAGGAAACAAATTTTAAACGGTTTATCTTTTAAGTAAGAATGTTTTTCGAAAGTGTTCCGCAGTGGCATTCCAAATTCGGTCGGATTAAATGGGCCGGGTTTGGGGTGTTACAGGAATCCTACCTGGTGCGTAGCTACGGTTCACCTTAACCAAGAGGACTTGTTCATAGGCTAAACCGGTTATTAAAACCCGAAAGGGAATTAGCCTTGCTGTTTTCTTTAAAACCTTTAATTTTTTTTTCGAATTTACCCCTTTGGTTAGTGAAACCCTAAATTCGATTTTGAAAGATGTTTGCCGATTTACAAACTTTCCCAAAATGCCCTAGTGGCAAAATTACAAAAATACCCCTGTGTTATAAAATTACGGTTCTACCCTCAATTTTTGATAAAATGCTTTTACGTGGTAAAATACCAAAATCTCGAGTTTTCAAATATTAAGATACCCTGGTTTTTGAAAATTTACGAAAATACCCCTGTTGATCAAATTACCGAAATGCCCTTGGTTTCTAAATTTTTAGGTTTCTCTCAACTTTTACTGAAATATTCCTATTTTACCAAATATCAGAAAATTCTATTTTTGTGAAATCACTGTGATATTCCGATTTGGAGAATTTACGAAAATGCCCATGATTTCCAAAATTACGAAAATGACCCTACTTTTGGAATTTTTGCAACACACTTTGTTTGAGAAACAAAATTTTCAAGACGACCCCTGAGATTTTGTAAATTTTGAAGTTGGAAAACTATTTTCAAAATTGACTCTGAGTTATTACCAAAATACCCCTCTTTAGGAACAATGAGGAATTTACCCCTGGGTAGGGAAGGAAACTTGATTCTCGAAAGAACTACTCTCGGAAACTTCATTGCATAAAATTGCTCGTGGTTATAATGAGTGAAACAATAATTTCTAATCCATAAAACTTTCAGCAGATTAAATCGAGGCTAGATATGAGTTCTAGGGGCGTGGTCGCAATACTCGTGGACGTGGTAGAGGCAGGATGTCAGTATCAGAATCGGTTGGGTCACGCCATGGGTCAGAGAGCGATGCACCGCCACTAGCTGTTGAGGTTGAACAGCAGGATCAGACTGGAGGAGATGACGCGTGTGTCTGTCGCAGGCGTGCTGCGAGTACTCGAAGCAGTGGCGAGGAGCCAATGTGGGCAATAGGAATCGGAAGTCGGTGCGAGAGACTTAGGGTGAATGGGCCGAGGTTTTCGAGAGGAGTGTGCAGGGGTAGCTCGAATGTGGCGGACATCGGGGTGGAGGCGGTTGAAAGGATTATGGATGATCTCGACTTAACTCGCGAGGAGAAGCTTAAGGGTGTTGTTTTCGTTCTTTGCAGGATGAGGCCTACCAGTGGTGGCTCACGGTTAGGAAAGTACCCCTGCGGATCGAGTGGGTGGGGCTACTTTAAGATCAAGTTTGAAGGAAGTATGTTGGAGCGAGCTATGTGGATGCTCGAGAGGAAGGCGTTCCTCAATTTGGTGCAAGGTAGCAAGTCGATAGCGAGTACGGTGAGTTTTACATTGAAGCCGGTATGCTCGGGGCATTGTGGCAGCGGATTATGAGAGATGTGTCGGGTTTGAAGATGGTGCGCAGGATGAGTGCGAGTTTTGATTGCTCGCATCGGAAAGAGACTTCGCCGTTTTAGTGGAGAAAGCTCGAATAGCCGAGGAGGTCAAGAAAGGTGAGAGGCACAATAGAGAAAGGAAGGGATAAGAGAAGTGTTAGATCACCGAAGTGGTTGAGAGGGTCTAAAAAGACCGAGGTTGAGACTCTGTTCATATTGCTAAGCCGACCATGGCGGAAATCCGGATCGTCCGTGTGCGCGATCATGCGGAAGGTATCATGTTGGCGAGTCTTTGGAATCGAGTTCGGGGTGCTTCGGATGTAAGTCCAAGACTCATCGATTAGGATTGTCCCAGAATCCGAATAGGACTCGGACGAGGAAGGTCAAGGTGATATGCAACGAGCGAGAGGTGGTCGACCAAGCGGCGAGAGGTCGTGGTTCGAACCATGGAGGAAATGGTTCCGCCGAAGTCGGGAAGCGATGAGACCGCGTAATGGTGGCACCGAGGCAAAGCGGCCCAGTCCGGTTTATGCGGTTCGTCGAGAGAGGATAATGATGTGCCCTGACGTGTCGGTGGTAAGTATTTTATGTTTGGAGTATTTCTGTTGTTTTGTTCGTGTGGGTGATTGCTTATTTTTGTAGCTTGTAAGTGTTGGAACCTTGTGTATGAACTTTGGATCGATTGCCTAAAAGGTATGTTAGCTCTTTAAGATCAGAGTGCGCAGCGATAGCGTAGTGAGGGAATTAATTTGTGGAGTCGTTGGTCTAGCCAAGTAATTTCGAGGACGAAATTATTTTAAGGAGGGTAGAATTGTAACACCACAGGTTAGGAATTTTGTGTGCAGATCAGGTAAATCAGTGTTAGTAGGTTTTGGAGCGCTTGGATGAGGTGTAGAGGTTTTGGAAGGTTTGGAGGAAGCGGGAAGAACTTGGAAAATTTTCGATTTTTAGTGTGAAAAAGGGGATCGGGCCAAGGGAGGTTTTAAGGATTATTTTTGGTAATTTTTGGCACATGAGAGGCTTTGGCATAGTGGGTGAGCAGCAGCTTAAGGGAGGTGGAGGTAGCGCCTTGGAGGGTCGTAGGTTCGATCCAAGAAAGCGGCGATTGGGTTTTAATTTTTGGGATTATGGCGTTGCGGGGTAGAAGGCCTTAAATTATTTTGGGGCGTGTTTTGTCGCAAGGAGCGGCTAGTCGGTGGTGCTGTCATGCGGAACTTAAGCGAAGGTGCGTGTGAAGTGGCTGGTTCGAGCAACAGGCGGCTTTTGCGTGTTTATTTATTTTATGCGGTTATGGGAAATTTGGGCTAGGAAGGGTTAAGTTTAAATGGTGGGGTTTTTGTCATAAAAAGCAAAGCGGCCGAGTGGCCTAGGCGTTGGAAGTAAGGGTGTAGAGACTTGGTCCCGAGTTCGAACACGGAGGGTGGCGTTGGAGTATATTTTTTATTCTTTTTGGATTTTGCAGCGATGGACGGCACATGTAGTTCAAATTAGAAGAATAGGATAAGCTCTAGTAATTATTTTGAATTAGATTTGGTGGGGTGATCTTTTGGTTTTTCTTTATTATTTTATTTATTTATCTACTTAGTTATCTTTTAGGATTATTTTATTATTTAGAGATAAAGGTGGGTTTTATATTTTAATTTGAATTGATTTCAAATGGGTGGCTGGGAGTGAGTTAGGTGATTTGATTAATTCAAATCAATTTGAATTGTATGGCCAGGAAGGTGGTAGCCGAATTTGGGGAGCTTGGGGGGGCATTATCGGTTTGTTGCATGTGGGTAGGGTGAGCCGATTTTTTTTTTATTCTATAAATAGAGGAAGTGCTCACCTTTTTGTCCCTTTCCATCATTTTGATCTCTTGGCCGAAATTGCTAGTATTTTACTCCCAACCTTTTGTAGCCGAAACCTTTTCTTTCAAAACACTTCTTGTTCATCTCAAGTTTGCTAGGTGGCCGAACCTCCTACTCCTCCATCTCCTATTCCTTTAACCTTCGTTCTAACCGAAACCACCACCAAAACTTGTCATTGCCGAATACCCCAACACCATTTAAAAAACTTTGCCGAACCTTTCAGTCTTTTCTGATTAGCCGAAGGGGATCTATTGTTAAGCCGGTGTGAGGGAGCACTTAGGGGGCTGTTGGAATCGATTACTCATCAAGGGGGTTTCGACAAGCTTTTAGGGGCAGCGTGTGACTTCGAGGTTTGTTGACTGTATCAAGCAGGTGCGTAATCATCGCACTATTTCTGTGTTCTTGGTTTGCTAATATGTTTACATATGCGTGATGTGTGATGGCCGATTACAATGGCTTGAATGGTGAGTTATTTATAATATATTCATGTTATGGTAATTAAGGTGTGGTGCTTACCTTTATGTTGTGATCTGACATGTTGCATTTGTTACACACATGGGAGGTGGTTTGGATTGAAGAAGGAAGAAGTGTACACAGGATGTACGTGGTCTAATGATAGCTCAGGCTACATTAGCGCTTGATGGTTAGCTTTGTGCTACCTCAAGGGAGATGTTGGCTTGGTGCCCATCTCGGCGGTTGATGGCTATGTGCATCACCGTAGGCGGATTTTGATATCGGGATCACGATTGGTTGATCGGTGGCTCAGCCACGGCCTTGAGCAGTGAGTTGCCAAGGTAAGGATTTTGGATCACGAGGTGATCAGTGGTGGTTTATCCACGGCCTTAGGCAGGGAGTCTGCCAAGGTGGGAGTACGGTTGGTTTGTGGGTTGGGCTGAGATGCATATGTGCATGAATTACTATGTGAATTGTTTGGTATGGGCCAAGCCCATACGGATGGAAATTTGTGTTGTGGTTATGCACTGAGTCGGTGGACTCACTCTTTCATTAACCATTTCAGGTGATGTGTAGATCGGACCGGGATCGGAGAGGACACATGGTGGCCCATGCAGGAAGAAGAATTTAAATACTCTTAAGCTTAATTATATTCAAAGAATTTGGATTAAATATTGTGTAATAAAGGGTTTTTTTACTCTTATTTATTTTGAGTTATTATTTTATGGGTATTTATTATGGTTTGATGAATTTGAAACACTATGTGGAGATGATTATATTTTTCCAACCTACTTATTCAATTTGGGTTTGTATGTATATATTTTTAAAATGAGTATATTTTAATAACAAAGTTTTACTCATAAGTTTAAATAAACATGGATTTTCCAAAAGTTAGCAAGTTTTTTTCTAAATTTTTCTAAGTTAAGGAGATTTTCAACCGTCTTCTCCTCAATAACATAACCAGATTCGGCCGTAACGAATGGGCCGGGTTTGGGGATGTTACATCCACAAATTAGCTCGATGGGACTACATAAAAAGAAACAATCAAAGACGTAAGCATTTAGCTTAGTAAGTTTGCATGTGTAACACATAATAAATAACTTGCTTCAAATAAACCATTTGACATAAGAATGGTATCATTATCTCATCTATAAAGCTTACTTACTCATACATGATTCTTATTTGTCTCATAGTACTTACTAATCTCATACTTGTGAGGTAATAAGGTACCTGTATCACTTGATCACATTGATCAGCATACTTAAACATAATAATTATTTCTACTAACTCATCATTCATAACATGAAGAATATTCAATTTCAACGACGTAATAGCTATGCTTTCTTAACATTCTTGTTTTCGCATTTTAGCTTATTCATTTGCCCGATGAATTTCTATGAATTACCGAGAATACTAGATCTCTTGTCATGTACTTCATGTCAATGCCATACTCTAGATATGGGCTTATATGGAAGATCTCTTCTTGAATCAATGCCAAGCTTACCTTGGTCTTACATAATAACTTATTTAATGCCAAGCTTGAGTCCTTGGACTTACATGATAACTTGCTTGATAACTTGATCAATGCCAAGCTTGAGTTCTTGGGCTTACATGATAACTTTCTTGCTAACTTGATCAATACCAAGCTTGAGTCCTTGGGCTTACATGATAACTTGCTTGATAACTTGATCAATGCCAAGCTTGAGTCCTTGGGCTTACATGATAACTTGCTTGCTAACTTGATCAATGCCAAGCTTGAGTCCTTGGGCTTACATGATAACTTGCTTGCTAACTTGATCAATGCCATGCTTGAGTCCTTGGGCTTACATGATAACTTGCTTGGTAACTTGATCAATGACAAGCTTGAGTCCTTGGGCTTACATGATAACTTGCTTGATAACTCGATCAATGCCAAGCTTGAGTCCTTGGGCTTACATGATAACTTGCTTGATTGCCGATGCCATGCCTTGGCTTGGTCTTATACGGACTTTCTTATCTCATGTAATAGACCGTATCTCCCGGGTAATTCGTCTTCAATCGGGACTTTCTCTTGTTTAATCTTATTGACTTCTTTGTTTAACATAACATTAAACCATTCATGATAACAATGTATATTATACTAAGCAATTAAATGACAAAATCATAAAGCTTAGAACTCATACAAACTTACCTCAATATACAAAATGTATGTAGATATGCAATTTAGTCCTCGAATTTGTTCTTGCCTCAGTTTTGATCCGGGCTTCATTTTTCTTGATCTATAATCATAAATAGATCATTTAATAATCATATTGACTAAATTGACTCATAACTCATACTTTGGAAAAATTACTAATTCGCCCCTATACTTTCTCATATTTGCACTTTTGCCCCTAGGCTCGTAAAATGATTTTCATGCAACTTTCTTAAACATCATGCTTAGCTGAATCATTTTCTCTACTATAGCAATCATCAATTCTCTCTATTTCTAATAGGTATGACCAATTTTATAACATTCTACAAAATGGTCCATACTATCATTTTTCATGAAATTCATTAAGAAAAAGATGTTTATCTAACATCAACCTCTCATAAACTCCCCTAAAACATCATTTATCATACATGCCACTCATGGGTAAATTTTTAAACATGCATCTTAGCTCATCAAATAGCTAAAAATAGCTTACTCATGCTACCGGGACTTCAAAAATACGAATAATATAAAAAACCGGGCTTAGGAGCACTTACTAGTAAGCTTGGAAAATTGAAGAACCCTAGCTATGGCTTCCTTCAATTTTCGGCAATGGGGGAAGAAGATGATGAGATTTTTATCATCTTTTTCCTATTTTAATCACTTATTAGACAAATGACAAAATGCCCTTATTACTAAAAATTTCTATAATACCATCTCAAGACCAATTTTGTCCAAAAATAAAATTTTGGGCAAATTGTTACTTAAGGGCTCATAATTCATATTCTAAAGCTATTTCATACAAAAAGCTTCTAGAAACTCAAATTTTGCAACTTTTCCAATTTAGTCATTTTTGGACCAATCAACCTTAAATTAATAAAATTGCTTCATGAAACTTTTATACTAGCATGCAAACATAACATAAACTTTAAAAACTCATAATTTCACCTTGGATTCATGGTCTCGCACCACTATTCCGATTAGGCCCTAAATCGGGCTGTTACAATCCCTACAATCTAAAAAGATTGTTAAAAATATTCTAAAAGAAACTCAAGAGAAAGTCTTAAAATCAAAAGTTAAAGAGAATTTATTAACTCAAAAGAGAAGTTGAATAATAATGAATTCTATGAATTGTGTACAATGCAAATGCCTTGGTATAGGATTGCTAAATAAATCTAAATAGAACTCTTAATTATATTAGGACTCTAATTAGCCTAAACAAGAAGTAGTTTTAAACTAAACTTTTTTGTTGACATAAAACTCCTAAATAACATAAAATACTTAATAATTATAAAATTTCAGAATAATAAAAAAAAGAGCTGATAAATACAATATCAGACTCATATGTAATAAAAATTAAGCCTAAACCCCAAACCTAATATGATTTAAACTTGAATTAAAAGCCCAAAACTCATAATTCTCGTCATAATCCCGTCTAGGAATTTCGGTCGTGTAGTCTTCACTAAAACGGTCATAACTTGAGCTCCTAGACTCAAAATTAAGTGATTCAAAGTGTGTTTCGAAGCTAAGAGATACATGTTCGAACACCATGAAGGCATCACAACTCAGAAATGCCTGGATCCTATCTAAAAAGTAGCCACAAGTCTTTTGATTTCCCAAACTTTAAGATTGACAGCTTCGATGAATGAAATTTAATAAATTTCACCCCATTTGTGCATGTATCATTCCCCCTTTCCTTGAAAAGATTCATCCTCGAATCTTATCTTTGATCAAATCTTGTTTTGATTTTCTTGGCCTTTGACATTATTGTTGGGACTTGAGGTAGTGTGAGCCTATCACATCCATGGGTCTAAAATTGGGCCTTAAGGTAGTGTTGATGCGTGGCGTACAAACCAATTTGGTGAGTAGAATAATTTTCATAGTATCCACCTGAAATTTATTGGTTAAGGGTTTAGATGCTTACTTGGTGTACATTATGGATTCATCTGAATTAAAAAGGGATATTAGCCAAGTTTTGGTCATAAAAGAGTTTTTTGATGTGCTTCGAGAGAACTTCCAAGTATGTCACCAGACAAAGAAGTGGAATTTTTTATTGAGTTAGAGCTTGGTACTCCGCCAATTTCCTGTGCCCCCTATAAAATGGCACCATTAGAACTAAATAAGTTAAAGACACAATTACAAGATTTGTTGGACAATGGATTTATTCGACCAATTGTTTCACCTTGAGGTGCACCAATTTTGTTTGTATAGAAGAAAGATGGGACTCTTCGCCTATGCATTGATTATTGCCAGTTAAACAAAGTAACTGTAAAAAACCACTACCTTGAATTGAAGATTTGTTTGATCAGTTAAGTTGAGCTACAATCTTCTTCAAAATTGATATGCATTCTGGCTATTATCAGGTAAAGATTAGAGGTGATGATGTTCCAAAATTTACATTTTGTTCACGGTATGGGCATAATGAGTTTTTGGTGATGCTATTTGGATTAACGAATGTGGCAACAGCATTTATGGATTTTATGAATAGAGTGTTTCAACTTTACTTGGATGATTTGTTGTAGTTTTCATCAATGATATTTTAGTCTACTCTGAAAGTGTGGCTGATCATGAGGAGCACTTAAGGATTGTGCTAAGAACTTTGATCAAAAACAAGTTGTATGCCAAATTCAGCAAATGTGAATTTTGGTTGAAAGAAGTTCATTTTCTTAGTCATGTTATTTCTACTAAAGGTATTAAGGTAGATCTTGATAAAGTTAAAGTCATGCTTGAACGAAATCCACCAAAGGATGTCATCGAGGTATGCAGCTTCTTCGGTTTGGCGAGTTACTACATAAGGTTTGTTAAAGGGTTCGCCATGTTGGTGACACCTCTAACACGATTGTTAAATAAGAAAGAGAAGTTTGAATGGTTTGAGGCATGTCAGCAAAGTTTTGATAAGTTGAAAGTTGTTCCAATCGAAGCTCCTATCTTAGCCCAACTAGAATTTGGCATGGTATACATTATGTTCACGGATGCTTCTCTTAATGGGCTAGGATGTAATAGCCCGTTTTTAATCAAAATGAAATAGTGGTTTTGGGACCATAAATTTAAGGTCAAAATAATTATTTTATTGTTAAATTGAGTTCTACAGCATGATACTATGATTGTGTGAAAATTTCGTTAAGAAATTTTATCGTTTGAGTGCTCAATTTGATAAAAAGAACTAAATCGCGTAAAGTGTAAAACTTGAGTTCTATTAGCTAAAGATGTTTAATAGCTATGGAATCTTAAAGTGGGGGTCCTTAAATGGTAATTAGACCGTTAATGTTATTAGTGCACAAAGATGGACATCATTTAGGTGATTTTAATGGTTTATCATTAAGGTTAATTTTGTAATTTAGTAAAATAAATTAAATTAATAAAAGAAAAAAGATGAAATTAAAACTTCTTCTTCTTCAAAATAACCTAGAGAGAACCAATCACCATTGTTAAACTAAGGAGGAAGTTTTGAGTAAGCAATTTCCTTGCGTTGTAAGTATTTTTGTCTCGTTTTTAATGATTTCTATGTTTTTGAGATCGTTGTAGCTTAATCTAGCTAGCCCAAGGGCTAATTTGCAAAATTGTAAAGGTTTAGGGTTTTTCCATTGATGAATATAGGTGTAATTTGATGTTCGGTGATAGAAAATGTATGCTTGTTATTAAATAAACAACTTTTGTAAAGTGATTTTCGGTAAAATTGTCAATTAAGGATTTAATTGAGAAATGTGGAAAATTTGTGGTAGAAATGTGAAATAAATGAAAAATATGGGCTACTTTGATAATAAGGGAAATTTGGCTAGCATAGGTGGCGATCTAATTGCATGAATTTGTGTTTTTATGAGCTAAGGACTAAATTGTAAAAATGTTGAAATATTAGGAGCAAAAGTGTAAAGTTGCCATAAATGCATTTTGGGCTAAATTAAATAGAATGAAAATTAAATAAGCTAAATTTGATTACATATAGATCAAGAAAAGCAAATTTCGGATTTAGATCGGGGGGAAAACAAAGTATTGGACTAATCGATCCGTTTCGTCGTTTTTACGATCGAGGTAAGTTCGTATATTAATAAGCACTTGTATAATTCTGTTTTAAATGCTTTATTATTGAATTTAATTGTGAATATGATTTTACAAAAATGTTCGACGAAGATTCGGCAATTTGAAATTCCAGTTGAACCTTAGTAATACATTAGGATACGGATGACATGTCATTAGGGGTTATGTGATTTGGGTGCTGGTCCGTACGTCCTACTGGTGGCTGAGTTATCCATGTGTGTTATGATTCTCATCACTTGTGTGCAAAGACACCATGTAGCTACTTTCATGGTATCGACCTTGTGTGAGCAGACCTGTTGATAACTTGAGAGTGAGCATTATATGAGATATGAGATTGAGAGAGTTTCGGCTATGTATTAGCACTTAAGGTGTCGGATTCCCAAGTATCCGATTGTATTCCAAATGGTTCAACAGGTATACGGAATATATGTGTAATGCCCCAAATTTGGGCTTATTGGCTTGTAACGCCCCAAAAATCCCGAAACTTTAAATTTTTATGCACTGAGGTTGGTATGTATAAGTAGCACTTAGAATATTAATTTTAAGGTATTATCGGGATTATTTAAAGTCTTAGAGATAGGGATGACCATAAGGAAAAAAATTATTTTTCTTGCTTTAGTGGACCCTAGTCTCAGGCATTAGGCCTCTTAAGCAGATTAAGGGGAAAATAGGACACAAATGGGCTTATGGCCCAAAGGCAAGGTGGCGTCACTAGGGGAGCTACAAGGTGGTGTGAAGAGGTCCAAGGTTTGAGTAGTGGTAAGGAGTTTTTGGAGTGATTTTTTTGCTTAGTGGACTACCAAAGTTGTGTGGAATTTGGACTCTTTTGTTGAAGTGTTTGAATTGGTCTTGTGAGCTGATAAAGGAGGGAATTTCGAATGAGATAAAGGAGATATCATGGAGAAAAATTAGGAGATGAGAGGTGGGAAGAGTTGGTGTCGAATTGGACTGTGGGGGAAGGTAGGATTTAGCTATTGGCTATAAAAAGAGGTTCCGAATTACTTTCAGAGGTTCTTTGGGTTCCATTACTTTTCTTTTTCTCCCTCTTAGCCGAATTCTTCCATTTACCGAAAAAAAAACCCATCATTCCTTTGCCAAAAATTTTGGTTTTCTCTCTAGCTGAATTCCCCATACCTTCTCTTCTTAAATTCCTTCTCTTGTTCACCTTTAGTTCTAGCCGATCACTTCTTCTCTTGTCCCTATTGGTGCTGAATTGTATCTGTTACCATACTAATCTCAAAAGCTGAATTTAGGCTGCAGGATCGAAAGTGGAGTTGGTAAGTATTCAGTTAACCTCTTTTATACGTTTTGCTAAAAGCCGAAAGGCTATCTAACTGTCCTGTCGTTAACTCTGTGATAACAAGGATAAGATTCAAAGATAGCAAGCATGGTAGGATCGTTAGCAAGGGTAAGTGTACTCAACTCGATTGTGGTTTAAGTGAATGGCCGAATGTGTGTATGATCTATAGGGGTGACTTGTGTGGATTATGAGTCACTCGGATTTTGATGGTGTATATGTGAGTGCAGATCTAGGGGATACTTCTGATTAGTAGCTAAGGAAGGGCTATTGAACCCGGTGGCACACGGTAAGGTTACGATAAGGCTTCGACTTTTTGGTAAATGTTTTGATTTAGTGATTGATTGAAGGTTGGTTGGTTGTAGGTTCGAGGCTAAGGATAGTATAGCATGTCGCAGTAACCAGGTGTGTACAAACACTACACACACACGATATCGGCAATGCCAGAAACTCGAAAATGCCAAAAGTGGCTAAATGGGCTCGGTGGGCCCTGAGGCTAAGTTTGATGAAATTGTTTGGTTGGTTATACGAATTGAGTTAGTCATGCATGTCACATAATCTGGAATTGATTTGGGCCTAATAGGCCATATGGATGAGATTTGGGCCAATGGGTCGTAAGGATGTGATTTGGGCTTGATGGGCTTTATAGGGACGTAGACAAGTATGCTAGGGTTTAATGGACTTTAGGCCTAGTTCTGAACAACTCTTAAACCTTATAAGACTTAATCTAATAATTAAACATGTCCATGGACAAGTCACTAGGTTAGAGTGTGGCAACGGACATATGCATGTTTAGGATTGGATCTAGAGAGAGCTTGGTACTTAAGCAGTCCTAGTGGCCCACCTCCTCTTCTCTGGAATCCTACCTGGTGCATAGTGTTTGTTTATTTTAGCAGCAATGACTTGTTAATGGGCCAAAGTTCATAACTAAAACCCGAGAGGGACCAAATGCCCCAGTTTATGAAATTACTAAAATACCCCCAGCTTATGAAATTACCAAAATACCCCCTATTTGTAGAATTACCAAAATACCCCAGTTTGTAAAATTACTGAAATACCCTCGATTTTCTAAATTACTAAAATACCCCTAATTTGAAAATAACGAAAATACCCTTAGTTTGAAAAAATTTACTAAAACATCCATAGATTTACAAAATCACTAAAATAGCCTTGTATTTTGAAATTACCAGAATACCCTTGGTTTGCAGAATTACCAAAATATCCCTGATTTACAAAATTTCCAAAGTACCTCTGTTTTGCAAAATTACCTAAATACCCCTATAGAGTAGATTTACAGAAATACCCTTGGGTTGTGAAGTAACGAAAATACCCCTATGTGTTGAGTATGAGTTTTGTGGATGTTACTCATGTGCATGTTGCATTCATATGATATTCTGATTAGGATGCATATGGGTGGGAATTATGGTACGGAGGAAGATTTGTGGATCGCATAGTCGCTTGACGACCATGGATCCACCGGTGGCTTTAAGCCCATTATATGATTAGCAGCTTTGCTGCAAGGTTGAGTAGTGCCACTGTGAGTGCTACCTTTGGTGTGTAGACGATGGGTGGGTCGGTTTAGAAATCCCCATAGGTGTGTAGGGTTGGAAGGGAAATGGTGTGTAGCAGATGGATTTTTGGGGAGGGTTTTGCATTATCTTATTTTGCATATGATATGATATGATATGATATGAGGCCATTGTGGGCCAAGGCCCAAGACCAACAATTTTGATAGGGATCAGGCCAATGTGATAATTATATATTGAATTGAATGTCAAGGGTTGTACACATTGAGTTTTGAAACTCACACCCTTTATTTAATGTTTCAGGTGATCCTTAGTTAATGGCTCGACGTGGGAGAGGACTCAGAAATGGCCGAACTACAAGATGTTTAAATTTTTATTTATTTGTTTCAAAAGACATAGTTTTAATTGCTTATTTTCGTTAGATGTAATAAGGCATTGTACTCCGTTTTAACTTTAGACTTTGGGTTTTGTTGTTTCAACTGTTTACTTAACTATTAACCCTGAGTAAATTTCTTACGTTTAAACTTGGTTTCTGAAGTACTTAAAATTATAAAATGGGTTTTTTTTCCATTACTTAACAAGACTCAAGGATTTTGGGCTTTTGGGCCTTAAATTTTTAATTAGCAAAATTGTTTGAATTATGTCTTTGATGTGACACGCCGGATTCGGGCCTAACTTGACACACCGGATTCGGGCCTAACTTCTAGGTCGGGTTTGGGGTGTTTCAATATGAAACGGTGATAAATAGATACGTATCAGTAAGTATGTACGAAAACTATATGAACATTGAACATATGAAAGTTGTGAGTTTATGATTACTTATGTGATTGAATATATGTTATTCTTATGATTTAATGACTTATAGTATATTATGTTCATACTACTTGACTTGTGACTGAGTGGTGAGCTTTACTTATTAACTATACGAGCTTATTCAACTTTATAGCTTACTCTGTTTACTTTTCCATGTTTTGTAGTGTTTATCAAAGCTAGCTCGAAGTGGGAGTCGTCGGAGATTGCATCACACTATCAAGCTTTCACTTTGGTACTTTTGAATTTATGTTTTGGTTATATGGCATGTATAGGAGTTGGTCATTTTGGTGTATGTGAGTAATGGACTTAGCCATTTGAATCGGCATGTAAATGATGAATGCTTGTTATGTGTATAGCCATGAGACTTGGTTTATTTTTTGTATACTTAGTGATGTATATATTTGTGCAAATAGCCTTTTGTTGTATGGTTGATAATTGCCATTTATATGCTTATTGTGAATTTGCACTATGGATGTCAAATTCTTGAAATTGGAAGTTTATATGCTTGTGGTTTTAGGCAAAATTGTGCATAATTGAAAGTGACCATTTAGGTGATTTGAAAATGTCAAATTTGTATGAATTGAATGGCTTATTTGAATACCTGTGTGTCTTGTGATTGATAGTGTGGATTTAGCATGAATTAGGCTTGGTTGAGATTGGTTTGAATGTAACATCCTAAAATTTGAAATTTTATGTGTTGCATTATTTCTTGCGTTAAGCTAGTTAAATTATTAATTGTGTTGTTTAGGGGTCCTGAGAAGGCTCGGGATTTATTTGGGCCCAAGTAAAAATTTTGTGTTTTAGCACTTTAAGGAGATATAGTAAATGACCTCAATGCTTATGGAAAAAAATGAGTAAATTGTTAGCATAAATGAGCTTATGGTAAAAGGGTTATAGCGCCACATGAAGTACTTTGAGGGAGGAGGTTCAAATCCCATAATGTGCCAATTTTGACTATTATTTTTGTACTTTTTCCCTAAGTGTCGGCCAAGCTTGTAAATAAGACAAGTTGGAGTTTTTAATTTTGGCAAGGTGGCTAAGGAAATTAGGAAAGGATGAAGGTGGGGAAATAAATCAAAGGAAAAAGGAAAGTATAGGGAACATGTTGGCTTGTTTCAAGGAAAGTGCTATGGAAAGTTTTGGGTTGGCAAATTTTGGCCTATTTCTGAAGGCATGGACAGTTTTGGCATAGGGAGGGCGTAGCCGAATTTTTTTTCTTTGTCTTTTGGTAAAAGCTTTGGTGTTTGTTTTGGCCAAAATTCCTATTTGCAACCTTTTGTGTCATTTTTTTTTCTTTCTCTCCAAATTTCTTCTCCTCCTTGCCGAATCTTCAAGACTTGAGTGCGCATTTTGTTTCTTCTTTTCCTTCTTGTATGCTGAAAGTACCAAATCATTGAGACCAAAATTGTTCACTCATCCTCTCTTGAAAACCGAAACCAATCAAACACCTTCTTCCCTTTTCTTTTCTTTTTCACAAAATTCTCTAAACATTCTTTCTTCTTCTCTAATCCTTACCATCATAGCCGAATATTTTGCTCATTTTTCCTCCATAATCGAAACCTTTCATCTCTTCATTATTCTTTCTTTCTCATTCGAATTATCACTCACCCCTTTGATCAAACGGTAAGTGGTTCTACTCAAACATTTTATTTTTCTTTTTCTTTCTCCTAGTCGAATATATGCCCTTGGCATGGGATGGTCCTATTAATCGAGACCATCATTTTATTTTACTCCCTCAAACGAGATCATTTTCTTCTTAGTAGTGACATAGTGAAAGGCCGAAACTTTGATTCTTCTGAAGTCATCGCACAATCATTGGGAATCAGTCCTAAAAATCTTTAAGTTAAGGAGTTTTTCAAGGATTCTATGAAATCGTTCTTTATTCATTAAGATGTTATTGGAATAGTGATGATTAACCGATTATAATTATAAAGATTAAATCCCTCGATCTATCCACTCGTTGATCACTCGGAATTAGTGGTAAGCTGATCTTTTACCCTTTGACAATCCATATTTTTATAGTAATATCGATCTATCTAAGATCAAATTGAATGGAGGCTTATGGTGCTAATTCGAAAGGAAAGGTGAGTGGAGAACTCAAAAGGAGCAGATTAGCAATCACTACTCCTAAATTCAAGCGAAGGGCGGTATCGGCAGTTCGGGATTTTCCACTGGGTTGTCGATCGTCATCCGGGGAAAACCGACAAATCGTGGTCATTCACGATTCCAAGGGTAAACACCTTATATCATTCATTTTAGAGTTGATTAATAAATCAGTATGTCGACTAATAGAGTGTTACGATATTTTAGGTGTCGACGATCAAGAAGGCGTAGTGCTTACAGTAATCAGGTGTGTAATCTCACACCGTTTTTTGGGTTTAAGGTTGTTATCATATTGGAACAAATCGCTATGATTAAAATCGTAACATGGTGTAAACTGGGAAAATTTTCGTAAAATACATTATTAGATAAAAGTGATAAAATCGGTAATAACACTGTGAGAATTACGAAATTTCCCCTAAAGGTTCGAATTACGAAAATGCCCTAATGGGCCAATCTGATATATGGCTAAATGGGCCAATTTGATATATGGCTTAGTGGGCCGATTTGATATATTGCTTAATGGGCCAATTTGATATATTGCTTAATGGGTCGATTTGATATATGGCTAAATGGGCCAATTTGATATATGGCTTAGTGGGCTGATTTGATCTATTGCTCTAATGGGCTGATTTTGCAAAGTGTTAATGGGCCAAATTGTTTGTAATAAATCTCTGAGTTATTAATTATCGTTGTTATATTGTAAATATCATGATTTGCTATGTATGATGCATTTACATGACTTTGCATGGGATGGGAAAATGTTGAAGATAAGAAAATCCGGTGGCACTGCCACAAATATAAGTGATAATATGATACTCTGTTATTCTGGTGGCTTGCCCACAATTAAATTGTTATAAATGGCATAATGTCTGCAATTGGTGTGTTGGAGAGGTGGGTAGACTTGATCCCCACAGGTGTGATGGATGGTACGGGTGGTGTGTAGCAGATGGATTATTAGGTTGGTTTGGGATTGCATTACATTCATATGATATGTTTATTACATTATTATGTAAAAAGGGGCTTAGGCCCAAAATATTGCTAAATGGGTTTCAGGCCCAGTGGACAATGGTAAGGGGGTTACACACTGAGTTCTAGTAACTCACCCCATTTTCTTATTCCTTTCAGGTAATGCTCAGTGACGGGGACTTGGGCCATGGATGACTCAGTGGAGGCCATACCATAAAAATGGTTTTATTTGGACTTTGGATTTCTTTTTAGTACACTTAAATACTTTACTATTTTGAGTTAAAGTTGTAATAAGGCCTCTGGATTATTTTTATTTTGCTTTATGTTGACGTATTTATATTTTGCTCTAAGTACTTTAAATGAGATTTTTTTTCTAAAAACTTAAATAAACATTTTTCTAAAATGGAGATACAAATGGTTTTTATAATAAACTTTCTTAAATATTTTAACTCGGAAATCTTCTTTTAAATTATCATCAACACTTTTCAAAATACATGGTTGTAAAATCATTTGTTCAAGATTATCGATTTATCAATCAATCTTCTATTTAGTAATATTTTGTCAATACTTTTTAAATGGGAAATTTGTTTTTATTTAATTTTAAATCATTTTACGTACAAATGAAAAGGACTTATATAACACCCCTATCCCGAGTCCGTCACCGAATTAAGGTTAGGAGAATTACCGGACAAATCGAAAACTTTGACAGACAAAATCATACTTTCAATCATCATTCTCAGACATAATGTCCATTAATCAGGTCCACGAGACCTTAAGCATGCTTATAAACCGAGTCGGGGCTAAACTGGAACACATATGAAATTCCATGAAAATTTTAAACTTTTCTAAAATACAGGGGAGACACGCCCATGGGAGGAGACCGTCTGTAACACCCTGGTTTAGGGGCTAGGTAATTCGGGTATAATTTAAGTGTTGGAAGGGTTTTGGGTGTTTTTGGATGTGTTTTAGAGGTTTAGGAATGCTTGGATGGAAAAGGAAGGGCTTTGGAAATTTTTTATTTTTTTAGTGTAAAAAGGGGAAATGGGGTACGAAGGCCTTAAAATATTTTTCTGGAGTTTAGGACGCAAGGAAGGAGGTGGCAAAGTGGCGTAGAGGCTCTACTTAAGGCTTTGGAAGGTGGCGCCTAAGGGGCTTGGGTTCGAGTCCAAGCGGCAGCAATTTTTGTTTTATTTTTGCGTCAAGGGGACTGGGCTATGTAGGCCTTAATATAAAAGGGCAGGTTTGATGGACATGGAAGTCCAGTGGCAGAGTGGCTCTTAGGCGCTACTTAGGCGCTGGAGGGAGGAGAGAGCGCGGGTTCGAGGGGTTGGAGCTGCATTTGGGGTGTTTTTATTTTGCTTTTTGGTGATGGGCTGAAGAAGGTAGGTGTTAAGAATAATTGTTGGGGGGTTTTTAGCATAAAATCAAGGTGGCCCAAGTGGCCTGGGCGCTACTTGGCATTGGTTCCCAGTGTCCTATGTTCGAATCACAGAAATTTGTAGGTGGAATGGTTTCTCTTTTTGCTGCCGATTTGGGGTATTGGACGGCACATGGGGGGTTTCAAATGGGATAAGAGTAGGATTAATTTTGTTTTTAATTCGGCTGAAGGAGATAAGTATTAGATTATTCTTTTGTTTTTTTATTTTAGATAGTGGTAGGATAATTGTAGGATAATTATTATTATTTTATTTTATTTATTTATGAGGATAAGTGGGATAATGGTGGAGCAATTCAAATTGTTTTTGAATTGAACTAATTCAATTAGTTTGAATTAGTAGGAGTTGGCCGAATCTTGAGTTCTCCATTCGGTTAGTAGCCGAATATTATTTAAGGGTGTGTGCTCTCCTTTTCCAAATTTTAGTTCCTCTTTTAGATCCTACTTCCTTAAATTCCTTTTTATATTTTTCTAGTTGAACGAACCTCCAAGTGATCTTTATTTCTTTTTGTGCTTTGAAATTGAAATCCTTCCAAACACCATTAATCCTCGCGATTTCTCCTTTGGCTTTCTATCGAATATTTCTTTTATTTCTTTTAATTCCCTTGGCAAGCCGAATCTTCTCTTTTACTTTGGCCGAATATTGGTGTGGTGTGGATCTCTTCGGTTTCTTCTCCTCAATCGTTGGTAGTCAAGATTCGGTAAGTGGTGGTAAAGATCCATGTTGTATTTATTCTTTTATTATTCGAAAGCCGAAGGCTATTAAGGCTAATCATTTATGCGTTTAGGGTGTGGTCGATTGCAAAAAGGACCATTCCGTAGTCCTGAGATTTGATTGGAAATCAAATCAGCCTTGAAAAGCAAGGATATTTAAGGACATAGATCAATTCTCCGGGATTCAAGATATTTTGGTAAGTAATATTTGGTAAAGGTTCAACATTTAGTTTATGACTTGGAGGTTTAACCCGTTTATCTGATTAAGCTTTTTGATGGAGGCCAATACCAGTCAAGAGGGGAAAGGGAAGGTCCCTATTCCGAAGTTTAAGAAAAGAGCCATCTCGGCAGTTCGGGATTGGCCACCGGGGTGTGGACGTGTAGCAGAAAACGTTAGGCAAATAGCTGTTGTCTCGCTAAACGATAGCGTCGGAATCGAGGGTTTAGAACTTCAGGTTATAAGGTGTGTAACTAACCATCGTTTAGGGTTTTATGTGTTATATGTTTTACTAACAAGTGCAGTAATAAGTGTGCCATGTATAGCCTAAAGGGTATAGCGATGATCAGGTTAGTATCGGACCTGTTGCAATGTGATTATTTGTTTGTATATGAGTATGTTTATGAATATTAATAAGCATGTGCATGCATTATCATGATTATATTTTATGTGGCATGTGCATGGGTGGGTTATGAAAAGAAGGTACCGGGTGTACTTGAGTACGTGGTTGATGTCGACTTTGTGCTACATCGTGGATTGGCGCGCTGACCGAGGTCGCGTTGTGGATCTTTGCGATTTAGTTCGCGTGGTTACCTTGATTGATATCGGCTTTATGCCATATCGTGGCTTGATGGGTTGCTATGTGCCCCATCGTGGATGGCATTGGTTGCCTTTTTGGAGGGAAAAGGAGAGGGTGACTCAATAGTCCCCCGTGTGTGTGGTAATTTGGATCGGGGTGTGTAGCGGATGGACCCTAGGTTTGGGTTGGGTATCATGTTGCATTATTTTTGTAATAATATGGAAATGGGCCAAGCCCAATATGACATGTGGATAGGTATGTTTTGGGAACATACGTGGAAATGGGCCTAGCCCAGTATTTGAATGTGAATTGAATGTGGGCCAAGCCAGATTGTGGTAATTGTTAAGATGAATATATATTACTTGTTGCCTTTAATAATTGGGTTGATTGTGGCTAATATGTGGGTGGATATCGGTGGCTAAATTACACACTCGAGTCTGTATGACTCACCCAACTTTTTAAAACATCGCGGTGACGTCTTGATCGGACCGGGTTGGAGTGGATACAAAGGTGGCCATGCAGAGAGATGATTTTCATACGAAATTGTTTTCTTATTTAATAGAATTTATCACTTTTCGATTACTTTAAGTATTTGAATAAGTTTTATTGTAATAAGGCCCAATTAATTATTTGAGTATTTATATTATGTTAAATCAAAATGACGATTAAATTATTGTTTTGAAATCAGTTTATTTTGGCAACTATATCTTAAATCATATAATAAAGTTTTAATTCGGATATTTTATATCAAGTTTATATTATTTATTAAATTTTAAAAGGACATGATTTTCGAGAGTTAACAAATTTTCACGTTTTAAACTAAAGTCAAAGATTTTCCACCGTCTTTCCGGAGTGATGAATCCCGGATCGGTCTGAGACTCGTGGGCGAGTTTGGGGATGTTACTGATTAGTATCGAGCCGGTTCAAAACTCGCTTTGAGAGGTTTTGGGCCCAAAAACATTTTCAAAATGGGCTTTTCAAAAATGTGGGTTTTATGAATTATCTTTCGAGTTATTCGGCATGGCACTGTACTTCGACCCGAGTCCACCAGGTAAGTACTTCGGACTCTTGAAGTGGTTTGATATTATAAGCGATATGGGATTAGTTGGGCTCGTAGATTAGGGAACTAGGATCCGTCGAACCCTAGGACTAGTCTACTCAAATACATGCATAAAACTTAAGGTTACTAAAACAAACCTATGACTAAGTCGCGAGTTAGGGTGTGGTAAACCCACATGCGCATGTCAAGGATTGGATCCGTAAGAGCTTGGTATTTAAGCGATCCTCGTGACTCACCTCCTCTTCGCGGGATTCCTACAGTGCGTAGCTTCCGGTTCACCCTAACCAAGAGGACTCATCATAAAGGCTAAACCAATTATTAAAACCCGAAAGGATTGGCCTTCTTTGTTTAAAACCCTTAATTTCTTTAAAAATTTTTGAACTTACCCTTTTATTTGTAAACCCTAAATCTGATTTTGAAAAACATTTTCTCGATTTACAAAATTACCAAAATGCCCCTAGTGGCAAAATTACGAAAATGCCCTTAATTTCTAAAATTATCGTGTTACCTCGATTTCAATAAAATCCTCATACTTTGTAAAAGTATTCAAAATTATGTATTTCAAAATAATAATTCGACTTTGAAAGTTGACGAAAATACCCTTGTGTTGAAAATTACTAAAATGCCCACGACTTTTAAAATTTCGGTTTAACCCCAAGTTTAATAAAATTTTCTTACTTTGCAAAAGAATTCGATTTTCCGTATTTCCAAAATAATACCCTGAATTTGGAAATTTTCAAAATTACCCCTAACGGACAAATTACCAAAATACCCCTGGTTTCCAAAATCCTGTCATACCTTTAATTTGATAAAATTTTCAGAAATACCCTCCAGTTGTGGAAATTCCAAAATATCCACGATTTATTAAGGCTTTCAAAATTTTTCGATTATTCACGAAAATACCCTGTAGGAAAATGACGGAAATACCCTTGGGGTAGAAAGCAGGCGAGAAAGGTCCAGAATAGTGGATGTGTGTGGTGGATACCACTGAATGTGCCTCTACTGAGGGAGGAATGTGTTCTTGATGATGAATGATTGTTTGTGTGAATGTGATCTTTGAATTAGGGTAGCAAACTTGAACTGAGACTTTGTGTGATCGAAAGAACTACTCCTAAATACCCTTCTTTCATAAAATTTGCTCGCGGTAAAATAGTGGAACAATTTCTAATGCATAAAATTTCTTAAATCAGATTAAATCACGACGATAGAGATGAGTTCTAGGGGACGCGGTAGAGGTAGGATGGCAGCCGAACCGGTAGGTCCGCCATGGGTCGAAAGTGAAGTGCGCTTGTTTGTGGGCGTAGAGGAGCAAGATCGAGATAGGAGAAGGCGACACGTTGTCGCGCGGCCATGTTACGACTTCTAGAACGTGTAGCAGGAGCTAGTAGGGGAAATGAAACTCGAAAGTCAGTATCCGAGAGACTCAGGTCTAACGGGGCTGAAGTTTTTAGAGGAGTGTCAGGAGTAGCTCCGAACGTAGCGGAATATTGGCTAGAAGGAGTCGAGAGAATTATGGACGATTTGGATCGTACCCCAGAGGAAAAGCTGAAAGGTGTTGTTTCGCTGCTTCGGGACGAAGCTTATCGTTGGTGGCTCACTGTCAAACAAGGTGTACCGGCAGATCGATTGGATTGGGATTACTTTAAGGCCAAGTTTGAAGGGAAGTATGTAGGAGCCAGTTACTTAGATGCGCAAAGGAAAGCGTTTCTAAATCTAGTGCAAGGGAATAAATCAGTAGCGGAATATGAAGCGGAATTCGTGCGACTAAGTCAGTACGCCAAAGGAATCGTGGCCACTGATTATGAAAGGAGTGTTCGATTCGAAGATGGGCTGCGAGATGAGTTGCGGGAGTTAATCGCTCCGCAAAGAGAAAGGGACTTCACCATTCTGGTGGAGAAAGCTCGGATCGCTGAAGAGGTTAAAAAGACTATAAGAGAAAACCGAGAGAAGAATAGGAACGAGAATAAGAGAAATGTTGGACCGTCAGCATCGTTTGGTAATGTCCAGAAAAGACCAAAAATCGAGAATCCTGTGCGTGCACTTGTACCAGTAGATCGGAATCGTTCTTGTGTTCGATGTGGAAGAACTCATTCAGGAGAGTGTTGGGGGAATAGTAAAGAATGCTTTCGGTGCGGATCTAAGGCACATCTGGTTAAGAATTGTCCTCGAGCAACGAAGGGTCGTGGTTCTAGTCAAAGTCAACCAAGGATGTGATATCGGGTAAGCTCTTTTGTTTTGGAATACGCTTTAATTGTTCTCCTTGTTTGTAAGTTAATTCTTTCCTGTATGATTTCGATCTTGAGTGAGAACTTAGAGACTACGTTTGGGAAGTATGATGAATGGAAAGCAGAGTGCGCAGCGGAGGCGTAGAGTAGGGAGTTAGGATTGCATGGCAGTAAGTAATTTCGAGGACGAAATTATTTTAAGGAGGGTAGAATTGTAACACCCTGGTTTAGGGGCTAGGTAATTCGGGTATAATTTAAGTGTTGGAAGGGTTTTGGGTGTTTTTGGATGTGTTTTAGAGGTTTAGGAATGCTTGGATGGAAAAGGAAGGGCTTTGGAAAATTTTTATTTTTTTAGTGTAAAAAGGGGAAATGGGGTACGAAGGCCTTAAAATATTTTTCTGGAGTTTAGGACGTAAGGAAGGAGGTGGCAAAGTGGCATAGAGGCTCTACTTAAGGCTTTGGAAGGTGGCGCCTAAGGGGCTTGGGTTCGAGTCCAAGCGGCAGCAATTTTTGTTTTATTTTTGCGTCAAGGGGACTGGGCTATGTAGGCCTTAATATAAAAAGGGCAGTTTGATGGACATGGAAGTCCAGGTGGCAGAGTGGCTCTTAGGCGCTTCTTAGGCTGGCTGGAGGAGGAGAGAGCGCGGGTTCGAGGGGTTGGAGCTGCATTTGGGGTGTTTTTATTTTGCTTTTTGGTGATGGGCTGAAGAAGGTAGGTGTTAAGAATAATTGTTGGGGGGTTTTTAGCATAAAATCAAGGTGGCCCAAGTGGCCTGGGCGCTACTTGGCAGCTGGGTTCCCCTAGGTCCTATGTTCGAATCTCAGAAATTTGTGGGTGGAATGGTTTCTCTTTTTGCTGCCGATTTGGGGTATTGGACGGCACATGGGGGGTTTCAAATGGGATAAGAGTAGGATTAATTTTGTTTTTAATTTAATTTGAAGGAGATAAGTATTAGATTATTCTTTTTTTTTTTATTTTAGATAGTGGTAGGATAATTGTAGGATAATTATTATTTTATTTTATTTATTTTTGAGGATAAGTGGGATAATGGTGGAGCAATTCAAATTGTTTTTGAATTGAACTAATTCAATTAGTTTGAATTAGTAGGAGTTGGCGAATCTTGAGTTCTCCATTCGGTTAGTAGCCGAATATTATTTAAGGGTGTGTGCTCTCCTTTTCCAAATTTTAGTTCCTCTTTTAGATCCTACTTCCTTAAATTCCTTTTATATTTTTTCTAGTTGACCGAACCTCCAAGTGATCTTTATTTCTTTTTGTGCTTTGAAATTGAAATCCTCCCAAACACCATTAATCCCTGCCGATTTCTCCTTTGGCTTTCTATCGAATATTTCTTTTATTTCTTTTAAATCCCTTGGCAAGCCGAATCTTCTCTTTTACTTTGGCCGAATATTGGTGTGGTGTGGATCTCTTCGGTTTCTTCTCCTCAATCGTTGGTAGTCAAGATTCGGTAAGTGGTGGTAAAGATCCATGTTGTATTTATTCTTTTATTATTCGAAAGCCGAAGGCTATTAAGGCTAATCATTTATGCGTTTAGGGTGTGGTCGATTGCAAAAGGACCATTCAGTAGTCCGAGATTTGATTGGAAATCAAATCACCTTGAAAAGCAAGGATATTTAAGGACATAGATCAATTCTCAAAGGATTCAAGATATTTTGGTAAGTAATATTTGGTAAAGGTTCAACATTTAGTTTATGACTTGGAGGTTTAACCCGTTTATCTCGATTAAGCTTTTGATGGAGGCCAATACGGTCAAGAGGGAAAAGGAAGGTCCCTATTCCGAAGTTTAAGAAAAGAGCCATCTCGGCGATTCGGGATTGGCCACGTGGTGTGGGCGTGCAGAAAAACGTTAGGCAAATAGTCGTAGTCTCGCTAAAGCGATAAGCGTTGGAATCGAGGGTTTAGAACTTCAGGTTATAAGGTGTGTAACTAACCCACTGTTTCCGGGTTTTATGTGTTATATGTTTTACTAACAAGTGCAGTAATAAGTGTGCCATGTATAGCCTAAAGGGTATAGCGATGATCAGGTTAGTATCGGACCTGTTGCAATGTGATTATTTGTTTGTATATGAGTATGTTTATGAATATTAATAAGCATGTGCATGCATTATCATGATTATATTTTATGTGGCATGTGCATGGGTGGGTTATGAAAAGAAGGTACAGGTGTACTTGAGTGCGTGGTTGATGTCGACTTTGTGCTACATCGTGGATTGGCGCCGATCGAGGTCGCGTTGTGGATCTTTGCGATTTAGTTCGGGTGGGTACCTTGATTGATATCCGGCTTTATGCCATATCGTGGCTTGATGGGTTGCTATGTGCCCCATCGTGGATGGCATTGGTTGCCTTTTTGGAGGAAAAGGAGAGGGTGACTCAATAGTCCCCTGGTGTGTGGTAAAGGTGGATCGAGGGGTGTGTAGCGGATGGACCCTAGGTTTGGGTTGGGTATCATGTTGCATTATTTTTGTAATAATATGGAAATGGGCCAAGCCCAATATGACATGTGGATAGGTATGTTTTGGGAACATACGTGGAAATGGGCCTAGCCCCGTATTTGAATGTGAATTGAATGTGGGCCAAGCCCAGTTGTAGTAATTGTTAAGATGAATATATATTACTTGTTGCCTTTAATAATTGGGTTGATTGTGGCTAATATGTGGGTGGATATCAGTGGCTAAATTACACACTGAGTCTGTATGACTCACCCAACTTTTTAAAACATCGCAGGTGACGTGATGATCGGACCGGGTTGGAGTGGATACAAAGGTGGCCATGCAGAGGCAGATTTTCGTACCGAAATTGTTTTCTTATTTAATAGAATTTATCACTTTCAGTACTTTAAGTATTTGAATAAGTTTTATTGTAATAAGGCCCAATTAATTATTTGAGTATTTATATTATGTTAAATTAAAATGACGATTAAATTATTGTTTTGAAATCGGTTTATTTTTTTAAGCAACTATATCTTAAATCATATAATAAAGTTTTAATTCGGATATTTTATATCAAGTTTATATTATTTATTAAATTTTAAAAGGACATGATTTTCAGAGTTAACAAATTTTCACGTTTTAAACTAAAGTCAAAGATTTTCCACCGTCTTTCCGCGGTGACAGAACCGGATCCGGTCTAGACTCGTGGGCCGGGTTTGGGGATGTTACACCATCTGCCCTCCACGGCTTCTAGACACCCCTGTGTAACCATCCTTGTTATACAAACTATTCCAACACGGTTATTAGGCACGCCTGTGTGCCATGGCCGTGTACTTTTAGGCCATATATTGACTTCTCCACCACGGCCACCAAGCACGCCCGTGCCGAGGCCGTGTATTTTTATGCTAGCTACTGACTTGTATACCACGGCCAGGTGACACGCCCGTGTCGAGGCCGTGTGATCTTAGGCTGCATCCTGCCAATTTACCCACGGTCTAAGGCACGCCCGTGTGCCACAACCGTGTGGCATTATAGGCCATTTACAAAATGCCAACCAAAAGGTTCATACCAATAAGCATCATTTACCAACACATATCAAGCATATATAGCAACCAAAAACATACAAATAGCCATCCAAATAATGTATATTTGATCACTAAGATAATCACAACTATACATTAAATTTTCATTCAATATAAATACATTCAAAACCAATACTAAACAAACCAATTTGCATAACTAAAACTCAATTATACCTATACCATTTGTCTATGTACTTACCATCTTATAACCATTCCATATATCAACTAATCATATCATAACAAATTCACATATCACATTCATCTAAGCATGATACCAAAACATAACTAGCCAAATCACATGGCTAAGTTCACTTTACAAATCATCACAAGAACTAGCCTATACATGCCATATCTAGCTATATACATATCCAAGGTGTACCAAAATGATATTAGTAGTGTGATGATGATCCTTGACGGTCCCGAGCCTTCAGTAGCTTTGACAACCTATAAAACAGATTAAACACACACAGAGTAAGCTTTCCAAAAGCTTAGTAAGTCAATATACGACAACTTAGCATAAAAAGCAAATGTTTGCTTTGATTCATATAATTTTGACCACATTAGCCATATTCCCAATTCAAAGATCATATAAACACATAACTCATTTCATCAAAACCTTATACAACATATCATCAATTCCATATTCATAGCATCATAATAAGATCATATTGATGCTTACCTTGTATACACAATTAGTGTATAATCAACATACCTGAATTGAATTTACTATCACATATTTGTTCATAGCTCGGACTTACAATCAGTATCATAGACTTGCCTGTTGAACAGTAATAAATCCAATGGGATACTCAAAAAGCTCAAAATAATTGTACAATGCCAACATCCCAGAGGAGGTCTTACATGCACTCGGATATCGATGCCACTGTCCCCGACAGGGTCTTATACGAATCAAAACAATGCCGATGTCCCAGACATGGTCTTACACATAAGTGTCATAATGATGCCAACGTCCCAGACGTGGTCTTGTATGTAAAGTTTATATTGATGCCAATGTCCCAGACATGGTCTTACACATAATCAGATATCGATGCCACTGCCCAGGACAGGGTCTTACATGAATCTCAAATCAATGCTAACGTCCCAAACGTGGTCTTACATGATAAAACAAAACAGATACCTATATCAAGGTTCGTACGAGGCTTCTAAGACTTAGTCAATATACCTAACTCATCTCGGATTCAATTACAGAATTTCTCATAATTATTCATTATCATCATTAAACATAAGAATAATTACAAATGCGTACATATTCATTTATTTGTGTAGTGACTTACCTCGGATTCGGTTTATCGAAATAGAAAACGGTTACTCGATAACTTTTGCTTTCCTGCGATCTAAGTCCGTTTTCTTCGGTTCTTGATCTAAACATATTCAGAATTAACCCTTTTATTCACTAACTCATTCAATTCAATCCAAGGACACACATTTAGGGCAATTTGCAAAATAACCCTCATATTTGCACAACTTAGCAATTTAGTCCATTTTTCTCAAAACATTAAATTCACAAAATCTACTTATACACAAGCTTGGCCGAATATATACATATCACATACAAGCCCATATTTTTCATCAAATTCACCATTTAATCCCTCAAATTATCATTTTCTCAATTTAGCCCTATTTAGCTAAATTCATCAAAGCTTCAAGAACAAAACATGTTCATCTACCACCAGTCTATCATTTAACACAACATGTTCATCTACCACCAATCTATCATTTAACACCTTAAAGCATCACAAAGCTCAACCTAGCATCAATGGTATAACTTGCAAACATCACCAATACACAAAATTGAAACATGGGTTTGATAGTGGACGAAGCAACGATTACAAAAACATAGAAATTATCAAAAACCAATCAAAAACTAACCTTGAATTAAACCAAACTATGGCCAGACCTTTGCTTAGAATTTCTTTTTTCTTTCTTTGCTTATTCGGTGGTGTTATGGATGAATAATATCCACCATCACTTTTGTTTCTTTTAATATAATATAATATAACTTATAAAATAAACATAATATAACTTTTAACATATAAAAATAACATATAAAATCATGTTAATAAGCCATGTTACCGTCCACTATAAATGAAAATGGACTATTTGCCCTTTTAGGACTTTACTTTAATAAAGCCATCTCAATTTAGCCATTAATCAACTAAGAGGCCACTTTTACCAATTATGCAATTTAGTACTTTTGGTCAAATTAATCACACAGACAATCAAATTAACTTGCGGAAATTTAACTCATGCTAAACCACATATCAACAATACAGAATATATTATTAAAATATTTTACAGGGTATAAACCGGATTGTTACAACTTAAAAGTATTTTCTCACGTGACATGTCAGATCTGGCCTTAACGCATGGGTCGGGTTTGGGGTGTTACATTGAATGCCTATTTATGCCATGTTATATCCCTTTTTGGTTTGGTGTAGGTGAATGCAATTTGGGTGAGAAAAATGGCTTGGGATATAGCCTATATTTGTCCACAGAGGCAGAGACACAGACGTGTGTCTCAACTGTGTGTGACACACGGCCAGGTGACACGGCCGTGTGTCCCCTGGTGTTTAATTAGAAATCAAGTTAGTATGCTCCACACGGCCTCATACACGGACGTGTGACTTGGCCGTGTGGCATAGGTCAATATACCCTACAAGTTTGGCACGACTTAGCACACGGCCATGCACACAGGCGTGTGAGGCCATTTTGAAGGGTAGACGGGCTGGTCACACGGACGTGTGGTTGGCCGTGTGACCCATGTCAGGGAGTTACACGGGGTCAGGCACGGGCTGGGAGACGGCTATGTGATCCCATTTCGAATATTCACAAGGCCTGTGACACGGGCGTGTCTTTGGTCGTGTGGGCCACATGGGCGTGTGTCCCTTGTATTATGTAAAATTTTCTAAGAGTTTCAAAATTTTCCTAAGATATCGGTTTAGTCCCAAACCAATTCCAATGCATGTTTTGGGCCTCGTAGGCTCGTATTAAGGGCAATGTGATTAATTTTGAGTGACTCGTATTTGGTATTGATAATTGTATGAGAAATGTATGTTCAATTGTGTAATAAGTCTGGTAATACACTGTAACCCTATTCCAGTAATGAATATGGGTTAGGGGTGTTACATTTGTTGATATTAGAGCTACGGTTTAGTCGATTCTAGGACTAACGTAGTGTATGTGAGGGTCTAGCTATACATGACATATATAACCTGCGATAGTGTGATATCTCCTTACAGTTTAAACTATGTTTTCGTATTTTTATGATCTACAGTTTTAGGGAATGATTTTGTGAAAATTTTGTTCAAAAATTTTGATGTTTGGCCACTCAATTTAGTCAAAAGGACTAAATCGTAAACAATACAAAACTTGAGTTCTAGAAGCTAGAGGTGTTTAATTACTATGAAATTTTAAATTGTAGATCCTTAAAAGGTAATTAGATCATTGGATTTTTTGGACAAAAATGGACATGAAATAGGTGAAATAGAATTTTTTAAGTTAGGGGCATTTTAGTCATTCAGTAATTAAATGATTTACTAAACAAAATAAAAGCCCAAAAAGTTGTCAATCTTCTTTCTTGGCCGAAATTTGCAAGAGGAAACCATGGCTAGGGTTTTTCAAGCTTCCAAGCTCGATTGTAAGTCCGTTCTAGCCCCGTTTTTAATGATTTTCATGTTTTTGAAATCCTTGTAATATGATTTATCTATTTCTACCATTAATTTGAAATATGATGAAGGTCTAGGGTTTGACCCATGTTAGAAATTTTTGTATTTTGATGTTTAATGGTAGATTATGCAAGTTTAAAAATCCTAGTGATTTTTGATGAAAATGCATGAAAATGACCTATTTGTAAAATAGTATAAAAAGTGTTGTAAAAATCTATTTTAGTGGAAAATGTGGGCTGCTATAAGCATGAAAATGGTTTGGCTAGGCTTAAAGAACAAAGAAATTGAATGAAAATCATTTTACGACCTAGGGACTAATTTGTAAATATGTGAAAGTTTAGGGGCAAAACTATAATTTTTCCAAAGTATGGTTTTTGGACTGATTTGAACATTGTGATAATTAAATGAGCTAAATTTGTTATTATAGATCAAGAAAAACAGAGTCCGGACCTAAACCGAGGAAAGAACAAAGTTGTGGACTAAATCGAATAGTTAGCCATATTTTAGTACCGAGGTAAGTTCGTGTGTAAATAATGCAACATTACATTTTTAAGTATTTAATGCTTTAATATTGCATGAATTGTGTAATTTTCCTTGTAGACTTGATTAATGTTGACTCGATGACGATTCGATGAAGATTTGATACTTCGAAATCCCGATTGAACCTTAGGAATAGTTAGGATACAAATGTCATGACATTAGGGATTGAGTTTATGTGTAAGATCATATCTGGGAGATGGCATCATTATGAGATTTTCTGTAAGACCATGTTTGGGAAATGGCATTGATATGAGAATCGTGTAAGACCATAGCTAGGCTATAGGCATCGATATGTGATCCCATGAAAGACCATATCTGGGATATGGCATTGGTATGATTCTATGTTTAGTGATTCCCGAGTATCCTTTAGTATTCCAAGTGGTTCAACGGGTAGTCCAAAGGTTATGTCAACAAAATGACAAGGTATGAACATGTTGAAAGGGTACAGGCATGTACACAAAGCTCATACATATTGAGATTATAAATCGATGAGATCTCGGGAAGAAGTGAATGAATAAATCATGATCATGAGTTTTATTGTACATTATGTAAATGACATGATTTAAAATGTATCTATGATACTTGATGACATTGTGATAAATTACATTATGTTATGTGTATAATAATGCATGGTTAATGTTGTTAATTATTTACATGCAAACTTACTAAGCTTTATGCTTACTCCCCTTTCTTTTCCATTTTCTTATAGTATTGCCAAGCTAGCTCGGGGATCGAAGGACGTCGGAGACTTGATTACACTATCAATTGGAACTTTTGGGTATAGTTAGTCTCAACATTTTGAGTATGACATGTATAGGGACTTGGTCTTTTTGTTATATGTCATATTGGTTTAGCCAAATGTGTTGGTTTATGATGATATTTGATTCATTTTGTATAAGGCCATGGGATGTGGCTCATAATGATTATTTGGTTGTAAACTTATTCATATATGCATGCATGTGCCAATGCCATTATGATATGGCCTATGGTTATTGATGATCGAATGATAATGTGTTGCATGTGATTATGGATGTTTGATGATGGTGAAGCACTTAGTTATGCCATGTTAAGTGCCTTGAAGTCATACATATGTTTAGATTGGTGTGGTTTTAATGTTGTGTAGGTTGGTGTAAGTATGGGTGGTAAAAAGGCTTGGTAAATAGCCTTATTTTGTCCACACGGGTAGGCACACGGGCATGTGTCTAGGCCGTGTGTGACATACGGCTAGCCCCAAGGGCATGTGTTTGGTCATGTGTCCCCTGAACCTTAGTTTTGAGATATAGAATGCCCAGTAGGAAACACACGGGCACGAGACAAGGCCGTGTGTCTCGGCCTTGTGAGAGACACGGTTATAGGACATGGGCATGTGCCCAGACCGTGTGAAGTCTGCACTTGATTTTTGGAATTTAATTCGCCACACATCCTAAGGACACAGGCGTGTGCCTTGGCCGTGTGACCTCATTTTGATGATGACGTCATAAACAGAATGTCCTCTATTTTAGACACGGCCTGAAACACAAGCGTGTGATATGTCACACTGGCGTGTCCCTTCACCCATACGGGCGTGTAGACCTTTTTCATGAAAAGAATTTCCTAGGTTTCCTGAAAGTTTTCAAAATTCTCGATTTAGTCTCGAACCACTCATAATATATGTTTTGGGCCTCGTAGGCTCGTTTAAGGGACAATATGAATGTAAATGAAAATTTTTAAATTTGGACGAAAATTCATGCCTTGGTTTTGTATGATTGTTTGAGTTTATGTCTGATAACGTCTCGTACCCTGTTCCAGTGTCAAATACGGGTATAGGGTGTTACATGAAGAGTTTAGAGCTACTGTTGATGACGATCCTAAGAGAGCTGAGTTTTGGCTCGAGAATACGATTCGGGTATTTGATGAACTTTCTTGCACGCCAGCTGAATGTGACAAATGCGTTGTATCACTTCTGAGAGACACTGCATATCAGTTGTGGAATACTTTGATATCCGTGGTACCGAGAGAAAGGGTCATGTGGGAATTTTTCCAAATCGAGTTTAGAAAGAAATACATCAGTCAGCGATTTATCGACTAAAAGCGCAAATAATTTCTGGAGTTCAAACAGGGTCAAATGTCTGTGATTAAGTATGAGAGAGAGTTTGTGAGACTCAGTAAATATGCTCGAGAATGTGTTTCCGCTGAGGCAATTATGTGTAAATGATTTGAAGACAGGTTGAACGAAGACATTAGACTTCTAGTCGGGATTCTAAAATTGAAAGAATTTGTTGTGTTAGTCGACAGAACTTGCAAAGCCAAGAAACTTGGCAAAGAGAAAAGAAAAGATAATTTAGAGGTTAGAGATTCGAGAAAGAAATCGATGAGTAACCCTATCACTCTTCGTCAGAGAAATCACGGGATTTGTATAGTCCTTCGAATGCTTCAATGGGTTATCCAAAAAGAGATCGTGGGAAGCAATACATGAGTCCTAAAGCCCAAGCTACTTCAGTATCGAGTGTGGGTAGTGTGAGAAACAATAAACCCGAGTGTTAATAGTGTGGAAGACAGCATTTTAGAGACTACTAGATGAATAATAAATGTTGTTTCAAATGTGGCTCGCAAGATCATTTTATTCGGGATTGTTCTGAGTTAACTGAGAAAGACAAATTTCAGAATGCAAGACCGAGCAACAAAACTGCTAAAGGGAGACAACCTAAAAATACGGGAAATGTGACTAGTAGCAAAGGTGCAACAAAAGATCCTGCTATGAAATCCGAGGCTAGAGCTCTAGCAAGAGCTTACGCTATTTGCGCTCGCGAAGATGAGTCATCACCAGATGTTATCACCGGTACATTTTATCTCTATGAAACTAATGTAATTTCCTTGATTGATATTAGATCGACTCATTCATATATCTGTATGAACTTAGTGTCTAGTAAGATATTGCCTGTTAAGTCTACTGAATTTGTGATTAAAGTATCGAACCCCTTAGGCAAGTATGCCTAGTTGACAAAGTTTGCAAGAATTGTCCTTTGATGACTCGGGGTTACTATTTTCCAACTAATTTGATGCTTTTACCATTTGATGTGTTCGATGTGATTTTGGGTATGGATTAGTTGACTCTACATGAAGTGGTTATGAATTGTAGACGAAGGACTATTGAATTGAAATGTCAGAATAGTGAAATCCTTTGAATTGAATCTGATGAGTCGAGTGTATTGCCTATTGTGATATTGTCGATGTTAGCTCAGAAATATTTGAGAAAAGGTTGTGATGCTTACCTTGCATATGTACTAGATACAAAAGTGTCTTAATCGAAGATTGACTCAGTACCAGTGGTTTGTGAATATCCGGATGTGTTTCCAGAAGAGTTGTCTGGGTTGCCACCGATCAGATAAGTCGAGTTTCTATTGAAATAGTACCAAGAACATCACCGATATTGATATCTCCATACAGAATGGCTCCAATATAATTGAAAGAGTTGAAATCTCAGTTGTAAGAGTTAACAGATAGAGGTTTTGCACAGCCTAGTTTTTCGCCCTAGGGTGCACTAGTGCTGTTTGTAAAAAAGAAAGATGGATCGATAAGACTATGTATTGACTATCGTCAATTCAACAAGGTTACAATTAAGAATAAGTATCCGTTGCCGAGAATTGATGATTTGTTCGATCAGTTGAAAGGAGCAACAGCATTTTCGAAGATTGATTTATGGTCTGGTTATTATCAGTTGCTAGTTAAAGATTTAGATGTGCCGAAGACTGCGTTCAAAACAAGGTACGGGCATTATGAATTTCTTGTTATACATTTCAGATTAACTAACGCTCCTGCTGTTTTTATGGATGTGATAAATAGAATCTTTAGGCCGTATTTAGACATATTTTTTGTTGTATTTATTGATGACATTCTGATCTATTCCTGAGATGAATCTGAGCGTGCTAAACAATTTAAAATTGTGTTACAAACTTTGAGAGATAAGCAATTGTTTTCTAAATTCAGCAAACGTGAGTTTTGGCTCTGTGAGGTTGGGTTTCTAGGGCATATTTTTTCAATAGAAGGCATACGAGTTGAGGATTTCAGCAGTTGTTGAATGGAAATACCAAGAAACATATCCGAAGTCAGAAGTTTTCTAGGATTAACTGGTTATTATCAGCATTTTTTAAAAGGATTCTCGATGATTGCTACACTAATGACTCAATTGCTACAGAAAGATGTGAAGTTCGAATTGTCCGAGAAATGCCAACAGATTTTTCAATAGTTGACAGCATTGTTAATTGAAGCACTAGTTTTAATTCAACCTGAGTCGGGTAAAGAGTTTGTGATTTTTAGTGACGCGTCATTGAATGGTTTGGGATGTGTTTTGATGCAAGAGGGAAAAGAGATAGCTTATGCTTCTAGACAGTTGAAACTGCATGAAAAGAATTATCCAACACACAATTTAGAGTTCGCTGCTATTCTTTTCGCATTGAAAATATGGCAATATCATTTATTCAGTGAGAAGTGTCATATTTTTACCGATCTAAAAAGTTTGAATTATTTAATGACTCAGAAAGATTTGAATTTGCGACAATGAAGATGGCTCGAGTTGCTGAAAGATTATGAACTAGTGATTGATTATCATCTGGGAAAAGCAAATGTAGTCGCATACGCTCTGAATAAAAAGTCTTTATTTGCTTTACGGGTGATGTATACACAGTTAACATTGTCTGATGATGGATCGATTTTGGCTAAATTAAAAGCTAAACCGTTATTTCTTCAGCAAATTTGTGAAGCTCAGAAGTGTGATATGAATTGCAAGCTAAAAGAGTGCAATGCAAGTTGACTGTTGGTTCAGATTACCAAATCGAATCTGATGATTGTTTGATATTCCGAGATAGAATATGTGTACCAAAGAATCCGGAGCATATTTAGAAAATTTTATACGAAGCACATAGTGGTTGTTTATCTGTTCATCTGGGGAGTAATAAAATGTACAATGATTTGAAATAGTTGTACTAGTGGTCGGGTATGAAACGAGACATTTCAGAGTTTGTATCTAAATGGTTAGTTTGTCAACAAGTCAAAGTCGAACATCAAGTGCCTTCAGGATTATTACAGCTAATGATGATACCCGAATGCAAATGGGATAGAGTTACGATGGATTTCGTATCGGAATTACCCCTATCTCCGAAAAAGAAAGATGCTATCTGGGTTATTGTTGATCATTTGATGAAATCGGAACAATTCATTCCGACACGTATAGAGTCTTCGCTTGACAGATTAGTTAAATTGTACAATTCTGAGATCGTTAGATTGCATGGGGTGCCAGTTTCTATTATTTCGGATCTCACGTCGCGATTTTGAAAGAAATTGCAAGAAGTTTTGGGTACACAGTTGCATTTTAGTATTGCATTTCATCCCCAAACCAATGGTCAGTCCAAGAGAGTAATTCAGATTCTCGAATATGCTTCGTTGCTGTGTTTTAGAGTTTGAAGGCAACTGGAAGAAATATTTAGTGTTGGTTGAATTTGCGTATAGCAACAGTTTTCAATCGAGCATAAAGATAGCATCATATGAAGCATTGTATGGTCGCAAATGTCGAACTCCATTGTACTAGACCGAGCTTAGTGAGAAAAAGATTCACGGGATTGATTTAGTTAGAGAGATCGAAGGTAAAGTGAAAGTAATTCGTGACACATTGAAAGCAGCTTCAGATCGATAGAAATCGTATGTGAATTTGGAACGTAAAAACATTGAATTTCAAATCGACGACAGAGTATTTCTAAAAGTATCTCCGTGGAAGAAAATTCTTCGTTTTGGTCGCAAAGGAAAATTGAGTCCAGTGGCATATCGACTAGCTTTACCGTTAGAGTTAGAAAAGATCCACAATGTATTTCATGTTTCGATGCTACGCCGATATAGATCAGATCCGTCACACGTAATTTATCCGATAGAGATTGAAATTCAGCCTGATATGACATTTAACGAAGAACCAATCAAAATTTTAGCTCGAAAAGTTAAAGAGTTGAGAAATAAGATCATAGATTTAGTGAAGGTTCTATGGAAACGTCACGGTATCGAAGAAGCCATGTGGGAACTAGAGGAAGCTATGAGAAAACAGTACCCTAACCTATTTTCTGGTAAGATTTTCAGGGATGAAAATTTCTAAAAGGGGAGAGTTGTAACAACCCATTTTTAGTCAAATCATAATAGTGGTTTTGGGACCACAAATCTGAGGTCAAAATAATTATTTTATTTTTAAGTTGAGGTCTACAACATGATACTATGATTGTGTGAAAATTTCGTTAAGAAATTTTATCGTTTGAGTGCTCAATTTGATAAAAAGGACTAAATTGCGTAAAGTATAAAACTTGAGTTCTATTAGCTAAAGGTGTTTAATAGCTATGGAATCTTAAAGTGGGGTCCTTAAATGGTAAGTAGACCAATAATGTTATTAGTGGAAAAATATGGACACCATTTAGGTGATTTTAATGGTTTATCATTAAGGTTAATTTTATAATTTAGTAAAATAAATTAAATTAATAAAATTAAAAGATGAAATTAAAACATCATCTTCTTCAAAATAACCTAGAGAGAACTGGTCACCATTGTTAAACTAAGAAGGAAGTTTCGGCTAAGTAATTTGCTTGCATTGTAAGTATTTTTGTCCCGTTTTTAATGATTTCTATGTTTTTGAGATTGTTCCAGCTTAATCTAGCTAGCCCAGGGACTAATTTGCAAAATTGTTAAAAGTTTAGGGTTTTGCCATTGATGAATATAGGTGTAATTTGATGTTTGATGACAGAAAATGTATGCTTGTTTTTAGATAAACAACTTTTGTAAAGTGATTTTTGGTAAAATTGTCAATTAGGGATTTAACTGAGAAATGTAGAAAATTTTTGGTAGAAATGTGAAATAAATGAAAAATATGGGCTGCTATGATAATAGGGGAAATTCGGCTAGCATGGGTAGGGATCTAATTGCATGAATTTGTGTTTTTATGAGCTAAGGACTAAATTGTAAAAATGTTAAAATATTAGGGGCAAAAGTGTAAAGTTTCCATAAATGCATTTTGGGCTAAATTAAATAGAATGAAAATTAAATAAGCTAAATTTGATTACATATAGATCAAGAAAATCAAAGTTCGGATTTAGTCGAGGGAAAAACAAAGTATTGGACTAGTCGATCCGTTTCGTCGTTTCTGCGATCGAGGTAAGTTAGTATATTAATAATGTTGGAATGCCGGTACCCCCATGGCGCAGCAAAAAAAAAAAATAATTCCGACGATCCAAACCATGAATCCATGTGTGAGGAATGAATCGGGGTGAAATAATAGTTTCGAAATTACCGAAACTTCAATCTGAGTAGATAGCGACGCCTCGACAACAAGAATTCTGATTTACTATCGAACCAAGCCGCAACCTTTTATGATTTCGGCCTCTACGTAATCCACCCATTTTGAAGATGAACGGAAGAAATCTCCAAAACTATTTTTGGAGGTTTCTTTGCTTGACGGCTGCTAGATCACACAAACAAAGTTTTGGTTTCTTTTTTATTTTTAGGGTTTTTTAAAAATAACTCTCTCTATTTCACCTTTTAATAATTGGTATATATATAATGAATCATAATTCATAAAATTTTTATCCAAACATAATAATCATAATTAAAAATAAATAAATATAATAATGTTTTAACCGAAAATTATAATTACATTAATTGTAACAAGGATTTCAGTGAACTATATTTATTTAAATTTATATATGAACGAAATTCATATGTTAATAGAACTATGTTCTCATTATGTGTACAACATCCTTGTACATATAATATGTTCAATATTTGATTGCCCAATTAAATTAATTCTATGTGACAACCAAAACCAATACCCACTATGTTATATTCCGTTCATTTCAACCATAGGGTGTGACCCTGTAGGTTCTTGTAACGTTAGTAGTAATACTAGAATGATTCTAATGTTACAAACAATGAGTGGCATCTAGCAATGCATCATTGCTACCTAAGTTACAAAAGTCATGATTCGACATAACCTTTTGTGATTAACCTTTCATGCATTAATCCTTAAGTCCTTTATCTCTGGAATAGACACAAGTCATGGAATAGTCACACTTTCATAGTCCATCCCGTGTTTCTTGATATCTTGAGTAGACTATGATATACAAATAAGTATGACATCTCATATCAACTTATTTGAGCATGGCCATGTATTTCTAGTCTCACTCAATCAAGTGGCCTAATATATTACTCCCATTATGTAGGAAGGACTTATCCTATATTGATAAACCATATCCCTCTACATAGATTGTGGTATATCCAACATCAGCCTTTATAGAACAACCAGTTACGGTGTACGTTTGACTGTATCAAAATATACAACTCACTATGTTGGGATAATGATGATCTCAAGTCTGAGGATCATATACATATTAATCACTATGAGTAATGTGGAGACAATTACATAATAATCCAAGAAGCATACTCATAGCGGGTCAGTCCAATATGTTGTTCTCTAACACACATATTCATGTATTGATTTTGACGCTCCATATCAATGATAACTATTTATCATCAATCAACTACATGTTAGTCTTAATGCATTATTGTTGTCCTAGTCGACAATAATACTTAACTAAGGATCTTTTAAGAATAATCATATTATTTTCAGGACATTATTATAAAATAGATTATTTGTACACACAGAAAAAAAACTGAAATAATAATGACAACGACTTATATTAATAAACATGGTAAATCAAGTATGTTATTACAACCATCTCATGATTAATCTTTGGGCATAATCTTACAAATAAGCACTTGTATAATTGTGTTTTAAATGCTATATTATTGAATTTAACTATGAATACGATCCTGCAGAAATGTTCGATGAAGATTCGACAATGTGAAATCCCAGTTGAACCTTAAGAATAGATTAGGATACGGATGACATGTCATTAGGGGTTAAGTGATTTGGTGCTGGTCCGTACGTCCTATCGATGGCTGAGTTATCCAGCATGTGTTATGGATTCTCGTCAGCTTGTGTGAGCAGCACCGTGTAGCTACGTCATGACCGTCAGCTTGTGTGAGTAGACCCGTTAATAGCTTGAGAGTGAGCATTATATGAGATATGAGATTGAGATAGTTTTCGCTATATATTGGCACTTAGGGTGCGAGATTCCCGAGTATCCGATAGTATTCCAAACAGTTCAACGGTTATACCGAAGATATGAAATGGTGAGAAATAGAATCGTATCTGTACAGGTATGTATGGAAACTATATGAACATTGAACTTATGAAAGTTGTGAGTTTATGATTGCGTATGTGATTGAATATATGTTATTCCTATGATTTAATGACTTATAGTATATTATGTTCATACTACTTGACTTGTGAATGAATGGTGAGCTTTACTTATTAACTATACAAGCTTACTAAGCTTTATAGCTTACTCTGTTTACTTTTCCATGTTTTATAGTGTTTATCGAAGCTAGCTCGGATTGGGAATCGTCGAAGATTGCATCACACTATCAAGCTTTCACTTTGGTACTTTTGAATTTTTGTTTTGATTATATGGCATGTATAGGAGTTGATCATTTTGGTATATGTAAGTAATAGACTTAGCCATTTGAATTGACATGTAAATGATGAATGATTGTTATGTGTATAGCCATGAGACTTGGTTTATTTTTGGTATACTTAGTGATGTATATATTTGTACAAATAGCCTTTTGTTGTATGGTTGACAATTTCCATTTATATGCTTATTGTGAATTTGCATTATGGATGTCAAATAGTTGAAATTGGAATTTTATATGCTTGTGGTTTTAGGCAAAATTGTACATAATTGAAAGTGACCATTTAGGTGATTTGAAAATGTCAAATTTGTATGAATTGAATGGCTTATTTGAATACTTATGTTTCTTGTGGTTGATAGTATGGATTTAGCTTGAATTGGGCTTGTTTGGCATTGGTTTGAATGCCTATTTATGCCATGTTATATGCCTTTTTGGTTTGGTGTAGGTGAATGCAATTTGGGTGAGACAAATGGCTTGGTAAATAGCCTATTTTTTCCACGCGGACATGTGTCTCAGCCGTGTGTGACACACGGTCAGGTGACACGGCCGTGTGTCCCCCGGTGTTGGTGTTTAATTAGAAATCAAGTCAGTATGGTCCACATGGCCCTATACGCGGGCGTGTTACTTGGCCGTGTGGCATAAGTCAGTATGCCCTACAGGTTTGGCACGGCTTAGCACACGGCCATGCACACGGGCGTGTGAGGCCATTTCGAAGGGCACATGGGCTGCTCACACGGGCGTGTGGTTGGTCGTGTGACCCAATTCAGAGAGTTACACGTGGTCAGACACAGGCTGGGACACGGCCTTGTGATCCCATTTCGAATGTCCACACGGCCTGTAACACTGACTTGTCTTTGGCCGTGTGAGACACACGGCCGGGCCACACGGGTTGTGTCCCCTGTATTTTGTAAAATTTTCTAAGTGTTCCAAAATTTTCTTAAGACATCAGTTTAGTCCTAAACCACTTCTAATGCATGTTTTGGGCCTCGTTGGCTCGTATTAGGGACAATTTGATTAATTTTGAGTGACTTGTATTTTATATTGATAATTACATGAGAAATGTATGTTCAATTATGTAATTAGTCTGGTAATGCTAACCTTATTTCAATAATGAATACGGGTTAGGGGTGTTACATAGGATGTGTGCTTATGCAAAGAAGAACGGTTGTGGCGTATGCATCTCACCAGTTCAAGCTGCATGAAAAGAATTATCCAACTCATGACTTAGAACTAAGAATGGTAGTAGTGGCGCTAAAGATTTGGATACACTACCTTTTTGGGGAGAAGTGTAACTCATTTTTTCAATATTGTTGGAAACAGTGGTTTCGGGACCACAATTGTGACAAAAGACTCCATAGATATATTCAATTAATATTTATGAGTTAAATATAGTATAGTAGTGAATCGTGATTGTAACACCCCAAACTCGGCTTAGAAGTTTAAGCCAAATTTGGAAGGGTTACACTAACATATTGAAAATTCATTTCTTTTCAGAGTTTTAACATTGAAAACCAGAAATTCATTTTAGTTGATTTAGGTGATTTTGTAGTTCTGTATTAGAACTTGACAGATATTGATGAGATTATAAATAAATAAAAAACAAGGCAAGTCCCAGAACAGATTACAAACCCAAAAGATCAAATCATAGTTATACCAGTGCAAAATAATCCGAGCTTCCGTACGCCGTTTGATCCTAAATCAGATGTTTTCCTGAATAGGTAAAGGCAAGACAAAGGGGAAGCTACCAAGCATTGCGTATAACCAAACTCAAATACAATTAAACAGATCATAATATATAAATCATAGTAATGCAAAGGCCTTAATAACAATTATATAACTAGTACGAAACAGAACTAGAGTATCACAAAGATTTCAACAATGGTAGTACAACAAAACTGAACAAAATAAATCAAATAGAATAGAACAGAGCAGAGAAAAATAGAACAGAACAGAATAGAGTAGAACTGAACTGAACTGAGCAGAGCAGAGCAGAACAGAATAGCTAGACAGAGCAAAGTAGAATGGAATAGAGTAGAACTGAACAGAGCTATGCAGAGGATGTATGTTTATGTAGATGTGATATTTTTCAAAGCAGATCAAAACGTAGATTTATCAGAAAATATTCTACCCAACTCCGCTACACACCAAAATAGAGTTCCCCCCTAAAACTTGTCCAACAAAATCACACCACAGATAACTGTGGACAGTGCAACCAGAATTTTACAGTTAAAACTGCCAGATCGGATACATGTGGTCTAGCCACTATATTGCAGTCAAGCTGTCAGAAAAGAATTATGGATAAACCACCAGATAATGCATATCATTAAATTGCTAGAAACTTCCTCTTTTTAGATCATCCCAAATCCGATGCAATATGTCATGACATGCATATACAAAATTAATATGATAAGCATGAAGGTCATGCTATCAAACAATGACCGAATCAATAGGCATGGAAGTCCAAACTTGTAAAACAGATTTATCTGATTTTTCATGAAGTTATATGCATAGTTATAAATTGAAATTAACGCCAATCAATTTACCATATTCGGATATCACATGTTCTCAAGCAACAAAGTCACGTAAAGGCGTACCAACAAACTTAACAGAGTACATATCGTACCTGGATAATTTGCATACACTTGACAATAGCACATTACGTTCTGACAGATCCTACTTACTTAGGTTCAAACATAATAGAAATATGTACAGTCGCAAGTTTTTCATTATCATATGGTCATATATCGAGTTATATAGCCTAATTTAGATAGTATTGACCCTATAGCAGGCTTGCGTTCATTTCGAATAACGCTTGTGGCTCGAGGGAAAAGTTCCAAATATTGCTTCACACGTCCATGTGGTTTTCACAAAGCCTGGAGAACTAGCCTGTGTGACTCCACACAGTCTAGCACAAGGTGCGTCAGCAGGAGCTAACCTTGATGATTGCTCACATCCAGTGGAAAAGGATGATTCTTTGCTACCTCCAAGTAAGTGGTGTAATTTGGGAATATAATCTTATAAAAAGAAATAGATCTTCCATTTAAAGAATCTGATTACCAAATCACTAAGGCAAGTCAAAAATATATACAACACTAATCGCAATATATATTGTTGCACATTTCAAGGAAAAGAAGTAAGCTACTAATGAGACAATGAAATTTGAGATCTACTTTTTAGGCTTCTTTGGTACTTGATGATAGTCCAATCAAAAATGTAGTCAAACTCATAACCTATAACAAAATAGAACCAAAAATTAGTTTGCGATAAACCACATACAAAAGTTTTCATTTATGTCATTCAATCGTCATTTGCATGTGCTCAAATCCCGACACTTGGTCCAAGAAGCCAACTAGCGGGCTTTTTTCTTCCCCATTCAATGGCATATTTTAACCAAGTAATGTCAAAAGGACATCACCCTAGATCACAATCACTTTCTTGAGTTCTTCAATAGCATAGATAAAGCCTCATGCTTTGAAACAATGAGCCACTTTAGAACATAGAAGACATAAAAGAGTGTAGCACAAGCTAATTATGATGACGAACTAACACATGCATTGTAAAATCAATGCGGCTCAAAAACCTCTTTTTAAAGAATTTGAAAAGTAAAATGCATCCAACAATACCTTCACGAGCAAACAAATCACGGAAAAGACGCTTCAAAAATCCATAATCGGGGCGTTGATCAAATGTCAACGAATGGCAATAATGGAAATACGATGCAAATTCCACGGGAAGGGACTTACAAAGAACCTTGATCAACAAAATTAAAAGGAAAAAGCGAAGCCATGTTAACCAAATCATACTAGAATCACAATATAGAGGCTGAAAGATACAAAAGCATAGACACACCTCGATTGGAGTGGACACCTTCTTCTCACATATTTTATCATATTTCTACTTCTTTGTGTGACTTTCAAACCTTGCCATGGAAGGCTATATCATGAAAATTTTGGTCGACTTTATACACAAACAAATACCAAAGTATTGCCTTAGAATCTTGAAAATAAGAGGTCATCTACCTTCCTCTAAGAAAATATAGAAGTACATAGCCAAGAGTATGCCCAAAGATCAATCATGAGATGGTTGTAATAACATACTTGATTTACCATGTTTATTAATATAAAGCGTTGTCATTATTATTTCAGTTTTTCTTTACGTGTGTATAAATAAACTGTTTTATAATAATGTCACGAGAATAATATGATTATTCTTAAAAGATCCTTAGTCGAGTTTTATTGTTGACTAGGACAACAATAATGCATTAAGACTAACATGTAGTTGATTGATGATAAAGAGTTGTCATTGATATGGAGTGTCAAAATCAATGCATTAATATGTGTGTTAGAGAACAACATATTGGATTGACCCGCTATGAGTATGTTTCTTGGATTATTATGTAATTGTCACAACATTACTCATAGTGATTAATATGTACATGATCCTCAGACTTGAGATCATTATTATCCCAACATCGTGAGTTGTATATTTTGATACTGATCAGGGACGCATTAATCGTAACGAGTTGTTCTATAAAGGTGATGTTGGATATACCACAATCTATGTAGAGGATATGGTTGATCAATAAAGGATAAGTCCTCCTACATAATAGGAGTAATATCTCGTGCCACTTGATTGAATAAGACTAGAAATGCATGGCCATGCTCAAATAATTTGATATGAGATGTCATACTAATTTGTATATCATAGTCTACTCAAGATATCAAGAAACATGGGATGGACTATGCAAGTGTGACTATCCCATGACTTGTATCCGTTCTAGAGATAAAGGACTTAAGGATTAATGCATGAAAGGTTAATCACGAATGGTTATGTCGAATCATGACTTCTTGTAACTTAGGTAGCAATGATGCATTGCTAGATGCCACTCATTATGCGTGACAATAGAATCGTTCTAGTATTCTTCGCTAACGTTGCAAGAACCTCTGTGGTCACACCGTATGGTTGAAATGAGCGGAATAAAATATAGTTGGTATTGTGTTTGGTTGTCACATGAATTAAATTAATTAAAGAATTAATTTAATTGGGCAATCAAATATTGAACATATTATATGTACAAGGATGTTGTACACATAATGATAACATAATTTTATTAATATATGAATTTGATTCATATATAAATTTAAATAAATATAGTTTACCGAAATCCTTATTATAATTAATGTAATTATAATTTCCGGTTAAAAACTTTATTGTATTTATTTAATCTTGTAATACATTCAAGAGATACCAATTATAAAAGGCCCAATTAAGAGGATACCTATTATAAAAGGCCAAATGAGAAAGGCACCCATTATAAAAGGTATTAAAAGGAGACAAAGCTGAAATAAAAAAAACCCTAAGTGATTGCTTGTTAGGTGTAGCGGTAGTCAAGCAAATAAACCTCAAAATAGTTTTGGAGATTTCTTAGATTCATAGTCAAACAAGGTGGATCACGTAGAGGCCGACATCGGAAAAGGTTGTGGCTTGATTCGACAGTAGATCAAAACTCTTGTTGCCAAGGCATCGCTGTCTACTCAGATTAAAGTTTTGGTAATTTCGAAACCTTTATTTCACCCCGATTCGTTCCTCACACATGGATTCCTGATTTGGATCGCCGGATCTAATCTTATTCTGCTACGTCATGGGGTTCCGGCGTTCCAACACTTAATTGATTCTAGGCATGGGTGATTAGCTTGCTTCGGTGGTCATAACTAATCCCTATTTCGGGTTTCAACTCAATCTCTCTCGATCTTCCACTAAATTAATGAATCGAAAAGAACTACTTATCTCTCGACCTCACAGTCCAGATCAATTTAGGGTTAAGGTGTTCACTGATAGGCCATTCCAATTTTTGATTAATTCCCACCTAAATAACTTCCTAGGGTCGTCAAGCCTAGGGTTTAAGTTCTTCCTCTCCCAAATAGCTGATTCGTTAAGAGAACCTTACATAGTAATCAGTTAATCACACCTCCACTCACTAATCCCCCATAAGAGGATTAGTTCCTCATGGATCTCATGAACACAATAAAGTTGAATATAAGGATAAACATAAATAACAAATCAAGAGTAAAGTTTAGAGAATCTTGTTTGTTTTTGATAGATGAAGCACAAAAAATCCACTAACATTTGATCACATTTACAAACCACATTCTCCGAAGAATACAAAAAGAAAAGAACTAAAAATAAACCTCAAATAATCATCTTTTGCATTCTTGTCAACTTGAAGAATTATGTAATAATTTGGACCTATCTTTAATCATAAAATTACGTGTAGAATTTATCTTCATCCAATTTGTTTGCAATTTATTTAGAAAATTATGTCAATTTTCTGAGTTTTTGATTTTTGTAACTTGAATTTTAGATTTTTTTTTGCAATATTTTAATTTTGTATATACATATATTTTGATTATTTATAAATTCTTTTATATTTTAAAATTTTTAAAATCTTTTATTTTCTTTCTAAAATTTTAAATATTTTTATAAAAAAATAGATTATGATATCATCAATGTCACGTGTCAAAAACCTAGAGTGTCATTTGTCCTATATTTAATGCTATTACAAAAAAAAAAATAAAAAATACTACCAAAACCATGACGAGATAAAATGCCAAGTACCAACTTGGGACAAAAAAAAGTCATAAGTACCAACTTGGGAGAATGTGTCAAGTTTGGGGGGCTAAATGTATATTTGAGCCTTATAATTATAATTAAATATAAACATATATAATGTTATTTATAATTTATATTTTGTACTTTTTCATAATATATAATTTATATTCAATTATATATGTTTGAGGATCAAATTGATAGAATGTGTAAGTATTGAGGACTAAATTTATTATTATACTAGTTAGAAAAAAGCCACATCATTACTTATGTTAACCATGTAACTGAAATACAAATGATGTAAAACATTAGTGATTAAATTAAAATTTTTTATACTTGGGTAATCAAAATAGAAACACGTTAATAGTTGAGTGACTAATTCTATAATTTACCAAAAATAATATATTATTTAATGTTTATAACATAAATATGTTAAAATTGACTGTGCCTCTAATATTTAACTGAATGTTGGTATCTTTTTGTATTGCAATATTAATTTTTGGCTTAATATTATAAAAAGCTCTCAAATTTTTCTTAAAACAAAGTAATTAAGCCTTCCTCTTTTTTTTTTTTTTGGCACTCAATTGAGCACTTGAACTTTCAAAATATATAAAAAAATGCTCTCAAACTTCTTCAAAAAAAAAAAAAATTAAGCCCCTACTTTTTTTTTCACTCAATTGGATACTTGAACTTTCAAAATGCATGAAAAAGACCCTCCAAATTTTCAAAAAAAAAAAAATAAATTAAGCTCCTACTCTTATTAAAAATTAGAAAAAAAATAAATTTTAATAAAATTTTAAAAATGATTAAAAATTAGAATTTTTTTAAAAAAACGTAAAAATGTAAAATTGTAAAATTTTATAAAAATCATAAAAAAAATTAACGACGCCTAATTTTTTTTTCCAATTAAAGTGATCGCGTGTCGCAACACAGTGTGGCATATGGCGAAAAATGATAAAAAAAAAAAAGATAAAACCCAATAAAAGTTATAGAAAAATTATAAAATGCTTCTTTTGATACGATAATTTTTATAATTTTTTTTACAAAATTTATATTTCTTTACATTTTGTATAATTTTCTTACGACTTTATAAATTTTTTTATATTTCTATATTTTTTATAATTTTTTATGATTTTTTATATATTTTTTACAATGTTTATATTTTTCTAATTTGTATAGATTTTTAATACTTGAACTTTTTATTAAAATTTAATAACATTTATAGCTTTTATTGATTTTAATTTTTTATATTTTTTTCTAATTTTTAGTAAAAGTAGGGGCTTATTTACCTTTTTAAAAAAATTTGAGGATTTTTTTGATGCATTTTGAAAGTTTAAGTACTCAATTAGTGCAAAAAAATAGGGGTTTAATTGATTTTTTTTTTTTAAATGTTTGAGGCCTTTTTGATGCATTTTAAAAGTTAATATATCCAAATAAGTAAAAAAAAAAAATAGGAACTTAATTATTCTTTTCTTTATATTTGAGGGTTTTTTTGAACTTTTGAACTTTAATTTTTTAAATATAATGTGAAAGCAAAAGACAAAATTAAGGAATAATTACCGTTTCAAATTAATGGTACTTGCTGAATCGGCCAATGGCGTGGCTATAAAAGGGTAATGGGCGAAGGGTGTGTTACAACTCAACAACCTTATCTCGTTAATCCCATAAAGCAACAGCAAGAAACAAACTCTGAATTAGAACAGAACTAGAACAAGAAGAAAAAGATTGGAAGACATGTCTGCTCCCACTTCTTTGGCTACAAATGTTTTTGGGTTCGGAAGCTACACCACTATGCTTCAGAAGGTGGAGTCAGTTACCACTTCTTCAATGCCTGTTCCACCCCCAAAGTCACTTCTAATTGCCACACCTTCTGAAGCAGGAGAATTCCCACTACTCATTTTCCTCCATGGTTACCTTCTTTACAACTCTTTCTACTCTCAGCTTCTCCAGCATGTTGCTTCCCATGGCTTCATTGTTATTGCTCCTCAGGTATATATAGGCCTAAACGCTAATCTGTTTCCTTAATCTTTACTCCCGTGCTTAAGGATAGAATTATCATCATGCAAATTTTCTTTCAATTCACATAGTTTTTGGAAGAAAATTATGATTGTTTTAGTCTTCCTACTGATAATCAAGTCCTTTTCTGCAATTGGGGAAAGTACCTCAATCTTTGACAGCCATGAGGCAATTGACCACGGTGGAAGTTAAAGAAATTTTATATACCATTCATCCCCCTACATAGAGATTGTGCTTTAAAGATCCATCGCTTTTCCTTGTCAAATTTCTTTGAAGTTGCTACAAACTATTGTCAAACAAGCTAGTTTGAAAATCATCACGCGTTGGTAGCGCCTTGATCTTTTAACTTAGCCAGTAAGGAAAACCAAGCTAGTGTGAAAAGCTTGAGCTGTCTTATTGTGGCAGCAACATTAGTGTCACTGATGGTAGATGTGAGCCTCTGGGCTAATTCATGTGATTCCGCTTTGTCTCCTAGCTATTCCCCAACAGATTAATTCACAAACAAGCTAATTATTTTGTTTTTCTTACTGTTGAGTTTGTTTCTGATATTTTTAATTGCTTGAATGGAAAAAAGTGTATCCTAAAACTGGTGCTTTATTTCCCTTCTCGTTCGATATAGGCTTTTGTGTCATCTACTGTCTATTTTGCTAGGCCAATTAGAAAGCAGGCACGAAAACAACAATCTAATGACTTTCCGTTGCTACTTAATTGATATCACAACAGTTGTACATCGTGGCTGGACCAGATACAACAGATGAGATTAAGTCAACAGCTGCAATCACCAATTGGTTATCCAAAGGGGTACTCCAAGGGTTGCTTCCACCATATGTTAAGCCAAACTTAAGCAAGCTTGCACTTGCCGGCCACAGTCGAGGAGGCAAAGTTGCTTTCGCCCTAGCTCTGCAGAAAACAATGACTACATTAAAGTTTTCAACCTTAATAGGCATAGACCCCGTCGATGGAATGGACAAAGGGAAACAAACGCCACCGCCGGTACTCACCTACATTCCTCATTCATTCGATCTTGATATGGCAGTGATGGTAATCGGTTCGGGTCTTGGTGAAGTGAAAAGAAATCCTTTGTTCCCTCCTTGCGCTCCCAAGGGAGTTAACCATGAAGATTTCTTCAAAGAATGTCGAAAACCGGCTTGTCATATTGTTGCCAAGGACTATGGTCATCTTGACATGTTGGATGATGAGACTAACGGATTCAGAGGACGTTCATCATATTGTTTGTGCAAAAATGGGGAGGCTAGGGAGCCCATGAGGAGGTTTGTTGGAGGAGTTGTTGTTGCCTCCATGAAAGCTTATCTTAATGGAGATAACACAGACTTGATTGCTATAAAAGATGGGCATGAAGCTGCACCGGTGGAGCTTAAAACGATTGAATTTCTTGTTTAAAGATTATATAAATAGATAGATACACGCAAGTATATTGGAAGCTTCAGGATTTAAACATTCTAGAAAGCTTATCAAGATTTAAACGAGGTGTGCCAACATGATTTTTATCTTCCATGTATGCTACTTACCCTTTGATGACAAACAACATATGGTCAAAAACTCAATCTTTTCTTTCTAACATCAATTTGTGATGCATCTGAAACTCCAGTGTTGTCAATTTCATGTTGCTAAGATGATTAAGGGTATGTTTATTGGATGTTTAAGTTCATTTCTTTACCGGCATCAAAACTCTAATATCTACTAACTAGTAATGCCACTTCGATAAAATATGGTAATTTAATTTAATAATTTTTACTGAAATACAGTTAATTCTTTAATATACTGTATTAATGTAATGTTATAGATTTAAATCCAAAATATAAATAAAATATAAGAAAATGAATAGTTATAAGCTTTCTCTATTTGAATATATAATTCTACCTGAATTGTGAATATTATAATATTTTATTAATTAAAATTGATCTATATAAGTTGATATTAACTTAGAATTCATTTTTTAAATTAGATATTAAAATGTGAATAATATTTATAATGAGATAATATTTAATGCACTATCAATTCATAACTTTTAGTGAATCACATCATATCACCTCATTAATAAACAAAATTAATATATATATATATATATATATATATATTAAAAGAGTTATAAATAAATATGAATAAGTTTGTTAAATTGTAATTAAAAAATAATTCTAGTTAGTATCTCCTCAATATTCCATTTTGTGGACAAAAAATTATCGATAAAAATTTCTTGGTTTAGGTTTTCTAAAATCTTGGAAGAAATTACTATTGAACCAAGGAATTTTTTTCTTTTAGTTGTTTATCACTATTGGTCCAATTCAATTTTCAGGTATGATTTCTTACTCAGTTATAATTATGGATTTTGTAGGATTGTTAATTAGTGAAATATTGAAAAGAAAACTTCTCTAGAATCTTGAAATAAAAAACTTATACGGAATAGCGTCTCTTTCTCATGTTTTTCTTATAATTCAATTTTGTTGCAAATTTTAATTCAAAATTATTTTACCCAAATATATAAACTCAATTTTTAATAGGTATTATGGGAAATTTTAGGGATTGTTTTAAACTCTTGCGAGTTTATCGTATGTGTTTTTTTCTTTAATAGCAAAGATGATCCCGTTGTTGTTTCGAATCACCAAAAGGTTGAGGAGGAAGAGACTACTCGTAGAGGTGGATGTGGAAAGAATTGTGTTTGAAGCTATTGCATTCGAAGTATTTATTATTTTTTCCTTGAAAACCTTGCTTCAAAATGTTTTACCTCTACGAACTAAATTGTGCTAAAATCCAAAATTTTCCACTTCAAAGGGAGCAACGTGGCTAATTTCAGGCGAGCCCCATAAGAATAAGCAGACATAAATGTAAACAACAGCAATGGCAAGCACTGAATGAACATAAAGACATTGAAGCAAAGCTTTTGAACTTGGAAACCTATTGCTAAACTTTGTTCCTACATTGCACGCTTGTTAAGAACGGAAATAGTCATGCATTTTGATTATTGATGGGTTTTTAGCTCAACTATTAGTTCTTAAATTTCAAGGTCAACATTTTTGGAGATGTGAGATATTTTAGTTTAATTCCTTATATCAATGTCCCTTCTACTAATGACTGACCTAGAATATTTTTTTTCTCAAACCTGGTTAAGTATTAATCTAAGATTTTGAAGTCATATAGATGTTTTTATGGTCAAAATACTGAAATTTTGATATAATTATAAAGTTTTAATTGTCAAAAAGAAAATATACGTGTTTTTGTTTATTAAGGATGCACATTGCTAGGAGATGCAATAGTTGCAGCCCTTGGTGATGATGAATATGGTTTGATTTTGTTTGAGTGGAAAAAATTTAGATCATTATGCTACCATGTTTCATGTTTAGGCGAGTCTTTAGTTAGGTCATTTTGTGGCTTTCTTTTCATGACAATAGTTGTATATTTTTTTTTCTTTTATTTTTAATAAGTATTTATTTGGTTAAGAAAAAAATGCATAATGTGATACGCCTACAGAAGTTGAAGGTGAAGCCTGTGCCGGAGCTGCCACTGTGAGATAATCCAAGCCAAAATCTAACAAATTTATGTTGAATTTCTTTGCATATTTCCTCAAGTCTTTGTTTTTTTTTTTTTTTTTTTTTTTACTGTTGCGTGAGTTTCTTACCTGTAATTGAATTTCTTGACTTGATTAGAATATCAATTTCTCTTTCTTTTTAAAAAAAAAAAAAATCATTTTTAAGCTGGGTAAAAGCTTTCTTTACTGACACGGTTACTCATTAATTCAACTTATATTAGGCGCATAGCTAATTCAATATTTCACAGTAGTATGTATACAATTGGTTTTCGATGTTCTTGGATCAAATTAATATAATTTTCAGTGTTCTTGATGAAAAATCTTAGCATAAATGATTGTGTCTGAATAAAGTTTCAAAGAAAATGAATAAATATGTCACATAATAGTTAAGATACGACAAATAAGTTCAGTTCGATAAAATAATTTCAATAAGTTCAATGGGTCAAAAATGAAATAACAATCCAAATAGGTTACAACACCACAGTTCCTTGAAATCTACATGTTCAACCTGGTCAAAAATGAAATAACAATCCAAATAGGTTACAACACCACAGTTCCTTGAAATCTACACGTTCAACCTTGCTTGGAACTTTTAATTAGTTTCAATCGACAATTGTTTCAAGTATGTTATTAAATTCTATAAAAGTAGATTAAAATATATTAATCATGAATATTTATAACAATAACATATAAATCAATTTTAATATTTTATCAATATTTACAATATAAATTGCGTAAAAGAAAAAAATTACCCTAAAATTAGTTGGATGAGACTCTAAAGACAAAATTCCTTTACTTTGAGCCAAATATGAATCATATATAAACAAAAATATTTCAAGTCACCCCGGCAATAAGATTGACATTAAAAAAATTAAAATTAGAAAAAAAAGAAGAAGCATTTTTTAACAAAATTAAAAAATAAAAACAATTGAGTGGAATATTTAAATATTGTTATAAAATAACAAGAAATGAAGAGAATAAAGAATAAAGAACATATGAAACCAATAGAGAATGTACTTTATTGATAAAAGGGATGATTACAATGCTTGATCAGAGTCTCTATTTATAGGCATAAGAAGCATAAAAGAAGTAGAGATCTAATTCTAATAACTATTAGAATTTAAAGTACATTAAAACTTTATCTTGATCATGATGGACATCCACTTAATTAGATATTAATAACACTCCCCTTGGATGTCTATTGGTAGATATGTGCCTCGTTAAAATCTTATTAGGAAAAATCATGTGGGATAAAAACCTAATGAAGGAAAAAGAGTACACAATCTATAATACGCATAATATGCGGCCTCATTAAAAACCTTACCAAGATAATCCAATGAGACAAAACCTCGGTAAAGGGAAAAATAGTACAACGCGTATTTACTCCCCTTCATGAAAACATCACATACTTTCTCATATTTTACGTATTCAATCTTTAATACTAGTTTTTCAAATGACTATTTGAATGTATTTGCTAAGCATTTATATTACCATTCCTTTAAAATTCATGAGTGAAGGAAATTTGGGGAAATATATTTTGATCTCTTCAGGAGATTGAACAATAATCATAACAAACTTTAATCATGATTCTTTTATAAAAACACAAATAGGTATTTTGGATCATTTTATAATCCTCCTTCAACTACTATTCACTAAGTCAAATTTATCACATATGTTCAAATTATTTCAATTCATATAAATGAACAATTTCTCAAGAATTTCAATATGGTTTTAGCATCCTAAATCCTTCAAGGATTTTAATATAAACTTTACTATATTGTGATTCATAAAAGATTGTAACAATAACCATTCGATGCAAATTAAATATTTTATAAATTGTTAATTTAATAATATATCTAAAGGTTATTGCATCCACCACAAAAGAATATTATATCTTTTCATAATCAATGTCAGGACTTAGCGAAAAACTTCATATTTTTATTTCGCTTTTGCAAAACTACTTCAATTGCACCATTACTGGCTTTATACCTTTAGATATTTGGACTATTGGTCCAAAAACTCCACGAATTTAATTTTACTTGAGTTGCGTCTTTCTATTTTGATCAATTTATTCCATATATTTCTTAATAGATTTATTCAAGATCCTCCTTTTATATCATTATTTCAATAATAATATTGTATGCAAAATCATTGTTGACCACTTTTAGTATTTGGTTCCACATTTTCTCGAATTGACATAACTTATTGAGATCTCTTTTTTTCATTATTTTAAAATTCAGTTTAAGGTACCTGAATCTCTTCTGAAGTTTTACTTATTAGTTATGTCTTGGGTCTCTTTTGGAGCACCCGCCTCCACTATATAACCATCTAGAAGAATTCTCATATTTGGAATTAAGCAATCTATTATTTATTCTAATTGATTATCCTATTGGGACTTTGATTCAAATGAAAATATCAGATGGTATATAACACTTGGTTGTTCTCATTAAGTTTGTAAATACATCTAACAGTTAACTTGTAATGAGTTATGTAACACCTCTTACCCATATTCACGCGAGGAGAGCAGTAGAGCGTTACAGATTTCTATACACAAGCAATTATACAAAACTGAGGCATGACTTTCCGCTCAAAATTAAAACTTTTCATATCACCTCTTAAACAAGCCTACGAGGCCTAAATCATACTTTAGGAACGGTTCGGGATCAAATCAAACTCTTTAAAAGATCTCTAGAAAGACTCAGAAAATTTTCATCAAACAGCCCACACGCCTGTGTGGAGAAAAGGACACACCCGTTTGGAACTTCACATGCCCGTGTTCCACACCCGTGTGGATTTATTTCTCATTTAGAACCTACAGGGGTTTCCACGCCGTGTGAAAACCCCTGTAGGTTCGAAATGAGAAATAAATCTACACGGGTGTGGAACATGGGCATGTGAAGTTCCACACGGGCGTGTGGACTGTTTGATGAAAATTTTCTATGTCTTTCTAAATATTTTTTAAAAAGTTCGATTTGATCCCGATCCGTTCCTAAAGTATGATTTAGGCCTTATAGGCTTGTTTAAGAGGTGATATGAAAAGTTTTAATTTTAAGCAGAAAGTCATGCCTCGGTTTTGTATAATTGCTTGTGTATAAGTCTGGTAACGCCTCGTACCCTGTTCCGGCACTGAATACGGGTAAGGGGTGTTACATTTAGTGGTATCAGAGTTATGGCTTAGTCAGTTCTTAGACTACCGTATCGTGTGTGAGAGTCTAGCTATACATGCCATAAATATATATTGATAGTGTGGTGACTCCTAACAATTGTAAACTGTGTTTTTATATAGTAACCAAGCTGCTACTGATGATGCTACTCGTAATGCGCCGGCTCCCGCGCAAAAGACCGTGCCAGTAGAGAGTAGACCCAAGACCTTAGGTCAAGGAGAAGAGGCTTAGAAAGCCTTTCTTCACATGATGAGTAACTGGTATACTTAGTTTGTACGAGCAAATCCTAATGCTCAACCCCCTTCACCCCCTCCTATACCTCAGTCAATCTCCGTGGCTCCTCAAGGTATAGATTTGGTAAGAATGACTAAATCCCTGGTCGATAAGATTTGAAAGTAAGGGGCCGAGGAATTTAGAGCCAATATAGATGATGACCCTGAGAAAGCAGAGTTTTGGCTCAAGAATTCTATGAGGGTGTTTGATGAACTTTCTTGTACACCCGATGAAAGCTTAAAATGTGATGTGTCATTAATGGGAGACTCGACATACCGCCGGTGGAAAATGCTGACATCTGTAGTACCTAGGGCGAGAGTGACATGGGACTTCTTCTTAGAAGAGTTTCGAAAGAAGTTCATAAGTCAGCGATTTATTGATCAGAAACGGAAGGAGTTCCTAGAATTGAAGCAAGGTAAAGTGTCTATGGCAGAGTATGAGCGCAAATTTGTCAAACTCAGTAAGTACGCTCTAGAGTGTGTGTCTACTGAAGCTATTATGTGTAAAAGATTCTAAGATGGGATAAACGAGGATATTAGATTGCTAGTTGGAATCTTGGAGTTGAAAGAATTCGTGGTGTTGGTCGATAGAGCTTACAAAGCTGAAGAGTTGAATAAGGAAAAGAGAAAAGCTATGATTGAAGCCCGAGATACAAGAAAGAGGCTGATGAGTAAGTCGTTCCAAACTCAATCAAAGAGGTCCAAAAAAATAAACCCTCGAACGACCGCTTCAGCTGGGCATTCACATCGAGACCGTGGTAATACATATTCGGGCTCTAAAGTTCAAGCCACCACGATGGAAAGTGTAGGCAATACGAAGTCAAATAAACCAGAGTGTCCAAATTGTGGTAGACAACATACTGGGGAATGTTGGGGAAATAATCATGGTTGCTACAAGTGTAACGCCTCAAATTTTGGGCCTAGAAGAATTGGGCCTTGGGCTTGGGGGCGCCTAAAATTCTTGAGAGCAAGAAAACGGCACAAATGCATGTTAGTATTGCTGGGTTTGTAATATTGGAGTGTTTGGGGTATTGGAGAAGTCCTGAGTTCAAACTTGGGCTTTAGCAAAAATTTTGGTTTTAGGTGAATTAAACCCTGGATGTTGGTATGTAGACCTAAGGAACAATTAAGATTAAGTTGTGGCACAAGAGGAGCTTGTGGCTTAGTGGCAAGTGGCGTATGTAGTGAAGCTTGTGGTCTGAGGTTCAAGTCTCTTGAGGAGCAAATGAGGTTTTATTTTACAGCATGGATGGCAAGAGTTTGTGATGGATTCAAACTCTTTGGAGTGGTTGTGGACTTGGTAAAAGGGGGAGAGTACCATGTGGTTTGGATGATGGTTGTTATGGATATGGAGGAGATTTTGGTGGAGAAAATTGTGGATTTGATAAAGGGTGGAGTTGGCTGAATTTAGGAGTCTATAGGTGCCTATTCGGTTTTGACTTAGTGTCGTTTTGGTAAGGGGAAAACATAGGAATTCGGCTAGGTGGGTTCTCTTTTCATTTTTGGTCATTTTCTTTATTTTTGAATTTTTGAGTTCCTAATCTCCTTTCCTCTCTTTTCCCTTTAGTGCAAAAATTGCAAGTAACCATTTGAGATTCTATTGTTCGACAACTATTGTTTTGCCCAAGTCTCTTTCTTTCTTTCCTGTTTCAATCCCTACCGAATCACTCAATTGTGAGTTGTCTCTCCTACCTTTCCTTGTTTGGCCGAATAGTGTTAGGACCCTACCTTGTTTTCTTTCAAATTTTCTCCTAAGCCGAACCTCTCCTTTTTCTGCAATCAATTGGTACTGAGAGGTAAGTATTGTTGGGCCGAATATTTCATGACTTATGGATTGGACTTAAAGCCATATTCCCATAAGAAATTTTTGTTAGTAGCTTTTGTGATATTACAGATATTTGACTAAGGAAGGTAACCGATTGTGGTCAGTGGATTTAGGAGATTCAAGGACTCTTATTCAAGCTAGGAGAGGAAGGTTTACTTTCTCGGTTTAGTAATGGAATGTAATTAACCTTAAATGATGTTTGGCTAACAAAGTGTTTTTGGATTATAGGTTCGGCGCGAGTGGGTTAAATGCACGTTCGTAAACAAGGTGTGTACACACACACCACTCAAACAGTAGATCGACAAATGCCGAAAAGCCGAAGTACCGACGAATGATGCCACACGAGCTTGCGATTGCACGTGTGGTGGACCGAACCCATGAATATGGGCGTAAGATGGTTGAGGCCACCATGAGCATTCTCATGGGCTTTGGTCGTTTTTGGGGCCAAATGGACCGGAATGGGCCCAATGGGCCCGTGGGCCCTACGCGAGTAATTTTGTGGATAGATAGGAAATAATGAGCCAGCCATGGCGATCACATGGCCAAAGGTAGTTTTGGCCTAAATAGGCCACATGAGCGTGTGGTCCCACTTGGGCCGAATATTGGGCTTTGGGCCTAAATACTCTGTTTTGATCATATATGTTGCCTGTGTCGCTCGAGGCGACTGTAGACCTTTGGGAAGGTTTTTAAAATTACCAAAATACCCTCAGTTTGCAAAATTACCGAAATACCCTCGGTTTGCAAAATTATCGAAATACCCTTGGTTTGTAAAATTATCGAAATACCCCTATAGGATAGAATTACCGAAATATCCCTGTAGAGTAGAATTATCGAAATACCCCTGAAGGGTAGGATTACCGAAATACCCCTATAGGGTAAAATGACTGTTTTGCCCCCGTGGGTAAATGATTGTTTAATGCTATGTTTTGACTGACTTGAGTTATGATTTGTCTGTCTTTCTAGAGTATGCCTTATGGTTTATATATATGTGCTTTGCATACATGACATACTACATGGGATTGGGATTTTGGAATTGGAGGAAGTGATTGATCTTTTAGGGTTGCACAGGTCGCCCGAGATGACTGTGGACCCATCGTGTAACAGTTCGATTTATACCCTAGTCGAAACAGTGGTTTTGAGACCACAAATTCAAGTTCGTATAATATTTTAATATTATATTCTATGCCGTTGATATGTGGTTTAACATGTGTTAAATTTCTGTAAGTTAATTTGTCCGTCTGTGTGTTTAATTTGACAAAAGGATGAAATTGCATTAAATGTGAAAGTTGTTTGCTATTTTCTAAAGCATTTAAGTGTTGTGGCTTTGTAAAGCTGAAGGCCTTAAATGGAAATTAAGCCATTATCATGTTAGTGGATGGCTAAGGTCATGAATAACCTTGATATTATGTGTTTTGTATATTATTATTAAAGGTCATTTTTGTACATCAATTATTAAGTTTATTTTAGTAAAATAAGGCATGAAAATGGGTTTTTGTTCATCCATTCTTCCACCGAGAAACACAAACAAAAATAGGAAAGAAAGGCTTTGTTATATTTGGCCATTTGAAAGCTAAATTCAAGGTATGTTTTCGATTAGTTTTCGATAATTTTTACGTTTTTGCAATCGTTGCTTTGAGAGCTATCAAACCCATTTCTTAATTTGATGAATTGCTGATGTTTGTGTGAGATGCCATTGTTGATATGTTGAGCTTTGTGATGTTTTATGTGGCTCAATGAAAGATTTAAGCTTGATGAACATGTTTTGTTCTTGATGTGTTGATGAATTTAGCTAAATAGGGTTAAATTGTGAAAATAGCAAATTGAGGGACTAATTTGTGGATTTGATGAAAAATGTGGGCTTGTATGTGATGTTTATACATTCGGCTAGGCTTGGTTGTATATTGATTTTGTGAATTTGATGTTTTGAGAAAAATGGACTAAATTGATAAAGTGTGCAAATATGAGGGTTAATATGCAAATAGCCCTAAATGTGTGTCCTTGGATTGAATTGAATGAATCAGTGAATAAAAGGGTTAATTTTGAATATGTTTAGATCAAGAACCGAGGAAAACGGACTCAGATCGTCAGAAAGCGAAAAAAATCGAGTAGTCTTTTTCATTCCTATATATCGAATCCGAGGTAAGTCATTATGCAAATAAATGTATATGTATGCAATTGTAAATGTTCATATGATTAATGATGATAATAAATGCTTATGAGAGGTTATGCATTTGAATTCCAAGATAAGTTCGAAATAGTGATTAAGTCTGAGAAGCCCCTTACGAACCTAGGAATAGATAGGATTGACTAAGTCACGACATAGACATCTGTTCTGTTGTTATCATGTAAGACCACGTCTGGGACGTTGGCGTTGATTTGAGACTCGTGTAAGACCCTGTCTGGGACAGTGGCATCGATATCTGATTATGTGTAAGACCACATCTGGGATGTTGGCATCAATATAAGCTTTACGTATAAGACCACGTCTGGGACGTTGGCATTGTAATGATCCTTACGTACTTTTGAGTATCCTACTGAATTCCTTATGGTTCAATGAGTAAGTCTGAGATATGAATGGTGAATCCGAGCTTTGATAGATTAAGTAAATGAATGTCTGATTCAGGTACATTGATTATACACTAATTGTGTATACAAGGTAAGTATCTATGTGATCTTACTATGATGTTATGTATATGGAATGGATGATACCATATGTAAATTCTTGACTAGGTGAACTCTATGCATATTTGGTAAGCTATGATCAAGCATATGAGCTTGAGAAAGAATGGGGTGATTTTGGCATGAGAATCATATTGGTCATCATATTTAATTGGTTATGTATAATAAATGTTAAGTTTATTTGTATATGACTTACTAAGCTTTTAGAAAGCTTACTCTGTGTATATTTTCTTTATTTTTTTTAGGTCGTCAAAGCTACTGAAGGCTCGGGACCGTCACAGATCGTCATCACACTACTAAACTTGTTTTGGTATGTAACACCCCTAACCCGTATCCGTCGCCGGATTAGGTTACGAGGCATTACCTATCATAACATAACCCCAAACAAACATTTACAAATAATTAATTTATGCACCTATCATTTATTATATCAAAAAAAGAAATCAACTAACATGCATTAAAACTAAACTACTTATTTAATTATATACAACAAGATCGAATTATATAAACATGTATATTAATTTCATGCATAATATTCACTATTCATATGGTCTTAACAAATGCCTAATAAGTAATAATGAACTTCCATAGCATCCTTTAAACATTAATATATAAATCCCCAAATCATATATCCCAATTCATGTAAAAGGCATTTTTATTTATCAAATAACAAAAGACTCAATTCATTAGGTCATCGAAGCTCTATCATTTGAATATGTACATGCTATAATCATTTTACTAAAACGAATTATCCATTATCAAACCAAATATACATATACCAAGACCTTATTTCACACATTCATTCTTATAACATGACCGATTGACACAACTAAAATATATATATACCTTATATCACCATTCTTATTTATCATGAAACCTATTTGTCAAATTATACTAAGGTCACCGCTACAATTTTACCACTAGTGTGTAACTTAATAATCAATCATCCATATAACCAAGCATCAATCACATACACATCATGAAACATATCTTCATCATAACATAATAACATGATCGAATTCACATAAGCCCAAAATATCATGTCTTAGCCATTTTTGCATGGCATGCATAAATACACAAATATATACACATCATTTGCAATATCTCCAAAAGTAACATAGCCTATACATTCATTTTGAATAAATTCATTAATTAATAAATACATCTCGTCCTATAATCTTGTAAAGTAAGAGTAACTTACCTCGTTAATACCATGTTACCCAAGGTATCATGCATCATTTTCATAAGTAATATTTCTCAATATCTCCATTCATTAGTCGATGTTCGGGTGGATCCGTAACTCCGCACACTTAGTGCAAATTATGCAACGTATCGCACACCTAGTGCCGTTGCTTGAAAAAGGGCACATACAATGTCGTACATTAGTAATGTATCACACACACAGTGCCATTACTATTTTATCCACACACACAGTGCCATTCCCTAGTAATGTATCGCACACATAGTGCCATTACTAGTTTATCCGCACACACAGTGCCATACAACCGATTCCACACACACAGTGCTTGGTGTAATAAATCGCACACACAGTGCTCATTAACTAATCTTGTCTTCTTGAACACATTATACACAAATATAAATATCCACATTTTGTACACATGTCATACTCATATACCTATTTTCAAGTCAAACCCTTCTTTCTATGTCTATTCATCACATTCGGCCACATTCATATAAACACATAAATAATTATTCAATCACACCATCACATATTTCAAGGTCCACATTTAATTACTACTCATTCCATAATTATATAACCACCCCAAATATATCAAGTTTCATAGATAGATCAATTGCACAATCAGCTAGTATATATATAATCTCATTCCATACCATGTTTGGCTAAATTGGATTTTAGTATGCTTATTTTTTTTTACTACTCAAGAGGTATACACATATACATGTACATAATTAACCTCATTCGGCTAACACACTTTAGGATTCCATATCTCATTCGGCAATTTGAAAGATATCAAATCTATTAATTTATTTAAAATGTATACATTACATTATAAAAACCATTTGAATAATTCCAATTGCTTAAACACTTTACCTCAAAATTTGACGGATTGAGCTTTCCGACTATTCGTTCAACTTTGTTTTTCCATGATCCAATCCTGTTTCCTTTTGTTCTTGATCTAAATAGTTTCAAATTAAACTTATTTAGATACATTTTCATTCAATTTAGTCCTAAAACACATAAATGGGCAAATTACCATTTTGCCCCTAATATTTCACACTTTTACAATTTAGTCCTATTTGTACCAAAACACAAAATACACAAAATTTGGCCTTAAACCTTAAGGGCCGAATACTCCTAGGCTTCATACAAGTCCATGCATTTCATTTGTCTCACATTTTAGTCCCTCAAGAATTTATTCTTTTCAATCTAATCCCTACCACTCAATTTCACCAAACTTTCTAATTCAAAACATGTTGATTTAAAACATACTCTTAATATTCTACCATAAAACATTACAAATCATGAACATTCATCAATGGCCGATTCATCAACATGCCTCTAACTCAAAAATTTCAACATCGGTTGGATAGCATTCAAAACAACGAACTCAAAAATGTAAAAATTATCAAAAACTAAACAAAATACATACCCAAATTAAACTCCCCTAATGCCGAAAACTTAAGCTTCAAAAATGGTTTTTCTTTCCTTCTCACATTAGGCCAAGAAGATGAACATTTGCAAGTTCTCTTTCTTTCCACTATGTTTCATTATTTTATGACTTAAAATAAAAAGAAAATAATCATTTCCTTATTACTGATATTTACATAATATAATAACATAAAAATTTACCTAATACTCATACATGTTGCCATCCACTACTATTAATAAAAAGGAAATTTTGCAACATAAATCCTCATCATCAAAAGACACATCAATTAAGCCACTCAATTACATAGAAAGCTACTTTTGCCACTTATACAATTTAGTCCTTTTTTCTTAAATTAATCACACAAACAAGCAAATTACCCAATGAAACTTTCACACATGCTCAATCATATATAACTAACACAAAAAATAATATAAAAATGTTTTTCTGACGTGGATTCGTGGTCCCAAAACCACCGTTTCGATTAGGGTCAAATTCAGACTGTTACAACTTTTCCCCCTTTAGGGATAATCGTCCCCGAAAATCTTACCGGTAAATAGGTTCGGATAATGTTCTTTCATTGTATTCTCAGTCTCCCAAGTTGCTTCTTCAATTCCGTGCTTTCACCACAGTACCTTAACTAACGGAATCTTTTTATTTCTCAATTCTTTTATCTCCCGTGCCAGAATACAAATAGGTTCTTCTTCATATGACATATCAGGTTGAATCTCAACCTCTGTCAGGCAAATCATATGTGAAGGATCAGATCGATATATTCGAAGCATCAAGACATGAAAGACATTATGAATCTTTTCTAATTCAAGTGGCAATTTCAATCTATAAGCAATCGATCCGATACGTTCTGTAATTTCATACGGTCCAATGAATCTCGAACTCAACTTGCATTTACGACCGAATCTGAGTACTTTCTTCCACGGTGAAACTTTCAAAAATACCCGGTCTCTGATCTAAAACTCAATGCCTTTGCGTTTCAAATCCGCGTATGATTTTTGACGATCTGATGCAGCTTTCAAACTATTACAGATCATTGCCACTTTTTGTTTAGTCTCTTTAATTAAATCAACCCCGTGTATCTTGCCTTCACTAAGCTCAGTCCAATATAATGGTGTACGACATTTCTGACCGTATAATGCTTCATAAGGTGCCATTTTAATACTTGATTGAAAACTATTGTTGTACGCAAATTCAATTAAAGGTAAGTATCATTCCCACGTACCTTCAAACTCGAGAGTGCAACATCTCAACATATCCTCGAGTATTTGAGTAACACGCTCGGATTGACCATCTGACTGAGGGTGAAAAGTTGTACTAAAGTGTAACTTGGTACCTAAAGCATCCTGCAGTTTATTCCAAAACCGCGATGTGAACCTCGGATCTCTATCCAAAATAATAGAAATAGGTACTCCATGTAACCGTACGATCTGTGATACGTACAACTTAGCCAACTTATCAAGTGAGAAATCCGTATATACCGGAATAAAATGAGCCGATTTCGTCAATCTATCAACAATAACCCAGATTGAATCTTTCTTACTTGGCATCAAAGGCAAACCCGGTACGAAATCCATAGTGACCCGATCCTAGTTCCACTCAGGTATCATAATTGGCTGAAGTAGTCCTGATGGTACTTGATGCTCAGCTTTCACTTGCTGGCATACTAAACACCTTGACACATAGTCTGAGATGTCACGTTTCATACCGTGCCACCAATAATGCTGTTTTAGATCATTATACATTTTCGTGCTACCCGGATGAATCGACAATCTACTACTATGAGCTTCATCACAGATCATTCGAATCATTCAGGGTTCTTCGGTACACAGGTCCGATTCTTAAACTGTAAACATCCTTCAGCATCTATCTGAAAGTCTGAATCCGCACACGAGCCACAATGACTTTTCTTTGTTTTTAAATCATCATCAACCTCTTGGGCTTCTCGAATCTACTGCTCAAACAGTGGTCTCACTTTCAACTCAACAACGATCGCACCATCCTCAGTCATAGCTATATCCGCATTCATTGCGCATAGAGTAAATAGTGACTTTCGGCTAAGTGCATCAGCAACCACATTAGCCTTTCTCGGGTGATAATCAATCACGAGCTCGTAGTCTTTCAACAATTCTAGCCATTGTCATTGTCTTAAATTTAGATCTTTTTGAGTCATTTTAGACTATTATGATCCAAATAGACGTGGCATTTCTCACCGAATAGATAGTGACGCCATATCTTCAAAGCAAAGACTATAGCGGCCAACTCAAAGTTGTACGTCGGATAATTCCTCTTGTGCGGTTTCAACTGTCTCGAAGCGTAGGCTACAACTTTACCCTCCTGCATCAAAACACAACCCAGCCCATTTAAGGATGCATTGCTGAAAATAACAAATTCTTTACCCGACTCTGGTTGAACAAGTACCGGAGCTTCCATTAACAACGTTTTCAACTGATCGAAACTTTTCTGACACCTTTCTGACCACTCGAATTTAATGTCTTTTTGCAATAGTTTTGTCATCAGAGCGGCTATCATAGAAAACCCTTTCACGAAGCGTCTATAATATCCGGCAAGTCCCAGAAAGCTACGAATCTCAGAAATATTCCGCTGAGGTTTCCAATCAAGTATGGCCGAAACTTTACTCGGGTCAATCCGGATGCCCGATGCTGAAATAACATGCCCCAAGAAGCTAACTTCATTCAACCAAAACTCACATTTGCTGAATTTAGCGTATAATTGCTTTTCACGCAAAATCTATAACACTAACCTCAAATGCTCAGCATGCTCGGTTTCATCTCGTGAATAGAACAGTATATCATCTATGAATACAACCACAAACAGATCTAAATACGATCTGAATACCCGGTTCATCAAGTCCATGAAAACAGCAGGGGCATTAGTGAGCCCAAACGGCATCACCAAGAACTCATAGTGACCATATCTCGTTCGAAAAGCAGTCTTTGGTATGTCCGATTCTCTAACTCGCAGTTGATAATATCCTGACCTCAGATCAGTTTTCGAGAACATCGAAGCTCCCTTAAGCTGATCGAATAAATCGTCGATACGTGGCAATGGGTATTTGTTCTTTACGGTCACCTTATTGAGCTGTCGATAGTCAATGCACATTCTCAAAGTTCCGTCTTTCTTCTTCACAAATAGACCGGGCGCACCCCAGGGAGAAAAACTCGGTCTGGCGAAACCTCTATCTGTCAATTCTTGCAACTGAGCCTTTAGTTCTTTTAATTCAGTCAGTGCCATTTTGTATGGAGCTACCGAAATCGGGGTAGTCCCTGGCACTAGCTCAATCCCAAACTCTACCTCACGAACGGGTGGCAATCCCAGTAATTCCTCCGGGAACACATCTGGATATTTACTAACAACCGATACTGATTCAATCTTCTTTTCGGTTACCTTGACGTCAATCACATACCCAAAATAGGCTTTGCACCCTTTCTCAAATATTGCCGAGCCAACGTTGAGGATATCACAGCAGGTAGTCCATTAAAATCCACAGACTCAATTCGGATTATCTCATTATTCTGGTATCTTAAATCAATAGTCTTTCGTCTACAATTAACTACCATATCGCGTACTGTCAACCAATCCATACCGAGAATAATGTCGAACTCATCGAAAGGTAATAGCATTAGATCAGCCGGAAAACACATATCTCGAATCATCAAAGGGCAGTTCTTGCACACTTTATCAACTAATACGCATCGACCCAGTGGGTTTGAAACCCGAATTACAAATTCAGTAGACTCAACAGGTAGAGTCTTACTGGACACTAGTGCTTCACACACATATATGAATGAGTTGAGCCAGGATCAATCAAAGTAGCTACACTAGTATCAAATAGTGTAAAAATATAGGTAATAACATCTGGAGATGAGGCCTTCTCTCTAGCACAGATGGCGTAAGCTCTAGCCGGTACACGGGCCTCCGATCGAATAGCCGCATCTGTAGTCCCCCTCTGTATGCCACTCCTACTTCCCCCAATACGAGATTGTAACACCCCTAACTCGTATCCATCGCCAGATTAAGGTTATGAGGCATTACCGAACTAGACTCAGTTCATCACAGTCATTCATCACTATTCATACTACAGGTTACAATTATAACTCTTTAACATGTCAATCTCATACACATTCACAATTCGTTTATTTATTAAACCAAATATGCATATTTGATTCTCAATATCCAACAAATAGCTCATGCATAACCCATACTCTTATTTCATGCTAATCAAGACTTACATTACCAATCATGCTCGTAATTCATAATTTATGCAAGTTTCGGATCAAGCTTTCCAAAAACCAAAACCAAATTATACATGTTTCATACTTCTAAAATCCAAACTATCTGACCCTCGAATCTAAGACATTCAAACATTTTAAACATAGCCAGGCATATATCATTCACTTTATATATATATTTATATATATATCAAATGCGTGTCAATACATCTATTTCATTAATCAAATATCAACATATCATTTAATAACTTATACACATGTGTATATCAAAACATATAGATCCATAATACTTTGTTAAATATCCATTCACATATTTGACATTAAAACATTATAGCATAACCGAAATGCTCCTAATGCTATATAACATGCGCAAAATTCCTAGAAACAAAGGCCATATCAAACCATGATTATCAGTTTAATATTATCATATTAAATTAACAAGTCTTTTTGTGATTATGCCAATTCACAAGTTATGTATATTAACCTAGGTTAAGAAATCCACACGACATAATAGGCATACCTATATATATATATATTACACATAAATAAGCTTCTCCATAAAACCACATACAATTGAAATAGTCCCTAATTTACGCTCGTTTTACCTTATCCACTTTAAAGATTCACAACCACAAAGATTATTAATTAACATACCAAACACATATGCTCTATAACTAATCCAAAATACATATGTACAACTAATTCTTTACCATATAATCAGTTCTCAATTTAACTCTCCAATGTTCAACCCAAAAATAATCACAAACATTTTTATTACTCATTACTGAATCACATAATCATGAAAAGCATGCATCAAAGCCACATTCATCTTCAAAGCATGGCATAAACGTATATTATACCAAAGATTTAATAAACCATCAACATTAACATTTAAAACAAGCCAATTTCGCATGGCTTTTATAAATTAACAAAATATCATTCAAATAATAAACTAGCCTATACATGCCTTAAGTTCAAAAGTCCAAATTTTAATGATACCAAAGTGAGCCGATAGTGTGAATGACTTTAGTGATGATCCCCTGAGCCCGTAGCTTGATCAAAATCTATAAAATAGAAAAATGAACACACACGGAGTAAGCTTACTAGCTTAGTAAGTCTTAAGCGACTATATTATAACATTCAAACATCCAAGCATTTTTAAATAATCGGTTCATGGCATTGTATATAAAATAATTCAACTTATAAATTTACCATAGCCGAATATCATTACCTCACTTAACCTAACAATTTTCATTTTGTTACCAAAGTACACCATTCACCGAATATATATACACATATCTATGTATATAAGTATACCTACATGAACATCTTTAACCACTCTCATGCTTTCAAATGACCGATATCCACATAGTATAGTTTATATGCAAACTCCAACAACCAAATGTACAACAGGTTTCTTTCATCATTTTATTTGCTCATTAGCATCATATATAACATATAAGTATGAAAAACACATACCTTATGGCCGAATTAACAAGATTCATTTTCAAAAACTTAGGCTTACTCGATTTATTTCATGATTATAACACCCTTATCCCGAGTCCGTCACAGGATTACGGTTAGGAGCATTACCGGACAGATCGGAAACATTCACAAACAAAATCATACATTCAATCATCATTCTTAGACATAATGTCCCTTAATCGGGTCCTCGAGACCTTAAGCAAACTTCTAAATTGAGTCGGGACTAAACTGAAACACATATGAAATTTCATGAAAATTTGAAACTTTTCTAAAATACAGGGGAGACACGCCCGTGGATGGAGATCGTGTGCCCTCCACGGCTTCTATACACCCACGTGTAACCATCCGTGTTTATACTGACTATACCAACACGGTTATTAGGTACGCCCGTGTGCCATGGCCGTGTACTTTTAGGCCATATACTGACTTCCCCACCACGGCCACCAAGCACGCTCGTGTCGAGGCCGTGTATTTTTATGTTAGCTACTGACTTGCACACCACGGCCAGATGACACGCCCGTGTTGAGGCCGTGTGATTTTAGGTTGCATCCTGCCAATTTACCCATGGTCTAAGGCACGCCCGTGTGCCACAACCGTGTGTCATTATAGGCCATTTACAAGGCCAAAATGCCAACCAAATGGTTCATACCTATAAGCATCATTTACCAACACATATCAAGCATAAATGGCAACCAAAAACATACAAATAGCCATCCAAATCATGCACATTTGATCAAAAAATATTCACAACTATATATTAAATTTTCGTTCAATATATACTTTCAAAACCAATACTAAACATACCAATTTGCATAACTAAAACTCAATTATACCTATGCACCATTTTTCTATATACTTATCATCTCATAACCATTCCATATATCAACTAATCATATCATAACAACTTCACATATCACATTCATCTAAGCATGGTACCAAAACAAAACTAGCCAAATCACATGGCTATGTTCACTTCACAAATCATCACAAGAACTAGCCTATACATGCCATATCTAGCTATATACATAACCAAGGTGTACCAAAATGATATTAGTAGTGTGATGGCGATCCTTGACGGTCCCGAGCCTTCAGTAGCTTTGACGACCTATAAAACAGATTAAACACATACAGAGTAAGCTTTCCAAAAGCTTAGTAAGTCAATATACAACAACTTAGCATAAAATGCATATATTTTCTTTGATTCATACACTTTTGACCACATTAGCCATATTCCCAATTCAAAGATCATATAAACACATATCTCATTTCACCAAAACCTTATACAACATATTATCAATTCCATATTCATAGCATCATAGTAAGATCATATTGATGCTTACCTTGTATACACAATTAGTGTATAATCAACATACCTGAATTGGATTTACAATCACATATTTGTTCATAGCTTGGATTTGCAATTAGTATCATAGACTTGTCCGTTGAACAGAAATAAATCCAATGGAATACTCGGAAAGTTCAGAATAATCATACAATGCCAACGTCCCAGACGAGGTTTTACATGCACTTGGATATCGATGCCACTGTCCCAGGCAGGGTCTTATACGAATCAAAACGATGCTGATGTCCCAAACATGGTCTTACACGTAAGTGTCATAATGATGCCAACGTCCCAGACGTGGTCTTATACGTAAAGATTATATTGATGCCAACGTCCCAGACGTGGTCTTACACATAATCAGATATCGATGCCACTGTCCCGGATAGGGTCTTACACGTATCTCAAATCAATGACAACGTCCCAGACGTAGTCTTACATGATAAAACAGAACAGATACTTATGTCCAGGTTCGTACGAGGCTTCTCAGACTTGTCAATATACTGAACTTATCTCGAAATTCAATTACAGAATTTCTCATAAGCATTCATTATCATCATTAAACATATGAACAATTACAAATGCATACATATTCATTTATTTGTATAGTGACTTACCTCGAATTCGGTTTATCGGAATAGAAAATGGCTACTCGATAACTTTCGCTTTCCCGCGATCTAAATCCGTTTTCCTCGGTTCTTGATATAAAAATATTCAGAATTAACCCTTTTATTCACTAGTTCATTCAATTCAATCCAAAGACACACATTTAGGGCAATTTGCAAATTAGCCCTCACATTTGCACACTTAATCAAATTTGTCCATTTTTCTCAAAACATCAAATTCACAAAATCCACTTATACACAAGCTTGGCCGAATATATACACATCACATACAAGCCTACATTTTTCACCAAATTCACAAATTAGTCCTCCAAAATAACATTTTCTCAATTTAGCCCTATTTAGCTAAATTCATCAAAAACTCAAAAACAAACTATGTCAAACAAACACATATATTTCATATTTCATCCTCAAACATCAGAAAACTTGGGAATTCATCAATGACTCATTTCAAAAACTTCATCAATACATAAAATTGAGACATGGGCTTGATAGTAGACGAAGCAACGATTGTAAAAACGTAAAAATTATCAAAAACGATTCGAAAACTAACCTTGAATTCAAGCTCTCAAATAGCCGAAACTTTGAAAGCTTAAAACCTTTCTTTTTCTTTTAACATTCGGCCAACAATGGAATGAATAAAGGCCACTTTCTATTTTATATGTTTTATTATTAAAATAAACATAACTTATAAAATGAATTTAATAAAACTTTAACTTATAAAATAAAATATAAAAACATGTTATAAAACCATGTTGCCATCCATTATAAATAAAATTGGCTTAATTGTGATATAAGTCATCATATTTAAAAAGCCACAACACTTTAATACCTTGACAAATAGCAAGCAACTTTCACATTAATGCAATTTAATCCGTTTATCAAATTACACACAGACAGATGAATTAACCTACGAAACTTTAACACATGCTTACTCATATGTCAACGGCACAGAATATAATATTAAATATTATATGGACTCGGATTTGTGGTCCCGAAACCACTGTTCCGACTAGGGTATAAACTGGACTGTTACAATGACCTTATAAATTCGTAGTCTGAGCTCGGAATTGCAACTCACCGGTATAAAGCCTACTAGGCATTAGCCCGAATCACACTCACCGGCACTAGGCCTGCTAGACCCAAGGTCTGAGATTATAAACACCAGCATTTAGCCTACCAGGCAATAATCCTGATATAATTCACCGGCACAAGGCCTGCTAGGCAATAAGCCCGATATAGTTCACCGGCACAAGGCCTGCTAGGCAATATGCCTGAATATTCATATTACCAAACCAACTCATTCACATTACACATAATCAATATCACAAATATCACATAAAATTCACATCCTTACACATAGTGAACTTAATTAATTCAATTACATATCATTGCTAAATTACTTTAATACATTCGGCTTTGACATATTTCAATCCACAAATTCATAATTTAGCATGTATACTAGGTTATAATCGATATTTACAATATTAACTTGCTTAAAGACTTACCTCAGATATCGTCGGACGTCGAGAACCGGCTATTCGTTAACTTTCGCCTTTCCCCGATCCAAGTCCGTTTTTCTTTGTTCTTGATCTAAACACATTCAATTTGAGCTCATTCAAACACATTTCATTTCAATTTAATCCAAAAACACTTAGATGGGCAAATTACCATTTTACCCTTGACATTTACAACTTTTACAATTTAGTCCCTATTGCACAAAACACAAAATACACATAATTTGGAACTACTCCTTTACGGTCGAATCTTCCCCATACTGATACAAGTCCCTACATTTCCTTTATTTTGCATTTTAACCCCACAAAGATTTATTTTCTTAATTTAGTCCAAAATACTCAAATTCACCAAAATTTCCAATTCAAAACATATTAATTTCATACGTACTTTTAATATTTTTCCATCAAATAATACAAAGCACAAACATCTATCCATAGCTGAATATCAAACATGCTCAAATTCAAAAATTCTAACATAGGTCGACTTGTATTCGAAGCAACAATCTCAAAAACGTAAAAATTAACATAAACTGAACTAATCACATACCTTAATTTAGCTAGATAAATGCCAAACTAAGCTTCGCTATTTTCTTTTCTTCTCTTGCATGTATTCGGCCAAGGAAAGATGAACAAAACATGGCCTATTTTGTGTTTTAATTAACATATATACTAACTATTTGTTTAATTACAAATTTAACTTTCCTTTATAAAATAACTAATATTAATACATAAGGTTATTTGTGTACATAACCGGCCACTAAGTTAGAAAATGGGCTTTTTGCCCTTTTAGGACTTCATATTAAAAAGCCACTAACAAATAAGCACTTTTCACTATAGTTTGTAAATTTTACATTTGACGCGATTAAGTCCTTTTATTTAATTAAGCACACAAACAATCAAATTTTCATACGAAACTTTCACACATAATAATTCACATATAATAAACATAGAAAATAATATTTAGATATTTTTTAGATTTGGATTCGTGGTCCCGAAACCACCGTTCTGATTAGGGTCAAATTCAGACTGTTACAGAGATGGTCTACCTCTAGCTGTAGTGTACCTCGGTCTCGCACTCTGAATGATACCCTTATCTGCGGTCTCCAGGCAATCATGAATGAAATGATCCTGCGAACCACACTTGTAGCAAGTGCGATTATTGGATTTACCCCAACACTCGCCAAAATGCCGTCTACCTCATTGTTGACACTCAGGCCTATTCGGCCAGGTATTGCCAACACTAGCAACTGATGTAGCCCGAGAACTCACTGGTGGCCGTTCTCGTATAAAAATTCCTATGTTAGGTTTGGACTGATTACCTTTATTCTTGAACTTCTTTGTTGACATTTGAGAAAATTTAGTCGCAGATCTCTTTCGGAAGTCTCTAGCTTCTGTCTCGGCCTTTCACTTTTCTTTCCCCAGCTCCTTGGCTTTACAAGCTCGCTCAACTAGTACTACGAACTCGTTTATTTCAAGTATGCCAACCAGAAGCTTTATATCTTCGTTTAGACCATCTTCAAATCTCCGGCACATAGCAGCCTCAGATGAAACACATTCACGAGCGTGGAGACTAAGTCTCACAAACTTGCGCTCGTATTCAAATACAGTCATACGACCCTGTTTGAGCTCAAGAAATTCTTTACGTTTAGAGTCTATGAAGCGTTGACTTATGTATTTCTTGCGGAATTCCTTCTGAAAGGAATCCCAGGTAACTCTCTCCTTCGGAACAACTGATACAAGAGTATTCCACCAATAGTAGGCAGAATCTCACAGTAAGGATACAACACACTTTAGACATTCGTCGGGTGTGCAAGACAGCTCATCAAAAACACGCATAGCATTATTGAGCCAAAATTCAGCTCGCTCTGCGTCATCATCATCTTCGACTCTAAATTCTTGAGCCTCGTGCTTTCTGATGCGATCAACCGGAGGCTTGCTTGCTCTCTCAGGATTTACAATCGGGGGTACCACTGGTACAACAGGTGGAGTATTCGGATTCAGGGGTTGTTGAACAGCCGGATTGGTTTGTATATACTAACTAAACCAATCATTCATCATACTATAGAAGGTTTGTTTAGCCCCTTCTTCGAGATTACTCGCAGCTGGTTGAGATTCCTCCGGCGCGATCCCTTACGCGGGAGCAGGCGCTACGCTCTCAACATCATCAGCTATAGCCCGTTCGGGATCAAGATCCATTTACTATACGAAAGAAATAAACACATATCACTGTCAAAAGTCATCACACTATCACATTATAAATTAATGGCATGCATAGCTAGACTCACACGCGCTACGTTTGTCCGAGAACCGACTAAACTGTAACTCTGATACCAATAAAATGTAACACCCCTAACCCGTCTCCGTCGCCGCATTAGGGTTACGAGGCATTACCTATCATAACATAACCCCAAATAAACATTTACAAATAATTAATTTATATACCTATCATTTATTATATCAAAAATTGAAATCAACTAACATGCATTAAAACTAAATTACTTATTTGATTATATACAACAAGATCGAATTATATAAACATGTATATTAATTTCATGCATAATATTTACTATTCATATGGTCTTAACCGAATGCCTAATAAGTAATAATGAACTTCCAGAGCATGCTTTAAACATTAATATATAAATCCCCAAATCATATATTCCAAGTCATGTAAAAGGCATTTTTATTTATCAAATAACAAAAGACTCAATTCATTAGGTCATCGAAGCTCTATCATTTGAATATGTACATGCTATAATCACTTTACTAAAATGAATTATCCATTATCAAACCAAATATACATATACCAAGACCTTATGTCACACATTCATTATTATAACATGACCGATTGACACAACTAAAATATATATATACCTTATATCACCATTCTTATTTATCATGAAACCTATTTGTCAAATTATACTAAGGTCACGGTCACAAATTTACCACTAGTGCGTAACTTAATAAACAATCATCCATATAACTAAGCATCAATCACATACACATCATGAAACATATCTTCATCATAACATAATAACATGACCGAATTCAAATAAGCCCAAAATATCATGTCTTATCCAATTTCGCATGGCATGCATAAATACACAAATATATACACATCATTTGCAATATTTCCAAAAGTAACATAGCCTATACATTCATTTTGAATAAATTCATTAATTAGTAAATACATCTCGTCCTATAATCATGTAAAGTAAGAGTAACTTACCTCGTTAATACCATGTTACCCAAGGTATCATGCATCATTTTCATAAGTAATATTTCTCAATATCTCCATTCATTAGTCAATGTTCGGGTGGATCCGTAACTCTGCACACTTAGTGCAAATAATGCAACGTATCGCACACTTAGTGTCGTTGCTTGAAAAAGGGCACATACAATGTCATACATTAGTAATGTATCGCACACACAGTGCCATTCCCTAGTAATGTATCGCACACATAGTGCCATTACTAGTTTATCCGCGCACACAGTGCTATACAACCGATTCCGCACACACAGTGCTCGGTGTAATAAATCGCACACACAGACCTCATTAACACATTATACACAAATATGAATATCCACATTTTGTACATATGTCATACTCATATACCCATTTTCAAGTCAAACCCTTCTTTCTATGTCTATTCATCACATTCGGCCTCATTCATATAAACACATTATACACAAATTAAATTTATTAATTTATTTAAAATGTATACATTACATTATAAAAACCATTTGAATAATTCCAATTGCTTAAACACTTACCTCAAAATTTGACGGATTGAGCTTTCTGACTATTCGCTCAACTTTGTTTTTGCACGATCCAATCCTGTTTCCTTTTGTTCTTGATCTAAATAATTTCAAATTAAACTTATTTAGATACATTTTCACTCAATTTAGTCCTAAAACACATAAATGGGCAAATTACCATTTTACCCCTAATATTTTACACTTTTACAATTTAGTCCTATTTGTACCAAAACACAAAATACACAAAATTTGGCCTCACACCTTAAGGGCCGAATACTCTTAGGCTTTATACAAGTCCATGCATTTCATTTGTCTCACATTTTAGTCCCTTAAGAATTTATTCTTTTCAATTTAATCCTAACACTCAATTTCACCAAAATTTCTAATTCAAAACATGTTGATTTAAAACATACTCTTAATATTCTACCATCAAACATTACTAATCATGAACATTCATCAATGGCCGATTCATCAACATGCCTCAAACTCAAAAATTTCAACATGGGTTGGATAGCATTCAAAACAACGAACTCAAAAATGTAAAAATTATCAAAAACTAAACAAAGTACATACCCAAATTAAGCTCCCCTAATGCCGAAACCTTAAGCTTCAAAAATGGTGTTTCTTTCCTTCTCACATTCGGCCAAGAAGATGAACATTTGCATGTTCTCTTTCTTCCCACCATGTTTCGTTATTTCATGACTTCAAATAAAAAAGAAATAATTGTTTCCTTATTACTTATATTAACATAATATAATAACATAAAATTACCTAATATTCATACATGTTGTCGTCCACTACTATTAATAAAAAGGAAATTTTGCAAAGTAAATCCTCATCATCAAAAGACACATCAATTAAGCCACTCAATTACATAGAAAGCTAATTTTGCCACTTATGTAATTTAGTCCTTTTTCTTAAATTAATCAAACAAACAAGCAAATTACCCAATTAAAATTTCACACTTGCTCAATCATATATAACTAACACAGAAAATAATATAAAAATGTTTTTCTGATGTGGATTCGTGGTCCTAAAACCACCGTTCCGATTAGGGTCAAATTTGGACTGTTACATGGTACACTTAGAAAATGTATTTGGATAGAAATGGCATGTATAGGTTAGTCCTTGATATGAGTTGTTATGTGAACTTAGCCATATGATTTGGCTAGTTATGTTTTGGTTATATGCATTAAAGACTATGTTATATGAAGTATGTTTTGGCATGATGATTTGGTAAGTTTTTGGGTAAGCAAAAGAATGAATTATGCTTGTGATGATATGAGTTTTAGTCTTTGAAATTGTCATGGTTGGAATTGGTATTGAATGCATGGTTTGAATGACTATTTTGGTATGTTTTTGGTGGTTAAATGTGCATGAGATGCCTTGGTAAATATGGCTTGTAGAGTTGACCCTTACGAGTGGCATTTTGGCCTTGTAAATGGCCTATAATGTCACACGGTTATGGCACACGGGCGTGCCTAAAGACCGTGGATGTATAGTAGGATGTAGTTTGGTAGCACATGGCCTCGACACGAGGGTGTCAGCTACCCGTGGTGTACAAGTCAGTAGCTAGCTAAGAGTACACGGCCATGGTACACGGGCGTGCTTGGTGGCCGTGGTGGGGAAGTCAGTATATGGCCTAGTAGTACACGGCTATGGCACACGGGTGTGCCTAGTGACCGTGTTGGTATAGTTAGTATATGGACACGGGAGGACACACGGGGGTGTCTATAAGCCGTGGAGGGCACATGGTCTCCTTCCACGGGCGTGTATCCCCTGAATTTTAGAAAAGTTTTAACTTTCCATAAAACTTTATATGTGTTTCGGTTGAGTCCCGACCCGATTCATAAGCATGATTAAGGTCTCAAGGACCCAATTGAGGGACATTATGCTTGAGAATGATGAATGAATGTATGAATTCCTGTAAATACTTTTCGATCTATCTGGTAACGCTCCTAACCCTAATCCGGCGATGAATACAGGATAGGGGTGTTACATTTGATTGGTATCAGAGCTACGGTTTAGCCGATTCTTAGATTAACGTAGCGTGTCAAAGTCTAGCTATACATGCCATATATTTTAATTATGATAGTGTGATGAATCCTGACGTATAAAATGTGATTTTCGTATAGTAATAGATCCCGAAAGAGCCGTAGCTGACGATGTAGAAAGTAATGCGCATGCTCCCACGCAAGAGACAGTGCCCTCTGATTCGAGACCAGCTCTGAGCGGTCAAGAGGGAGAGAATCTAAACAAGCTTTCTTCCAGATGATGAGTGAGTGGTTCACTCATTTTGTAAAGAATAACTCGACTGTTTCGCAACCTCCGCCCCCGGTTAATCCCCCTCCGACATTCGATATACCTCTGACTGCAAATCTAAATCTGTTAAGTAAGCCTTTGGTTGACAAGATCCATAGGTATGAGGCCGAAGAATTTCGGGCTACTAAAGATGATGATGCTGAAAAGGCTGAGCTCTGGATTGAAAATACTATTCGAGTATTTGATGAAATGTCTCTGACTCCGGAAGAATGCATAAAGTGTGTTGTATCGTTACTTCGAGATACGGCTTATCAATGGTGGAAAACCTTAATTTTTGTTGTTCCAAGAGAGCGAGTTACATGGGATTTCTTTCAGATTGAGTTCCGGAAGAAATATATCAGTGAAAGATTCGTTGAACAGAAACGAAAGGAATTTTTAGAACTTAAACAGGGCTGAATGACTGTTTCTGAGTATGAACAAGAGTTTATGAGACTAAGTTAGTGTGCCTGGGAATGTGTATCTTCTGAAGCCATAATGTGCAAAAGATTCGAAGATGGTCTTAATGAAGACATTCATTTGCTAGTCGGGATTTTGGAAATAAAAGAGTTTGTTGTACTCGTTGACAGAGCCTACAAAGCTGAGGCACTCGGGAAAGATAAAGTCTGAAATTTGAGATATAAGAAAGAGATTTTAGAGTAAATCATTTCAGTCTACTTCGAAAAGATTGAGAGATAATCAAAGTCGTTTAAGAGATAACGTGGGACATTCGAATAGAAATCAATCTAGACCGCAAATGAGTTCTAAAACTCCAGCAACTTCAGTGGCTAGCATTGGAAATGTTCGATCTAAGAGACTTGAATATAAACATTGTGGAAAAAAGCATCCGAAAAGCTGTAGATTAAATGACAGAGCTTGCTTCAGTTGTGGATCAGTTGATCATTTTATCCGTGATTGTCCTGAGACTGTTGAGCCAAAAACTGTTCAGAATCTGAGATCTGATAGTGCACCTGTGAGAGGTAGATCATCGAAGAATGTAAGAAATGTTAGTGGCAGTCAGAGAACTACGAGGGACAATGTTGTCAGATCTGAAGCTAGAGCGCTAGCCAGAGCGTATGCTATTCGAGCTCTGGAGGAAGCTTCATCACCAAATGTTATAACTGGTACTTTTACTCTTTATGATACTTCTGTGATTGCTTTGATAGACCCTGGTTCTACGCATTCATATATATGCATGAATTTAGTATTTAGCAAGACTTTGCCTGTAGAGTCTACTGAGTCTGCTATAAAAGTATCTAACCCCTTAGGTAAAAGTGTTTTGGTTGATAAAGTATGCAAGAACTGTCCGTTATTGTTTTGAGATATTTGTTTTCCTACTGATCTGATGCTCTTGCCATTTGATGAATTCGATATTATTCTGGGTATGGATTGGTTGTTTATGCATGATGCTATTGTGAGCTGCAAAAGAAAGACTATTGATTTGAGATGTCTGAATAATGAGATTGTACAGATTGAGTCTGATGATTTAAATGGATTGCCTACGGATTGAGTCTGATGATTTAAATGGATTGCCTGTTGTGATATCCATTTTGAAAGCTCATAGTTATGCGAAAAAGGGATATGAGGCATATTTCGCTTATGTGATTGATTCGAAAGTGTTCGAAATGAAAATTGAACCAGTGCCTATTGTTTGTGAGTTTTCTGATGTGTTTCCTAAAGAGTTACAGGGTTTGCCTCCGATTTGTGAAGTTGAGTTTGGTATTGAGTTGTTGCCAGGTACGACACCTATTTCGATAGCTTCGTATAGAATGGCACTAACAGAGTTGAAAGAGTTAAAGTCACAGTTGCAAGAATTGACTAAGAGAGGGTTTACTAGACCGAGTTTCTCCCCTTAGGGTGCTCCTGTTCTGTTTGTGAAAAAGAAAGATGGCACGATGAGAATGTGCATTGATTATCGTCAGTTGAGTAAGGTGACAATAAAGAATAAATACCCGTTGCATAGAATTGATGATTTATTTGATCAATTAAAAGGAGCTACTGTATTCTCTAAGATTGACTTGAGATCGGGATATTATCAGATGTGAGTTAAAGATTCAGACATTCTGAAGACTGCTTTCAGAACGAGGTACGGGCATTATGAGTTTTTAGTTATGCCTTTTGGACTAACCAATGCTCCTGCTATTTTTATGGATCTGATGCACAGAACTTTCAGACCGTATTTAGATTAATTTGTTGTTGTATTTATTGACAAAATTTTCATTTATTCACGTGATGAAAACGAGCATGCAGAACACTTGAGAATTGGATTGCGAACTTTGAGAGAAAAGCAATTGCATACGAAATTCAGCAAATGTGAATTTTGGTTACACGAGGTTAGTTTTCTGAGGCATATTGTGTCAGCTTCTAGAATCCGAGTAGATCCAAGCAATATTTCTACTATTTCAAATTAGAAACCTCCGAGGAACATGTCTGAAGTTCACAATTTTCTAGGTTTAGCTGGTTATTACCGTGGATTTGTAAAAGGCTTTTCGACTATAGCTACTCCATTGACTAGATTACTTCAGAAGGATGTCAGATTTGAATGGTCGAATAAATGTCAGAAAAGTTTTGATCAGTTGAAAACTCTGTTAATAGAAGCTCCAGTATTAGTACAGCCATAATCGGGGAAAGAATTTGTGATTTACAGTGATGCTTCGTTAAACGGTTTGGGATGTGTTCGGATGCAAGAAGGCAAAGCTGTAGCTTATGCCTCGAGATAGTTAAAGCCTCATGAAAAGAATTACCCGACGCACGACCTTGAGTTAGCTGCGATTGTGTTTGCACTTAAGATTTGGCGTCATTATCTATACCGTGAGAAATGTCACGTGTTTTCAGATCATAAAAGTTTGAAATATCTGATGACTCAGAAAGAATTGAATTTGCGACAGAGAAGATGGCTTGAGTTGTTGAAAGATTATGAGCTTGTGATAGATTATCATCAGGGCAAAGCAAATGTTGTTGCAGATACACTGAGTCGAAAATCATTGTTTGCACTACATACCCTAAATTCTCAGTTAGATTTGACTGATGGTTGTTCTGTGTTAGCAGAATTAAAAGCAAAATCATTGTTCTTACAACAGATATGTGATGCTTAGAAATCTGATAATGAATTGCTAGCGAAACGAGCTCAGTATGAAGTAAATTCTGAATCTGAATTTCAAATTGTTAATGATTGTTTGAAATTCCGAGATCGTATCTGTGTTCTGAGAAATCTAGAGTTGATTCAATTGATTTTGAATGAAGCACATAATAGTCGTCTATTTTTTCATCCGGGAAATACTAAAATGTATCATGATTTGAAACGACATTACTGGTGGTCTGGTATGAAACGGGACGTTTCTAACTTTGTTTCGAAATGTTTAGTCTGTCAGCAAGTGAAAACCAAACATCAAGTTCTGTTTGGGTTGTTACAACCGATTCTGATTCCTGAGTGGAAATGGGATAGAGTGATCATGGACTTTGTTTTTGGTTTACCTCAGACTCCGAGAAAGAAAGATGCGATATGGGTTGTGGTTGATAGATTAACTAAATCTACCCATTTTATTCCGGTAAGATCTGATTATTAACTTGACAGATTAGCGGAGCTTTATATTTCTAAGATTATGAAGTTGCACGGGGTGCCATTATCTATTGTGTCAGATAGAGATCCGAGTTTTACGTTGAGATTCTGGAAAAAACTGCGAGAAGCTTTGGGCACGAAATTACACTTCAGTACAGCTTTTCATCCGCAAAAAGATGGTCAGTCTGAACGAATTATTCAGATTGTTGAAGATATGTTGAGATGCTGTATACTTGAGTTTAATGGTTCGTGGGAATAGTATCTGCCGTTGATCGAATTTGCGTATAATAGTAGTTTTTTAGATGCATTAAAATGGCACCATATGAAACTTTTTACGGACGTAAATGTCGTACACCTCTGTACTGGACTGAGCTTAGTGAAAATAAGCTTCACAGGCTTGATTTGATAAAAGACTCAGAACAGAAAGTGAAACTGATCCGAGATTGTTTGAAAGCAGCATCTAATCGTCAGAAGTCTTATACGGACTTGAAACGAAAAGATATAGAATTTGAAATCAACGACAAAGTATTTTTGAAAGTGTCTCCGTGAAAGAAAGTGCTTCGATTCGGAAGACAAGGAAAATTAAGTCCAAGGTTCATCGGACCATATGAGATCATTGAACGTGTCAGGCCTGTTGCATATAGACTAAGGTTGCCTTCCGAGCTAGAAAAGATACACAATGTATTTCATGCTTCGATGCTTCGTAGATATCAATCCGATCCGTCACATGTAATTGCCCCATCTAAAATTGAAATTCGATCAGATATGACATATGAAGAGGAACTGATCCGTATCGTAGCTCATGAAGTGAAAGAGTTAAGAAATAAGAAAATTTTGTTAGTAAAAGTACTGTGGAATCGACATGGGATTGAAGAAGCTACCTGGGAGCCTGAAGATTCAGTAAAACAACAATATCCGACTCTATTTAATGGTAAGATTTTGGGGGATGAAAATCCCTAAGGGGGAGAATTGTAACAGTCCGATTTATACCCTAGTCGGAACAGTGGTTTTAGGACCACAAATCTAAGTTTGTATAATATTTTAATATTATATTCTGTGCCATTGATATGTTGTTTAGCATGTGTTAAATTTTCGTAAGTTAATTTGTCCTTCTGTGTGTTTAATTTGACAAAAGGATAAAATTGCATTAAATGTGAAAGTTGTTTGCTATTTGCTAAAGTATCTAAGTGTTGTGGCTTTGTAAAGCTGAAGGCCTTAAATGACAATTAAGCCATTGTCATGTTAGTGGATGGCTAAGGTCATGAATAACCTTGATATTATGTGTTTTGTATATTATTATTAAAGGTCATTTTTGTACATCAATTATTAAGTTTATTTTAGTAAAATAAGGCATGAAAATGGATTTTTGTTCATCCATTCTTCCACCAAAAAACACAAACAAAAATAGGAAAGAAAGGCTTTGTTATAGACGGCCATTTGAAAGCTAAATTCAAGGTATGTTTTCGGTTAGTTTTCGATAATTTTTACATTTTTGCAATCGTTGCTTCGAGAGCTATCAAACCCATGTCTTAATTTGATGAATTGATAATGTTTGTGTGAGATGCCATTGTCGATATATTGAGCTTCGTGATGTTTTATGTTGCTAAATGAAAGTTTTAAGCTTGATGAACATGTTTTGTTCTTGAAGTTTTGATGAATTTAGCTAAATAGGGTTAAATTGTGAAAATAGCAAATTGAGGGACTAATTTGTGAATTTGATGAAAAATGTGGGCTTGTATGTGATGTTTATACATTTGGCTAGGCTTGGTTGTATATTGATTTTGTGAATTTGATGTTTTGAGAAAAATAGACTAAATTGATAAAGTGTACAAATATGAGGGTTAATTTGCAAATAGCCCTAAATGTGTGTCTTTGGATTGGATTGAATGAATTAGTGAATAAAAGGGTTAATTCTGAATATGTTTAGATCAAGAATCGAGGAAAACAGACTTAGATCGCGGGAAAGAGAAAATAACTGAGTAGCCGTTTTCATTCCGATATATTGAATCCGAGGTAAGTCATTATGCAAATAAATGTATATGTATGCAATTGTAAATGTTCATATGATTACTAATGATAATAATATCCTTATGAGAGGTTATGCATTTCAATTCCAAGATAAGTTCAAAATAGTGATTAAGTCCGAAAAGCCCTGTACGAACCTAGGAATAGATAGGATTGACTAAGTCGTGACATAGACATCTGTTCTATTGTTATCATGTAAAACCACATCTGGGACGTTGGCGTTGATTTGAGACTCGTGTAAGACCCTATCTAGGATAGTGGCATCAATATTTGATTATGTGTAAGGCAACGTCTGGGATGTTGGCATCAATATAAGCTTTACGTATAAGACCACGTTTGGGACGTTGGCATTGTTATGATCCTTACGTGTAAGACCATGTCGGGGACATCGGCATCGCATCGATCGTGTAAGACCACCATGCGGGGAAAGTGGCATCAATATCTGAGTACACGTAAGACATCGTCTGGGACGATGGCATTGTACGATTATTCCAAACTTCTGAGTATCCTACTGAATTCCTTATGGTTCAACGAGCAAGTTGAGATACGAATGGTGAATCCGAGCTTTGATAGATTAAGTAAATGAATGTCCGATTCAGGTACGTTGATTATACATTAATTGTGTATACAAGGTAAGTATCTATGTGATCTTACTATGATGTTATGTATATGGAATGGATGATACCATATGTAAATTCTTGACTAGATGAACTCTATGCATATTTGGTAAGCTATGGTCAAGCATATGAGCTTGAGAAAGAATGGGGTGATTTTTGGCATGAGAATCATATTGGTCATCATATTTAATCGGTTATGTATAATAAATGTTAAGTTTATTTGTATATGACTTACTAAGCTTTTGGAAAGCTTACTCTGTGTATTTTCTCTGTTTTTTTAGGTCGTCAAAGCTACTGAAGGCTCGGGACCGTCACGGATCGTCATCTCACTATTAAACTTGTTTTGGTACACTTTGAAAATTTATTTGGCTAGAAATGGCATGTATAGGCTAGTCCTTGATATGAGTTGTTATGTGAACTTAGCCATATGATTTGGCTAGTTATGTTTTGGTTATATGCATTAAAGACTATGTTATGTGAAGTATGTTTTGGCATGATGATTTGGTAAGTTTTTGGGTAAGCAATGAATGAATTATGCTTGTGATGATATGAGTTTTAGTCTTTGAAATTGTCATGGTTGGAATTGGTATTGAATGCATGGTTTGAATGACTATTTTGGTATGTTTTTGGTGGTTAAATGTGCATAAGATGCCTTGGTAAATATGGCTTGTAGGGTTGACCCTTATTGGTGGCATTTTGGCCTTGTAAATGGCCTATAATGTCACACGGTTGTGGCACATGGGCATGCCTAAAGACCGTGGATGTATAGCAGGATGTAGTTTGGTAGCACACGGCCTCGACATGAGGTGTCAGCTAGCCGTGGTGTACAAGTCAGTAGCTAGCTAAGAGTACACGGCCATGGTACACGGGCGTGCTTGGTGGCCATGGTGGGGAAGTCAGTATGTGGCCTAATAGTACACGGCCATGGCAGACGGGTGTGCCTAGTGACTGTGTTGGTGTAGTCAGTATATGGACAAGGGAGGACACACAGGGGTGTCTATAAGCCGTGGAGGGCACACGGTCTCCTTCCACGGGCGTGTATCCCCTGAATTTTAGAAAAGTTTTAACTTTTAATGAAATTTTGTATGTGTTTTGGTTGAGTCCCGACCCGATTTATAAGCATGATTAAGGTCTCGAGGACCCAATTGAGGGACATTATGCTTGAGAATGATGAATGAATGTATGAATTCCTGTAAATGCTTTTCGATCTATCTGGTAACGCTCCTAACCCTAATCTGGCGACAAATACGGGGTAGGTGTGTTACACACTGATTTAATTGTTAGGGTCGCACGTGTCCCCCAAGATGACTGTGGACCTACCGATGGCTTTAAGCCGCTTATATTCTGACAGCTCTGCTGTGATGTCGGTTAGTGCCGCAATCAGTGCTAACATTGGTGTGCTGGCTGGGTGGGTCGATTTTATCCCCACATGGTATGTTGGTTGGTAAGGGTGGTATGCTGGCTAGATTGGGGTGGGGTGCATTCTTACACTATTGCATATCTGTTTATGAGATTAGATACTAATATGCGCTAGGCCCAAATGATTCTGTTATGGGCCGAGACCCAAACGATATTGCAATGGGCTTAGGCCCATTGAAACTGCATCGCTTGGTGAATAGGGCTCGAGCCCATCGCTTCGTGTTCTCATTTATCCGATCGATCGTTTTTATATTAGGGGGTTTCACACTAAGTTTTCGTAAACTCACCCCTTTTTTAACTGTGTAGGAAATCCCCAGCCTTAGACGGATCGGAGCTGCGAGGGACTCGGAGATGGCCACACAATTGCTTCTGTTTTTCTATTAAGTTATTCATAAGTACTTTATTTTGGTTTGGTTTGTAATAAGGCCTCTTTAAGTTTTCAGATTTTAAATTTTAGGTTTGGTTTATTTTAATTTATATCTATTAGAAGTAAATCGTTGTTTTCCAAAATAATTACTGTTTTCAAATCACTACGTTACAAGAACTATTTTCGGTTATCACGTTTCCGCAACATTTTTAAAAAGCTTCCACAGTTGAAAGGGATTTTGAAGGAAATCAATAATGTTTTAAAAGTAAACAACCTTTTTCAACGAACCCCATTTTAAAATTAAATGAACACAAGCTGAGGCTTTACACAAGTTTTAAATGGCAAGAAGTTTTTGAATATTGAGAAGGGTTTCCAACGAAAACGTGGTTTTCAAAAAAACATTTCAATGTGACACGCCAGTTTCGGGCCTAACTTTTGGGCCGAGATTGGGTTGTTACATTTAGTGGTATCAGAGTTAAGTTACAAAACTCGGCTGTGGATTAGGCTTTAAAATTGAATTTCTGAAACAACTTTTTCAAAATATATATATTTGTATTTGAACTAATTTACTGAATGTTTCTTGGAAGTGTGGTTCACTGATCTCCGGCGCCGAATCCGTAAGTTTTTCTGTTATCTGTTCTTTACTGTTATGCAATAGGAAATATTATGATTACTCTAGAAATTAGACTACACTACTCTAGTTTGAGTTAACTGGAAAACTATAGGAAACTAAGACTGCAGTTAAGCTTGCGATTGCGAAAACAAACTCTAAACTTCAGTTTCTCATAAGACATCTGCTTAACTATTGAAATTGTAAGCTGATTTGCATAAAATTTCTAATTCAGGTAAATTCGCAAAGTGATAATGAGCACTAGGGGTACTCGTAGAAGGGGTACCAGAGGACGCAGTAGAGGTCGTGGGAGTGCTAGAGCTGAGTCTTCATCATCGGGCTACGCGTCTAATGTCGAGGCTAGGGAGGCACCAGCATCACTTGTAACGGAGACAGGTTCGTTCGACCGAGCTGCTGGGGATGATGCACTATCTCAGGCAATGCTTCGTATTTTGGAAAGAGTTCCCGGTCATTGGGCTTATCTTTATTATTATTGGGTTGTGGGGTCGATTCTGAGCGACTCCAATCAAATAGAGCAGAGATCTTTAGGGGAGTTTCTGGGGTGGCCCCAAATGTGGCGGAGTATTGGTTGGAGGCCACTGAAAGAATTATGGATGACCTCGACTGCACGCCGGAACAAAAGTTGAAAGGTGTCGTGTCCTTGCTGAGGGATGAAACCTACCAATGGTGGCTTACGGTAAAAAAGGGTACCCCATCTGATTGATTAACTTGGGAATTCTTCAAATCTACATTTCAGGGAATGTATGTGGGCGCTAGCTATGTCGACGCTCGTAGGAAATAATTTCTGAATCTGGTTCAAGGTGACAAGTATGTGGCTAAGTACGAGGCAGAATTTTTGCGACTTAGTCGGTACGCTCGTGGGATAATAGCTACCAAATATGAGCGCTGTGTTCATTTTAAGGACGGTCTCAGAGATAGCCTTCGGGTTCTGATAGCTCCACAGAGGGAGCAGAATTTTGCTACACTGGTGGACAAAACAAAGGTTGCCAAGGAGGTAAAGCATGTTGAGCGCCAAAATTAGGAAAAGGAAAGGGGTAGAAATAAGAGGGACATAGAGCCTTCCAGATCCGTTCAAAGGCCTAAGAAAGAGGCCAGAGGAGATGGGCCAGTTGGAGTTGGGCCGCTTTTTGGCACTTTTGGGTTGCTACCTTGTGCTAGTTGTGGAAGACGCCATGTGTGCGAATGCTGGAGAAGGATGGGAGCCTGTTTGGGTTGCAGATCAATGGAGCACTGTATTAGAGAGTGTCCTTGAAGGCCGGATCGAATGCAAACTATGGGTAGAGGTAATGTGCAACCGCTGAGGGGTGGTCTGCAGCCATTGGGAGGCTGTGGCCAGGCCAGAGGGGGAGACAATTTGGGTCGTAGAGCACTAGGTAGAGGTGCTAGTTATGCTGAGGCGAGATAGCCAACTTTAGTCTATGCAGCATGCCGCAGAGAGGATAGAGACGCTCCAGATACGAATACTGGTACATACTTTACCCATGGTACTATTTACCTAATTTGCAATTAGAATTAGAGTGTGCAGCGGAAGCATAATGGTGTAACCTATGTTGTGCGATTATTAGATAGTTGGAAATTTTGAGGATGAAATTTCTTTAAAGGGGGTAGAGTTGTAACGCCCTAAATTTTGGGCCTATAAGAATTGGGCCTTGGGCTTGGAAGCACCTAAAATTCTTGAGAGCAAGAAAACGACACAAATGCATGTTAGTATTGCTGGGTTAGCAATATTGGAGTGTTTGGGGTCTTGGAGAAGTCCTGGTTTCAAACCTGGGATTTAGCAAAAATTTTGGTTTTAGGTGAATTAAACCCTGGATGTTGGTATGTAGGCCTTAAGAACAATTAAGATTAAATTGTGGCACAAGAAGAGCTTGTGGGTTAGTGGCAAGTGGCATATAGAGTGAAGCTTTTGGTCTTAGGTTCATGTCTCAAGAGGAGCATGAGAGGTTTTATTTACAGCATGGATGGAACGAGTTTGTAGTGGATTCAAACTCTTTGGAGTGGTTGTGGACTTGGTAAAAGGGCGAGAGTTCCATGGGGTTCGGATGATGGTTGTTATGGATATGGAGGAGATTTTGGTGGAGAATATCGTAGAGTTTGATAAGGGGTGGAGTTGGCCGAATTTAGGAGTCTATAGGTGCCTATTCGGTTTTGACCTAGTGCCGTTTTGGTAAGGGAAAACATAGGAATTCGGCTAGGTGGGTTCTCTTTTCATTTTTGATCATTTTCTTTATTTCTTTATTTCTGAGTTCCTAATCTCCTTTCCTCTCTTTTCCCTCTAATGCCAAAATTGCAAGTAACCATTTGAGATTCTATTGTTCTGCAACTGTTCAATAAATGTGCCGAAACCTTTAATTGTCAAAATACCGAAACCTTATGTTGTTTTGCCCAAGTCTCTTTCTTTCTTTCCTGTTTCAATCCCTGCCGAATCACTCAATTGTGAGTTGTCTCTCCTACCTTTCCTTGTTTGGCCGAATAGTGTTAGGACCCTACCTTGTTTTCTTTCAAATTTTCTCCTAAGCCGAACCTCTCCTCTTTCGGCAATCAACCTGTTCTGGGAGGTAAGTATTGTTGGGCTGAATATTTCATGACTTATAGATTGGACTTAAAGCCATATTCTCGTAAGTAATTTTTGTTAATAGCATTTGTGATATTACAAATATTTGACTGAGGAGGGTAACCGATTGTGGTCAGTGGATTTAGGGGATTCAAGGACTCTTATTCAAGCAAAGTGAGGAAGGTTTACATTCTGGGTTTAATAATGGAATGTAATTAACCTTAAACGACATTCGGCTAACAAAGTGTTTTTGGATTATAGGTTTGGCGCGAATGGGTTAAACGTACGTTCGTAAACAAGGTGTGTACACACACACCACTCAAACAGTAGATCGGTAAATGCCGAAAAGCTAAAGTACCGACGAATGATGCCACACGAGCTTACGATCGCATGTGTGGTGGACCGAACCCACGAATATGGGCGTAAGATGGTCGAGGCCACCATGAGCGTTCTCATGGGCTTAGGCTGTTTTTGGGGCCAAATGGACCGGAGTGGGCAAATGGGCCCATGGGCCCTACGCGAGTAATTTTGTGGATGGATAGGAAATAATGAGCCGGCCATGGCGATCACATGGCCAAAGGTAGTTTTAACCTAAATGGGCCACACGAACGTGTGGGCCCACTTGGGCCAAATATTGGGCTTTGGACCCAAATACTCTGTTTTGATCATACATGTTGTCTGTGTCGTTTGAGGTGGTTGTAGACCTTTGGGAAGGTTTGTAAAATTATCGAAATACCCCAAGTTTACAAAATTACTGAAATACCCCAGTTTGTAAAATTATCGAAATACTCCCGGTTTGCAAAATTACTAAAGTACCCCCGATTTGTAAAATTACAGAAATACCACTGTAGGGTAGAATTTCTGAATTACCCCTATAGGGTAGAATTACCGAAATTCCCCTGAAGGGTAGGATTACCAAAATAACCTTATAGGATAAAATGACTATTTTGCCTCCGTATGTAAATGTTGGTTTTATGCTATGTTTTGACTGACCTGAGCTATGATTTGTTTGTCTTTCTAGAGTATGCCCTGTGCTTTATATATATGTGCTTTGCATACATGGCATACTACATGGGATTGGGATTTTGGAATTGGATGAAGTGATTGATCTTTTAGGGTTGCACGGGTCGCCCGAGACGACTGTGGACCCACCTATTTGATTGTTAGGGTCGTACGGGTTGCCCAACAAGACTGTGGACCTACCAATGACTTTAAGCCGCTTATATTCTAGTAGCTCTGCTACGATATCGGTTAGTGCCGCAATCGGTGCTAACATTGGTGTGCTGGCTGGATTGGGGTGGGGTGGTGCATTCTTACACTATTGCATTTCTGTTTATGAGATCCGATACTGATATGGGCTAGGACCAAACGATTCTGTTATGGGTCGAGACCCAAATGATATTGCAATGGGCTTAGGCCCATTGAAACTATACTGTGACTAAATAGTGCTCAGGCCCTGACTGCTTCTGTATTCTATTTATCTGACTGACTGTTTTTATATTAGGGGATTTCACACTGAGTTTTCGTAAACTTATCCCATTTTTAACTGTGCAGTAAATCCCCAACCTTAGACGGATTGGAGTTGCGAGGGACTCATAGATGGTCACACAACTGTTTCTATTTTTCTATTAAGTTATTCATAAGTACTTTATTTTGGTTTGGTTTGTAATAAGGCCTCTTCAAGTTTTCGGATTTTAAATTTTAGGTTTGGTTTATTTTAATTTATATTTGTTAGAAGTAAATCGCGATTTTCCAAAATGATTACTATTTTCAAAGCACTTTGTTACAACAACTGTTTTCGGTTATCACATTTCCGCAATGTTTTTAAAAAGCTTCCATAGTTGAAAAGGATTTTGAAGGAAATCAATAACGTTTTAAAAGTAAACAACCTTTTTCAACGAACCCCATTTTAAAATTAAACGAACACAAGTTGAGGCTTTACACAAGTTTTAAATGGCAAGAAGTTTTTGAATATTAAGAAGGGTTTCCAACAAAAACATGTTTTTCGAAAAACATTTCAATGTGACACGCCAGATTCGGGCCTAACTTCTGGGCCAGGTTTGGGGTGTTACAACAAGTGTGGTTCACCAGACCATTTTATTCGAAACTGTCCTGAGAAGGATGAGAAAGATATAAAACAAGAAGTAAAACTGTCCCGGGAGGTGGGACTAGTAGTAGAGGTGCACCTAAAGAGTCTGTTGTGAGATCAGAGTGTAGAGTACCTGCAAGGACTTATGCCATTCGCGATCGCGAAGAGGCATCATCTCCAGATGTGATAATGGGTACTTTTTCTCTTCATGATATCTCTGTTATTGCTTTGATTGATCTGGGGTCTACCCATTCCTATATTTGTATAAAATTGGTAACTAGCATAAATATGACTGTTGAGTCTATAGAATTTGTGATAAAAGTGTCAAACCCGTTAGGCAAGCATGTGCTAGTTGATAAAGTGTGTAGAAATTATCCTTTGACGATTATAGGTCATTGTTTTCCGGCTAATCTCATGTTGCCAGTTGATGAATTTGACCTAATTATTCGCATAGATTGGTTGACTGCTCATAGTGTTTTAGTAAACTGTGGTAGTAAGTTTATTGAACCGAGGTGTGTAAATAGAGATATCTTTCGTGTTGAATCAGGTAAATCATATAGTTTGCCTGTAGTGATTTCGTGTATGGTAGCTGAGAAATACATGAGAAAAGGGTATGAGTCCTATCTCACATTTCTGTTGAATACCCAAGAGTCAGAAGTAAAGATTGAATCAATGCCTGTGGTATGTGAGTATCCGGACATGTTTCCGGAAGAGTTACCCAGATTGCCCCCAGTTAGAGAAGTCGAGTTTGGCATTGAGTTAGTCCTGGGTACGGCGCCTATTTCGATTTTCCCGTATAGGATGGCACCGTTGGAGTTAAGAGAGTTGAAGGTTCAGCTACAAGAGTTAACGGATAAGGGTTTTGCAAGACTGAGCTATTCACCATGGTGTGTTTCGGTAATTTTTCTAAAGAAGAAAGATGGGTCGATGAGACTGTGTATAAACTACAGACAGCTTAATAAGGTGAAAGTGAAGAATAAGTATCCTTTGCCAAGGGTCAACGATTTGTTCGAACAATTGAAGGGAGCCACGGTGTTTTCTAAGATAGTCCTGAGATCTGGCTATTACCAGTTGAGAGTTAAGGAGCAAGATGTGCCGAAAACTGCATTTCAAACAAGGTATGGCCATTACGAGTTTCTCGTCATGCCCTTTGGATTAATGAATGCTCCTGCGATATTTATGGATTTAATGAACCGTATTTTTTGACCATACTTGGACAAATTTGTAGTTGTTTTTATTGATGACATACTAATTTATTCTAGGGATGAGAGTGAGCATGCGAAGCACCTGATAACTGTTTTACAGACTCTAAGAGACAAGCAGTTCTATGCCAAGTTTAACAAGAGTGAGTTTTGGCTTCGAGAGGTTGAATTCTTAGGACACATAGTGTCGGGTGATGGAATTAGAGTTGATCCGAGTAAGATCTCGGCTATTGTTGAGTGGAAACCGCCGAGGAATGTGTCAGAGATTAGGAGCTTTTTGGGTTTAGCGGGTTACTACAGATGGTTTGTTAAAGGGTTCTTCATGATTGCTACATCGATAACGAGATTGCTACATAAGGATGTCAAGTTCGAATGGACAGAGAGGTGTCAACAGAGTTTCGAGAAAATTGAAAGCATTGTTGACTGAAGCACCAATTTTGGTACAACCTGAGTCGGGAAAGGAGTTTGTGATATATAGTGATGCGTCATTAAATGGCCTTGGCTGTGTGTTGATCCAAGAGGGTAAAGTAGTAACTTATGCCTTGAGATAGCTAAAACCGCATGAAAAGAATTATCCGACGCATAATCTAGTGTTGGTTGCCATCATTTTTGCTTTGAAGATTTGGCGTCAATATTTATATGGTGAAAAATGTCGAATCTTTATCGATCACAACAATTTGAAATACTTGATGAACCAAAAGGATTTGAACTTGCGACAATGGCAGTGGCTTGAATTATTGAAGGATTATGAGCTACTAATCGATTACCATCCAGGGAAAGCAATTGTGGTTGCAGATGCCTTAAGCAGAAAATCCCTGTATGCTTTGAGAGCCATGAGTACGAGCTTAGCATTGTCAGATGATGGTTCTATATTAGCCGAGTTGAGGGCTAAACCATTATTTCTTCAGCAGATTCGTGTAACTCAAAAGAATGATAGTGAAACACAAGTTAAGAGAGATCAGTGTGAATCGGGAAATAACTCTGATTTTTAGGTTGGTTCAGATGATTGTTTGATATTTTGTAATAGAGTTTGCGTATCTAAAGATGATGAGTTGATTCGGAAAATTTTACATGAGGCACACAATGGTTGTTCGTCAGTACATTCGAATAGCATAAAAATGTATAATGATTTAAAGAAGTTGTATTGGTGGCCGGGTATGAAAAGAGATATCTCTGAGTTTGTTACAAAGTGTTTGGTTTGTCAACAAGTGAAAGCCGAGCATCAGGTACCTTCGGGTTTACTTCAGCCATTGATGGTTCCCGAGTGAAAGTAGGACCGAATCACGATGGATTTTGTAATAGGGTTATCTACGAATCCGAAAAGGAAAGATGCTGTGTGGGTCATCATTGATAGATTAACGAAATCAGCTCACTTTATACCGGTACATGTTGATTACTCACTTGACAAGTTGGCTGAGCTATATATTTTCGAAGTTGTGAGATTACGTGGGGTGCCTATATCCATTATCTCGGATAGAGATCCAAGGTTTTCTTCAAGGTTTTGGAAAAAGTTACAAGAAGCCTTGGGTACGAAATTGAATTTTAGTACCGCGTTCCATCCACAAACCGATGGTCAATCCAAAAGAGTGATTCAAGTTCTCGAAGATATGCTCCGATGTTGTGTTTTAGAATTTGAAGGTAGTTGGGAAAAATATCTACCTTTGGTTGAATTTTCCTACAACAACAGTTATCAGTCGAGTATATAGATGGCACCATATGAAGCATTATAGGGTCGCAAGTGTTGGACTCTATTGTATTGGACCGAGCTTTGCGAGTAGCAAATACACGGGTTGATTTGGTTAAAGAAATCGAAGAGAAAGTGAAAGTGATCCGTGATAGTCTGAAAGCTGCTTCAGATCGACAAAACTCATACGCAGATTTATAAAGGAAAGAAATTGAGTTCCAAGTGGGCGATAAGGTATTCCCGAAAGTATCCTCATGGAAGAAAATATTGAGAACTGGTCGAAAGGGAAACTTGAGTCCGTGATTCATAGGACCGTATGAGGCTATTGAAAGGATTGGACCATAGCTTACCAGTTAGCTTTGCCGGCGGAGTTAGAGAAAATACACAACGTGTTTCATGTGTTGATATTGCGACGATATCATTCTGATCCTTCGCGTGTGATTCCTCCAACCGAAATTGAGATACGACTGGATATGGCCTATGAAGAAGAACCAATTAAGATTTTGGCTCGAGAGGTTAAACAGTTGAGGAACAAAAGTATAGCATTAGTGAAAGTGTTGTGGCAAAAACATGGCGTAGAAGAGGCTACGTGGGAACCGGAAGAAGCCATAAGAGAGCATTACCCAAATCTCTTTATTGCTAAAATGTTTGGGGACGAAAATATCTAAAAGGGGGAGAGTTGTAACAAACACAAATCATAAATATTGCTCACATTTACTTGCACTTATACCCTGCACTTATCACCAGAAAGCCACATGTAATTTCACTTAGACAAGTTTCTCGATGAACACTTTGGAATAATGTTAGATACTTGGTGGTTTCGCATACAGCCCACCATTTAAATATCAACAAAGTGGTATCGCACACAACCCACTGATGACAATAAATATGATGGTATCACACACATTCCATCGTTAATAAATAACAAGGTGGTATCGCACACAACCCACCAATAATAAATAAATACGATGGTATTGCACACAACCCACCAAGAACATGATTACGAATATTTATTCGCACCCATTTTCCTATTCCGAAGGTTCATCCGAGAATTTCCTTACTTTCTATCATTTTCAATAGATCTTAACAACAATCATTTGCATTCACAAAATGCATTAATAAGTAAAAATACGCAAGAAGGATGTATCGTTTACACATAAACTTACCTTGATGCAAAATAGGTCAATTTGCAATTTAATCTGTAACCTTACCTTTTCCTCGATCAAGGTTGATTCCATGTTCTTCTCGATCTATAATGACATATTCAACTTATTAGTACTCACATTGATCAAATTACTCTAACATTCTTATTTTGGCAAAAATTACCATTTTACCCCTAGTCCTTTGCAAAATTACGATTTTGCCCCTAGTCCTTTGCAAAATTACGATTTTTCCCCTAGGCCTGTAAAATGAAACGCGTTCATTTTTCACACATCCAAGCCTAGCCAATTCATATTCCCTTTCATAGGAACTCAATATTTCAACTATTATACACATTTACTACCTATTTTAAAACCTTTACAAAAAGGTCCTTTTAGGTGCTTTCATAGAATCACCTTTCACAAAAGTTGTTTATTTAACAACAATAATTCATTTTCTTTCCTAAAAACTCAGCAAAAAATATAAGCACTCTCATGAAAAAACCCTAAACTTTCAACCATTTTGCAAAATAGTCCCCTCTTTAGCTAGCTTAAGCTTTAGGGGTCCCACAAGTACAAATATTATCAAGAAAAACCACCAAAATACAAATATTATCAAGAAAAACCACCAAAATCACCTACTTATAAAGGTTGAAGTTGCTGAAAATTTTCAAGATTCTAAATCCCTTCTCTTGATGATATTTTCAGTGGAAGAAGAAGTGAAAATGGGAAAAATGATAGCTTCTTTATTTTATCTTATTTTATTCAATTAAGTCACCAAAACCCACCTAACCATTGACCAATTTGATTTTCTTGTCCCCATGGCCGGCTAGCACCCTTAGAAAGGCCTAATTGCATATTAAGGACCTCCAATTTAAGGTTCTCTAGCTATTTAACACCTCTAGCTTGTAAAATAAAACTTTCGTACCTTATGCGATTTAGTCCTTTTTCGCAATTAAGCATGCAATCACCAAAATTAATGCACCAAAATTTTGATACACTCATATAATCATGCTATAACACATAAAATAATATTAAAAATAATTTCTCTGACCTCGAATTAGTGGTTCCGAAACCACTATTCTGAGTAGCCCTAAAATCGGACTGTTACAAGTTATCCTTGTTAAACTTTTGATTCAAATTATTCTCCCCCTAACTCAATACAAATTATTTCTTTCCTCACAAATCATGTCATAATTGAATCTCCAATACATTCAAAATATCTAACAATACAAAGAAACTTGTAATTAATATATATTGACAACTTTCTTTGAGGATTCACTCATCTTTGTGCGTTGTGGTGGAGCAATTGGAACATATACGCACACACAAAATTCAAAGATGAGAAAGATTTAGCTATTGACTAAAAACCAATTGTAATGGGGAGTATATATAACTTATTGGTTTGATGCATATACCATGTAAATCAACATAATCTCATGTTGAAATAGAAAGTTTAGTTCTCATAAGTAATCGCTTAGACAATAATCAGAGACGTCCAATCAATAATTTCTCTAAACCATTATACGCATAAATAACAAACTTTTACAAAAGATTTTCAAACTCAATGAATAAAAAGATTGAGATATAAACTCATCAGTATTAGCAAGATGAATTGTCTTAATTGCATGATCTGAAATTAATTATTTAAACAAGTAATCTTGCAAACGACATGTTGCAAATTGATAAAACATATGTGATTATTTTGTAAATGCATCTACCAAAATCATATAATATCAAAACCATCCACATGGTGGATGAATGGGCCCATATTCGTTTTAGAAATGCAAGGCATTAAATCTCAACTTTAGCTAGTGAGTTTCTAATAATCAATTTTCATAGGGAACAAACAACATACGAGAATTCTTTTAAATTAAAGACTCTTTTTGTTCTTTAATGAATGTCCATGTGAATTCTTAATTAATTTTCGCATCATATATGATCTAAGATGGTCTAACTTGTCACGCCAAGTAGTAAATGCATTTGTATCAATAAACTTTTGGTTTACTTTAACATGTGTTTCAATTGTATTAAATTGTAACAAATTAATAATTTTACTATCATTCCTTTTACTTTGTATCCACATATAAGTGCTATTGTAACATTTACTACTGGAAATGTCTAAATCAATGTGAATATTATAATGTCACTAAGTCAACAAAATAAATATAATTTTCAGACAATTATATACAATATTCGCTTCAGAAAATATGCCAAAATCTTCAAATATCTTTTTTTTTTTTTGCAATTTCAAGTGCATCCAACCATATCGAGCTTTAGATAGAATTATAATATTTTATTGCTCATAAATAGATCTTTCACAGTCATATATTTTACTTCCAACCTCTTAATGGGGATGATGACAAAAGAAGATCACAAAGATTATAAAATAAATATGTTTTATTCAACATATATCTTCTTGATCTGAAAAACAATATTATATTTTATAAAATTTTGCATCACATGGAGCTAAAATATAGGCTCTCAAAGAGTTTTTTACAGTTTGATGCAATATTAGCTCTTCAGGAGCATATCATCATTTTATTGTATAACCTTAATGAATACTTAATTTATTTTAAATAAAATTTTATTTATTCATATAAAAATAAAATGAATAGATATAAATAAAACATATATTAAACGTAACAAATAATAAAATCATGTCACTAACAAATCATTGTGGTTAGATATTATATATTTTATATATCATACCACAACAAAATTCAAAATATTATAATGTCAAATTAAAATAACTTTACAGCTATAAAAGTTTAAACATAAACATTTTCTAACCTCCACCTCTTATGACATAATTTCATCTCAAATTTTACAATGATATGAAATTATCATAGACAGGGTGAATATCCCAAAGTTCATGTTTTACTCACATTTCGCAATAATCATATATCTTAATCAAAATCAAAATTAAACCAATCAATTCTATTAAAAATGAAAACAATATTTATCTCCACATAAAAATCCCAATAACTAAATGCGTGAAGGGTTTTATAAATTCATAGAGATACGGATAGTGAATTATATAAACTGAACTTTTTAATAGAAATCAAATCAAATTTCAAAAGAAGTTGATTAGATTGACTTAAGTTACCATGGACGAGAAGTAGTGATTTTAAACATCCTTTGTAATGAAGAAAAAAAGATCATCCCCAAGAAAATATCAAAAGTGAATCTTACTTCTCGATTTCATATATATAACGGTATCAAATCATTCACCATCCTTAAGAACACAAAGTAAAATAAGTTAATCAAAACAATAATAACGTATAATGAAAGAATAATGGAAAATAATAATCAGATATGAAACATTAAATAAAACAAACTTGTAACACCCTTAACCCGTATCCATCGCCGGACTAAGGTTAAAGGCGTTACCGGACAGATCGGAAACATATACAGAAATTTCATACAACGTCATTAATAACAATCATAGTGTCCCTTAAATAAGTCAACGAGATCTTAATTAGGCTTTAGAGTAGGGTCGGGACTAAGCTGAAAACATACAGAAATTCTCGAAAAATTTAAAACTTTCTAAGGTTTCAGGGGTTACACGCCCGTGTGGGTAGACCATGTGCTTCCCATGGCTGCTAGACAGGCCCATGTGTCTACCCCGTGGTCAAATCTGACTTTACTCCACGACCACCAAGAATGCCCGTGTACCTTGGGCATGGTCAATTCTGACTCGGTTCCACGGCCACTAAGCACGCCCTTGTACTTTGGCCGTGGTCGATCCTGTTGAAACCACACGGCTACCAGGCACGTCCGTGTGCCAAGGCCATGTATTCTTAGCTAGCTACTGACTTAACTCCACGGTCATTAGGCACGCCCGTGTGCCACAACTGTGTGGCAAAATAGGCCATTTACAAGACCAAAATGCCACCAACCTTGTAACACCCCAAACCCGGTCAAAACGCTACGACCGAATTTGGCATGTCACAGGAAAGAAAACATTTTTGGAAAACAAGTTAGTGTCTCAAATTTTAAGGAAAACTTTTGATTTTATACAAAACCGACTTAATTTGTGTAATTTGTTAAAACCGTTTTGAAATCTACTTTAAGAAGTTCTAATTAACCTGTTAATGCTACAAGTTCGTTTTTTTTACCCGATGGTAAAGTTTTGGAAAAATCTCGGAGTTTGTTAAAGTTGGTGAAAACATTCATTTTATAGATTATACTGTTTCTTTTCTTTAATCATGCTTTATTGTTTGAATGCAATTTCTATGATATTTTGACAAAACAAATTAACCCAAAAGTAAGCTTTAGTGGCCTTATTACAAAACCAAGAAAAACTGAAATTTAAAGCAAAATAAGTCTGAAATTAACCAATCAACTAAAAGCAACTGTTGTGCATGGCCACCTCGAGTCCACCTTGGTTCCACATCCGCGATCTACGAATTATCTACAAGATGCAAATTGAAGGGGTGAGTCACTGAGACTCAGTGTGTAAATCCTCATCCCGAAAATAACAAAACCCTTACACAGTTTCATAAGGAAGTATGTATATCATGCAACCCAAGACCTAGCCATCCAGAACTCCAAATCCTACCCCGTGTGGTACCAAACCACTAGTGGTGCCAAACCACTGGTGACCCAAAGTCACAAACAATATATATAAATGTGGTACAAAACCACTGGTGACAATCCCTTTTTAATGTAATATGTGGGGCCAACCCACTATGGTACTAAGCCACTGGGACGAGTCACAAAGATATCATATGTGGTGCCAAACCACTAGTGACCCAAAGTCACAAATAGCATATGTGGGACCAAACAACTGGTGGTGCCAAACCACTGGTGACCCAAAGTCACAAATAACATATCTTCCCCCTCCTCTCTTTATACCCATTTTAATGAACATGCTTTTACATACATTATTGTCATGCTTTAGCAATTAACAACATACTGTAACATGGCATATACAGATTCAACAGAGACAAATAACACCAGTCATCAGAATGGACTTACCCGGAGTCCTCACTTTTACCACAAGGGTAACATATCGATTTCCACAATTATTCCAGCTTTTAACGATACTCAAGTTATTAACATACAAACACATGGAATATGAAGTGTGTAAGAGATACACACCTGATTACTCGCAATACGATACTATCTACGCCGATACTATCGTTAATCGACACTACCGCAATCTATCTACTGTCTTGCTCAGATGCCGGCCCACACCCAGGTGACCAATCGCGAACAGTCGACACAGCCCTCTTCTTGAACTTAGGGGCTGGGGCCTCAGATCCAACTCCCCCTAACGCTTGATTAGCCTTTGAATCCATAACACACCTTATCACTAAGTCAGGTTAAAGCAGTGAAACAAATCATAAGAAACTAAAACCCGAAACTAAATCCCTTACCTAAATCAACAAGAACCCAAGGCTTTAAGCGTGACTCACAACTCGACGTAACCCGAAAATCTCCACAAGATGTCGTCAACACACCCCCTGCATTCAGCGAAACATCAAATAACCTTGAATCTCTGCCTTTAACGTAATAAGAATTGTCGAAACAACGAAAACACTTACCACCCTAGCAGAACCGATCGAAAAAGATGACAAAACAACCACAACGATCTACTGCACCCAAGAGTCTATGAACTAACACCTTCCTAGAATCGGCCAAACCCGAAAATGGGATTAACACCCTTAGTCGACAACCAATAGAGAATAGAACTACATAGAAAGAATGGAGAAATAGATTTCGGCTTTAATAACACATAGAAGAAAGGCTTCAAGTAAAGGTGCTTAGAATGATATGAACAATCGGAAAATGAAAAGAAGAAGAAAGAAAGATGGATGGGGGATTCGGCTTCCAAAGAGTGAAAATATGATGAGAAAGAAAAAAAAAATAAGAGGATGTAGTTTCGGCTAACAACAGAATAAAAGTGAAAAAGATGGAAAAAGGAGAAGTGATATGTGAGGTTTCGGTTCTTATGGTTTTGGCAAGAGAATAAATTGCAACTATTGTGTGGTGAGCAAGGTGGATTCGGCTAAGCACTAAAGAAGTAAAAAGAAAAAGAAATAAGGAGAAGTTTAGGAGAGCATTTGGCTAAGGTATTTTGAGAGAAAAGGAAAAGAAAAAAAATGCAAAGATGTGCAAATGTGGGAGTGATTCGGCACAACAGAGAATGAAAGAAAAGCCGAAAACCAATAAGTGAGACACACACACACCAAATGCCGAAAAATAATACCCAAAGCAAACCCAAATTCGGCACACCCCCTCCCACTCTCCAAAACTGAATGCACACCATCCACCACTTCAATTTCGGCTAACATACTTCCCCCATCAAAATCCCTTCTTTTCCTCCTTACTTTTCTCTTGACCACCTATTCAAACAAATTTGAATACTTCAAACTCCACAAATTTCTCTCCTCCATCTATTTTGAATCTGTTGACTTCTTCCATCCTCATCCATCAGAGTCCAACCTGAGCACATTTCCTCCCTTGTCCAAGCGTCAAAAAGAAACACCCAAAGAAGGATTCCTGCAGCTCGAACCAAGGCTCCTTCCCCCTGTATGAGGCATCACTTCCATGCCTTAAGTGGCGCCTCCCTTGCCACTTTACCACTTGGTTTCTTGTGCCAAAACTTGTTATAGAATACCCTTAACACCTAGCTCCTTCAGCTCCCCCTATCAAGTACCCAAAAATAAAATTTTTGCTATGGCTCGAGCCTACCCCTGGCTCATGCCTAGACCCTAAGACACCCTAACTAACATCAAATTCATACCACTCACATGCAAACAATTAGAATGCAAGAGCCCCGATTTAAGGATGTTACAAACCTAGGGTTATACCTACAAATAATTTACCAACACATTTCATACATATTTGGTAACTAAGAACATACTAAAATAACCATTCAATCTATACATTCAATACCAGTTTCAACCATGTCAACTTTCAAGACTAAAACTTATATGAACACAAGCATAGTTCAACAATTTTCTTATCTAAAACCTTGACTAAAACATACATCATATAACACATTCATCAAAACATATTACCAACATATAACTAGCCAAATCACATGGCTAAGTTCACATCTCATACTTATCCAAATCAGTAGCCTATACATGCCATATCTAGCTATTTACATTTCCAAAATGTACCAAAATAAGTTGAGTAGTGTGATGGCGATCCTCGACAGTCCTCGAGCCTTCAGTAGCTTTAACGATCTATAAAACAGAGAAAACACACACACAGAGTAAGCTTTCTAAAAGCTTAATAAGTCATATACAAATAAACATAACATACAACGAATACAACTAATTCAATACATTGGTATTTATAGTTCTTATATCTAATTCATCATATGATCTTTGGCACTTTTGCTTATAAAAAGCATACCACAGCTTCTATTCATATATCACATAAGTAGTTAGCTCATTCAAGCATAATTTCACATATCATCTATTTAATCCGTTATGCATAATCATCTTAGTAAGATCATATAGATACTTACCTTGTACATACACTTAGTGTATAAATAAACGTACCTGAAACGGATTTACAATTCACATAGTAATTCGTATCACATGCTTGCTCGTTGAACCGTTACGAACCTAATAGGATACAGAGAAAGCTCAAAATAGTTGTACAATGCCAACATCCCAGACGATCTTACATGTACTCAGATATCGATGCCACTGTCCCAGACAGGGTGTAACACCCCAAACCCGGCCCACGCATTACGACCGGATCTGGTTTATCACATGAAGAAAACGAGTAAAGAACTTGTGATTCTTACTAAAGATTAGAGTTTATTTAGAAATATTTGATAAAAATACTAGTAATCTTGAAAGGTTGATTGAAGAATCGATAATTGAATTAGTGATATTTTAAAACCGTAACTTTTTTGAAAATAATGTTGATATTTTGAAGGAAAGTCCAAATTAAATTATTAGTACGTATTTGATTTTAAATCCGTTTGTTGATAAATTTTATGAAAAAATGTTCTCTATGATTTTCTGAAAAATCCCCATTTAAATCAAACAATTAAAGAAAATAAATAGTCAAACATAAAATTCATATTTAAAATCCTAGAGGCCTTCTTACAACTTAAACCCAAAATAGTAAAAGTAACGAAATGAAACATAAAAGAAATTTACTAAAGTTCGAAAACACCATTTCTAAAGTATGGCCTGCACTGAGTCATCCATGGCCCAAGTCCACATCACTGAGCATTACCTGCAAGGATTAAGAAAAAGGGGTGAGTTACTAGAACTCAGTGTATAATCCCCTTATCGTCATCCACTGGGCCTGAACCCGCATAGCATCATCATGGGCCAAAGCCCATTAACATAATCCATATTAAAATGAAATAAATGTATGCAACCCAACCCATCCATCCATCACAACCCCGACCAGCCAATCACACCTGTGGGGATCAAGTCAACCCACCCCGCAGCTCACACCAATTTGCAGTCAAGCTGCTATATTATATATTATTGTGGCCATGCCACCAGATTCATAAGTAAGCATAATATTGAGCAAATTATGGCTATGCCACCAGGCTACAACGCTCTCCATACAATTATTCATATCCCATGCAATATGTAAAATGTAACATACATAGGAAAATATCCACATATATAATCAACCATTAATCCAGTAATTTATTACCGTGAATCGGCCCATTATAGAGCTTTGTAATTCGGCCCACTAAGGCATTCTAGCAAATCGGCCCATTAGGGGAATTTTGGTAAATCGGCCCATAGGGGCATTTTGGTAAATCAGTCCATATGGGCATTTTCGTAATTTAACAATTTTAATACCGATTTTGACAAATCTTTAGAAATAATGTAATTTAAGCAAATTACTCAATTTATGCCATATTACGATTTTAAGCCTTGTAAATAATAACAATCTATTTTCCAACATGATATCGAATCATGAATCTACAAGATATCGGTGTGAGATTACACACCTGATTACGGTAAGAATCAATCCTTCTTGATCGTCAGCACCTATGACACCATAACACTCGATTAACTAAAAAGAGATTTTCTTTAAACCAAATCTAAATCAACGATCGAACAAAGCTTACCCTTAGTATCATGAACAACCACGATTTGTCTATTCTCACCGGATGATGGTCCACAACCCGGTGGGAAATCCCGAACTGCCGATACCACCCTGCACTTGAACTTAGGAGTAGGAATTCCAAATCCACTCCTTTTGTCTCCTCCTATCGCTTTTCCTTTCAAATCGTTAGCACTTGCCTCCATTGAAAAAGTCTCGGTTAGAAAAATACTATGATCAGTGAACGTATTTATCTAAGGAAAGGTTTCGGCTTACCACTACTTCTGAAGGATCAACGAGTAGAGAAAAACGAGCGATTTAGTACCTATAATATTCGATTAGTCAAATCCATCGATTCGTTTTAACGGAATAACCGAACAATGAAATATATCGAAATAAACCATAACGAAACTCTTTACCTTAAGGATGATGAATCCGATTTCTATCGATTGACTTATGGCTACGGATGAGACAAGGATATGAAAATCGACTTTCCACTATAATACTACAATAAGAAGATGATCAAGATATAAGGGATTAGGAGGGAGTGATATTTTGGTTTAGAACAAAGTGAAATAACTGAATGATAATAGACACACATTCGGTTAGGGAGAAAAAGAAAATGAAAAGAGAAGAAAGAAACCACTTACCGATTCGATCAAAGAAGAGAGTACCAACACGAAAGAGAAAACAAAAGTGAAGAGGTAAGGTGTTAATAGGTTCCGCTACGAAGAGAAATGAACAAAGGAAATTCGGCATTCAAAATATTGATTAAAGAAGAAGAGAAGAGCGTTGAAACAATGGTGAAAAAGAAAAGGAGAGATGGGAAAAAGAGTGCTAGATGGTTTCGGCTAACAAAGGGAAAATGAGCAAAAATGAATTGGACAAAATGGCTAGATAGTTTCGGCTAACAAAGGGAAAATAAGCAAAAATGAATTGGACAAAATGAGTTGGGTGTTTCGGCAACAAAGGAGGAAGGTTGGAAAAGAGCACCAAAAATGTTCAAAAGAGAAAATAAGCCTTTCATACACAAACTTGCAAATAGGCTAAGGAAAATTCGGCTCCTCTTTTCTCCCAACAAAATCATGTGCCCATAACACCCAAAAGATGATGGTTGACCAAAAAATATTCTTTCCAAAACATCTTCCACAAAATCGGCCAACATGTTCCCCTCCCTTACCTTTTTCCTTCATTTATTTCCTTGTTTTTTCCTTGCTTTCCTCCTTACCATATTCCTTCGTCTTCTTTCCCTAATTAGAAAGTCTTCATTTCCTTATTAAAGCCTTGGCCGACACTTTGGAAAAGAAGCACACATAATAATCCAAAAAGTTTTGCAAAAGGTGGGATTCGAACCCCTTCCCTCCATGCTCTCTACTTGACGCCACACCACTCCATCATGTGCTCCACTTCTGCTAGCAAAATACACTCTTATTTCCTTAAGCATTGATGCCACTTACCTTCTCTCCTTAAAGTGTTTAAACATAAAAATTTTTCTAAGGCCCAACTTAACCCCAAGCCTTCTTAGGACCCTTAAACATACACAATTAATCATTTTTAACTAGCCCATCACAACCATAATGCAAAACATAAAATTCTAAATTTTAGGATGTTACAATTCTACCCCCTTATAGAAATTTCGGCCTCGAAATTTACCTGATTAGAAGAGATGAGGATATTGCTTCCATATTGTGTCCTCTGGCTCCCATGTAGCTTCCTCTGATCCGTGATTACGCCATAATACTTTGACTAACGGAACCGACTTCCTTCTCAGCATCTTGATATCCTGATCTAAAATCTGCAATGGCTCCTCTTCAAAAGACAAGTCAGGTCTTATTTCAACTTCCTCCACTATCACAACATGAGATGGATCCGAGCGATAACGCCTTAACATCGAGACATGAAATACGCTATGTATCTGACTTAACTCCGGAGGTAACTCAAGCTGATAAGCCACTTCCCCAACACGCTTCAATACACGGTAAGGTTAGATAAACCTAGGGCTCAATTTGCCTTTCCGCCCAAATCTTAAGATCTTTTTCAAGGGTGAGACCTTCAAAATGACCTGATCTCCAACAGAGAACTCTATCTCCTTACGCTTCAGATCCGCGTATGATTTCTGTCTATCTGAAGCTTCCTTTAACCGACCCCTAATTACCTTAACTTTTTCCTCTGTCTCAGAGATCAACTCAGGACCTAATAATTGTCGCTCCCCCAGTTCAGTCCAGTAAGTAGGAGTATGACACCTATGACCATACAATGCCTCCTAAGGTGCCATCTGGATACTAGATTGATAGCTGTTGTTGTATGCAAACTCTGCCAATGGAAGGAAATCTTCCTAACGACCCCTGAAGTCGATCACACAGCCTCTTAACATGTCTTCTAGAATCTGGATAACCCTCTCCGACTGACTATCAGTCTGCAGATGAAGTCCCGTGTTGAAATTTAGCCTTGTACCCAAAGCTTCATGTAAAGCCTTCCTGAACTGTGATGTAAACCTAGGATCCCTGTTCGATATGATAGACATTGGTACCCCATGCAACCTCACAATCTCTGCTACATACAACTTGGCTAACTTCTGCAACGAATAATCCGTACGAATAGGTAGGAAATGAGCAGTCTTCATTGTTATATCCACTATTACCCATACTGAATCTTTCTTAGTAGGCGTTAAGGGTAACCCACTAACAAAGTCCATCATTATCCTTTCCCATTTCCATAGTGGAATTTTCACTGGTTGCAGTAACCCTGAAGGCAGTTAATGCTCCACCTTCACCTATTGACATGTCAAGCACTTGCTCACGAAGTCGGTAACCTCCCGCTTCAACCCTGGCCACCAATAATGCTCATGGAGGTCTCGGTACATTTTATTTCCCTCGAGGTGCATAGCATATGAGCTGCTATACGCCTCACACAGAATCATTTGTCTCAATTCCGAATCCATAGGCATACAAACTCTTCCACAGAAACACAACACTCCATCACTATTTAATCCGAAATCCCCTATCTCACCACCTTCCACTTGCTGAAGTCAAGAACACAACCTTTCATCTATCAACTGCTTTTCCTTAATCTGACTTACCCAAGCAGGCTTCACCTGAAGTTTGGCTAACAAGCTACCACCATCATAAAGGCTGAGATGAGCGAACATCGCTCTCAAATCCAATATCACCTTACGACTCAAGGCATCTACCACTACATTAGCATTTCCTGGATGATACTCGATTGAGAAGTCATAATCTTTCAACAGTTCTATCCACCTTTGCTGTTTTAAGTTCAACTCCTTCTGGGTAAGGAGATATTTCAGACTCTTATGATCCGTATAGATAATCGACTTCTCACCGTACAGATAGTGTCTCCAAATCTTCAAAGCGAACACCATTGCAGCTAACTCCAAATCATGAGTGAGATAATTTATCTCACGTGGCCTTAATTGACGAGATGCATAAGCCACCACTTTTCCCTCTTGCATTAACACATATCCCAAGCCCATGTGTGACGCATCACAATAAACAATAAACTCTTTACCAGCCTCAGGTTGAATTAATACTGGCGTTTCGGTCAGAATCTTCTTCAATTTCTCAAAGCTCTCTTGCTACTTATCTGACCACACAAACGATACTCCCTTACGCAACAACTTAGTTAGGGGTGCAGCAATCAACGAAAACCCCTCAACGAACCGCCTGTAATACCTAGCAAAACCTAGAAAACTCTGAATGTCTGCCGTTGACTTTGGTGGCTTCCAGTCCAATACAGCCTCTACCTTTCGGGGATCAACTCTACTTCCTTCGACAGACACAACATGCCCCAAAAAGGTCACTTCCTTCAGCCAAAATTCATACTTACTAAATTTGGCATACAACTGCTTCTCCCTTAATATCTGCAATAAAACCCATAGATGCAAATCATGCTCCTCTTCTGTCTTTGAGTACACCAAGATGTCATCTATGAACATCACCACAAACCGGTCTAGATAGGGTTGAAAGACTCGGTTCATCATGTTCATAAATGCAGCTGGTACATTTGTCAATATGTATGGCATCACTAAGAACTTGTAATGTCCATATCGAGTTCGAAACGCAGTCTTGTGAAGATTTGCCTCTTTAACCTTGAGCTGGTGATATCCCGATGTCAAGTCTATCTTTGAGAAAACCGAAGCTCTTTGTAGCTGATCAAATAAATCATTGATCCTCGGTAACGGATACTTGTTCTTGATCGTCAACTTATTCAATTGTCTATAATCGATGCACATACGCATCGACTCGTCCTTTTTCTTAATGAACAAAACCGTTGCTCCCCACGGTGACACACTTGGTCGAATAAATCCACGATCCAACAACTGTTGAATTTGAGCTTTAAGCTCTTCTACCTCTTTCGGCGCCATTCTATAAGGAGCAATGGACACCGGAGCCGTTCCTGGCAACAACTCAATGCCAAACTCCACCTCCGAATTTAGAGGCAATCCTGGAAGCTCCTCGGGAAAGACATCTAAAAACTCTTTCACTGTTCTAACACTCTCAATCGACAACTCTTTGGCCTCCAAAAAACTGATAAAGGCTAAGAACGCTCCACACCCCTTTCGTACCAACTTTTCTGCCCTTAAAGCAGATACCACGTTAGACAGATAATTTCTGCTTTCACCTATCATCATCACTTCCTTATCCTCTGAAGTTCTTAGTACCATCTGCTTCACAGCACAGTCCAAGTTCACTCGGTGTTTAAACAGCCAGTGCATGCCCAAAATAAGATCGAACTCACCAAATGACAGTTCCATCAAATCCGCCAGAAATACTTCCCCCTGAACTTCTAAGGGCACATCCCTAAACAACGTATTTACGACCACCGACTGTCCTAAAGGGCTAATCACAGTTGTTTCTCTAGCAGTAATCTCAGATCTAATATTCAAAGTTCCAGACACGGCACATGTAACATACGAATGGGTGGTTCCAATGTCTACTAAAGCGGTAATAGGTACATCAGATATGAAGAACGTATCGGTTATGACGTCAGGTGCATAACCATCCTCTCGACGTCTGACCGCATAGACTAATCCTGGCTATCTTTCCTCCGTGTTACCCCTGTTATCGGTACCTCTGCCCGGTGCACTCTAACCTCGTCCTACGCCATTACCACCTTGACCTGGCCCACGGCTTCTCGGCTGCTGCTGAGCGCCTCTAGCTGGCTGTGCAAATCTGTTACGAACCACCTGAGTCTCAGCAGGCTCTCGAGGGCAATCCTTAAATCGATGTTCTTTGGATCCACGTCTGAAACAACCACCAGTTCTCTGCTAGCATTCACCCGAGTGAAGTTTTCCACAATCCAAGCAATACTGTAACTGATTGGTAGCAGGTGGAACACCCCCTCGAACTGGCCCTTCATTTTTGGGCCTTTTCTGAAAACCTCTAGCAGGACCCGAGTACCCAGAGTCTCTTTTGTTCCTGCCCCTATCCTTGTCTCTGTTTCGCCGTTCCGTCACATGTGGTACCAGTTGAGGAGATAGAGGTGAGCCCTGATTTGTCTTTCGAGGAGGAACCAGTACGGGTTTTGGATCGGGATGTCAAGGTTCTGCGACGGAAGTCAGTTCCCTTGGTGAAAGTATTATGGCGAAACCATGGTACGGAGTAAGCCACGTGGGAACCAGAGGACATGGTGTGGCAGCAATACCCTCAACTCTTCTGACCAAGTAATTTTGAGGCCGAAATTATTTTTAAGGGGGGTAAAACTGTAACATCCTTAAATTGGGGTTCTGTATTTTGCTTGTGTTGCATGTGACAAATTGTCTATTATGTTCATTTATCATGTTTTGGGGTCTAGGCATATCCTCGGGTTAGTCCTGGGTCATGGCCAAAATTTTGTGTTAGCACTTTAGAGAAAGGAGCTAGGGGGATTTAGGGGTTAAAAGAATTAATTTGAGGTTTAAGACACAAGAAGTGCGTTGGTAAAGTGGCAAGGAGGCGCCATTTAAGACACTAAGGAGGTGACGCCACATGCAGGGAGGGAGTGCCTGTGTTCGAGCAGCAGGAATTGCACTCCTGCTCATTCTTTTTGATGCCAAGCTGAGGAAGAGTTGTGCTCAGCTCAAACTTTGACAGGATAACTGTTGACTAAGTCAAACCAATTTGAACAGGTGGCAAAGAGAAAATTTAGGAGTTTGATTAATTCAGACTCATTTGAATTGGTGGCTAGGAGAGATTTGAGAGTTTGCCGAAATTTGAATAGGTGGGAGGTAGAGTATTCAGCTGAGAGACTTAGGAGGGGTGCCGAAATTCTTAGTGACATTTTCGACTAGCTAAAGTCTTGATACAATCGGTTGGGAGCAAAGCCAAAACTCCTTTTTGTCTTGTCGTTTGTCCCTTCTTACACCATTCGAACAAAAGCCCAACCTCCTTTGGTACTTGCCGGATACCATTTAAAGTACCTAGCCGAACCTTTATTTGAGCTCTCTCTCTTTTTCTCCTTTGAAACTGAAAGCCACAAGCACCTTAGACTCTTGCCGATTTCTTCCTTAGGCATTTGGCCGAATCTCTTTTGGAGCCTCTCTCTCATCTTTTATTTTCTTTGTAGCCGAAAAGTAACCCTCTTCCCTTCATCTTTTTCTTCTTTTCAAGTGCTTGGCTGAACCTTCTTCTTCCCCATCTCTCTTTGTCTTTCTTCCATTTTTGCTCAAGCCGAATCCTCCCTCTCCTATTTTATTTTACTTTGCCATTCTCTTCTTTCATTCTTTAGCCGCATCTCATTTTTTTTCTTCTTTCAAAACCTTAGCTGAATCGTCTTGATCACTCAACCCTTTGCCGAAATCTCCTTCTTTCTTCTAGTTTTGCTTTGGCTGAATATCAACCAAGAGTGGATCTTCTTTGGTTTTTCTCCAATCAATTTTGAGAAGGGTAAGTAGTCTTGGCCGAATTCTTTATTTCTTTTCTTTTTTCTCTGTCGACTCTTATGAGTGCAAAAGCTGAATTTCGGCATTTGTTATCAGGATTACTAATCACCTTTGAAACCGATTTCTTTAGGGACCTCCGGGATTGTGAAGCAGTGGATCTAAGCCAGCTATTTACTGTCAACCGAATTCGTTAAGTCTGTGGTAAGGATCCATGTTGGTTCAATCATTTTTTAAGTTGTTTGAAAAGCCGAAGGCTATTGAGATTAAGTCTTGTTGTTGGCCGATTGTAGGGGGAGGATCAGTCTCGCATATTTTGGTATTGTGGTTAGCATTCGTAAGGCAGAAAGGTAAGGATGATGTTAGTTATGTGTTATCTCACCCTTCGGGATTTATTGGTATAGCCGAATAGCCTTTGTTAATAACCTAAGTGTTGGTCAAATGTAGGACAAGGGGATCTAGTGTAAGAGTATGCCCAAAGACCAATCATGAGATGGTTGTAATAACATACTTAATTTACCATGTTTATTAATATAAAGCGTTGTCATTATTATTTCAGTTTTTCTTTCGTGTGTATTAAATAAACTGTTTTATAATAATGTCCTAAGAATAATATGATTATTCTTAAAAGATCCTTAGTCGAGTATTATTATTGACTAGGACAACAATAATGCATTAAGACTAACATGTAGTTGATTGATGATAAAGAGTTGTCATTGATGTGGATTGTCAAAATCAATGCATGAATATGTGTGTTAGAGAACAACATATTGGATTGACCCGTTATGAGTATGTTTATTGGATTATTATGTAATTGTCACAACATTACTCATAGTGATTAATATGTATATGATCCTCGGACTTGAGATAATTATTATCTCAACATCGTGAGTTGTATATTTTGATCTGATCAAACGTACACCATAATTGGTTGTTCTATAAAGACTCGATGTTGGATATACCACAATCTATGTAGAGGATATGGTTGATCAATATAGGATAAGTTCCTCCTACATAATGGGAGTAATATCTTAGGCCACTTGATTGAGTGAGACTAGAAATGCATGGCCATGCTCAAATAAGTTGACATGAGATGTCATACTAATTTGTATATCATAGTCTACTCAAGATATCAAGAAACATGGGATGGACTATACAAGTGTGACTATTCCATGACTTGTGTCCATTCAGAGATAAAGGACTTAAGGATTAATGTATGAAAGGTTAATCACAAAAAGTTATATGGAATCATGACTTCTTGTAACTTAGGTAGCAATGATGCATTGCTAGATGCCACTCATTGTTTGTGACATTAGAATCGTTCTATTATTATCGCTAACGTTGTAAGAACCTACAGGTCACACCCTATGGTTTAAATGAACGGAATAAAATATAATTGGTATTGTTTTTAGTTGTCACATGAATTAAATTAATTAAAGAATTAATTTAATTGGGCAATCAAATATTGAACATATTATATGTACAAGGATGTTGTACACATAATGACAACATAATTCTATTAATATATGAATTTGATTCATATATAAATTTAAATAAATATAGTTTATCGAAATCCTTATTATAATTAATGTAATTATAATTTTTTGGATATAATTAATGTAATTATAATTTTTGGTTAAAAACTTTATTATATTTATTTAATCTTATGATACATTCAAGAGATACCAATTATAAAAGGGTATTAAAAGGATACCAAATAATGGGCCCAATGAAAAAAAAAATACCCATTATAATAAAAGGCCCAATTAAAAGGATACCCAATATAAAAGGCATTTAAAAGAGGCAAAGCTTATGTGAAAACCCTAAGAGATTGCTTGTTAAGTCTAGCAGCCGTCAAGCAAATAAACCTCCAAAATAGTTTTGGAGATTTCTTCCGTTCATAGTCAAACCGGGTGAATCACGTAGAGGCCGACATCGAAAAGGTTGTGGCTTGATTCGACAGTAGATCAAAATTCTTGTTGCCAAGGCGTCGCTGTCTACTCAGATTGAAGTTTTGGTAATTTCGAAATCTTTATTTCACCCCGATTCGTTCCTCACACATGGATCCATGGTTTGGATCGCCGGATCTAATTTTATTCTGCTGCGCCATGGGGTATCGGCGTTCCAACATCTAGTGCGGTAGATCGGGTTTTCGAGATTCAGTGATTGCATTAGCAACAGGTGTGTAAACGCTTACATACTTTATTAGTACAGTATGCTTATTATGTTACTGTTATAACCATTGGATTTAGTGACTTTGCCTTTTGGGCATGAGCTTGGAAACAGGGCAAGTCCCCTGTTATGTGATTTACGATATATATATCATCATGTTTTTTTAAATGCTATGCTATGCCTTATTGCATGATACATGATATTATGACACGTATGATATGAGCATGATGATGATGGGATTGATGAGAGGAGGGGGATGATTTATTTAGACTGTCACCAGTGGTTTTGACCACAAGATGGGTTGGCCCCATCATTTGATTTGTGACTACAGTTACTAGTGGTTTTGACCACACTCTTATTAATTGTGACTAAGTCCAGTGGTTTTGACCACACATATGATATTTGTGACTACGGTCACCAGTAGTTTTGACCACATATGGATATTGTGACTCGTCCCAGTGGTTTGGTACCACAGTGGGTTGGCCCCACATGATATATTACAGGATTGTCATCAGTGGTTTTGACCACACGATGGGTTGGCTCCATCACTTGATTTGTGACTACAGTTGTAACATCCCGAAATTGGGCCTAGGAGAATTGAGCCCAATGGGCCTTAGGCGTAGTAGCATTTAAAATTTTTGAGAACGGCATTAATGCAAGTTAGACTTATTACATAAGTGATTTTGGAAGGTTAGAGGGCTTCTATGAAGTCCCAGGATCAAATATTGGCTTTGGGGAAATTTTGGTTTTAGGTGAAAAAAAAAAACCATGGAAGTTGGCAGGTAGGCCTTAAGAATAAAATATGGAGAAAAATGACACAAGTGGAGTGTGTGGTGTAGTGGCAAAGTGACGCCATATAAGAGGCAAGGGAGTGACGCCACAAGGAAGGAAGGAGGTCCAAGGTCTTGGCTTTTGCATTTTGGTTTCTTTTTACCACATTATCCGGTGACTTATGTCACATATTATGTATCCGGTGACTTTTGTCACATATTATGAATCCAGTGACTCTGTCACATTATCTGGTGGCTATGCCACGATTATAAGGGCGATGTGCAGTTGACTGCAGCGACTGCCTTTGATGGTGTGTAGCGGATGGAGGGTCGATTTAGTAATCCCCACGGTGTGATTGGCAGGTACGGGTGGTGTGTAGAGGATGGATACCTAGGTGGGTTCGAGACTGCATTGTCATTCTTATATGTACATGTGATTTAATATGCTATGGTTCGATATGCTATGTTATGGGCTTATGGCCGAATATGACTAAAGAATGGGTTTTGCATCATTTGGCATGTGTTATCTGCTATACTGTGATATTAGGCTACTACTGATTCGATTTATGTGTGCTTCGCCAAGTATGTTATTGTGAAGGCTAAGGCCCAACTGGTTTTGTGGGCTTAGGCCTAGTTATCCTCTAGTGGGGAAACACACACCTGAGTTTCAGTAAACTCACCCCCTCTTTTTAAATGTTTCAGGTAATCATTAGACCGCGGATTTGGGAAGCCGAGGTAAACTTGTGGTGGCCCTGCAATGTTTTCTCATAAACTCGTTTCTTATATTTAAACTTACTTTTAATTTTGGGATTTTGATATGTAACAAGGCCTTTGGTATTTTATTTGGTTTTAGCTTTCAATTTGGTTACTGTTTATTATTTAATGTTTAATATGGGATTTTCCTGAAATGATAATAAACCATTTTATTCAAAATTACTTAAACTTGATTTTCACAACAAATACAATTTTATTCAATTTAATAACAACTTTATAAAGTGGGCATTAAATGAATCGGCTTTTATAAACAAACCACAAAACGCGGAGTTTCAAAAAGAATACGAACTTTTTACAAACGCACAGTTTTGAAATAACCCTTTTATGTGACATGCCAGATTCGGTCGTAATGTTTAGGCTGGGTTTGGGGTGTTGCAATGGTCACCAGTGGTTTTGACCACACCGATATTATTTGTGACGTCGGTCACTAGTGGTTTTGACCACCAGTGGTTTTGATCACATGGGGTAGATAAAGGAGATCGGATGGTTAGGTAATGGGTTGCATAATCTGCATGTTTTATTGATGATTTGTGTAAGTGCTTGAACTATCGGGTTGGGGATTTATACACTGAGTCTCAGTGACTCACCCCTTCCCTTATATTTTGCAGATGAGGCATAGACCGCGGATGTGGAGCCGAGGAGGACTCAAGGTGGCCATGCATCTCAGTTTGGTTTTGGACTTTAAACTGCTATTTTGATTTTATTAACCTTCTTTTAATTTGGTTTTGGGTTTGTAATAAGGCCACTGGTATTATTTTGGGTTTTTACTTACTTGTTTTTATTTTGACTATTTTATACATATATTGGATTTATGGACTTGTTAAATTAACCGGTAAAAAGCAATGTTTTCAAAACTATACCTCTTTCGGGTTTTTAAAAGCGTTACTATCGGGTAACACAACTTATAAGATGATAACAAAGGTAACTTGAATGTTTTAAACTTGAATTTTCAAATGACTTCAAATGTAAAAGGTTTTATACTTGATAATCCTCATCACATCCCGTTTTTAACAAGTATCGCATGTTTTCTAAAATTTATAACAACAAGTAGATTTTCAAGCATAAGTTTTAAAGCAATCATTACACGATTTCAATATCACCTTAAACAAAGATTTCTAAACTTTAAAACGATAAAGGAGTTTTCCAAGAAATTATCTGACAATCTTGTGTTTTCAAATTATTTTCACTCCGTAACATGCTAGATTCGGTCGTGGTGTGTTGACTGGGTTTGGGGTGTTACATTTATGGTCTACAATTTCATGGAATGATATCGTGAAAATCTCATTTGAAAATTTTGACGTTTGGGCACTCAATTTAGTCAAAAGGACTAAATTGTAAAAAGTGCAAAAGTTGAGTTCTGCATGTTAGACACGTCCAATTGTTATGAAATATTAAATTGGAGGTCCTTAAATGATAATTAGTCCATTGGTTAAGTTGGTGGACAAAATTGGACATAGATGGGTATGTTTCAAAAGATTTTTTTAAGGGCCATTTTGGTAATTTAGTGAATTAAATGAACTAAAAACAAAATTTAAATGCCAAATTTGTCCATCTTCAAGCTTAGGCCGAATTTAACATGTGGGAAGCCATGGATAGGGTTTTCAAGCTTTCTAAGCTTCATGGTAAGTCCATTCTAGCCTCGTTTTTCATGTTCTTTACGTTTTTGGAGTCCTGGTAACTTGATTTAGCTTATTCTAGCAATAATTTAACCTAGGGTTCATATTTGGAAAAATACCCATAGGTGAAATGTGTTTATTTTGATGTTTTATGGAAGGATATGAACCTTAGAATTATGTTAAACAACTTTTACTAAGCGATTTTAAGTGAAAACGAGTAAAACGACATAATCGGCAAAAATACCTAATGTACATAAGTGCATGTTAGAGCAAGAATTTGATGTTGCCATAGAAGGGAAAAATGATAAGCATGTTATAAAACATAAGAATAAGGGATGAAGTTTAATTTTTGAGCCTAGGGGCAAAATCATAATTATGCAAAAGTTTAGGGGTAAAATTGTAATTTTTCCAAAGTTTGAGTTAGGGACTGTTTTGGGTAGTACATTAATTAAATAAGTGAAATTTGATGTCTTAGACCCCGAAAAACGAGATTTGGACCTAGAACGGGAGAAAAATTGAAAATAGGGAAAGTTGGTAAAATGACCGTTTTGGTATCGAGGTAAGTTCATATGTTTAGTAAGCATTTAATTATGCATATTCGAATGATAAATTGATATTTTGGCCATAAATATTATAGTATTGAGTTTCAAATATAATGATTAATGTTCGATAATAATTCGATATTGGAAAGAGAACTTGTATAATTTATATGTTAGACCATATTTTGTATTATGGCTTTGAATGATAACAAGAAAGTATTGACTAGCATAGTTTGATGAGAATAAGTTAAGTTGATGATATGATGAGATTTAGAATGTAAGTATGTAAGTTGAGTAGCATTTTATTATTATGCGATTATTGTTATTAGTAATGTTATTATTGAGTTATGCGACTAACCTTGAGAATTTGAGCAAGTATGTTTCAGCTATGACTTGACAAGGCATTGATATCTCAAAGTCCATGACTATACCATGGCAATTAAGGAAGAATTGACAGAAAACTCCATGTTCATAACATGGCATTTAAGGAGGAATTGACGGTTAAGAATACCATGTAAGACCATGTCAAGACATGGCATTGGTAAGGCAAGGATCCCATGTAAGACCATGTCAAGACATGGCATCGGCATTGATTAAGGACTCCATGTAAGACCACATCAAGATGTGGCATTGGCACTAAGACAAGGATACCATGTAAGACCATGTTTGGAACATGGCATTTGGTAAGAGAAGGATACCATGTAAGACCACGTTTGGAACATGGCATTTAGTAAGATAAGGATATCATGTAAGATCATGCCAAGGTATGGCATTGATAAGTTCTATAAGGCAAGCAAATCATGTAAGACCATGTCAAGACATGGCATTGGTGAATTTATAAGGCAAATGTCCCATGTAAGACCATGCCAAGGCATGGCATTGGTGAGTTCATAAGGCAAGGATACCACGTAAGACCATGTCAAGACATGGCAATGGTAAGTTCAAAAAGGAAAAGGTTCCCGAGTAGTCCAAAGAGTAAGTCAAAGAAATGACAAGGTTAGAACATGAAGAAAGAGTACAGGTATGCATTTAAGGCTTATTTAATATTGAGATCGTAAGTAATTGAGATTATCAAGTATTAAGTAAGTGATGAGTTTTTAGTTATGCTTGTGACACTTTATGACATGATTGGCAATATGCCTATATTATGAAAGAGTACTCATGTGTTAAATGAGAATGTTGCAGGTATGTAAGCAAGTTATTAAGTAAGGTGCCCTTTGTATTCTGAGCCTTTGGTAAGGTTACCGATGAGTTCACCGGGAAAATTGATTAAGTGAAATTATGTGTGGCTTGTACTGATAAGTGTAGGTATATGCATGTGTAACATATGAGCAATATTCTGGATATGTAATCGAAAATTGGAAAGATTGTTATAGGTAAGCAATGAATACAACTAAAGTGACTAAGAGCAAAAATTTACAATAAAACTGTTTTGGACAGCAGCAGTGATGTGACTTTGAAAAATCACCAAAAATAGTAGAAATTTAATTATAAGTTTTATGAGATATTGATTTAAAGCTTATTGAGTCTAGTTTCATATAAAAGAAACAGAGAAAACAAAGGAGTTTTATATTTTGAGATATTTAAATTCTTGTGGGATTGGTTTAGAATGATTATGTGATCCCCTGTTCTGCCTTGGAAAAATCACTAAAACTTGTACAAAACTAATTAAGGGATATAAGTTATATTCTTGAAATTATTAATGAGTCTAGCTTCAAACAAAATAAATTATAACATCATTTGAATTCTGTACAAGGAGAAAATTGATTCGTAGTTAAAAGTGATCAGAATAGTCTAATAGTGAAATAGGGGAAATTTTAATGAATAAATTGTACTAATTGGCTAAGCCAAAAATTTTGGAAATTTTATGGTATGAAGATATATGAGTCTAGTTTTAGGGAAAATTAGCGGTTTGGAATTCAGATCTCTGTAGCTCAAGAAATAAATAATTTAGTGACAGTGATTCAAGTAGACAAATTAATGTGAACATGAGTAATAAGGTATAAGCATGTGATTTAATGATTGTATCAATTTGAGAACTTGTTGTGAGGATTTGTCATGTTGAGGCTTTGGTAAGGCTACAAATGAGTAAGTTGGGAAAGCAAGAACTTAGCATTATGTATGCAAGTTATGACAGCTTAGTAGTAAGCTAAATTCATTACTAATGCTTAAAATTTTTACATGTGAACTTGCTAAGCTTTATAAGCTTACCTCCTTTTCTTTCCCATGTTACAGAGTCCTACTAAACAAGGGTTGGAGGTCGTTGGAGATTGCTTCACACTATCAAGCTATCTATGGTATCTTTATTTATAAATGATTTAAGTTATGGCATATATAGGGGCTTGACTAAGTCATTTTGTATATGTCTTAATTAATTTGATTAAATGTATTGCTTCATAATGGTAATAAGGATTATTCTGTATTTAGCCACGAGTTGTGGCCCATATTGGTCATGGAGTTATAATGCTTGTGTATGCATGTGTTTGTTAAATTTTAAATTATAAGTGAAATTTTGTGGCTCGGGATTTGGTAGAATGTATTGTTAAGTCTGGTAATGCCTCGTACCCGGTACTGGCGTAGTATACGGGTAAGGGGTGTTGCATCAGCTATCATAGATTTTTCCACAAGTGTGGAAAAATTCCTCTCCTTCTGTGGGGAAATCAATACTCGTAACTCATCACACAACCCGTCCTCAAAAAGCACGCAGCGTTCATAATCAGTCGGCACTATTCCCCGGGCATACCGACTCAAATGCAGAAATTTTGCCTCGTAAGCTGCCACAGATTTACCTCATTGGACTTAATTTAGAAATTCCTTCCTTCGGGCATCCACATAACTAGCCCCGGCATATTTTCCTTGAAATGTGGTCTTAAAGAATTCCTAGGTGATATGATCAGCCTGAGTGCCTTCCCGAACAGTGAGACACCACTGATATGCCTCGTCTCTCAACAATGACACAACCCCTTTCAGTTTTTGCTTAGCTGTGCAATCCAGGTCGTCCATGATCTGCTCCACCGCCTCAAGCCAGTACTCCGCTACACTTGGGGCTACACCCACAATACCCCTAAAAACTTCGGCCCCATTCGATTTGAGTCGCTCCAATATCGACCCACGAACTACCTACCCAGTTTTTGCCCCAGCAACCCTTTCTAGAACTCGTAACATCGCTTGTGATAGAGCGTCGTCCTCTCTCATTTCGATCATGTGACCCAGCTTCAGTCACTGGTGATGCAGGTGCGTCCATTTCAGGCATATGTCCTGATGCCTCAGATACAACCCTAGCACCTCGGCCTCTACAACGGCCGCGTCTACCGCATCCACATCCTCTAGCACTCATGTTTGCTAAATCGATTTAATCTGATTACAAGTCTTATGAATCAATATACTATTCAATGTTTATTAAACAATGTTTTATGGAGTATAAAAAGTAAAGTCGTTTTCGCAAAACGTATCTAAGGTCTCAATCTCTATAGTTTCAGCTCTTAAAGCTAAAAGTTTTAGAGTATTTCTATTTTGTGGAGTTTTCTTATCACAGTAATATCACAATAATCATAAAATGAAAGCAAAATTTACAGACTTTGTGCCGAATCCCCGTGGTGCCATACTTCCTCTAAAACATGTATTTATAGATCGAATTTCAAGCAGTTTTAGAAAACATTTTTGAACCCAAACCACAGCCGAGTTTTGCAACCGAGCTCTGATACCAAAAAATATTGTAACACCCCAAACCCGGACAAGACACCACGTCCGAATCTGGTATGTTACGGGGAAAACATATTTGAGAGGTTAGATTTTTTTCCACTTAAAAGCTGGGTGAAACCATGGTGTATTTGAAGAAAATTTGAGTAGACTTGTTTGAAATCGAATGGTGTATTTGAAACCCGGAAATTTTGTAAACTTACCCAACAAGTGTAGTTAAAAGCGAGTTGATTTCATTTAAAACTTCAATAGTTTCTTAGTGTTACTTAAAACATTTTTTTTTTAAACTTGGTAGAAAATCGAGTTTGATTTGAAAATCATTTGAGTTGACTTAATATCGAAACATAGTATAATACCCGATGGTATAATTGAAAACACATTGCGTTAAAATTTTGAAATCCTTGTCGTTCCAAGTTTTAGTAAAGTTCATACCAAGTTACTTTGTTAAGGCATATTAAAAATCAACTTAAAACATAAACAACATAAAACATAATTTTAAAGGCCTTTTACAAATCCAAAATAAACCCAAGTAAGTAAATAAACTAAAGTACCCAAATTATAGAGTCTGAGTAAAACTTTATTCAGCATGGCATAAGCACCCCGAGTCCATCCCGGCTCCATGTCTGCATCTACGAGTCACCTGAAATGTCAAAGGAGAGGGTGAGTCGAATGACTCAGTGCATAAATCCCGCTCCCGATGAAACAACATGCTAACACACATCATACATAGCAACATAACTAATGCAACCCGATCCTAACCATCCGTATCACCTTTTCTACCCCGTGTGGTACCAAACCACTGGTGGTGCCAAACCACTGATGACCCAAAGTCACGATATCCATAAGTGTGGTGCCAAACCACTGGTGACCCGAAGTCACGAACAATCCAATGATGGGGTCAACCCATCGCGTGATACCAAATCACTAGCGACAATCCCGTATCTCTCAAGTGGGGGCAACCCACGGTGGTGTCAAACCACAGGGACGAGTCACAATGAGGTGCCAAACCTCTGGTGTCCCAAAGACACAATGTGGTACCAAACCACTGGTGACCGTAGTCACGATAATCGAGTGATGGGGCCAACCCATCGTGTGATACCAAATCACTGGCGTCAATCCCGTTTAATCAACTGTGGGGCCAACCCACCGTGGTACTAAGCCACTGGGACGAGACGCTGAGGTGCCAAACCTCTGGTGTCCCAAAGACACAAAATATCACTGTGGTACCAAACCACTGGTGGTGCCAAACCTCTGGTGTCCCAAAGACACGGTGTCCCAAAGACACGGATATCATCATCCCCCTCCACTCATATCACCCATACATGTCATACTAACTCGTGCACAATATGCAAATCATGTACCTCATGCAAACATGCCCAACATTGCATCTCATGACATGTATATAGCATAGATCATAATATCCAAGGTATCCATAATATAACTTGTAATAGAGTAGACTTACCCGGATCCGTACACATACCCCATTTGGGTATCCAATTAACCATCATCTTTGTTATGGTTTTTAAACACCAAACAGTTTATTAAAAACATTACTAGGTATCAGTGTGTTAGTTTACACACCTGGTATACGAGTCTAAAATCCCAACGAAACGATCTAAGTCCCTTTGATGGCCTTGCTCCTACAATCGGCCAACCATGGGGTTAGCACACATATCATTCGGCCATAACCAATTAGACCAAAGGGTTCATCGTCTTAGCCCCTACCTTGCTATTGGTTTGGTTTCCTACCAAACCCGACCCTCAATGGTCCCTCTTTCCAGTCAGCCACCACCTAAGAAAAGAATCATTAATCTCTTGTAACTTATCTTAACGCAATCAAACGAGTGAACTAATACCCCCAACACTTACCACACTTACCCAATCAATTAATAGGTGAAGACGGCCCCTCTTGCTTGCTTCCGAAATCCAGAGGCCCTATACGAGATGCTTGCACAAGTGATTAACTCCTTTCAACCACAACCAACTTATGCTTAGATTAAACCGAAATCAACATAGTACTAGATAGAAAAGAGAAATGGCCATTCGGCCAAGAACTTACCAACACCAACTATATTCGCCAACACCACACTAGAAGGAAATTCGGCTTTAGGTGTTTAACACCTTGGATTCGGCTTTGAGTGAGAAAAGAGAGGAAGAAGATTGTAAATGGGTAGAGTTTGGCACAAAGGGAGTCAAAGAGAACGGATTGAAACAGAAAGAGAATAAAAGATGGATAGAGAGAGTACTTACGGTTTTTGAAAGAAAAAGAATTGTTGAAAGTGTTTTTGGAGGCTAGAGTTTCGGCTAACAAGGTGTAAATAGGAGAAGAAATTATAAGAACTCTTAGGTAATGGTTTGGCTCAACCCAAATGAAAGAAAGAAGAAAGAGTGGGGAGAAGCATTCGGCTATCGAAGAGAGTTAGAAGAAAACAAACAAAGTTTCAAGCAACAAGCACATGGACTTTCGGTTTGTGAAAGAAATGATGGAGAACTCACTTGGAATTTCGGTTTAAACAAATGAAGAAAAAGAGAGAAAACCTTCATAAAATTTTTGGCTAACAAAACCAAAATGGACACTCTTGCTTTGGCACACCAAGACCGAATATGCACCCCAAAATTCAAAATGAATTTCGGCACACCTCCTACCACTTACCAAAACCGACCAACCTCTCCCACAAGCATCCAAGTTTCGGCCAATACCTCCAACCACTCCCCAAAATTCAGCCACATCCCCACAATTACTCCAAGCCACACATTTCAAATGTGTTTACCAAGTCTTCCTCCTACATTCACTCCCCACCTTCCATTTGAACTTTTGACTTGGTCCAAAGTAGAATTTAAACTACATACAACTCTTCCCTCCTATGCCGTCAAAATGGGAGCCCAAAAAGGGGGTTCTGCGACTTGAACACATGATCTCTCCCCCCTTGTAGATGACGCCACACTCAAGCTCCAAGTGGCACATGCCTTGCCACTTTGCCAGCTCCTCATTTGTGCTATGAAACACCAGAAATAAAATAAAAACCCCAGCTTCCTCAGCTCCTCTCCTATAAAGCTTAAAAACAAAAATTTTTCCTACCTACTCAGACACACTCCTAGCCCACAATTAAGCCCCGATACAATACAAACAACAACACAGCACACTAAACACATGCAATACCATACCACAACAAAATAGCCCCTAACCCGGGATATTACAAATATAACACCCCAAACCCGGCACATGCGTTACGATAGGATCTGGTTTGTCACATGTAGAAAACGAGTAAAGACCTTGTGATTCTTACTAAAGATTAGAACTTAGTTTAAGAAAACAAATTTGTTTAGAAATATTTGATAAAAATAGTACTAATCTTGAAAGGTTGGTTGAAGAATCGATCATTGAATTAGTGACATTTTAAAACCGTAAATTTTTTTAAAATAATGTTGATATTTTGAAAGAAAGTCCAAATTAAATTAATAGTACGTATTTGTTTTGAAATCTGTTTGTTGATAAATTTTATGAAAAAACTGTAACAGTCCGGTTTCTACCCTAGTCGAAACAGTGGTTTAGAGACTACAAATCTGAGTTCGAATAATATTTTAATATTACTTTCTATGTCGTTGATATGTGGCTTAGCATGTGCTAAATTGCCGTAAGTTAATTTGTCTGTCTCTGTGTTTAATTTGATAAAGGATGAAATTGCATGGAATGTGAAAGTTGTATGCTATATATTAAAGTGCTTATATGTTGTGGTTTTATAAATGTGAGGATTTAATTGGCAAATTAGCCATTTCTTTAGTAAGTGGACGGCAAGATATATATCATGCATATTCATTATGTCTTTATTTTTTTATATTATAAGTTAAATTCATTTTATATTATTTTATTTTATAAGTTATACTATTATAATAAAAGAAACATTAGTACGTGGCCTTATTTCATTATCTCCTTGCCGAATATTAAAGAAAGAAAAGAAAGTTTAAAGCTTGGTATTTTCAGTTGATTACAAGCCAAAATTCAAGGTAATACTTCGATCGGTTTTTGATAATTTCTACGTTTTTGTAATCATTGCTTCGTCTACTATTAAACCCATGTCTCAATTTTGTGAATTTATGATGTTTGTGAGTTTTGCCATTGTTGATATGTTGAGCTTTCTGATGCTTTAAGGTGTTAAATGATAGGTTGGTGGTAGATGAACATATTTTGTTCTTGAAGTTTTGATGAATTTAGCTAAATAGGGCTAAATTGAGAAAATGGTAAATTGAGGGACTAAATTGTTAATTTGATGAAATATATGGATTTGTATGAAATGTATATGTCTTCGGTCAAGCATGTGTATGTGTGGATTTTGTGAATTTGATGTTCGGTGAAAAATGGACTAAATTGATTAAGTGTGCAAATGTGAGGGCTAATTTGCAAATTGCCCTAAATGTGCATCTTTGGGTTGAATTGAATGAACTAGTGAATAAAAGGGTTAATTCTGAATATGTTTATATTAAGAACCGAGCAAAACGGATTTAGATCGCGGGAAAGCGAAAGTAAACAAGTAGCCGTTTCTATTCCGATAAACCAAATCAGAGGTAAGTTAATATGCAATTAAACGCATTTATATGAAATTGTAAATGTTATCATGATTATTGTGGATAATGAATATCTATATGATGTTATGCATATAAATTTTGAGATAAGGTCGATATAGTGACAATGTCTGAGAAATCCCGTACGAACCTAGGAATAGATAGGTTAGCTATGTCATGACATAGATATCTGTTCTGTTTTGTCATGTAAGACCACGTCTGGGATGTTGGCATTGATTTGAGATTCGTGTAAGACCCTGTCCGGGACAGTGGCATTGATATCTGATTATGTGTAAGACCACGTCTGGGACGTTGGCACCAATATACGCTTTACGTATAAGACCACGTTTGGGATGTTGGCATCATTATGATCTTTATGTGTAAGACCATGTCTGGGACATTGGCATCGTTCTGATTCATGTAAGACCCTGTCCGGGACAGTGGCATCGATATTTGAGTACTTGTAAGACCTCATCTGGGAGGATGGCATTGTACTACTATTCCGAGCTTTCAAAGTATCCTATTGGATTCCTTATGGTTCAACGGGAAAATCTGTGATACGAATTACAGTTCTGAGTTAGGAACATATACGTGAATGTACATCCGTTTCAGGTACGTTGATATATATATGCTTTGTATAAGCTTGGAAGGTAAGTATGTATGTGCATTAATGCAAATGAAACTTGAGATATATGTGTATTTGAGGTATGAGCAAATGAGATCTTTGAGATGTGTGGATTGGTAAGAAATGGCAAACCAATTGAACAAAGAGTTCATTTATGTGTTTGAATTAAGGATATGTTAATGAATTTAAATTGCCATACTTATGAATGAATTATGTTAAGTTATGTGTATATGACTTACTAAGCTTTTGGAAAGCTTACTCTGTGTGTGTTTAATCTATTTTATAGGTCGTCAAAGCTACTGAAGGCTCAAGACTGTTAAGGATTGTCATCACACTACTAATATCATTTTGGTACACCTTGGATATGTATATAGCTAGATATGGCATGTATAGGCTAGTTCTTGTGATAATTTGTAAAAGGAACTTAGCCATGTGATTTGGCTAGTTATGTTTTGGTATCATGCTTAGATGAATGTGAATTGGAAAGTTGTTTTGGCATGACTAGTTAATATATGATTTGCTTGATATGGTAAGTTTATTGTCAAAAGGTGCATAGGCATGATTGAGTTTTAGTTATGCAAATTGGTATGTTTAGAATTGGTTTTGAAGGTATATATATATTGAATGAAAATTTAATGTATAGTTGTGAATATCTTAGTGATCAAATATGCATGATTTGGATAGCTATTTGTATGTTTTTGGTTACCATATATGCTTGACATGTGTTGGTAAATGATGTTTATAGGTACGAACCTTTTTGGTTAGCATTTTGGCCTTGTAAATGGCCTATAATGTCACACGGTTGTGGCACACGGGCGTGCCTTAGATCGTGGGTAAATTGGCAGGATGCAGCCTAAAATCACACGGCCTCGACACGGGCGTGTCATCTAGCCGTGGTGTGCAAGTCAGTAGCTAACATAAAAACACACGGCTTCGACACGGGCGTGCCTAATGACCGTGTTGGTATAGTCAGTATAAGTACGGATGGTTACACGGGGGTGTATAGAAGCCGTGGAGGGTACACGGTCTCCTCCCACGGGCGTGTCTCCCCTGTATTTTAGAAAAGTTTCAAATTTTCATGAAATTTCACATGTGTTTCAGTTTAGTCCCGACTCGATTTATAAGTAGGATTAAGGTTTTGAGGACCTGGTGAAGGGACATCATGTCTGAGAACGATGACTGAATGTATGATTTTGTTTGTGCATGTTTCCGATCTATCAGGTAACATTCTTAACCCTAATCCGGCGACGGACACGGGATAGGGTGTTCAAAAATCGTTGTTTATGATTTTCAAAAAAATCCCCGTTTAAATCAAACCATTAAAGAAAATAGGGCCGTATGGACACGAGAGAACGAGTCAAATGGGATATCTTTCAGATCGAGTTTCGAAAGAAATATATCAGTGAGAGATTAATTGATCAGAAACGAAAGGAATTTCTGGAACTTAAATAGGGCCGTATGTCTGTTACGAAATATGAACGAGAATTTTTGAGATTGAGTCAGTTTGCTCCAGAATGTGTATCATTTGAAGCTATAATGTGCAAAAGGTTCGAAGATGGCCTTAATGAAGACATTCGTCTGTTAGTCGGGATTTTGGAAATAAAAGAGTTTGTTGTACTCGTTGACAAAGCTTGCAAAGCTGAGGCACTCGCGAAACATAAGAGAAAAGCGGAATCTGAAGCCCATGATATGAGAAAAAGATTTCTAAGCAAATCATTTCAGTCATCTTTGAAGAAATTCAGAGATAACCAGAGTCATTCCAGAGATATTGTGGGACATGTGAATAGAAGCCAATCTAGACCGCAAATAAGTTCTAAAACTCCAGCAACTTTAGTGGCCAGTGTTGGTAATGTTTGATTCGAGAGATCTGAATGTAAACATTGTGGAAAAAGGCACCCGGGAAGCTGTAGATTAAGCGACAGAGCTTGTTTTAGATGTTGATCGCTTGATCATTTCATACGTGATTGCCCTGAGTCTATCGAACCAGATATTGTTTAGAATTTGAGATCTGATAATGCACGTGTGAGAGGTAGGCCATCGAAAAATGTCAGAAATGTTAGTTGTAGTCAGAGAACTACGAAAGACAACATTGTCAGATCCGAAGCTAGACTACCAGCCAGAGCATATGCTATCCGAGCTCGAGAAGAAGCTTCATCACCAGATGCTATAATAGGTACTTTTACTCTTTATGATACTTCTATGATTGCTTTGATAGACCCTGGTTCTACTCATTCATACATATGCATGAATTTAGTGTTCAGCAGTACTTTGCCTGTAGAGTCTACTGAGTTTACTATAAAAGTATCGAACCCCTTCGGTAAAAGTGTTCTGGTTGACAAAGTATGCAAGAACTGTCCGTTAATGTTTCGAGATAATTGTTTCCCTACTGATTTAATGCTTTTGCTATTTGATGAGTTTGATATTATTCTGGGTATGGATTGGTTGTTTATGCATGATGCTGTTGTGAACTGCAAAAGAAAGATTATAGATTTGAGATGTTTGAATGATGAGATTGTACAAGTTGAGTCTAATGATTTGAATGGATTGCCTACTGTAATATCTATTTTGAAAGCTCAGAGTTATTTGAATAAGGGTTATGAGGCATATTTCGCTTATGTGATTGATTCGAAAATTCTTGAAAGGAAGATTGAGTCAGTGCCTATTGTCTGTGAGTTTTCTGATGTGTTTCCTGAAGAGTTACTGGGTTTACCACCCATTCGACAAGTTGATTTTGGTATTTAATTGTTGCCTGGTACTACACTTATTTCGATAGCTCCATATAGAATGGCACCAACAGAGTTGAAAGAATTAAAGTCGCAGTTGCAAGAATTGATTGAGAGAGGGTTTGCTAGACCGAGTTTTTTGCCTTGGGGTGCTCCAGTTTTGTTTGTGAAAAAGAAAGATGGCACGATGAGGATGTGTATCGATAATTGTCAGTTGAATAAGGTGACAATAAAGAATAAATATCCGTTGCCCAGAATTGATGACTTGTTTGATTAGTTGAAAGGAGCTACTGTGTTTTCCAAGATTGATCTGAGATCGGATATTACCAGTTGAGAGTGAAAGATTAAGATATTTTGAAGACTGCTTTCAGAACGAGGTACGGGCATTACGGATTTTTAGTTATGCCATTTGGACTAACCAATGCTCCTGCTGTTTTTATGGATATGATGAATAGAACTTTTAGACCGCACCTAGATCAATTTGTTGTGGTATTCATAGATGACATTTTGATTTATTCTCGTGATGAGGCTGAGCATGTGGAACATTTGAAAGTTGTTTTGCAAACTTTGAGAGAAAAGCAATTGTATGCGAAATTTAACAAGTGTGAATTCTGGTTGAACGAGGTTAGTTTTCTCAGACATACTGTATCAGCATCCGGGATTCGAGTTGATCCGAGCAAGATTTCTGCTATTTTGAATTGGAAACCTTCGAGAAATGTATATGAAGTCCGCAGTTTTCTGGGTTTAGCTGGTTATTACCGCAGATTTGTTAAGACTTTCTGACTATAGCTACTCCGTTGACTAGACTACTTTAGAAAGATGTCAAATTTGAATGGTTAGATAAATGCCAGAAAATTTTTTATCGGTTGAAAACTCTGTTAACGGAAGCTCCAATGTTAGTACAACCAGAATTGGGTAAAGAATTTGTTGTATATGGTGATGCTTTGTTAAATGGTCTGAGTTGTGTTTTAATGCAGGAAGGCAAAATGGTAGCTTATCCCTCGAGACAGTTGAAGCCTCATGAAAAGAATTATCTGACGCACGACCATGAGTTAGCTGCGATTGTGTTTACGCTAAAGATTTGGCATCATTATCTATAAAGTGAGAAATGTCACGTGTTTTCAGATCATAAAAGTCTGAAATACCTAATGACTCAAAAATATTTAAACCTGCGTCAAAGAAGATGGTTAAAGCTGTTAAAAGATTATGAACTCGTGATAGGTTATCATCCGGGTAAAGCGAATGTTGTTGCTGATGCTTTGAGTAGAAAATCATTGTTTGCATTATGTGCTTTGAATGCTCGATTAGATTTGTCGATGATAGTTACGTGTTAGTTGAATTGAAATCCAAATCGTTGTTCTTACAATGAGATATGTGATGCTCGAAATCGATAATGAATTGCTAGTAAACGAGCTCGGTGTGAGGTGAATTTGAATCTGAATTTCAAATTGTTGATGATTGTTTGAGATTTGGGATCAGATCGTGTTACGAGAAACCCGAGTTAGTTGATTGATCTTGAATGAAGCTCATAACGATCCTCTATCATTCATCCAGAAGCACAAAAATGTATCAGGATTTGAAACGACACTACTGGTCTGGTATGAAACGGGACATTTCTGACTTTGTTTCAAAATGTTTAGTTTGTCAGCAAGTGAAAGCCGAACATCAAGTTCCGTCTGGGCTGTTGCAACCAATTCTGATTCTTGAGTGGAAATGGGATAGAGTGACAATGGATTTTCTTTCTGGTTTACCTCAGACTCCGAGAAAGAAAGATGCAATATGGGTCATGGTTGATAGATTAACAAAATCTGCCCATTTCATTCCAGTAAGATCTGACTACTCACTTGACAAATTAGCAGAGCTTTATATCTCTGAGATTGTGAGATTGCACGGGGTGCCACTGTCTATTGTATCCGGTAGAGATCCGAGGTTTACGTCGAGATTCTGGAAGAAATTGCAAGAGGGTTTAGGCACGGAACTCCATTTCAGTACAGCTTTTCATCCGCAAACTAATGACCAATCTGAGCGGACTATTCAGATTCTGGAAGACATGTTTAGATGCTGTGTACTAGAGTTTCATGGTTCGTGGGAACAGTATCTGCAGCATCTGAGATTGTTTAAAAGTAGCATCTGATCGTCAGAAGTCTTATGCAGACTTGAAACGTAAAGATATAGAATTTGAAATTGGCGATAAAGTATTTCTGAAAGTGTTTCCATGGAAGAAAGTGCTTCGATTTGGACGTAAAGGAAAATTAAGTCCGAGGTTCATCGGACCGTATGAGATCATGGAACGTGTCAAGCCTATTGCATATAAATTAAAGTTACCTTCTGAATTAGAAAAGATACATAACGTATTTCATGTTTCAATGCTCCGTAGATACCGATTCGTATCCTAGCTCGTGAAGTGAAAGAGTTGAGAAACAAAAGAATTCCGTTAGTGAAAGTACTGTGGAATCGACATGGGATTGAAGAGGCTATGTGGGAGCCTGAAGATTCAGTGAGACAACAATATCCGAATCTATTTAACGATAAGATTTTCGAGGACAAAAACCCCTAAGGGGGAGAATTGTAACAGTCCGATTTATACCCTAGTCAGAATAGTGGTTTTGAGACCACAAATCTGAGTCCAAATAATATTTTAATATTACTTTCTGTGTCATTGATATGTGACTTAGCATGTGCTAAATTATCGTAAGTTAATTTGTCTGTGTGTGTGTTTAATTTGATAAAGGAAGAAATTGCATGGAATGTGGAAGATGTATGCTATATGTTAAAGTGCTTATATGTTGTGGTTTTATAAATGTGAGGATTTAATTGGCCAATTATCCATTTGTTTAGTAAGTGGACGGTAAGATATATATCATGCATATTCATTATGTCTTTATTTGTTATATTATAAGTTAAATTCATATTATATTATTTTATCTTATAAGTTATACTATTATAATAAAAGAAACATTAGTAAGTGGCCTTATTTCATTATCTTCTTGCCGAATATTAAAGAAAGAAAAGAAAGTTTCAAGCTTGGTATTTCCGGTTGATTACAAGCCACAATTCAAGGTAATACTTAGATAGGTTTTTGATAATTTCTACGTTTTTGTAATCGTTGCTTCGTCTACTATCAAACCCATGTCTCAATTTTTTGAATTGATGATGTTTGTGAGTTATGCCATTGTTGATATGTTGAGCTTTGTGATGCTTTAAGGTGTTAAATGATACATTGGTGGTAGATGAACATATTTTGTTCTTGAAGTTTTGATGAATTTAGCTAAATAGGGCTAAATTGAGAAAATGGTAAATTGAGGGACTAAATTGTCAATTTGATGAAATATATGGATTTGTATGAAATGTTTATGTCTTCGGTCAAGCAAGTGTATGTGTGGATTTTGTGAATTTGATGTTTGGTGAAAATGGACTAAATTGAGTAAGTGTGCAAATGTGAGGGCTAATTTGCAAATTGCCCTAAATGTGTGTGTTTGGATTGAATTGAATGAACTAGTGAATAAAAAGGTTAATTCTGAATATGTTTAGATCAAGAATCGAGGAAAATAGATTTAGATCGCGGGAAAGCGAACGTAAACGTGTAGCCGTTTCTATTCCGATAAACCTAATCAGAGGTAAGTTAATATGCAATTAAACGCATTTATATGAAATTGTAAATGTTCTCACGATTATTGTGGATAATGAATATCTATGTGATGTTATACATATAAATTCTGAGATAAGGTCGATATAGTGGCAATGTCTGAGAAATCCCGTACGAACCTAGGAATAGATAGGTTAGCTATGTCATGACATAGATATCTGTTCTGTTTTGTCATGTAAGATCAAGTCTGGGATGTTGGCATTGATTTGAGATTCGTGTAAGACCCTGTCCGGGACAGTGGCATCGATATCTGATTATGTGTAAGACCACGTCTGGGACGTTGGCATCAATATACGCTTTACGTATAAGACCACGTTTGGGACGTTGGCATCATTATGATATTTATGTGTAAGACCATGTCTGGGACATTGGCATCGTTTTGATTCGTGTAAGACCCTGTCCGAGACAGTGGCATCGATATTTGAGTACTTGTAAGACCTCGTCTGGGACGATGGCATTGTATTACTATTCCGAGCTTATCAAGTATCCTATTGGATTCCTTATGGTTCAACGGGAAAATATGTGATACGAATTACAAGTTCGAGTTAGGAACATATACGTGAATGTACATCCGTTTCAAGTACATTGATATATATATGCTTTGTATAAGCATGGAAGGTAAGTATGTATGTGCATTAATGCAAATGAAACTTGAGATATATGTGTGTTTGAGGTATGAGTAAATGAGATCTTTGGGATGTGTGGATTGGTAAGAAATGGCAAACCAATTGAACAAAGAGTTCATTTATGTGTTTGAATTAAGGATATGTTAATGAATTCATATTGCCATACTTATGAATGAATTATGTTAAGTTATTTCTATATGACTTACTAAGCTTTTGGAAAGCTTACTCTGTGTGTGTTTAATCTGTTTTATAGGTCGTCAATGTTACTGCAGGCTCGGAACCGTCAAGGATCATCATCACACTACTAATATCATTTTGGTACACCTTGGTTATGTATATAGATAGATATGGCATGTATAGGCTAGTTCTTGTGATGATTTGTAAAGGGAACTTAGCCATGTGATTTGGCTAGTAATGTTTTGGTATTATGCTTAGATGAATGTGAATTGGAAAGTTGTTTTGGCATGACTAGTTAATATATGATTTGGTTGATATGGTAAGTTTATAGACACATGGTGCATAGGCATGATTGAGTTTTAGTTATGTGAATTGGTATGTTTAGAATTGGTTTTGAAGGTGTATATATATTGAATGAAAATTTAATGTATAGTTGTGAATATCTTAGTGATCAAATGTACATGATTTGGATGGCTATTTGTATGTTTTTGGTTGCCATATATGCTTGATATGTGTTGGTAAATGATGTTTTAATGGTATGAACCTTTTTGGTTGGCATTTTGGCCTTGTAAATGGCCTATAATGTCACACGGTTGTGGCACACGGGCGTGCCTTAGACCATGGGTAAATTGGCAGGATACAGCCTAAAATCACACAGCCTCGACACGGGCGTGCCTAATGACCGTGTTGGTATAGTCAGTATAAGTGCGGATGGTTAGACGGGGGTGTATAGAAGCCGTGGAGGGCACATGGTCTCCTCCCACGGGCGTGTCTCCCCTGTATTTTAGAAAAGTTTCAAATTTTCATGAAATTTCATATGTGTTTCAGTTTAGTCTCGACTCAATTTATAAGTAGGATTAAGGTTTCGAGGACCCGATGAAGGGACATTATGTCTGAGAATGATGACTGAATGTATGATTTTGTTTGTGAATGTTTCCAATCTATCTGGTAACGTTCTTAACCCTAATCCAGCGATGGACACGGGATAGGGGTGTTACATTTGGTTGGTATCAGAGCTACGGTTTAGCCAATTCTCGAGCTAACGTAGTGCATCAGAGTCTAGCTATACATGCCATATATCTGAATTGTGATAGTGTGATGAATCCTAACGTATAAATGTGATTTTCGTATAGTAATGGTTCCCGAAAGAGCCGTAGCTGACGACGTAGAAAGTAATGCACCTACTCCCGTGCAAGGTACAGCGCCCTCTGAATCGAGACCGGCTACGAGCGATCAAGAGGGAAAAGCTAAACAAGCATTCTTCCAAATGATGAGTGAGTGGTTCACTCAGTTTGTAAGGAATAACCCAACTGTTTCGCAGCCTCCGCCCCCGGTTAATCCCCCTCAGACTACAGTTGTGCCACCAGTTATACATCCAAATCTGTTGAATAAGCCTCTGGTTGACAAGATCCATAAGTATGGGGCTGAAGAATTCCGAGCTACTAAAGATAATGATGCTGAAAAGGCTGAGTTCTGGATTAAAAACACGATTCGGGTATTTGATGAAATATCTCTGACTCCGGAAGAATGCATGAAGTGTGTGGTATCATTACTCTGAGATGCAGCTTATAAATGGTGGAAAACTCTGATTTCTATTGTTCAGAGAGAACGAGTTACATGGGATTTCTTTCAGATCGAGTTACGAAAGAAATATATCAGTGAGAGATTTGTTGATCAGAAACGAAAGGAATTTCTGGAACTTAAACAGGACCGTATGTCTGTTACGGAAAACGAGAATTTTTGAGATTGAGTCAGTATGCTTGAGAATGTGTATCATCTGAAGCTATAATGTGCAAAAGGTTCGAAGCTGGCCTTAACGAAAACATTCGTCTGTTAGTCGGGATTTTGGAAATAAAAGAGTTTGTTGTACTCGTTGACAGAGTTTGCAAAGCTGAGGCACTCAGGAAAGATAAGAGAAAAGCTAAATCTGAAGCCCGTGATATGAGAAAAAGATTTCTAAGCAAATCATTTCAGTCATCTTCGAAGAAATTCAGAGATAACCAGAGTCGTTCCAGAGATATTATGGGACATGTGAATAGAAGCCAATCTAGAACGCAAATGAGTTCTAAAACTCCAGCAACTTCAATGGGCAGTGTTGGTAATGTTCAATCCGAGAGACCTGAATGTAAACATTGTGGAAAAAGGCAACCGGGAAGCTATAGATTAAACGACAGAGCTTGTTTTAGATGTGGATCGCTTGATGATTTCATACGTGATTGCCCTGAGTCTATCGAACCGAATATTGTTTAGAATTTCAGATCTGATAATGCACGTGTGAGAGGTAGGCCATCGAAAAATGTCAGAAATGTTAGTTGTAGTCAGAGAACTACGAGAGACAACATTGTCAGATTCGAAGCTAGAGTGCCAGCCAGAGCATATGCTATCCGAGCTCGAGAAGAAGGTTCATCACCAGATGTTATAACGGGTACTTTTACTCTTTATGATACTTTTGTGATTGCTTTGATAGACCCTGGTTCTACTCATTCATACATATTCATGAATTTAGTGTTCAGCAAGACTTTGCCTGTAGAGTCTATTGAGTTTACTATAAAAGTATCGAACCCCTTAGGTAAAAGTGTTCTGGTTGACAAAGTATGCAAGAACTGTCCGTTAATGTTTCGAGATAATTGTTTCCCTGCTGATTTGATGCTTTTGCCATTTGATAAGTTTGATATTATTCTGGGTATGGATTGGTTGTTTATGCATGATGCTGTTGTGAACTGCAAAAAAAAGATTATAGATTTGAGATGTTTGAATGATGAGATTTTACGAGTTGAGTCTAATGATTTGAATGGATTGCCTACTGTAATATCTGTTTTGAAAGCTCAGAGTTGCTTGAATAAGGGTTATGAGGCATATTTTTCTTATGTGATTGATTCGAAAATACTTGAAAGGAAGATTGAGTCAGTGCCTATTGTCTGTGAGTTTTCTGATGTGTTTCCTGAAGAGTTACCGGGTTTACCTCCGATTGGAGAAGTTGAGTTTAGTATTGAATTGTTGCTTGGTACTACACTTATTTCGATAGCTCCATATAGAATGGCACCAACAGAGTTGAAAGAATTAAAGTTGCAGTTGCAAGAATTGACTGAGAGAGGGCTAGACCGAGTTTTTCACCTTAGGGTGCTCCAGTTTTGTTTGTGAAAAAGAAAATGGCACGATAAGGATGTGTATCGATTATCGTTAGTTGAATAAGGTCACAATGAAGAATAAATATCCGTTGCCCAGAATTGATGACTTGTTTAATTAGTTGAAAGGAGCTACTGTGTTTTCCAAGATTGATCTGAGATCGGGATATTACTAGTTGAGAGAGAAAGATTCAGATATTCAGAAGACTGCTTTCAGAACGAGGCATGGGCATTACGAATTTTTAGTTATGCCATTTGGACTAATCAATGCTCCTGCTGTTTTTATGGATCTGATGAATAGAATTTTTAGACCGCACCTAGATCGATTTGTTGTGGTATTTATTGATGACATTTTCATTTATTCTCGTGATGAGGCTGAGCATGTGGAACATTTGAAAGTTGTTTTGCAAACTGTGAGAGAAAAGCAATTGTATGCGAAATTTAGCAAGTGTGAATTCTGGTTACATGAGGTTAGTTTTCTGGGACATATTGTATCAGCATCAAGGATTCGAGTTAATCCGAGAAAGATTTCTGCTATTTTGAATTGGAAACCTCCGATAAATGTATTTGAAGTCCGCAGTTTTCAGGGTTTAGCTGGTTATTACTGTAGATTTGTAAAAGGCTTTTCGACTATAGATACTCCGTTGACTAGACTACTTCAGAAAGATGTCAAATTTGAATGGTCAGATAGATGCCAGAAAAGTTTCGATCGGTTGAAAACTCTATTAACGGAAGCTCCAGTGTTAGTACAGCCAGAATTGGGTAAAGAATTTGTTGTATACAGTGATGCTTCGTTAAATGGTCTGGATGTGTTTTAATGCTGGATGGCAAAGTGGTAGCTTATGCCTCGAGACAATTAAAGCCTCATGAAAAGAATTATCCGATGCACGACCTTGGGTTAGCTGCGATTGTGTTTGCGCTAAAGATTTGGCGTCATTATCTGTACGGTGAGAAATGTCGCGTGTTTTTAGATCATAAAAGTCTGAAATACCTGAAGACTCAGAAAGATTTGAACCTGCGTCAACTAAGATGGTTAGAGCTGTTAAAAGATTATGAACTCGTGATAGATTATCATCCAGGTAAAGCGAATGTTGTTGCTGATGCTTTGGGTAGAAAATCATTGTTTGCATTATGTGCTTTGAATGCTCAGTTACTGATGATAGTTCTGTGTTAGCTGAATTAAAAGCCAAAAATACAACAGATATGTGATTCTCAGAAATCTGATAATGAATTGCTAGCGAAATGAGCTCAGTGTGAGGTGAATTCCGAATCTGAATTTCAAATTGTTGATGATTGTTTGAGATTCTGGGATCGTATCTGTCTTCTGAGAAACCCAGAGTTGGTTCAGTTGATCTTGAATGAAGCTCATAACAGTTGTCTGTTTGTTCATCCGGGAAGTATGAAAATGTATCAGGATTTGAAATGACACTACTGGTGGTCTGGTATGAAACGGGACATTTCTGACTTTGTTTCAAAATGTTTAGTTTGTAAGCAAGTGAAAGCCGAACATCAAGTTCCGTCTGGGCAGTTGCAACCAATTCTGATTCCTGAGTGGAAATGGGATAGAGTGACAATGGATTTTCTTTCTGGTTTACCTCAGACTCTGAGAAAGAAAGATGCAATATGGGTCATGGTTGATAGATTAACGAAATCTACCCATTTCATTCCAGTAAGATCTAACTACTCACTTGACAAATTAGTCAAGCTTTATATCTCTGGGATTGTGAGATTACATGGGGTGCCACTGTCTATTGTATCCGATAGAGATCCGAGGTTTACATCGAGATTCTGGAAGAAATTGCAAGAGGCTTTAGGCACGAAACTCTATTTCAATACAACTTTTCATCTGCAAACTAATGGCCAATCTGAGCGGACTATTCAGATTCTGGAAGACATGTTAAGATGCTGTGTACTAGAGTTTCATGGTTCGTGGGAACAGTATCTGCCACTGATCAAATTTGCGTATAATAATAGTTTTCAGACAAGTATCAAAATGGCACCATATGAAGCTTTGTATGGACGCAAATGTCGTACACCTCTGTATTGGACGGAACTCGGTGAGAATAAGCTACATGGGGTTGATTTGATAAAAGATTCAGAGCAGAAAGTGAAATTGATTCGAGATTGTTTGAAAGCAGCATCTGATCGTCAGAAGTCTTATGCAGACTTGAAACGTAAAGATATAGAATTTGAAATTGTCGATAAAGTATTTCTGAAAGTGTGTCCATGGAAGAAAGTGCTTCGATCTGGACGTAAAGGCAAATTAAGTCCGAGGTTCATCAGATCGTATGAGATCATGGAACGTATCGGGCCTATTACATATAAATTAAAGTTATCTTCTGAATTAGAAAAGATACACAACGTATTTCATGTTTCAATGCTCCGTGGATACCGATCCGATCCGTCACATGTGATTGCCCCATCTGAAATTGAAATCTGATCAGATATGACATATGAAGAGGAACCGATCCGTATCCTAGCTCGTGAAGTGAAAGAGTTGAGAAACAAAAGAATTTTGTTAGTGAAAGTACTGTGGAATCGACATGGGATTGAAGAGGCTACGTGGGAGCCTGAAGATTCAGTGAGACAACAATATCCGAATCTATTTAATGGTAAGATTTTCGGGGACGAAAATCCCTAAGGGGGAGAATTGTAACAGTCCAGTTTATACCCTAGTCGAAACAGTGGTTTCGAGACCACAAATCTGAGTCCGAATAATATTTTAATATTACTTTCTGTGTCATTGATATGTGACTTAGCATGTGCTAAATTGCCGTAAGTTAATTTATCTGTCTGTGTGTTTAATTTGATAAAGGATGAAATTGCATAGAATGTGGGAGTTGTATGCTATATGTTAAAGTGCTTATATGTTGTGGGTTTATAAATGTAAGGATTTAATTGGCAAATTAGCCATTTCTTTAGTAAGTGGACGGCAAGATATATATCATGCATATTCATTATGTCTTTATTTGTTATATCATAAGTTAAATTCATATTATATTATTTTATTTTATAAGTTATACTATTATAATAAAAGAAATATTAGTAAGTGGCCTTATTTCATTCTCTTCTTGCCGAATATTAAAGAAAGAAAAGAAAGTTTCAAGTTTGGTATTTTCGGTTGATTACAATCCAAAATTCAAGGTAATACTTTGATCAGTTTTTGATCATTTCTACGTTTCTGTATTCGTTGCTTCGTCTAAAACCCATGTCTCAATTTTGTGAATTGATGATGTTTGTGAGTTATGCATTGTTGATATGTTAAGCTTTGTGATGCTTTAAGGTGTTAAATGATAAGTTGGTGGTAGATGAACATATTTTGTTCTTGAAGTTTTGATGAATTTAGCTAAATAGGCCTAGATTGAGAAAATGGTAAATTGAGGGACTAAATTATCAATTTGATGAAATATATGGATTTATATGAAATGCATATGTCTTCGGCCAAGCATGTGTATGTGTGGATTTTGTGAATTTGACGTTTGGTGAAAAATAGACTAAATTGATTAAGTGTGCAAATGTGAGGGCTAATTTGCAAATTGCCCTAAATGTATGTCTTTGCATTGAATTGAATGAACTGGTGAATAAAAGGGTTAATTCTGAATATGTTTAGATCAAGAACCGAGGAAAATGGATATAGATCGCGAGAAAGGGAAAGTAAACGAGTAGCCGTTTCTATTCCAATAAACCGAATTAGAGGTAAGTTAATATGCAATTAAACGCATTTATATGAAATTGTAAATGTTCTCATGATTATTGTGGATAATGAATATCTATGTGATGTTATGCATATAAATTTCGAGATAAGGTCGATACAGTGACAACTTCTGAGAAATCCCGTACGAACCTAGGAATAGATAGGTTAGCTATGTCATGACATAGATATCTGTTCTGTTTTGTCATGTAAGACCACGTCTGGGACGTTGGCATTGATTTGAGATTCGTGTAAAACCCTATCCGGGACAGTGGCATCGATATCTGATTATGTGTAAGACCACGTCTGGGACGTTGGCATCAATATAAGCTTTACGTATAAGACCACGTCTGGGACATTGGCATTATTATGATCTTTATGTGTAAGACCATGTCTGGGACATTGGCATCGTCCTGATTCGTGTAAGACCCTGTCCGGGACAGTGGCATCAATATTTGAGTACTTGTAAGATCTCGTCTGGGACGATGGCATTGTACTACTATTCCGAGCTTTTGAAGTATCCTATTGGATTCCTTATAGTTTAACGGGATAATCTGTGATACGAATTACAATTTCGAGTTAGGAACATATACGTGAATGTACATCCGTTTCAGGTATGTTGATTATATATATGCTTTGTATAAGCATGGAAGGTAAGTATGTATGTGCATTACTGCCAATGAAACTTAAGATATATGTGTGTTTGAGGTATGAGCAAATGAGATCTTTGGGATGTGTGGATTGGTAAGAAATGGCAAACCAATTGAACAAAGAGTTCATTTATGTGTTTGAATTAAGGATATGTTAATGAATTCAAATTGCCATACTTATGAATGAATTATTTTAAGTTATTTGTATATGACTTACTAAGCTTTTGGAAAGCTTACTCTATATGTGTTTAATCTATTTTATAGGTCGTCAAAGCTACTGAAGGCTCGGGACCGTCAAGGATCGTCATCACACTACTAATATCATTTTGGTACACCTTGGATATGTATATAGCTAGATATGGCATGTATAGGCTAGTTCTTGTGATGATTTGTAAAGGGAACTTAGCCATGTGATTTGGCTAGTTATGTTTTGGTATCATGCTTAGATGAATGTGAATTGGAAAGTTGTTTTGGCATGACTAGTTAATATATGATTTGGTTGATATGGTAAGTTTATAGACAAATGGTGCATAGGCATGATTGAGTTTTAGTTATGCAAATTGGTATGTTTAGAATTGGTTTTGAAGGTATATACATTGAATGAAAATTTAATGTATAGTTGTGAATATCTTAGTGATCAAATATGCATGATTTGGATGGCTATTTGTATGTTTTTGGTTGCCATATATGCTTGATATGTGTTGGTAAATGATGTTTTTAATGGTATGAACCTTTTTGGTTGGCATTTTGGCTTTGTAAATGGCCTATAATGTCACACGGTTGTGGTACACAGGCGCACCTTAGACCGTGGGTAAATTGGCAGGATGCAGCCTAAAATCACACGGCCTCGACATGGGCGTGACATCTTGCCGTGGTGTGCAAGTCAGTAGCTAACATAAAAATATACGGCCTCGACACGGTCATGCCTAATGACCGTGTTGGTATAGTCAGTATAAGTACGGATGGTTATACGGGGGTGTATAGAAGCCGTAGAGGGCACACGGTCTCCTCCCACGGGCGTGTCTCCCCTGTATTTTAGAAAAGTTTCAAATTTTCATGAAATTTCATATGTGTTTCAGTTTAGTCCCGACTCGATTTATAAGTAGGATTAAGGTTTTGAGGACCCGATGAAGGGACATTATGTCTGAGAATGATGACTGAATGTATGATTTTGTTTGTGAATGTTTCTGATCTGTCTGGTAACATTCTTAACCCTAATCCGGCGATGGACACAGGATAGGGTGTTACAAAAACCGTTGTTTATGATTTTCTAGAAAATCCCCATTTAAATCAAACCATTAAAGAAAATAAATAGTCAAACATAAAATCCAAATTTAAAATCCCAGAGGCCTTATTACAACTTAAACCCAAAATCATCCACTGGGCCTGAACTCGCATAGCATCATCTTGGGCTGAAGCCCATTAACATAATCCATATTAAAATGAAATAAATGTATGCAACCCAAGCTATCCATCCATCACACCCCCGACCAGCCAATCACACCTGTGGGGATCAAGTCAACCCACCTCGCCGCTCACACCAATTTGCAGTCGAGCTGCTATATTATATATTATTGTGGCCATGCCAACCGATTTATAAGTAAGCATAATATTGAACAAATTGTGGCTACACTGCTCTCCACACAATTATTCCCATCCCATGCAATATGTAAAATGTAACATACATCGAAAAATATCCACATATATAATCAACCATTAATCCAGTAATTTATCACCGTGAATCGGCCCATTATAGAGCTTTGAAATTCGGCTCAGTAAGGCATTCTAGCAAATCGTCCCATTAGGGGCATTTTGGCAAATCGTCCCATTAGGGGCATTTTGGTAATTTAACAATTTTAATACTGATTTTGACAGATCTTTAGAAATAATGTAATTTAAGCAAATTACTTGATTTATACCATATTACGATTTTAAGCCTTGTAAATAATAACGATCTATTTTCCAACATGATATCGAATCATGAATCTACGGGATATCGGTGTGAGATTACACACCAAATTATGGTAAGAATTAAACCTTCTTCCTCGTCAACACCTATGACACCATAACACTCGATTAACTAAAAAGAGATTTTCTTTAATCCAAATCTAAGTCAACGATCGAACAAAGCTTACCCTTAGTATCGTGAACAACCACGATTTGTCTATTCTCACCGGATGATGGTCCACAACCCGGTGGGAAATCCTGAACTACCGATACCGCCCTACGCTTGAACTTAGGAGTAGGAATTGCAAATCCACTCCTTTTGTCTCAGCCTATCAATTTTTCTTTCAAATCGTTACCACTTGCCTCCATTGAAAAAGTCTCGGCTAGAAAAATACTATGATGAGTGAACATATTTATCTAAGGAGAGGTTTCAGCTTACCACTACTTCCGAAGGGTCAGCGAGTAGAGAAAAACGACCAATTTAGTACCTATAATATCCGATTAGTCAAATCCATCGATCCGTTTTAACGGAATAATCAAACAATAAAAAATATCGAAATAAACCATAACGAAACTTTTTATCTTAACGATGATGAATCCAATTTCTACCGATTGAGTTATGGCTATGGATGAGACAAGGATATGAGAATCGGCTTTCCACTATAATACTACAACAAGAAGATGATCAAGATATGAGGGATTAGGAGGGAGTGATATTTTGGTTTAGAACAAAGTGAAATAACCGAATAATAATAGACACACATTCAGTTAGGGAGAAAAAGAAAATGAAAAGAGAAGAAAGAAACCACTTACTGATTCGATTAAAGAAGAGAGTGCCAACATGAAAGAGAAAACAAAAGTGAAGAGGTAAGGTGTTAATAGGTTCAGCTATAAAGAGAAATGAACAAAAGGAATTTGGCCTTCAAAATATTGATTAAAGAAGAAGAGAGGAGGGTTGAAACAATGGTGAAAAAGAAAATGAGAGATGGGAAAAAGAGTGCAAGATGGTTTCATCTAACAAAGGGAAAATGAGCAAAAAATGAATTGGACAAAATGGCTAGATAGTTTCAGCTAACAAAGGGAAAATAAGCAAAAATTAATTGGACAAAATGAGTTGGGTGTTTCGGCAACAAAGGAAGAAGGTTGGAAAAGAGCACCAAAAATGTTCAAAAGAGAAAATAACTTTCATGCACAAACTTGCAAATAGGCTAGGAAAATTCGGCTCCTCTTTTCTCCCAACAAAATCGTGTGCCCATAACACCCAAAAGATGATGGTTGACCAAAAAATATTCTTTCCAAAACATCTTCCACAAAATCGGCCAACATGTTCCCCTCCCTTACCTTTTTCCTTCATTTATTTCCTTGTTTCTCCCTTGTTTTCCTCCTTACCATATTCCTTAGTCTTCTTTCCCTAATTAAAAAGTCTTCCTTTCCTTATTAAAGCCTTGGCCGACATTTTGGAAAAGAAGCACAAAATAATGAAAGAATAATGGAAAATAATAATCAGATATGAAGCATTAAATAAAACAAACTTGTAACACCCCTAACCCGTATCCATTACTGGACTAGTGTTAAAGGCGTTACCGGACAGATCGAAAACATATACAGAAATTTCATGCAACATTATTAATAACAATCATAGTGTCCCTTAAATAAGTCAACGAGATCTTATCAGGCTTTAGAGTAGGGTCGGGACTAAACTGAAAACATACAGAAATTCTCGAAAAAGTTAAAACTTTCTAAGGTTTCAGGGGTTACACGCCCGTGTGGGCAGACCATGTGCCTCCCATGGCTACTAGACACGCCCATGTGTCTACCCCGTGGTCAAATTTGACTTTACTCCACGACCACCAAGCACGCCCGTGTACCTTGGCCGTGGTCAAATCTGACTCGGTTCCACGGCCACTAAGCACGCCCTTGAACTTTGGCCGTGGTCGATCCTGTTGAAACCACACGGCTACCACGCACGTCCGTATGCCCAGGCCATGTATTCTTAGCTAGCTACTGACTTAACTCCACGGTCACTAGGCACGCCCGTGTGCCACAACCATGTGGAAAAATAGGCCATTTACAAGGCCAAAATGCCACCTACCTAGGGTTATACCTACTAATAATTTACCAACACATTTCACACATATTTGGTAACTAAGAACATACTAAAATAGCCATTCAGTCTATACATTCAATACCAATTTCAACCATATCAACTTTCAAGACTAAAACTTATATAAACACAAGCATAGTTCAACCATTTACTTATCCATAACCTTGACCAAAACAGACATCATATAACACATTCATCAAAACATATTACTAACATATAACTAGCTAAGTCACATGGCTAAGTTCACATCTCATACTTATCCAAATAACTAGCCTATACATGCCATAGCTAGTTATTTACATTTCCAAAACATACCAAAATAAGTTGAGTAGTGTGATGACGATCCTCGAAAGTCCCCGAGCCTTCAGTAGCTTTAACGATCTATAAAACAAAGAAAACACACACACAGAGTAAGCTTTCCAAAAGCTTAATAAGTCATATACAAATAAACATAACATACAATGAATACAACTAATTCAATACATTGGTACTTATAGTTCTTATATCTAATTCATCATATGATCTTTGGCACTTTTGCTTATAAAAAGTATACCACAACTTCTATTCATATATCACATCAGTAGTTAGCTCATTCAAGCATAATTTCACATATCATCTCTTTAATCCATTATGCATAATCATCTTAGTAAGATCATATAGATACTTACCTTGTACATACAGTTAGTGTAAAAATAAACGTACCTGAAATGGATTTACAATTCACATAGCAATTCGTATCACATACTTGCACGTTGAATCGTTAGGAACCTAATGGGATACAGAGAAAGCTCAGAATAGTTGTACAATGCCAACATCCCAGACGGTCTTACATGCACTCAGATATTGATGCCACTGTCCCAGACAGGGTGTAACACCCCAATCCCGGCGCATGCGTTATGACTAGATCTGGTTTGTCACATGAAGAAAACGAGTAAAGAACTTGTGATTCTTACTAAAGATTAGAATTTAGTTTAAGAAAACAAATTTGTTTAGAAATATTTGATAAAAATACTACTAAGTTGAATGAAGAATCGATAATTGAATTAGTGATATTTTAAAACCGTAATTTTTTTGAAAATAATGTTGATATTTCGAAGGAAAGTCCAAATTAAACTATTAGTACGTATTTGTTATGAAATTTGTTTGTTGATAAATTTTATGAAAAACCGTTGTTTATGATTTTCCAAAAAATCCCCGTTTAAACCAAACCATTAAAGAAAATAAATAGTCAAACATAAAATCCAGAGGCCTAATTACAACTTAAACCCAAAATAGTAAAAGTAAAGAAATGAAATAGAAAAGAAATTTACTAAAGTTCTAAAACACCATTTCTAAAGTATGGCCTGCACCGAGTCATCCATGGCCCAAGTCCACATCATTGAGCATTACCTGCAAGGATTAAGTAAGAGGGGTGAGTTACTAGAACTCAGTGTATAATCCCCTTACCGTCATCCACTGGGATTGAACCCGCATAGCATCATCTTGGGCTGAAGCCCATTAACATAATCCATATTAAAATGAAATAAATGTATGCAACCCAACCCATACATCCATCACAACCCCGACCAGCCAATCACACCTGTGGGGATCAAGTCAACCCACCCCGCCGCGCACACCAGTTTGCAGTCGAGCGACTATATTATATATTATTATGGCCATGCCACCGGATTCATAAGTAAGCATAATATTAAACAAATTGTGGCTATGCCACCAGGCTACACTACTCTCCATACAATTATTCCCATCCTATGCAATATGTAAAATGCAATAGACATAGGAAAATATCCACATATATAATCAACCATTAATCCAGTAATTTATTACCGTGAATCGGCCCATTATAGAGCTTTGTAATTCAGCCCACTAAGGCATTCTAGCAAATCGGCCCATTAGGGGCATTTTGGTAAATCGGCCTATAGGGGCATTTTGGTAAATAGGCCCATAGGGCATTTTCGTAATTTAACAATTTTAATAACGATTTTGACAGATCTTTAGAAATAATGTAATTTAAGAAAATATCTCGATTTATGCCATATTACAATTTTAAGCCTTGTAAATAATAACAATCTATTTTCCAACATGATATTGAATCATGAATTTACAGGATATCAGTGTGAGATTACACACCTGATTACGATAAGAATTAAACCTTCTTAATCGTTAGCACCTATGACACTATAACACTCGATTAACTAAAAAGAGATTTTCTTTAATCCAAATATAAATCAATGACGAGCAATGCTTACCCTTAGTATCGTGAACAACCACGATTTGTCTATTCTCATTGGATGATGGTCCACAACCCGGTGGGAAATCCCGAACTGCCGATACCGCCCTATGCTTGAACTTAGGAGTAGGAATTGCAAATCCACTCCTTTTGTCTCCTCCTACTGCTTTTCCTTTCAAATCATTACCACTTGCCTCCATTGAAAAAGTCTCGGTTAGAAAAATACTATGATGAGTGAACGTATTTATCTAAGGAGAGATTTTGACTTACCATTACTTTCGGAGGATCAACGAGTAGAGAAAAATGAGCGATTCAGTACCTATAATATTCGATTAGTCAAATCCATCGATCCGTTTTAACGGAATAACCGAACAATGAAAAATATCGAAATAAACCATAACAAAATTTTTTATCTTAACGATGATGAATCCGATTTCTACCGATTGACTTATGGCTACGGATGAGACAAGGATATGAGAATCGACTTTCCACTATAGTATTCCAACAAGAAGATGATCAAGATATGAGGGATTAGGAGGGAGTGATATTATGGTTTAGAACAAAGTGAAATAACCGAATTATAATAGACACACATTCGGTTAGGGAGAAAAAGAAAATGAAAAGAGAAAAAAGAAACCACTTACCGATTCAACCAAAGAAGAGAGTGCCAACACGAAAGAGACAATAAAAGTGAAGAGGTAAGGTCTTAATAGGTTCCGCTTCGAAGAGAAATGAACAAAAGAAATTCGGCCTTCAAAATATTGATTAAAGAAGAAGAGAGGAGGGTTGAAACAATGGTGAAAAAGAAAAAGAGAGATGGTAAAAAGAGTGGTAGATGGCTTGGGCTAACAAAGGGAAAATGAGCAAAAATGAATTGGACAAAATGGCTAGATAGTTTCGGCTAACGAAGGGAAAATGAGCAAAAATGAATTAGACAAAATGAGTTGGGTGTTTCGGCAACAAAGGAGGAAGGTTGGAAAAGAGCACCAAAAATGTTCAAAAGAGAAAATAAGCCTTTCATGCACAAACTTGAAAATAGGCTAGGAAAATTCGGCTCCTCTTTTCTCCCAACAAAATCGTGTGCCCCTAACACCCAAAAGATGATGGTTGACCAAAAAATATTCTTTCTAAAACATCTTGCACAAAATCGGCCAACATGTTCCCCTCCCTTACCTTTTTCCTTCATTTATTTCCTTGTTTTTCTCTTGCTTTCCTCCTTACCATATTCCTTAGTCTTCTTTCCCTAATTAAAAAGTCTTCATTTCCTTATTAAAGCCTTGGCCAACACTTTGGAAAAGAAACACAAAATAATCCAAATTTTTTTTACAAAAGGTGGGATTCGAACCCCTTCCCTCCATGCTCTCCACTTGACGCCACACCAATCCACCACGTGCTCCATTTGTGCTAGCAAAATACACTCTTTTTTCCTTAAGCATTGATGCCACTTACCTTCTCTCCTTAAAGTGTTTAAACACAAAAAATTTTCTAAGGCCCAACTTAATCACAAGCCTTCTTAGGAACCTTAAACATACACAATTAATCATCCTTAACTAGCCCATCGCAAGGTATAATGCAAAACATAAAATTCTAAATTTCAGGATTTTACAATCTACCCCCTTAAAGAAATTTCGGTCTCAAAATTTACCTGATTAGAAGAGATGAGGATATTACTTCCCTATTGTGTCCTTTGGCTCCTATGTAGCTTCCTCTGATCTGTGATTACGCCATAATACTTTGACTAACAGAATCGACTTCCTTCTCAGCACCTTAATATCCCGATCTAAAATCTGTACTGGCTCCTCTTCAAAAGACGAGTCAGGTCTTATTTCAACTTCCTCCATTGTCACAACATGAGATGGATCCGAGCGATAACGCCTTAACATCGAGACATGAAATACGCTATGTATCTGACTTAACTCCGTAGGTAACTCAAGCTGATAAACCACTGGCCCAACACGCTTCAATACACAGTAAGGTCTGATAAACCTAGGGCTCAATTTGCCTTTCCGCCCAAATCTTAAGATCATTTTCCAGGGTGAGACCTTCAAAACGATCTGATCTCCCACAGAGAACTCTATCTTTTTATGCTTCAAATCCGCGTATGATTTCTGTCAGTCCAAAGCTTCCTTTAACCAAGCCCGAATTACCTTAACTTTTTCCTCTGTCTCCGAGATCAACTCAAGACCCAATAATTGTCGCTCCCCCAGCTCAGTCCAGCAAGTAGGAGTACGACAGCTACGACCATACAACACCTCGTAAGGTGCCATCTGGATACTAGATTGATAGCTGTTGTTGTATGCAAACTCTGCCAATGGAAGGAAATCTTCCCAATGACCCCTAAAGTCGATCACACAGCCTCTTAACATGTCTTCTAAAATCTGGATAACCCTCTCTGACTGACCATCAATCTGCAGATGAAATGCTGTGCTGAAATTTAGCCTTGTACCCAAAGCTTCATGTAAAGCCTTCGAAAACCGTGATGTAAACCTAGGATCCCTGTCCGATATGATAGATATCGGTACCCCATGCAACCTCACAATCTCTGCTACATACAACTTGCCAACTTCTGCAACGAATAATCCGTACGAATAGGTAGGAAATAAGCAGTCTTCGTTAACCTATCCACTATCACCCATACTGAATCATTCTTAGTAGGCATTAAGGGTAACCCACTAACAAAGTCCACTGTTATCCTTTCCCATTTCCATAGTGGAATTTTCACCGGTTGCAGTAACCCTGAATGCAGTTAATGCTCCGCCTTCATCTTTGACATGTCAAGCACTTGCTCACGAAGTCGGTAACCTCCCGCTTCAACCCTGGCCACCAATAATGCTCATGGAGGTCTCGGTACATTTTATTTCCTCCGAGGTGCATAGCATATGGGCTGCTATGCGCCTCGCACAGAATCATTTGTCTCAATTCCGAATCTTTGGGCATACAAACTCTTCCGCAGAAACACAACACTCCGTCACTATTTAATCCGAAATTCCCTATCTCACCACCTTCCACTTGCTGAAGTCGAGAATCCAACCTTTCATCTATCAACTATTTTTCCTTAATCTGACTTACCCAAGAAGGCTTCAACTGAAGTTCGGCTAACAGGCTACCATCTTCATAAAGGCTAAGATGATCGAACATCGCTCTCAAATCTGATATCACCTTACGACTCAATGCATCTGCCACTACATTAGCTTTTCCTAGATGATACTCGATTGAGAAGTCATAATCTTTCAATAGTTCTATCCACCTCCGCTGTCTTAAGTTCAACTCCTTCTGGGTAAGGAGATATTTTAGACTCTTATGATCCGTATAGATAATCGACTTCTCACCGTATAGATAGTGTCTCCAAATCTTCAAAGCAAACACCACTGCAGCTAACTCCAAATCATAAGTGAGATAATTTATCTCATGCGGGCTTAATTGACGAGATGCATAAGCCACCACTTTTCCCCCTTGCATTAACACACATCCCAAGCCCGTGTATGACGCATCACAATAAACAATAAACTTTTTACCAGCCTCAGGTTGAATTAATACTGGCGCTTCTGTTAGAATCTTCTTCAATTTCTCAAAGCTCTCTTACTGCTTATCCGACCACACAAATGGTACTCCCTTACGCAACAACTTTGTTAGGGGTGCAGCAATCAACGAAAACCCCTCAACGAACCGCCTGTAATACCCAGCCAAACCTAGAAAACTCTGAATTTCTACCACTGACTTCGGTGGCTTCCAGTCCAATACAGCCTCTACCTTCCGGGGATCAACTCTACTTCCTTCGGCAGACACAACATGCCCCAAAAAGGTCACTTCCTTCAGCCAAAATTCACACTTACTGAAACTGCTTCTCCCTTAATATCTGCAATACAACCTGTAGATGCGAATCATGCTCCTCTTCTGTCTTTGAGTACACCAAGATGTCATCTATGAATAGCACCACAAATCGGTCTAGATAGGGTTTAAAGACTCGATTCATCATGTCCATAAATGCAGCTGGTGCATTTGTCAATCCGAACGGCATCACTAAGAACTCGTAATGGCCATATCGGGTTCGAAATGCAGTCTTGTGAATATCCACCTCCTTGACCTTGAGCTGGTGATATCCCGATCTCAAGTCTATCTTTGAGAAAATCGAAGCTTCTCGCAGCTAATCAAACAGATCATCAATCCTCGGTAACAGATACTTGTTCTTGATCGTCAACTTATTCAATTGTCTAAAATCGATGCACATACGCATCAACCCGTCCTTTTTCTTAACAAACAAAACCGGTGCTCCCCACGATGACACACTTGGTCGAATAAATCAGCGATCCAACAACACCTAAATTTGAGCTTTCAGCTCCGCTAGCTCCTTCGGCGCCATTCTATAAGAAGCAATCGACACCGGAGTCGTTCCTAGCAATAACTCAATGCCAAACGCCACCTCCCGATTCGGAGGCAAACCTGGAAGATCCTTGGGAAAGATGTCTGAAAACTCTTTCATCGTTCTAACACTCCCAATCGACAACTCTTTAGCCTCCAAAGCACTGATAAAGGCTAAGAACGCTCCACACCCCTTTCGCACCAACTTTTCTGCCCTTAAAGCAAATACCACGTTAGACAGATAATTTCTTCTTTCACCTATCATCATCACTTCCTTATCCTCTAAAGTTCTTAGTACCATTTGCTTCGCAGCACAGTCCAAGTTCGCACGGTGTTTAACCAGCCAGTCCATGCCCAAAATAAGATCGAACTCGCCAAATGGCAGTTCCATCAAATCCGCCAGAAATACTTCCCCTTAAACTTCTAAGGGCACATCCATAAACAACATATTTACGACCACCGACTATCCTAAAGGGCTAATCACAGTTGTTTCTCTAGCAGTAATCTCAGATCTAATATTCAAAGTTCTAAACACGACACATGCAACATACAAATGGGTGGATCCAATGTCTATTAAAGCTGTAACAGGTACATCAGATATGAAGAACGTACCGGTTATGACGTCAGGTGCATAACCATCCTCTCGATGTCTGACCACATAGACTAATCGTGGCTGTCTCGCCTCCATGTTACCCTTGTTACCGCTACCCGATGCACCCTGACCTCGTCCTACGTCATTACTACTAATCTTGTGATTCTTACTAAAGATTAGAATTTAGTTTAAGAAAACAAATTTGTTTAGAAATATTTGATAAAAATACTACTAATCTTGAAAGGTTGATTGAAGAATCGATAATTGAATTAGTGATATTTTAAAATCGTAATATTTTTGAAAATAATGTTGATATTTCGAAGTAAAGTCCAAATTCAATTATTAGTACGTATTTGTTTTAAAAAACGTTTGTGGATAAATTTTATGAAAAACCATTATTTATGATTTTCTGAAAAATCCCCGTTTAAATCAAACTATTAAAGAAAATAAATAGTCAAACATAAAATCCAAATTTAAAATCCCAGAGGCCTTATTACAACTTAAACCCAAAATAGTAAAAGTAACAAAGTGAAACAGAAAAGAAATTTACTAAAGTTCGACAACGCCATTTCTAAAGTATGGCCTCCACTGAGTCATCCATGGCCTAATTCCACATCACTGAGCATTACCTGTAAGGATTAAGAAAAAGGGGTGAGTTACTAGAACTCAGTGTATAATCCCCTTACCCTCATCCACTAGGCCTGAACCCGCATAGCATTATCTTGGGCCGAAGCCCATTAACATAATCCATATTAAAATGAAATAAATGTATGCAACCCAACCCATCCATCCATCACACCCCCGACCAGCCAATCACACCTGTGGGGATCAAGTCAACACACCCCGCCGCTCACACCAATTTGCAGTCGAGCTGCTATATTATATATTATTGTGGTCATGCCACCAGATTCATAAGTAAGCATAATATTGAACAAATTGTGGCTATGCCACCAGGTTACACTGCTCTCCATACAATTATTCCCATCCCATGCAGTATGTAAAATGCAACATACATAGGAAAACATCCACATATATAATCAACCATTAATCCAGTAATTTATTACCGTGAATCGGCCAATTATAGAGCTTTGTAATTTGGCCCACTAAGGCATTGTAGCAAATCGGCCCATTAGGGGCATTTTGGTAAATCGGCCCATAGGGGCATTTTGGTTAATTGCCCATAAGGGCACTTTCATAATTTAACAATTTTAAAACCGCTTTTGACAGATCTTTAGATATAATGTAATCTAAGAAAATTACTCGATTTATGCCATATTACGATTTTAATCCTTGTAAATAATAACGATCTATTTTCCAACATGATATCAATCATGAATCTACGGGATATTGGTGTGAGATTAACACCTATTTACGGTAAGAATTAAACCTTCTTGATCGTCAGCACCTATGACACCATAACACTCGATTAACTAAAAAGAGATTTTCTTTAATCCAAATCTAAATCAACGATCGAACAAAGCTTACCCTTAGTATCGTGAACAACCACGATTTGTCTATTCTCACCGGATGATGGTCCACAACCCGATGGGAAATCCCGAACTGCCGATACCGCCCTACGCTTGAACTTAGCAGTAGGAGTTGCAAATCCACTCCTTTTGTCTCCTCCTATCGCTTTTCCTTTCAAATCGTTACCACTTGCCTCCATTGAAAAAGTCTCGGTTAGAAGAATACTATGATGAGTGAACATATTTATCTAAGGAGAGGTTTCGACTTACCACTACTTCTGAAGGATTAACGAGTAGAGAGAAATGAGTATTTAGTACCTATAATATCTGATTAGTCAAATCCATCAATCCATTTTAATGGAATAATCGAACAATGAAAAATATCGAAATAAACCATAACGAAACTCTTTACCTTAATGATGATGAATCCGATTTCTAAGAATTGACTTGTGGCTACGAATGAGACAAGGATATGAGAATCGGCTTTCCACTATAATACTACAATAAGAAGATGATCAAGATATGAGGGATTAGGAGGGAGTGATATTTTGGTTTAGAACAAAGTGAAATAATCGAATGATAATAGACACACATTCAATTAGGGAGAAAAAGAAAATGAAAAGACAAGAAAGAAACCACTTACCGATTCGATCAAAGAAGAGAGTGCCAACACAAAAGAGAAAACAATAGTGAAGAGGTAAGGTGTTAATAGGTTCGACTATGAAGAGAAATGAACAAAGGAAATTCGGCCTTCAAAATATTGATTGAAGAAGAAGAGAGGAGGGTTGAACCAATGGTGAAAAAGAAAAGCAGAGATGGGAAAAAGAGTGCTAGATGGTTTCGACTAACAAAGGGAAAGTGAGCAAAAATGAATTGGACAAAATGGCTAGATAGTTTCGACTAACAAAGGGAAAATGAGCAAAAATGAATTAGACAAAATGAGTTGGGTGTTTCGGCAACAAAGGAGGAAGGTTGGAAAAGAGCACATCTGGGACGTTGGCATCGATATAATATTTACGTGTAAGACCATGTCTGGGACATTGGCATCGTATTGATTCGTGTAAGACCGTCTGCCCATAAGACCCAAAAGATGATGGTTGACCAAAAAATATTCTTTCCAAAACATCTTCCACAAAATCGGCCAACATGTTCCCCTCCCTTACCTTTTTCCTTCATTTATTTCCTTGTTTTTCTCTTGCTTTCCTCCTTACCATATTCCTTAGTCTTCTTTCCCTAATTAAAAAGTCTTCATTTCCTTATTAAAGCCTTAGCCGACACTTTGGAAAAGAAGCAAAGAATAATCCAAAAAATTTTACAAAAGGTGGGATTCGAACCCCTTCCCTCCATGCTCTCTACTTGATGCCACACCACTCCACCATGTGCTCCACTGGTGCTAGCAAAATACACTCTTATTTTCTTAAGCATTGATGCCACTTACCTTCTCTCCTTAAAGTGTTTAAACACAAAATTTTTTCTAAGGCCCAACTTAACCCCAAGCCTTCTTAGGACCCTTAAAGATACACAATTAATCATTTTTAACTAGCCCATCGCAAGATATAATGCAAAACATAAAATTCTAAATTTCAGGATGTTACACAGTGTCTTACACGAATCAATACGATGCCAATGTCCCAGACATGGTCTTACACGTAAATATTATATCGATGCCAACGTCCCAGATGTGGCCTTACATGATAAACAGAACATATACCTATGTTAGGACATAGCTAATCCTATCTATTCCTAGGTTCGTACGGGACTTTTCGGACATTGTCACTACGTTGACCTTATCTGAGAATTCATGTACAAATCATATCATAAGCATTCATTGTTAACAATAGTTATATAAACATACACAGTTCAATACAAATACGTTTATTTGCATGATGACTTACCTCGGATTCGATTTAACGAAAATGGAAACGGCTACTCGGTTAGTTTCGCTTTCTCACGATCTAAGTCTGTTTTCCTCGGTTCTTGATCTATATATATTCAAAATTAACCCTTTTATTCACTAACTCGTTCAATTCAATCCAAGGACACAAATTTAGGGTTATTTGCAAATTAACCCTCATATTTGCATAATTTATCTATTTTTCTCAAAACATCAAATTCGCAAAATCATCTTTTAACCATGCTTAGCCGAATGTTCATACATCTCATACAAGGCCATATTTTCCATCAAATTTGCAATTTAGTCCTTCAAATTGCTATTTTCTCAATTTAGCCCTATTTAGTTAAATTCACCAAAAATTCAAGAACAAAACATGTTCATCAAATACATATATTTCATATTTCACTATTAAACATCATAAAACATATGAGTTCATCTAAGTCTCATTTCAAAAACATAATCAATTCTTAAAATTAAAGCATGGGTTTGAAGTAGACAAAGCAAGGATTACAGAAATGTAGAAATTATCAAAAACCGAAGTAAAATCATACCTTAATCAAGAAGGCAAAGAGTCGAATATTAGAAAACTTCAAACCCCTTTCTTTTTTTTTGTGTTTTCGGTGGAAAGATGAATGCATTCATGTCCATTTCATGTTTTGTTTTATTATAAACATAATATTAATCTAATTACCTAATTAACCTTTAATTAAACATAAGAAACTTATATTCATTAAGGGCATACTAGTCCTTTAACCATCCACCATCTAACTATTGGTTTAATAACAACATATGGCCTCCACCTTAATAAGCCACAACACATAGGCACTTTAACATATAGCATACAACTTTCACATTTAATGCAATTCAATCCTTTTGTCAAATTAAATACAGACAGGCAAATTAGCATACAAAACTTTACCACATACTTAATCACTTATCAAGGACATAAAAAATAATATTAAAATATCATACGAACTCGAATTTGTGGTCCCAAAACCACTGTTTTGACTAGGGTACAAACCGGATTGTTACAAAACATCCTGCAAAAACTTTGCATCTTGCCATCAAAGATATTGAAAATCATGAAGGATAAAATTGATCGTCGATAAAAGGAACTATCACTTTGAGCAAGATCGTGCTAATAACGTGTTATAAAATAAAGAGAGATGAAGAGAATAAAGAACAAAGAAAATATAAAAGCAATTGAGAATGTACATTATTGATCAAAGGGATGATTACAATGCTTCATCAGAGTCTCTATTTATAGGCATAAGAAGTATAAAATAAGTAGAGATCTAATTCTAACAACTATTAGAATTTAAAGTACATTAAAATTTTATCTTGATCATGATAGACATCCACTTAATAAGATATTCATAACAAATAGTACCTCATTTATTTGAATGGAAGGAAAGGTTTTAGCGGCATTGAAGAAAAAGAAATGTTAAGAATTGTAGTATATATTTTACAACAAAATACTTAGTAAATTAAAATAAAAATAATTAGAAGCATTAACTTCGAATATTGTACAACACCTCAATTGCTTTTGGAGAAGACAAGTGTGCTTTGTATGCTCCTTTTTTTTGTTCTTTTCTTGTTTTTTTTTTAAGAAAAAAAACCTATAAAAGGAAAAAAATTCATTCATCAAGTAATATCATACAACACAAATTGGTGGATGAAATTCAAATAATCCAAGCTAAAGTCTAAGGAAAAGTTCCGATCCATCAACCAATGTGTTAGAGATTGAGTGATACTATTGGTTGAATCATGGGTAAAAGCAAACTAAATACAATTGAAAGGATCACTAAGATCCAAGGCCTTCCTAACAAAATGACTGTAAAAGGACATGTTCAAAGTTTGGCTATTAAATTTATTAACAATAAAAGCAAAATCTGACTATAAGATAAATTTAGAGCAATCTCTCTCAAGGGCCTTTTAAATGTTGCAAGATATAGTAAGAGCCTCGGAGAAAGGAAGCATTCGAGGCACCTTGGTCATACTAGCAAAGCCGACAAGTTCTGTAACACTCCGTATGTAACAACCCATTTTTAGTCAAATCAGAACAGTAGTTTCGGGACCAAAAATTCAAGGTCAAAATAATTATTTTATTATTATTTTAATGTCTATAGCATGACAATATGATTGTGTGAAAATTTCGTTAATAAATTTTATCGTTTGAATGTTTAAGCTGATAAAAAGGACTAAATTGTGTAAGGTGTAAAACTTGTGTTCTATTAGTTAAAGGTGTCCAGTAGCTATGGAATATTAAAGTGGAGGTCTTTATGTGGTAATTAGCCCATTTATAAAGTTAGTGGACATTCTTGGAAATCATGTAAGTGAATTTTAATGTTTTAACTTAAGGTTAAATAGGTAATTTGGTTATTAAAGGTAAATTAAATAAAACAAATGAAAATTTTATTCATCCATCTTCTTCCTAGCAAAAAAATTGGGTTGAAAAAGCCATTGAAATATCTTGAAGCATTCGACACCTTCCCTAGCTTGCATGTAAGTGATTTTGGCTCGGTTTTTAATGATTGCTATGTTTTCAGAGTCGTTGCATCATAATCTAGCTAGCCCAGGGACTATTTTGCAAAACTGCTAAAGGTTTAGGGTTTTTCATTGATGAATGTATATGTATTTTGATGTTTGATGATAGAAAATATATGGTTGTTGTTAGATAAACAACATTTGTAAAGTGATTTTTAGTAAAATTGTCAATTAGGGATTTTTTGTGAAATGTGAAAACTTTATGGTTAAATTGTGAAATAAATGAAAAATATAGGTTGCTATGGTAATAAGAGAAATTCAACTAGTATGGGTAAGGACTTAATTGCATAAATTTATGTTTTTGTGAGTTAAGGAGTAAATTGTAAAAATGTTGAAATATTAGGGGCAAAAGTGTAAAGTTTCCATAATATGCATTTTGGGCTAAATTGAATAGAATTAAAATTAAATAAGCTAGATTTAATTACATATAGATCAAGAAAAGCTAAGTTCGGATCTAGATTGGGGAAAAAACAAAGTTTCGGACTAGTCGGTCAATTTCATCATTTTGCATTCGAGGTCAGTTCGTATGTTAATAAGCATTAATATGATTGTGTTTTAAATGCTTTATTATTGAATTATTTTTGAATACGACCTTGCGAATGTGTTCGACAATGATTCGGAAAATGTGAAATCCCGGTTGAACCTTAGGAATAAATTAGGATACAAATGACATGTCATTAGCGGTTATGTGATTTGGGTGCTGGTTCGTACGTCCTACCGGTGGCTGAATTATCCGGCATGTGTTGCGGATTCGCGTCAGCTTGTGTGAGCAGCACCGTGTAGCTATATCATGACTGTCAGCTTGTGTGAGTAGACCCTTTGATAGCTCGAGAGTGAGCATTATATATGATATGAGATTGAGTTAGCTTCAGCTATGTATTTGGCACTTACGATGCGAGTTTCCCGAGTATTCGATAGTATTCCAAATGGTTCAACGGGTATATCAAGGATATGGATGAGTATGAGATTGATACGAGCTTCTCAGGTATGTAGGTAAACTATACAATCATCAAATCGAAAAAGTTGATCAAAATTGTGTTTAATCTTTGGATTGAATATATGTGCTAAGTTATGCTTTAAATTTGAATTGCATTATATGAGGTATATGTTATTGAATTGTTGGTTGGTAAGTTTTACTTAGCATAGGAGCTTACTAAGCTTTAAAGCTTACTCTGTTTATTTTTTTCGTGTTTTATAGTGTAATCAAAGCTTGTTCAGATTTGGGAGTCATCGATAATCTCATCACACTATCAAGCCATCGCTTTTGTACTTTTCAGCTTATGTATTTGGTTATATGGCATGTATAGGAGTTATGGCCATTTTGGTATATGTTAGTAATGGATTTAGCCATTTGAGTTGGCTTGTAAATGATAAGTGTTTGGTTTTGTGTATAGCCATGAGAGTTGGCTTATTTTGGTATATTTGGTGATGTATATTTTTGTGAAAATGGCCTTTTGTTGTGTGGTTGATAAATGCCATTTTATATGCTTATTGTGAATTGGTATTTGAAGTACTACCAAATGGTTGAAATTTGAAGAATTAGTATGCATGTGATTAAAAGTAAGAAAGTACATATATGAAGTTAACTAGTTAAGTGAATTAAGAATGTGATTTTGGTATGAAATTGAATAGCATATTGTGGTACTTGTGTGCCTTGTCGTAACACCCCTAACCCATAACCGTCGCCGTTCTAGGGTTAAGAGGCATTACCGGACAATAAAAAACTTTTACTAACATTTCATAGCAAAATCTGACAAATCACATCAAAGTGTCCCTTAAGTAGGTCTACGAGACCTTAAACATGCTTTAGAATAGGGCCGAGACTAAACCGAACACATACAGAAATTCTCAAAAATTTTAAAAAAAATTCAAAGTTACAGAGGCCACACACCCGTGTGGGTAGGTCATGTGCCTCACACAGCCTCAGACATGCCCATGTGTCTACGTCGTGTCAAAACAGGGCATACATACTGACTTGTCCACACGGCCATGGACACGCCCATGTGCCTCACCCGTGGTCGCTACTGACTTGCACCACACGGCTAGTCACATGCCTGTGTGTCCAGCCCGTGGTCGCTACTGACTTGATGCACACAGCCAGTCACACGGCCGTGTGTTTTGCCCGTGGTCGAGTAGCCACACGCCCATGTGCTCAACCGTGTGGGCAATTATAGGCCATTTTCAAGGCCAAAATGCCATCCACACATTGAATTATCCCTACAAGCAACATACCAATTCAATCCAAGCATTATAGACAATCAAAACATACCAAAATGTTCATCATTTCTAACCACTTATGTGCTCAACAATCACAAAAATTTCTAAACATAACTCATCCACAACATACCATCAATAATATGCTAACTATGCATCCCTGAACTTATCATTATTATGACCATTTTATTAACCACCAAAACATGCCAAAACTAACCATCAAAAGATATGGCTACACATTCATAACTTAACTATTTATCTAGCCATATCACATGGCTATAAATATATATCAAATATACACATTCATAACTTAACCATTTATCTAGCCATATCACATGACTATAAACATATATCAAACATACTTCAAAACAACTAGCCTATACATGCCATACTTTAATATCTATACATTTTCAAAAGGTACCAAAATTTCATTTGAGTAGTGTGATGATAATCCTCGACGATTCTTGAGCCTTTCGTAGCTTTAACGATCTGTAAAACAGAGTAAACACACATAAAGTAAGCTTTCCAAAAGCTTAGTAAGCCATATACAAATAAACTTATCATATAATTCACATTATCATATCAATACATGAATCATTAACATATTTCAATATCAAATTCATAATTCTTCATTGGCTCATTATTTAGCCATTGCTTATCAATCATCATATCCCCATCCATCTCATTTGCTCTTATCACGTTCATTCATATATCATATTTTAACTCATTGCATCTATGTATGTATTTACTCACCTTTCATGCCTATTCAAAGCAAATACATCAAACGTACCTGAAATGGATATACAACTCACATAGTCATTCACTTCTCAGACATGCCTGTTGAACCGTTCGGAACTAAATAGGATACTCAGAATGCTTGGAATAGTCGTACAATGCCAACGTCCCAGACGTGGTCTTACATGTACTAAGATATCGATGCCACTGTCCCAGACAGGGTCTTACACGAATCAAAGACGATGTCAATGTCCTAGACATGGTCCTACACATAAATCTCACATCGATGCTAACGTCCCAGACGTGGTCTTACACGAAATCTCGAACCAACGCCAATGTCCCAGATGTGGTCTTACATGATCTCACATATCGAAAACCTCTGTCATGACTTATGTAATCCTATCTATTCCTAGGTTCGTACGGGACTTCTCCGACTTTGTTATACCATCGATTCTTCTTCGGATTTCATGAACTCATCACTTCATATACATTCATCATGATAAATTTTCATATGAACATTCAAATATCAATGTAAATACATTTATTTTTATATAGACTTACTTCGAACTTAACGTACGGACTCGACTATTTGATCACTTTCGACTTTCCGTGATCTAAGTCCGTTTTCTTTGGTTCTTGACCTATACATATTCAAATTTAATCCATTTATTCACCAAAATATTCAATTCAATCCAAAAACACATATTTAGGGCAATTCACAAACTAGCCCTCACATTTTCACATTTTAACATTTTAGTCCTTATTTCACAAAATCACAAAACACACAAAATCTCAATACACCCATGCTTAGCCGAATTCTCAAGTAGTCCATACAAGTCCATACATTTTGTTTATTTAAAAATTTAGTCCCTCAAAATATTATTTTCTCAATTAAGTCCAAAATACTCAATATCATCAAAACTTCAAAGACAAAACATGTTAATCTAACACATATATTTCATATTTCACCATCAAACATCACAAAACTCATGTGTTCATCATTATTATCAACTCGAAATTCAGAATTAGAGTTCGAATCACACCAAGCTCATTTCACTAACATTTCATTATCAACTTTCTGAGCATCATAAATTTGTTGTAAAAACAACAGTTTCGCTTTTAATTCAGCCAAAACTGAATCATCATCAAACAAGTCTAAATGAGCATTCATCACTTGTAGTGCAAACAATGACTTTCGACTCAATGCATCGGCAACAACATTTGCTTTACCTGGATGATAATCTATCACAAGCTCATAGTCTTTCAATAGCTCTAACCATCTTCTCAGACGCAGATTCATGTCTTTCTAAGTCATTAGATACTTCAAACTTTTATGATCTGAAAACACGTGGCATTTCTCACCGAAAAGATAATGACTGCAGCTAGTTCCAGATCGTGTGTCAGATAGTTCTTTTCATGCGGCTTCAATTGTCTCGAGGCATAAGCTATAACTTTGCCTTCCTACATCAAAACACATCCCAGACCATTTAATGAAGCATCACTATATATCACGAATTCTTTACCTGATTCTGGTTGTACCAAAACTGGAGCTTCGTTTAACAGAATTTTCGACTGATCAAAAAATTTCTAACATTTATCAGACCATTCAAACCTTACATCTTTCTGAAGCAATTTAGTTAACGGAGTAGCTATTATCAAAAAACCTTTTACAAACCTTCGATAATAACTAGCAAGTCCCAAAAAACTACGGACTTCAGAAACATTCTTCAGAGGTTTCCATTCCAGAATAGTAGAAATCTTGCTCGGATCAACTCGTATTCCAGAGGCTGATACAATATGTCCCAGAAAACTGACTTCACGTAACCAGAACTCACATTTACTAAACTTTTCATACAATTGCTTATCTCGCAGAGTTTGCAACACAAATGTTCATTATGCTCAATCTCATTACGTGAATATATCAAAATGTCATCAATGAACACAACAACAAATCGATCTAAATACGGTCTGAAAATTTTGTTCAAAAAATCCATGAAAATAGCAGGAGCATTTGTTAGTCCAAAAGGCATAACTAAAAACTCATAATGCCCGTACCTCGTTTTGAAAGCAATTTTCAGAATATCTGAATCTTTTACTCGCAACTAATAATACCCTGATCTCAGATCTATCTTTGAAAACACAGTGGCTCCTTTGAGCTGATCAAACAAATCATCGACTCTAGGCATAAGATATTATTCTTGATAGTCACTTTGTTCAACTGACGGTAATAATATTATTCTTGATAGTCACTTTGTTCAACTGACGGTAATCAATGTATATTATCATCGTGCCATCTTTCTTTTTCACAAGCAGAATAGGAGCACCCCAAGGTGAGAAACTCGGTCTTGCAAACCCTCTGTCAATCAACTCTTGCAACTGTGACTTTAACTCTTTCAACTCTGTTGGTGCCATTCTATACAGAGCTATCAAAATAGGAGTTCTTCCTGGTAATAGATCAATACCAAATTCAACTTCACGTATCGGAGGTAATCCTGACAATTCTTCAGGAAATATATCAGGGAATTCACAAACCAGTGGCATTGATTCAACTTTCTTTTCAGTTACTTTCGAATCAATCACATAAGCAAAATAAGTTTCATAACCCTTTTTCACATAATTCTGAGCTTTCATCACTGATATCACAGCAGGTAACCCATTCAAATCATTTGACTCAATCTAAACTATTTCATCGTTCTGACATCTCAAATAAATAGTCTTTCTTTTGCAATTCACAACAGCATCGTGGAATGTCAACCAGTCCATACCCAAAATTATATCAAACTCATCAAATGGTAATAGCTTAAGATCAGCAGGAAAACAAACATCTCTAAACATCTCCTTTAAGCTGATCAAACAAATCATCGACTCTAGGCATAAGATATTATTCTTGATAGTCACTTTGTTCAACTGACGGTAATCATATTATTCTTGATAGTCACTTTGTTCAACTGACGGTAATCAATGCACATTCTCATCGTGCCATCTTTCTTTTTCACAAGCAGAACAGGAGCACCCCAAGGTAAGAAACTCGGTCTTGCAAACCCTCTGTCAATCAACTCTTGCAACTGTGACTTTAACTCTTTCAACTCTGTTGGTGCCATTCTATACAGAGCTATCGAAATAGGAGTTCTTCCTGGTAATAGATCAATACCAAATTCAACTTTACGTATCGGAGGTAATCCTGACAATTCTTCAGGAAATATATCAGGGAATTCACAAACCACTGGCATTGATTCAACTTTCTTTTCAGTTACTTTCGAATCAATCACATAAGCAAAATAAGTTTCATAACCCTTTTTCACATAATTCTGAGCTTTTATCACTGATATCACAGCAGGTAACCCATTCAAATCATTTGACTCAATCTAAACTATTTCATCGTTCTGACATCTCAAATCAATAGTCTTTCTTTTGCAATTCACAACAGCATCGTGCAATGTCAACCAGTCCATACCCAAAATTATATCAAACTCATCAAATGGTAATAGCTTAAGATCAGCAGGAAAACAAACATCTCTAAACATCTCCTTTAAGCTGATCAAACAAATCATCGACTCTAGGCATAAGATATTATTCTTGATAGTCACTTTGTTCAACTGACGGTAATCATATTATTCTTGATAGTCACTTTGTTCAACTGACAGTAATCAATGCACATTCTCATCGTGCCATCTTTCTTTTTCACAAGCAGAACAGGAGCATCCCAAGGTGAGAAACTCGGTCTTGCAAACCCTCTGTCAATCAACTCTTGCAACTATGACTTTAACTCTTTCAACTCTGTTGGTGCCATTCTATACAGAGCTATCGAAATAGGAGTTCTTCCCGGTAATAGATCAATACCAAATTCAACTTCACGTATTGGAGGTAATCCTGACAATTCTTCAGGAAATATATCAGGGAATTCACAAACCACTAGCATTGATTCAACTTTCTTTTCAGTTACTTTCGAATCAATCACATAAGCAAAATAAGTTTCATAACCCTTTTTTACATAATTCTGAGCTTTCATCACTGATATCACAGCAGGTAACCCATTCAAATCATTTGACTCAATCTAAACTATTTCATCGTTCTGACATCTCAAATCAATAGTCTTTCTTTTGCAATTCACAACAGCATCGTGCAATGTCAACCAGTCCATACCCAAAATTATATCAAACTCATCAAATGGTAATAGCTTAAGATCAGCAGGAAAACAAACATCTCTAAACATCAGCGGACCATTCTTGCATACTTTGTCAACCAGGACACTTTTACCTAAGGGGTTCGATATTCTAATAACAAATTAAGTAGACTCTACAGGCAAAGTCTTACTGAATACTAAGTTTATGCATATATACGAATTTGTAGAACCTGGTTCTATCAATGCAATCACAGAAGTATCATAAAGAGTAAATGTACCCGTTATAACATCTGTAGATGAAGCTTTCTCACGGGCTCGGATAGCATATGCTCTGGCAGGCGCTCTAGCTTCAGATCTCGCAACTGAGTCTTTCATAGTTCTCTGACTATCACTGACATTTCTTGCATTTTGGGAAGGTCTACCTCTTGCTGTAACATTATCAGATCTCGAATTCTAAACAATCTCTTGCTAAACAGACTCTGGGCAATCTCGGATGAAATAATCTAACGATCCACATCTGAAACAAGCTTGATCATTCAGTCTACAACTACCTGGATGTCTTTTACCATAGTGCTTACATTCAGGTCATTCAGAACGGACATTTCCAACACTGGCCATTGAAGTAGCAAGAGTTTTAGAATTTGGCTGTGATCTAGCTCGATCTCTCAGATTCAAATGTCCCACATTAGTTCTGGAACAACTACGCTCATCTTTAAATTTCTTTGAAGTAGACTGAAATGATTTGCTCACAAATCTCTTTCTCGTATCCCTGACTTCAGACTCAGATTTTCTTTTGTCTTTCTCGAGTGCCTCAGCTTTGCACGCTCGATCAACAAGCACAACGGACTCTTTTATTTCTAGAATCCCAACAAGCAAATGGATATCTTTATTAAGGCCATATTCAAATATTTTGCACATTATTTCCTCGAATGATACACATTCTCGAGCATACTGCCTTAATCTCACAAACTCTCTCTCATACTCAGTGACGGACATACGACCCTACTTCAAATCCAAAAATTCTTTTTGTTTCTGATCAGTAAATCTCTGACTAATGTATTTCTTTCGGAACTTAGACTGGAAGAAATCCCAATTAACCCGTTCTTTTGGAACCGCAAAAATCAAAGTCTTCCACCATTGATAAGCTACATCTTATTATAAAGAAACGACACATTTCACACATTCATCAGAAGTCAATGTCATCTCATCAAATACTCGGATAGTGTTCTCGTGTTAAAACCCAGCTCTCTCAGCATCATCATCACTGATGGCCCTAAACTCTTTAGCCCCATACTTGCGGATCTTGTCGAACGGAGGTTTATTCAACAGATTCAAGTTCATCACCGGAGGTATAGCAGAAGTCTGAGGAGGATTAGGCGGGGCGGAGGTTGTGAAACAGCCGGGTTAGTTCTAACATATTGAGTGAACCACTCATTCATCATTTGGAAGAAGGCTTGTTTAGCCTCTCCCTCTTGACCGCTAGTAGCCGATCTTGAATCAGATGGTGCTATCCGTTGAGCGAGAGCAGGTGCATTGCTTTCAACATCGTCAACTACGGCTCTTTTGGGATCCATTACTATACAGAAACACATTTTACATGTCAAGATTCATCACACTATCACATTTCATATATATGGCATGTATAGCTAGACTCTCACACGCTACGTTAGTCTGAGAATAGACTAAACCGTAGCTCTGATACCAATCAAATGTAACACCCCTAACCCGTAACCATCACCGGTTTAGGGTTAAGAGGCATTTTCAGACAATCGAAAAACTTTATGGACAATTCATAACTTAGTTTGACAAATCACATCAAAGTGTCCCTTAAATAGGTCTTTGAGACCTTAATCATAATTTAGAATAGGGCCGGGGCTAAACCGAACACATACGAAAATTTTCAAAAATTTAAAAATTTTTCAAAGTTATAGAGGTCACACGCCCGTATGGGCAGGCCGTATGCCTCCCACGGCCTCAGACACGCCCGTGTGTCTAAGCCATGTCAAAACAGACATCTATTCTGACTTCTCCACACGGTCGTGGACACACCCGTATGCCTCACTCGTGGTCGCTACTAACTTACACCACACGGCCAGTCACACGCCCGTGTGTCCAGCCCGTGGTTGAAACTAACTTAATCCACCCGGCCAGACACACGCCAGTGTGTCTTGCCCGTGGTCAAGTCTGACTTGCTTCGAAATGAAACCACGAGGAACACGGTCGAGCCACATGCTCTTGTGCCAGTATGGGCAATTATAGGCCATTTTCAAGGCCAAAATGCCACCCACACTATGGGCTATCCTTACAAGCATCATACCAATACAATTTATGCCAAAGTAACAAACTTTTTCAAGCATTCAAAAGCATCTCAAGCACAACATCTTATTCAACAATTAGCTCAATCTATTCACAATCATTTCCAAGTAAAATACATCACAAACATACCATTTCCTTATAGTAACCATTCATCCAATATATGCTCACCATGCATAAACGGGCTTACCATTATTTTGACCATTTGTTAACCATAGAACCATACCAAAACTAAGAATCATATAGCATGACTCTTCATTCATAACACAACCATTTATCTAGCCATATCACATGGCTATTACATATCTCAAACATATTCCAAAATAACTAGCCTATACATGCCATACTTCAATATCTATACATTTTCAAAAGGTATCAAAATGTGATTTGAGTAGTGTGATGACGATCCTTGATGATTCCCGAGCCCTCAGTAGCTTTGACGATCTATAAAACAGAGCAAACACATACACAAAGTAAGCTTTCAAAAATCTTAGTAAGCCATATACAATACACTTAACATTTAATTCACATTATCATATCAATACATGAATCATTACCATATCTCAAGTTCATAATTCTTCATTGGCTCATTATTTAGCCATTGCTTATCAACAATCATATCTCCATCTATCTCATTTGCTCTTATCACATTCATTCATATATCACATTTTAACTCATTGCATCTATGTACTTATTGGCTCACCTTTCATGCCTATTCAAAGCATATACGTCAAACGTACCTGAAACGGATATACAACTCACATAGTCATTCATTTCTCAGACTTGCCCGTTGAACCGTTCGAAATCAAATAGGATACTCAAAATGCTCAGAATAGTTGTACAATGCAAACTTCCCAGACGTGGTCTTACATGTAACCAAATATCGATGCCACTATCCCATACATTGTCTTACACGAATCAATATAATGCCAATGTCCCAGACATGGTCTTACAAGTAAATCTCATATCGATGCCAACATCCCAGACGTGGTCTTACAGGAAATCTCAAATCAATGCCAACGTCCTAGACGTGGTCTTACATGATATCATATATCGAAAACCTATGTCATGACATATGTAATCCTATCTATTCCTAGGTTCATACGGGACTTTTTCGGATGTTGACACTAAGTTAATACTATCTCGGATTTTATGTACTCATCATCTCGTACACATTCATCATTATGAATTTTCATATGAACATACATATATCAATGTAATACATTTATTTGTATATTCACTTACCTCAGATTCGGTTAGCGTACGGACACGACTATTCGATCACTTTCGACTTTCCGCGATCTAGATCCATTTTCTTTGGTTCTTGATCTATACATATTCAAATTTATTCCATTTATTCACCAAATCATTCAATTCAATCCAAAAACACATATTTAGGGCAATTTACAAATTAGCCTTTATATTGTCACATTTTGACATTTTAGTCCCTATTTCACAAAATACACAAAATCTCAATACATCCATGCTTAGCTGAATTCTCAATAGGTCCCTAGCAACCCATATTTTTCATTTATTTCACAATTTAGTCCCTCAAAATATTATTTTCTCAATTAAGTCAAAATTACTCAAATTCACTAAAAATCCAAAGACAAAACATGTTAATACATCACATATCTTCTATATTCCATCCTCAAACATCATAAAGCTTGCAAAATCATCAATGTCGTATTTCACATTAATCATCAATTTACAAAATTAGAGCATGGGTTTTGAAGAACACTAAGCAACGATTACAAAAATGTAGAAATTATCAAAAACCGAACAAAAACTTACCTTAATCAAGCCAAAATCATAGCCGAAACCTAGCTTGCTCTTTTCTTTCTTTTCTTTGATATTTTTGGCAATATAGATGATGATAATGGCTTGTTTTTCTGTTTTGTTTTAATAATATAGCATTTATAATTCATTTACTAAATTAACCTTTAATAAACATATAAGACATATATAATTCAAGGCCATTATTGACCATTAACAATATTAATGGTTTAATTACTTCATAAGGCCACTAACTTTATAAAGACATGACACATAGGTGCTTTTAACATATAGCATGTTAATTTAGAATCTTCCACAATTAGGTCCTTTTATCAAATTAAACACTCAGACAACAAAATTAATTCACAGAAATTTCACACATGCTTAATCGTATACTGCAGGCACAGAAAATAACATTAAAATATTTTTTTGACTCGGATTTGTAGTCCCGAAACCATTATCCTGACTAGGGTCTAAATCAGACTGTTACATAATTATCACACATTCACTCATCCAACCCAAACAAGCATCCACATCCATGTAATGCTTCATCATAGACTTATAACATAACAAATATTGGCCACATCAAATGACCTTATACAACATTGACCTTCAATTATCATAGGCCAATATTCTAGGCCAACTCATAATAACATGAACACAAATGACCAAATCCCTATACATGCCATAGACTTAAAAAGCTAGAATAAAAATCATCGATACCAATCCATAGCTTCTTAGTGTGATAGAATCTCCGACAACCTCCAACTCGAGCTAGCATCTGTGACACTATAGGAAAAAGAAAGGAAGGGGTGTAAGCTATATAGCTTAGTAAGTTAGCATGTAAATTGTAAGCAATTAATTAATATGTTTTTACCAATCCTCACAATTTGTTCTCAAGATAATACAATCATAATTGCACATAGTTCCACTATTTACTTACGTTCATCCCAAGCTTTCTGCTCAAGTCATAGTGACTAAATTATTTATACCATGAGCTACGGAACTCCAAATTAAGATCTGTTAATTTTCCCTGAAACTAGACTCGCATATCCTCTTACCATAAAAGTTTCAGAATTTTTTGTTTAGCCAATAAGTACAGTTTATTCATTAGAGCCATCCCTGTTCCGCTATCCGAAAGTTCCAACCCCTCTTCACTAAAAATTACTTATCTCTTTGTACAGGATTTGGAAGATGTTATAGTTTGTTTCTTTTGAAAATAGACTCATTAAGGATTTTAAGAACATAATTTATAACCCATAATTATTTTTTTAAAAGTTTTAATGATTTTCCCAAGTTAGAACAAGGAATTCCAAAATCATTCTAACTTTGTCTTACAAAAATTCAAATATCTCAGAATGTGAAATTCCTTTTCTTACACCGTTTCTTTTATATGAAAATAGACTTAATAATATTTAATTTCATATCTTATTCAATCTCTAATTAGATTTCCACCATTTTTGGTGGTTTTTCAAAGTCACACAACTACTGCTGTCTAGAATTGTTTTATTGCTAATTTTACTCTTTCAAGTTTTCTTTGTATTAACTTTCATTTACACAGACATAACACCAAGCATGTCCATAGCTAGCCATTCCAATAGCTAGTCATTATCAAATATTTACATGTCTTCATAATCATACTTACTCCACATCAATCTTGCCAAATTTTGATCACATAGCGAGCACATTACTCATGAATATATATATACACATATATCTGCACTCATTCATCACATAATCACAATCATTTACACTTAGTCATTTCCTAATGAACACATCAGAATATTAACAGATACATCAGAATATTGCACATAGCGCCACACTTGTAGCCAAAGCTACTTCACATCACTTATCACACATAGGCTCGTTCTCGAGCTATTCACATTCGCGGGTCTGCTCACACAAGCTATCAGTCATACGTAACCACTCAGTGCTGCTCACACAAGCTGTCAGGTATTCACAACACATGCTAGACTACCTAGCCATTGGTAGGACTTATAAGACCAGCTTCTGTTTCACATAGTCACAATCTCGGGTCTGCTCACACAAGCTGTCGGTCATGACGAAACTACACGGTGCTACTTACACAAGTTGTCGAGTATCCGTAACACATGCCGGATAACTCAGCCACTGGTAGAACGTACGGACCAGCACCCAGATCACTTATTTCACTTAGATTTCACATAGGTTTCTAGTGAACATGTCACTCGTATCCATTTTTTATTCCTATGGTTCAACCAGGAAATTTCTCACTTGTCGATATTTTGTCAATTACATCAAATATTCAGCCACAATTCATACCATTTATCAAAATATGAAAACGTAAGTAAAAACGATGCATTATTTATATACAAACTTACCTCCGTAGCATAATCGGTGAAAAGGACTTATTCGTCATATTTTTTATTTTCCTCCATTCTAGGTCTGAACCTCATTTTCTTTGATCTATAATATCACATTTAGTCTATTTATTAGTCACATTATTCAATGTGATCCAAAAATCATATTATGGCAAAATTACATTTTTGCCCCTAAAGTTTCACATATTTACACTTTTGCTCCTAGGCTCGTAAAATGATTTTCATTCAATTTCTTTGTATTTTTAGCCTAGCCGAACCATTTTCATAACTACAACAGCCCACAATTTCCACTAATTCACACTTTTATGACAAATTTTATAACCTTTCCAAATTAGACCTTTTTAGCATCTTTATTGAAAATCACTTAGTAAAAGTCGTTTCTCTAACCATAAACATGCATAATCTACCTTTAAACATCAAAATACACACATATTTATCATTGGTCAAAACCCTAGACTTCAACCATATCTCAAAATATTGGTAGAAATAGATAGATCTTGTTACGAGGATTTCAAAAACGTAAAATTCATTAAAAACGGGGCTAAAACAGACTTGCAATCGAGCTTGGAAGCTTGAAAAACCATAGCCATAGTTTCTCCATGCAAGTTTCGACCATGGGTTGAAGATGGACAAAAATTTGGCTTTTAATTTGTTTTTAATTTAATTTAATTACTAAATGACCAAAATTCCCTAACTTAAAAATATTCTATTTCACCTATTTCATGTCCATTTTTGTCCAAAAAATTAACCAATGGTCTAATTATAATTTAAGGACCACAAATTTAAAATTTCATAAAAATTGGATACCTTTAACATGTAGAAATCAACTTTTGCACTTTTTACAATTTAGTCCTTCTAACTAAATTGAGTGCCCAAACGTCGAAATTTTTGAAAAAACTTTTAACGAAATCATTTCATGAAATTGTAGACCATAAAAATGTAATAAAAATAAATTTTTCCTCGTCGAATTTGTGGTCCCAAAACCACTGTTCTGATTAGGCCCAAAATCGGGTTTTACAAGACGGCCTGGTGATACGGCTTTGTGACCTTTATTTTGTATTTTTGTCTCTTTTTTTTTGAAATGTTTCAAATGAGTCCCTATTTTGTTTTAAATTATTTTTTAGCTTTCGAAAGCTCAATTTAACATCTTGATTATATGATTGATGATTAACGATCGTTTAGAGAAAAATTAAATTGATATAACATGATTCTATTCTGTTATGTGTGATAGCATCTCGTAACCCTGATTCAGCAATGAAGACGGGAGAGGGGCGTTACGAGGGCATCTTCCCAATTACACAGAAAAGCAAAAAATTTGTATAAATGTAACGACCCGAATTTGGGCTTAGTAGAATTGGGCCTATCGGGCCTTGGGCTTGGGAGCGTTTAAAATTTTTGAGAACAAGAGAACGGCACTAATGCAAGTTGGACCTATTAGGTGAGTGATTTTGGAAGGTTAGGGGGCTTCTATGAAGTCCCGGGATCAAACCTAGGCTTTAGGAAAAATTTTGGTTTTAGGTGAATAAAACCCTAGGAGTAAGTAAGTAGGCTTTAAGAATACAATGTGGAAAAAATGACACAAAAGGAGTTGTGGCCTAGTGGCAAATGGCGCCATATGGGAGACAAGGAAGTGACGCCATAGAGGAAGCAAGGGGTCCAAGATTCAAGTCTTGGCGCTTGTAATTCATTTTGATTTCCTTTTAAATGAACTTAGACTTTGGCCCATAGACTTATATTTAGTTGCGCATGATTTTAGACACAAAAGGAGCTTGTGTTGTGGTGGCATGTAGCGTCTGGAGCATAGGAGAGGGCAAGGGTTCGAATCCCATTGCAATAAAAAATGGATATTTATTTTGCTAATTGGGACAGCAAGTGGTTGTGATGGATTTAAACTCTGCTGATGTAACACCCCTAACCCGTAACCATCGCCGGACTAGGGTTAAAGGCGTTACCGGACAGATTCAGAAACTTATACAGAAATGTCATACAAATGTACATCTAATTCAATCATAATGTCCTTTAAATGAGTCATCGAGACCCTAAGCATGCTTATAATTCGGGCAGAGGTGCAGGCAACACTGAGGCAAGACAGCCTGGTTTGGTGTATGCAGCAAGACGTCGAGAGGAGAACGACGCACCGAACGTCATAACCAGTATGTTCTTGATCATCGGATTTCCATATACTGCTTTGATAGATATGGGTTAGACGCATTCGTATGTTGTTAGTAGTATAGTAGTGTTATTAAGATCAGAGTGCGCAGCAAGAGCGTAGTGTGGTGAGTTAGACTGTACGATTGTTCGTTAGTAAGTAATTTCGAGGACGAAATTATTTTTAAGGAGGGTAGAATTGTAACATCCCGAAATGGGGCTTAATAGGATTGGGCCGATTGGGCCATGGGCTTTAGGAAAATTTGTGTGTTATCTAGTTACTTGTGTTAGCTCGGGTATGATTTTTATTGTGGGCTTAGTATAGTTTTGTGAAGGTTTGGATTTAGTTATGAAGCTAGAATAATTCTTAGTATTAAAATTTAGTGAAGTGGATTAGATGAGCTTGACACTTAAGTTAATTTAAGTGTTAAATTTTAGCACATGAGGAGTTAGTGGCATAGTGGATACGGCACATGAAAGGTTGCTTGTGGGAAGAGGTTCGAGTAGCATGATTAGCATTTTGAAGACTTTATTTTTATGTATCCTAGCATTAATGGATGGTCAAGCTTTACATATGGAAGGTTGGACTTTCAGTTTTTGGTAAGTTGAATATTGGTTTAGGAAAGTTTGTACTTTGGGAAAGGAATCTTAAGGTTATGGAAGGATGGGGGGACATAAGGCTTGGCTTAAGGAAGATGTTTTGGAAACTATTCCAAGGCCTTTAGTGCATGTATGTGGACGGCATGTGTGGCTAGAGGGTGGCCGAATGTTGATAGGAGGTTTGGGGGGGATAGTTGGCCAACTTGAGCATTTGTGCACCTTTTGGCATTTGTTTCTCTTCCTCTCCAAAAACTCCTTCTTTGGCCGAATGTACCTAGGCATTTTTGTGCAAATTTGCTTTGGATTTAAGCTCTCATTTTTGTGTTGAACCAAATTCTAATTCTTTCTCTCATTTCTCCTTTGAAACCGAAAACACGTTTTGCATTTTAATGCACTCTTTCTCCCATCTTTCTCTTTCTTTTCTTACTTTTGGTATTTGCTCAAAATCACATTTCCTTTTTCTTTCTTTTGGCCGAACCTCTCTCTTCTCCAAACTCTCTTTTCTTTTCTTTTCTGTTCTTCCATTCTTGATTAAACCAAATCCTCTCTCTATTATTTTTATTTTCTCTCCTCTACTCTCAAATTTCATTTCTTTTTAGTCTCAAATCAATTGTTTTCTTCATACAAAAACCATAGCCGAAACTTCTCATATCCTTTTTGATTTGTCTTGGCCGAATATCATCAAGGATAGGACTTCATTTGGTTTTCTTCAAACAGTTTTGGAAGATAGGTATGTGTCATGGCCGAATTTCCTATCATTTCTTTTCTCTTTTCTATGCCGTTTTCTTGTGGACAAAGGCCGAACTTTTGGGCAATTGTTGCAAGGATTCTAATCATTCTTAGAAACCAATTTCTTCTAGGCTCTTTGGGATGTTGGAAGCAATCAACCTAAGCCTTAAATCTTTGACAATCGTTTTTGGGTAAGCCTATAGGTAAGATTAGTATTTCAAAGGATAACTCATTGGGATTAAGGTATTATTGGCCAAATGGTGTTGCTTAAAGTTTTGTGATTTGGCCAAATGTAGAACAAGGTGATCTAGTGCGGTAGATCGAATCTTTGGATCTTAGTACTTTCGTTGGTGTCAGGTGTGTACCTTACACACTTATAACTCGGTTTATATATATATTTATATATGTGTGTTAATAACTAATTATGTTACTAAAGTGGAAAATTATGAGATCTTGATATGATACCATGATGGGTATAAGCAAGGAATCGGGTAAGTCCGTTTCGATATGACTTTTGCAATATGATGCATGATGATACGATTTATGATATGGAAATTTCTATGTGATTACCTAATAAAGTATAGTGACATGATTTATTTATCTATTGCATTGGTATGGGTGATATGAGAGGAGGGGGAAGATTTGATATCGTGTCCTTGGGACACCAGAGGTTTGGCACCTCATAGCGACTTGTCCCTGTGGTCTAGCACCACCGTGGGTTGGCCCCACTTTTGAGATATTGGGATCGTTGCCAGTGATTTGGTATCACACGTGGGTTGGCCCCACAATTTGATTTTTCGTGACTTTGGTCACCAGTGGTTTGGTACCACATATTTCGTGTCTTTGGGACACTAGAGGTTTGGCACCTCATAGCGACTTGTCCCAGTGGTTTCGCACCACCGTGGGTTGGCCCCACATTTGATGTATTGGGATTGTCGCCAGTGATTTGGTATCACAAGTGGGTTGGCCCCACAACTTGATTTTTCGTGACTTTGGGTCACCAGTGATTTGGTATCACAATATTGGATATCGTGACTTTGGGTCACCAGTGGTTTGGCGCCACCAGTGGTTTGGTACCACACGGGGTAGAAAAGGAGTTATGGATGGCTAGGTTGGGTGCATTGTATGTATATATATATTGCTTGGTTATAAATTGTGTAAGTTTGTTGCATCAACCGGGGGAAGGATTTATGCACTGAGTCTTGGTGACTCACCTTCTCCCTTATCTTTTCAGGTGATTCGTGAATCGCAGATGAGCCGGATGGACTCGAGGAGGCCATGCAATAAAATTCGATTTACACGGATTTTGGTTTGGGTATTATATTTTATTTAAATTTTGTTTTTCATCTTTATTTGGATTTGTAATAAGGCCTTTCAAATTATGTTTTTGGATTATTTATATGCTTTGGATTTGTTTTAAATATGGCTTATAAATTACATGGTTGATATAATAATTTGAGCACCAAGTTTTCTAAACTACAAAAATGCGATGGTTTTTAAAACGTTACCATCGGGTAACATAAATCAATTGATAGTATTTAACAACTTAAGTATTTTTGATAACTCATACTATTTTTCCAAAACTCAAGTTTTCCAAATTTCTATTAGATACGGTTTTCAAAATAATCGCTTGGGTTTCTTTTAAAGTTTTCTAATATAAGGAATTGTAACTAAGTTTTAAAGTTTTTATTTTCGTGATTTCAAAGTAAATTATCAGTTTTTAATTTATTATACACTCGATTTTCTACGAACTTAGAACAACAAAAAGTTTTTCACAAAAATTTAATCGTTAACTCTATTTTCTTTGAAACGTTTTCCTTCATGGCATGCCAGATTCGGTCATGGCGTATTGATCGGGTTTGGGTGTTACAAATTGGTATCAGAGCTAAGTTCAAAAGCTCGGCTGTGGGCCCGAGGCCCAAAATGATTTAAAGTATGGTCTTAAAAAGTTTTTAGAAAAGCATGGCATCGAGTCTCCGGCACCGATCCGCCCGGTAAGTACTTCAAATTATTGATTTTGATGATATGATGGTATGACTGTATAGTAGTAGGAGCTACTCTACAGACCCAAAACTATAGGTTGGATGTACTCGCGAAACAATCTCTTATTAAAATTATTCATAAAACTTTGTTTTAAAGAAAGTGGAATAATGACTCATGCATAACACTTTTAAATCAGATAAGTCAAGATTTTAGACATGAGTACTCGAGGTCGAGGTCGTATTACTCACGGACGCGGTCGTGGTAGGATGGTTGTGTCTGAACCAGTGAGGTCTGGTCAAGGATCCGAAAATGAGGTACCGCCACCACCGCCAGCAGTTGGAGTTGAGCATCAGGATCAAACGGGGGATGACGTAGTGTCTCGAAGCGCATGCGAGTCCTTGAGAGGGTAGCTGGATTAGGTGGAGGCGCGGGAGCTCGAAAATCTGTACCCGAGCGACTTCGATCCAATGGAGCAGAGGTATTCAAAGGTGTTTCAGGCGTGGCTCCCAGTACGGCCGAGTATTGGCTAGAGACGACCGAGCGAATCATGGATGATTTGGATCTGAATGCTGAGGAAAAGTTGAAAGGTATAGTGTCCCTTCTTCGGGATGAATCATATCAGTGGTGGCTCACGGTACGGAATAGTGCTGCGACGGAGGATCTCACTTGGGATTATTTCAAGGCAGCGTATCAGCGAAAATATGTTGGATCTAATTACATTGATGTGCAGCGTAAGGCATTTCTGAGTTTGGTCCAGGGGAGTAAGTCCGTATCCAAATATGAGGCAGAATTTTTAAGATTGAGTCGGTATGCTAGAAGTATCATGGTTTCGGAGCACGAGCGATGTGTCCAGTTCGAGGATGGATTGAGGGACGAGCTGAGATTGCTAATTGCTCCACATCAGGAGCGAGAGTTTGCTGCTTTAGTTGAAAAGGCTAAGATAGCCGAAGGGATAAAGGAATCTGTAAGGCAGAATCACGACAGGAATAGACATAAGAGAGGTTATGAATCATCTGGGTCGGCCGAAGATTCTCAAAAAAAGGTTAGGCAGAATGGGCCGAATCAATCTGTAAGGCACATTCGCTAATCGAGGACCAAAGACGTTGTAATCGATGTGGAAAATCTCATTGGGGAGAATGTTGGATGGTGGAAAAGGATGTTTTGAGTGTGGCTCACTGGATCATCGTGTGAGAGACTGTCCACGTAAGCTAGCCAGGAATCAGTCTGAGGGTCAAGGTCATGCTCAGTTCAGAAATGAGGGACCGCCACCACAGAAGGGTCGTGATAACGGTAGAGGAGGTAATGGTTCTGGTCGGGGCCGCGGAGCATCGGGCAGAGGTGCAGGCAACATTGAGGCAAGACAACCTGGTTTGGTGTATGCAGCAAGACGTCGAGAGGAGAGCGACGCACCGAACGTCATAACCAGTATTTTCTTGATCATTGGATTTCCATATACTGCTTTGATAGATATGGGTTAGGCGCATCCGTATGTTGTTAGTAGTATAGTAGTGTTATTAAGATCAGAGTACGCAGCAAGAGCGTAGTGTGGTGAGTTAGACTGTACGATTGTTCGTTAGTAAGTAATTTCAAGGACGAAATTATTTTTAAGGAGGGTAGAATTGTAACATCCCAAAATGGGGCTTAATAGGATTGGGCCGATTGGGCCATGGGCTTTAGGAAAATTTGTGTGTTATCTAGTTACTTGTGTTAGCTCGGGTATGATTTTTATTGTGGGCTTAGTATAGTTTTGTGAAGGTTTGGATTTAGTTATGAAGCTAGAATAATTCTTAGTATTAAAATTTAGTGAAGTGGATTAGATGAGCTTGACACTTGAGTTAATTTAAGTGTTAAATTTTAGCACATAAGGAGTTAGTGGCAGAGTGGATAAGGCACATGAAAGGTTGCTTGTGGGAAGAGGTTCGAGTAGCATGATTAGCATTTTGAGGATTTTATTTTTATGTATCCTAGCATTAATGGACAGTCAAGCTTTACATATGGAAGGTTGGACTTTCAGTTTTTGGTAACTTGAATATTGGTTTAGGAAAGTTTGTACTTTGGGAAAGGAATCTTAAGGTTATGGAAGGATGGGGGGACATAAGGCTTGGCTTAAGGAAGATGTTTTGGAAACTATTCCAAGGCCTTTAGTGCATGTATGTGGACGACATGTGTGGCTAGGGGGTGGCCGAATGTTGATAGGAGGTTTGGGGGGATAGTTGGCCAACTTGAGCATTTGTGCACCTTTTGGCATTTGTTTCTCTTCCTCTCCAAAAACTCCTTCTTTGGCCGAATGTACCTAGGCATTTTTGTGTAAATTTGCTTTGGATTTTAGCTCTCATTTTTGTGTTGAACCAAATTCTAATTCTTTCTCTCATTTCTCCTTTGAAACCGAAAACACATTTTGCATTTTAGTGTACTCTTTCTCCCATCTCTCTCTTTCTTTTCTTACTTTTGGTATTTGCTCAAAATTACATTTCCTTTTTCTTTCTTTTGGCCGAACCTCTCTCTTCTCCAAACTCTCTTTTCTTTTCTTTTCTTTTCTTCCATTGTTGATTAAACCGAATCCTCTCTCTCTTATTTTTATTTTCTCTCCTCTACTCTCGAATTTCATTTCTATTTAGTCTCAAATCAATTGTTTTCTTCATACAAAAACCATAGCCGAAACTTCTCATATCCTTTTTGATTTGTCTTGGCCGAATATCATCAAGGATAGGACTTCATTTGGTTTTCTTCAAACGGTTTTGGAAGATAGGTATGTGTCATGGCCGAATTTCCTATCATTTCTTTTCTTTTTCTATGCCGTTTTCTTGTGGACAAAGGCCGAACTTTTGGGCAATTGTTGGAAGGATTCTAATCATTCTTAGAAACCAATTTCTTCTAGGCTCTTTGGGACGTTGGAAGCAATCAACCTAAGCCTCAAATCTTTGACAATCGTTTTTGGGTAAGCCTATAGGTAAGATTGGTATTTCAAAGGATAACTCATTGGGATTAAGGTATTATTGGTCGAATGGTGTTGCTTAAAGTTTTGTGATTTGGCCGAATGTAGGACAAGGTGATCTAGTGCGGTAGATCGAATCTTTGGATCTTAGTACTTTCATTGGTGTCAGGTGTGTACCTTACACACTTATAACTCGGTTTATATATATATTTATATATGTGTGCTAATAACTAATTATGTTATTAAAGTGGAAAATTATGAGATCTTGATATGATACCATGATGGGTATAAGCAAGGAATCGGGTAAGTCCGTTTCGATATGACTTTTGCAATATGATGCATGATGATACGATTTATGATATGGAAATTTCTATGTGATTACCTAATAAAGTATAGTGACATGATTTGTTTATTTATTGCATTGGTATGGGTGATATGAGAGGAGGGGGAAGATTTGATATCGTGTCCTTGGGACACCAGAGGTTTGGCACCTCCAGTGGTTTGGTACCACATATTTTGTGTCTTTGGGACACCAGAGGTTTGGCACCTCATAGCGACTTGTCCCTGTGGTCTAGCACCACCGTGGGTTGGCCCCACTTTTGAGATATTGGGATCGTCGCTAGTGATATGGTATCACACGTGGGTTGGCCCCACAATTTGATTATTCGTGACTTTGGTCACTAGTGATTTGGTTCCACATATTTCGTGTCTTTGGGACACCAGAGGTTTGGCACCTCATAGTGACTTGTCCTAGTGGTTTCGCACCACCGTGGGTTGGTCCCACATTTGATGTATTGGGATTGTCGCCAGTGATTTGGTATCACAAGTGGGTTGGCCCCACAACTTGATTATTCGTGACTTTGGGTCACCTGTGATTTGGTATCACAATATTGGATATCGTGACTTTGGGTCACCAGTGGTTTGGCACCACCAGTGGTTTGGTACCACACGGGGTAGAAAAGGAGTTATGGATGGCTAGGTTGGGTGCATTGTGTATATATATATATATTGCTTGGTTATAAATTGTGTAAGTTTGTTGCATCAACCGGGGGAAGGATTTATGCACTGAGTCTTGGTGACTCACCTTCTCCCTTATCTTTTCAGGTGATTCGTGAATCGCGGATGAGGAGCCGGATGGACTCGAGGAGGCCATGCAATAAAATTCGATTTACACGAATTTTGGTTTGGGTATTATATTTTATTTAAATTTGGTTTTTCATCTTTATTTGGATTTGTAATAAGGCCTTTCAAATTATGTTTTTGGATTATTTATATGCTTTGGATTTGTTTTAAATATGGCTTATAAATTACATGGTTGATATAATAATTTGAGCACCAAGTTTTCTAAACTACAAAAACGCGATGGTTTTTAAAACGTTACCATCGGGTAACATAAATCAATTGATAGTATTTAACAACTTAAGTATTTTTGATAACTCATACTATTTTTCCAAAACTCAAGTTTTCTAAATTTCTATTAGATACGGTTTTCAAAATAATCGCTTGGGTTTCTTTTAAAGTTTTCTAATATAAGGAATTGTAACTAAGTTTTAAAGTTTTTATTTTCGTGATTTCAAAGTATATTATCAGTTTTTAATTTATTATACACTCGATTTTCTACGAACTTAGAACAACAAAAAGTTTTTCACAAAAATTTAATCGTTAACTCTATTTTCTTTGAAACGTTTTCCTTCGTGGCATGCCAGATTCGGTCATGGCGTATTGACCGGGTTTGGGGTGTTACACAATCCTTTTGTCAAATGAAACACACAGATGGACGAATCAACAAACAAAACTTTACCACATGCTTAAATCACATATATCGGCATAGAAAATAAAATTAAAACAATCTATAGAGACTCAGATTTGTGGTCCCGAAACCACTGTTCTGACTAAGGTATAAACCGGACTGTTACAGCTGAAGGAGGGATCCCACATCGGGAAGCTAGCATGAGGGAAGGTGAGAAGCTAGCTTTAAATAGAGCAATCTATGAGGAGAGTAAGCATACCTTGGCTGGAGTTTGGGCATAAGGAGTGTTCGGATCGCGAATCAACTCTAGATTCCTATCAGGTGTGTATTTCGCACTACTCTAGCTGTAGAGCGGCAAATGCCGAAATACCGGTCACACGAAGATGGTAGCCGCACGAGCGTGTGAGCGCACATGTAGGAGCTTCGACACGATAGTTGAGGCCATCATAAGTGTTCTTATGGGTTTAGGCTGTTTGGGCCACGATGGGTAGAAAGGGTCCATGTGGGGCCAATGGGCCCGTGGGCCCAATCGGATAAGTTGTATGATTGTGTAGTAAATATTGGACTAGACTATGTGAATCTCATATCTATGGCTAGATTTGGGAATAAATGGGCCACACGAGGGTGTGGGCCTATTTGTGCCTAGAATGGGCCCATTCGCATCATTATCTATATTTAGAATACTTGAGTCGCTCGAGGCGACTGTAGACCCTCTAAGGGGTTGACAAAATTATTGAAATACCCTTGGTTGACAAAATTACTGAAATACCTTGCTTTACAAAATTACTGAAATACCCTTGGTTTACAAAATTACTGAAATACACTCAGTTTGTGAAATTACAGAAGTATCCTCAGTTTGCAAAATTATCAAAGTACCCCCGGTTGTAAAATTATCGAAATACCCATAATTTGCAAAATTATCGAAACATCCCGAGTTGCAAAATTACCAAAATACCCCTGATTTGTGAAATTATCAAAATACCCACGGATTACAAAATTATCGAAATACCCTTGATTTGTGAAATTACTGAAATACCCTTAGATTGCAAAATTACTGAAATACCCCTGATTTGTGAAATTACCGAAATACCCCTAGATTGCAAAATTATCGAAATACCCCTGATTTGTGAAATTACCGAAATACCACTAGTTTACAGAATTATCGAAATACCCTAGTTTACGAAATTACAAAAATACCCCTAGTTTGTAAAATTACTAAAATACCCTCTATGGATAAAGTTACCAAAATACCCTTTATGGGTAAAGTTATCGAAATACCCTTGACAGGTAAATTATCGAGATGCCCCTAGGACGCAAAATGACCGTTCTACCTCTAACCGATTAAATGATCGTTGTACCCTCGTGGTAGTACTAGTGTTGTATGTGTTAATTGTATAATTAATTATGTTTGAGATGTACTGCATACATGGATTAGTTATGAGTAGAATTACCAAATTACCCCTACAGGGTAGGATTATCGAAATACCCTTATAGGGTAAAATGACAATTTTGCCCCTGAGGGTAAAAGACTGATTTTGTGCCATGACTTGACTGTGATTGTATGACTGTGTTTTAACTAACTTGACTGTGGTCGTGTGACTGATATGCTTGAAATATATGTTTTAAATGATTGTTACTTGGTATGGTCATTCTGCATACACCTGTGATGATTCAGCATGACATACACGACATATTGCATGGGGTTGGGACAAAGTTATGGAGGAAGTGTACGACCCATTGCCATTCTGTACAAGGCTTTCAGCCTTTCTGCTAAATATGGCTCTGTGCCATCTTGATAATGGCTTTGTGCCAACCGTATTTACCCGTGGCTATGTGCCTAACATATATATTGATGACTCTGTGTCGATCATAATTACCCGTGGCTGTGTGCCAATTATATTAACGTCACTGATGGCTATGTGCCAAACTTATTGTAGTCACCGATAGCTTTGTGTCATCCTGATTATGGCTATTTGCCATCCTAATTATGGTTTATAACCATTCTGTTTGCAGCGTTTAGCCGTTCTGTTAACCGGCAGTGATGCTATGATATTTATGGCTTTTAGCCATTTTGTCTACGGTGCCGAGCCATTCTATTGACTTAGTGCCGCAACCGGTGCTGAGCTTTGTGTGTTGGCTGGGTGGGTTGACATGGTCCCTGTATGGAGAGACTGGTTGGTACGGGTGGAGAGTTTGGTTGGTATGGGTTAGCTACATGTTCATTGCATTGATATGATTTTGGGGCTTCGGCCTGGTAACATTACTGAATAGGGCTTAGGCCCAGACTGTTACCGAAATAGGACTTAGGCCCAGACTGTTACCGAATTGGGCTTAGGCGCAGACTGATACCCTATGGGCTTGGGCCCAGACTGTGACTGTAATAGGGAATTACACACTGAGTTTTTTTAAACTCACCCCGTTTTTAACTGTGCAGGTAATCCCCAGCCTTAGAGGATTTGGAGCTGCGGAGGACTCGGAGGTGGCCACACGTCGGATAAAGTTTAAAGACTAAACTTAGTGATTTTAGTTTAATTTAGTTATGTTAAATTATTGAGTTAATAATTTTTTTAATAAGGCCATTGGGTTTTTCTTTTTAACTTTTATTTCGTATTTCTTTAAATTACAAATTGCTAGTCTGTTAAATACGGGTTTTTAAAACTATAACCACTGTTTTCAAAATATCACGTATTCACAAATGTTTGAATCAAACTTCCGCAACAATCAAGGTTTTGAAAGTAATAATGATTTTGCAAGAGAATGACCTTTAATAAACTACGTTTTGAAGATAAGCAAATGAAATCTAAGGTTTTACATGGCAGAATGTTTTAAATTCTTTAAGAAGGGTTTCTAATGAAAGCATGGTTTTTGAAAAACTCTTTAATGTGACACGCCATATTTGGGCCTAACTTTTAGGTCGAGTTTGGGGTGTTACATTTATAGTATCAGAGCCTAGTTGCAAAACTCGGCTGTGGATTAGGTTTACAAAATTGAATTTCTGAAAGTATTGTTTCAAAAAGGCTTGAAAATAAAAAGGCTTGAAAAGATTTTATGTTCTGAAATTGGATTGACCGTTTTCCGAAAGTGTGGTACACCGAGCCTCCGGTGCCGAATCTGTAAGTTTCTGAATACTTTTGACTGTTTAGAAATTTAAACACAGTAAGTTAGAAATACGATAGTTCTTTAGATATTGGACTGTATTTTTTTTTTGGTATTTATTCTCTGTGTGTTTTGTTTGGATGTGATGTTTGAATATAGAAATTGTATGCATGTGTGATAAATATCTGTTTGTTTATGTGGTTAGATGTTTGGTTGTATGTAAGAGATTTCAAGATTAAGTTAAAAGTGTATTAGTGTTATTGGGATGAGAGTGCGCAACGGTAGCGTAGTAGAGTAGTCTATGTTAAACGGCTGGTAGAATTGTGACGACCCGAATTTGGGCCTAGTAGAATTGGGCCTATTGGGCCTTGGGCTTTGGAGCTTTTAAACTTTTTGAGAATAAGAGAATGACACTAATACAAGTTAGACCTATTAGGTGAGTGATTTTGGAAGGTTAGGGGGCTTCTATGAAGTCCCGGGATCAAACTTGGGCTTTAGGAAAAATTTTGGTTTTAGATGAATAAAACCTTGGGAGTAAGTAAGTAGGCTTTAAGAATAAAATGTGGAAAAAATGACACAAAAGGAGTTGTGGTCTAGTGGAAAATAGCACCACATTGGAGGCAAGGAAGTGACGCCATAGAGGAAGCAAGGGGTCCAAGGTTCAAGTCTTGGCGCTTGCAATTCATTTTGATTTTCTTTTAAATGAACTTAGACTTTGGCCCATAGACTTATATTTAGATGCGCATGATTTTAGACACAAAATGAGCTTGTGTTGTGGTGGCATGTAGTGTCTGGAGCATAGGAGAGGGCGAGGGTTCGAATCCCATTGCAAGCAAAAAGGGATATTTATTTTGCTAAGTTGGGACGGCAAGTGGTTGTGATGGATTTAAGCTCTGCTGAAGGAGGGATCCCACATCGGGAAGCTAACATGAGGGAAGGTGAGAAGCTGGCTTTAAATATAGCAAAATCTATGAGGAGAGTAAGCATATCTTGGTTGGAGTTTGGGCATAAGGAGTGTTCGGCGCGCGGATCAACTTTAGATTCCTATAAGGAGTGTATTTCGTACTACTCTAGCTGTAGAGCGACAGATGCCGAAATGGCGGTCACACGACGATGGTAGCCACACGAGCGTGCGAGCGGACGTGTGGGAGCTTCGACGCGATAGTTGAGGCCATCATAAATGTTCTTGTGGGTTTAGGCTGTTTGGGCCACGATTGGCCCAAAGGGTCAATGTGGGGCCAATGGGCCTGTGGGCCCAATTGGATAAGTTGTATGATTGTGTAGTAAATATTGGACTAGACTATGTGAATCTCATTTCTGTGGCTAGCTTTGGGCTAAATGGGCCACATGAGCGTGTGGGCCCATTTCTGCCTAGAATGGGCCCTAGCCCATTCGCATTAAAATACCCTGGAATGGGCCCTAATTTGTGAAATTATCAAAATACCACTGGTTTACAGAATTATCGAAATACCCTAGTTTGCAAAATTACCAAAATACCCCTAGTTTGTGAAATTACTAAAATACCCTCTATGGGTAAAGTTACCGAAATATCCTCTATGGGTAAAGTTTCCGAAATACCCTCGACGGGTAAAATTATCGAGATACCCTTACGAGGCGAAATGACCATTCTACCTCTAACCGATTAAATGATCGTTGTACCCTCGTGGTAGTACTAGTGTTGTATGTGTTAATTGTGTGATTGATTATGTTTGAGATGCACTGTATACATGGATTAGTTATGAGTAGAATTACCAAATTACCCCTGCAGGGTAGGATTACCGAAATACCCTTATAGGGTAAAATGACTATTTTGCCCCTGAGGGTAATAGACTGATTTTGTGCCATGACTTGACTGTGATCGTATAACTGTGTTTTAACTAACTTGACTGTGGTCATGTGGCTGATATGCTTGTAATATATGTTTTAAATGACTATTACTTAGTATGGTCATTCTGCATACACCTGTGATGATTGAGCATGACATACATGACATATTGCATGGGGTTGGGACAAAGTTATGGAGGAAGTGTATGACCCATTGCCGTTCTGTACAAGGCTTTCAGCCTTTCTGTGATAAATATGGCTCTATGCCATCTTGATTATGGCTTTGTGCCAACCGTATTTACCCGTGGCTATGTGCCTAACATATATATTGATGACTCTGTGTCGATCATAATTACCCGGGCTGTGTGTTTAACTTATTACAGTCACCGATAGCTTTGTGCCATCCTGATTATGGTTTATAACATTTTGTTTATAGCTTTTAGCCATTCTGTTAACCGGCAGTGATGTTGCGATATTTATGGCTTTTAGCCATTCTGTCTATGGCGCTGAGCCATTCTGTTGACTTAGTGTCGCAACCAGTGTGAAGCTTGGTGTGTTGGCTGGGTGGGCTGACATGGTCCCCACATGGAGAGACTGGTTGGTATGGGTGGAGAGTTTGGTTGGTATGGGTTGGGTACATGTTCATTACATTGATATGATTTTGGGGCTTAGGCCCAGATTGTTACCGAATAGGGCTTAGGCCTAGACTGTTATCAAATAGGGCTTAGGCCCAGACTGTTACCGAATAGGGCTTAGGCCCTAACAATACCGTATGGGCTCGGGCCCAGACTGTGACCATAATAGGGGATTACACCCTAAGTTTTCGTAAACTCACCCCATTTTTAACTGTGCAGGTAATCCCCAGCAGCTGCGGAGGACTCGGAGGTGGCCACACCTCAGATATGGTTTAAAGACTAGACTTAGTGATTTTAGTTTAATTTAGTTATTTTAAATTATTGGGTTAATAATTTTTGTAATAAGGCCATTGGGTTTTTCTTTTTAACTTTTTATTTGGTATTTCTTTAAATTACAAACTGCTGGTCCGTTAAACCCGAGTTTTTAAAACTATAACCACTGTTTCCAAAATATCACGTATTCGCAAATGTTTGGATCAAACTTTCGCAACAATCAAGGTTTTGAAAGTAATAATGATTTTGCAGGAGAATGACTTTTAATAAACTACGTTTTGAAGATAAGCAAACGAAATCTGAGGTTTTACATGGCAGAATGTTTTAAATTGTTTAAGAAGGGTTTCTAATGAAAGCATGGTTTTCAAAAAACTCTTCAATGTGGCACGCCAGATTTAGGCCTAACTTCTAGTCTGGGTTTAGGGTGTTACAATAAAGCAATTTAAAAGTATGGTTTTAATTGCAAGCGGATAATGCCAATTGATCTTTATAGTTACGATGGAACAAAAAATTTTCCAAGGGGTCGAACCCAAATGATTGCCAAGTGGGTAAAGTATTTATCAAGTTAATTAAAATTTAAGCAATTACTAATCTAATCGAGCCTGAAATTATAAGTGCAAGTCCAAATAAAATTGTTTATAAACTAAAGTTAAGCTATTAATTAAACTAACTATGCTAAACTTTCTCCCTATTGTTTTAGATAATGTAAATGATTAAACGATGGTCGATTGATTAGTTGAGTGCTAATTAAGCTAATGAACCTACACCGATTATATTGGTTGCCACTCTTAGATAGGACTAAAAGATACCACCTAAGATTTCCTTTTAATCTTACCTAGGCATATATATATTACCTCTCGGTCTCACTACTCAACACGATTATATCAAACTATCTAAGGATAAACTCTCCTCTTGGTCTTGTTTATCTAGGTTTTTCGCTAGAGGCGTCACTTCTAACGTATTAAATATTTCAATATAATCGAACAACCAATCAATATAGAATAGAAATTAACCTAAGCAAACAAATAAACAAACAAACAAACAAACAATCACCAACCATCCAACAATTTAGCACATAATAAAGCATAACATCCAAACAAACATTTCATCGAACAATTAATAAGCACAATAAAGTGACAAGGATAAGAAATTTTGATTTAGATGTGGAACCAATGACACCCAAAAGCTTCATCCATCTTCATTTACAAAGTATTTTATAAGAAAGAAGGAAGAAAACTACAAGAATAAAATCTACTCTAAAAAGAAAAGAAAAGAAAAGAAAAGAAAACCTAACCCTAAAACTTTGGAAAGCTAAAGAAATATTAGCCACCAAAATCTAAAATGAAAGGCTTATAAAGTTGTATTTATAGCCTACTAACATTGGCCATTTTTCTTTAACAAAAAAATAAGACATAAGCTTATTTGGACACAAAATTGCCCCTGCAATTATTTTACTCACCAGGCTTGGGTATCGAGATACCCACAACAATCTTGAGATTGGGAGTCATGCGGGTCTTGGTATCGCTATACCCATTGTCTAGTATCACAATACCACTGTTGGCGGCCTCTATTCTCCTCATTTTAGCACTATCAGGGGTATCATGTGATACCCCCTTCTAGGTGATATTTTCTTCATGTTCGGGCCACTGTCGACTTCTTACAACACTCAATCAACTTAGTAGGTTCCTCATGACACGATTGGCCAATTTGTGTATAAAAAATGACTTAAAACTAATAAAAATAATTTATTAACAAAAAAACAAAAAATCAACAAAAACATATATAAGGCACTTGAATTGCTTAAGAATAAGCTCACTCCCCCACACTTAATTCTTTTCTTGCACTGAAGCAAACACACAAAATATGCAAAAAGACCATCCTTGGATTAAATCAGACAATGAGGTTACATAATGGTAAAACATCAAACTTGTATGAGAACTGAAAGTTTTCAAGAGAGCATTTAATAAAACTGTTCTATTATTATTAACGAAAGAACTAAACTTAAATAGAAAAAAGAGTCCTAATCCTAATTGGGAAAATAATTCCCTTATGCTAATAATGAAACTTGACCGGATCTGGCATGCTTCTTGAATTAATCGGTTCAAAATTTCTTGATTACTTTGGAAAATTTCGGATGGTTTTGAAGAAAGATTCGCTTATGTTGGGTTTTATTGAAACTTTGTTAATTTTGAAATCAGTGATTTATTAAAACTTTGTTTTTATATTAAAAGTCATGCCGGTTTTGTTTTAAAGATTTTATCCTTAAATCAAGAATCAATTGAATTTAAGTGTCAAAACATTTAAAGATTTATTTTTATAAAATTGTTTTAACCTCGATTTAACATTAATCATATCGTAGTAAAAGAATTAAAATGCATGGCCTTACTACAACAAAACCCAAAATAAATTCAAACATACTTAAAATATTAAAAAGTCCAAATTAAAATAAAGTCCCTAACTGAGCAAGGCCACCATCAAGTTCCTGCCGACCCGGTCCATCACTGTTCGTCACCTGAAAAATATTCCCACAACGGGGTGAGTCAACAGACTCAGTGTGTACAACCAACACTAACCCCCAAAGGATTTAAGCATAACATAATATTTCATACATATCGTACATTCATGACAAATAGAGATTATGATGCAATCCCAACCCAAACCTAGATACCATCCGCTACACATCACCCGTACCAACCTGCACACCGTGGGGACTACTAAGTCAACCCTCCATCCGCTACACATCATCGAAGGCAGTCGCTGCAGTCGACGTGCTCATTGCCCTTATAAAATTGTGGCATAGCCACCAGATATCATACTTTGTGTCGTTAGACACCACATTCAGATAATTGTGACCGAAGTCACCACGTTCAGATAATGTGACCGAGGTCACCACATTCACTTCCCCTTTCATAAACACCCATATGCCCATGTCATACATAACATGCAATAACATGCCTTATTTCATATTCTTACCACTGTTCACATACGTGCCATATCATATTTTCATAATGGAATAACTACAGTAGTAGTAAATTACGTACCTGAGTACTTCGTACCATTGCATGGTACCTTTGGCCACATTCATATTATTAAAAACCCACGTAATTAATTATAGCCATAATCTAATGAGGTTTAGTGGGGGTACACAGCTGATTTGCTTAACACTTCACTAAATCCCGAATATCCCGATTTAGTCCTAGATCTTAAGATCCTACATTCGGCCAACCCTAGATATGTTAGCAAAACCCAATCAGCTTATACCACTAAATCCCAGAGGATTATTATAACCAAAACCTTACCTTGCTGTCGATTTGTTTTTACACAAATCCCGAGAACTTCGTGATGACTCCTCTTGCAATAGCCACCAAATCCTTCAACTAGTTAGTTTCGGCTTTGAATAAAATAAGAAATAGATCTAAGACACCAAATATAGCCTTGGTCGATTGTACATATGTACTTACCTGGCGATTTGAAATCCCGAAATCCTTGTATACCACTGTCGACTGCCCCCTAAATATCCATAGTTAGATTCGGCTTTAATACATAATTCCATAAACATGACCCTTGGCCGAAACTACATACCACTTACCTTGATGTTCCAAACTCGAGAGATCCCTTGATGCTCCTTAATGTCGGCTACAACAAACGAAACACATTACCAAGGCACTATGAACATTTGGTCAACCTTAGATCAAGGTTTAAACACTTGATTTTGGCATATTAAAGGAAAGAGCCTAAAACCGATTGCTTAATGAAGAATGCACTTACCACTACGCGATTGAAGAGAGATCACAAGCAAAAATTCGCCAGCACCTTCCTTAGGGATTCGGCTTACTGCTTAAGCTTTTAAGACTTTCGACAGAGAGAAGAGAATAAGAGGTTGAAAGATTCAGCAAGGCTTCAAATGGTGATGCACATTCGGCTATCAAATGAACAAGTATGGAGTTGAAGTAGTTTCGGCAATGAGGGAAATATAAGAGAGATTTCGGCTAAAGGTGTATTGAGAGAGGGAGAGAGATTTCGGTAGAGGCTTCAAAGAGAAAGGGATTAATGGTTGCTTTTCCCCTTTCTGACGAAATTACTAAGCCTAGAGTCCCCTATTCGGCCAACTCTACACCCCCTTATCTAATCCTTAAATTTCCTCCTTATCACCTTATAAATTTAATCCATCATTTATCCCTTATCTAGCCGAATTTTAAAAAGAATTAAACTCCTAAAATTTAGCCTTAGTGCCGTCCCTTGCTGCTCACCTCTGCTGCAAAATAAAACCTTTATTTTGCTTCCCATGCGACTCGAACCTTGGCCCACTCACTCCTGCTTGTGGCGTCATCTCCAGGGCCTTAAGTGGCGCCTCTAAGCCACTTAACCAAGCCCATTTGTGTGTCTATTTTCCCTTACAATTTCTCTCAAGGCCTATCAGGCTTAGCTTCCTATTTTATAACTTAAAATACAATATTTTCTAAATCATTCTCCTATATTCTAGGGCTCCCACAAATTCATACAAACACATTCATACACACAAGACATGCTTTCACATTCAATTATGCATAAGCCATAATCCAGGATATTACAGTTCTACCCCCTTGAAATAATTTCATCCTCAAAATTACCTGGCTAAAATAAGTGAGGGTATTGCTGTCGCATTGCTTCTTCCGGCTCCCACGAAGCTTCCTTGGATCCATGATTATGCCATAACACTTTGACTAAAGGAACTGTCTTCCTCCGTAGCACTTTCACATCTCTTTCTAAGATCTGAATCGGCTCTTCCTCGTAGGACAAATCAGGCCTTAGCTCCACCTCTTCAATCGGTACCACATAAGATGGATCCGATCGATAACAATGTAGCATCGACACATGGAATACGTCGTGCATCCGCTGCAATTCTAGAGGCAACTCCACCTGGTATGCCACTGGTCCAATTCGCTTTAATACCCAATAAGGTCCTATAAACCTTGGACTTAACTTCCCTTTGCGACCAAACCTCATCACTTTCTTCCAAGTCGAAACCTTAAGAAATACTTGATCTCCCACATCAAATTCTATCTCCTTCTGTTTCAGATCCGCGTACGACTTTTACCTATCAGATGCTTCCTTCAACCGTGCCCGAATTACCTCAACCTTTTCCACAGACTCTGCCACAATCTCTGGACCCAAAACTCGACGTTCCCTTAATTCCATCCAACACGTAGAAGTGTGACACTTTCGTCGATACAGTGCTTCATATGGTGCCATCCGAATACTAGCTTGATAGCTGTTATTGTACGCAAATTCTGCTAAAGGCAAATAGTCCTTTCAACTTCCTCCGAAGTCCATCACACAGCCCCTTAGCATATCCTCTAACACTTGGATTACTAGCTCAGATTGCCCGTCTGACTGTGGATGAAAGGCTGTAGTGAAATCCAATTTGGTGCCTAACGCTTGATGTAGAACTTTCCAAAACTGAGACGTAAACCTTGGATCTCTATCGGAGATGATCGATACCGGAACTCCATGCAACCTTACAATTTCCGCCACATATAGCTTCGCCAACTTCTGCAAAGAATAGTCAACTCGCACTGGCAAGAAATGCGCGGACTTTGTCAACCGATCCACTATCACCCATACAGAGTCCTTCTTAGTAGGCGTAAGGGGAAGCCCACTAACGAAGTCCATGGTAATTCTCTCCCACTTCCACTACAGAATCTTGATTGGCTGAAGTAACCCTGATGGAACCTGATGTTCAGCCTTAACTTGCTGACATGTTAAGCACTTGCCAACGAATTCCGTAACTTCACGCTTAAGACCAGGCCACCAAAATTGTTCCCTTAAATCCCTGTACAACTTGGTACCTCTAGGATGCATAGCATAAGGGCTACTATGCGATTCCTGAAGAATTTTCCGCCTAAGTTCCTCATTCTTCGGCACACAGACCTTACCCTTGAAACACAATACTTTATCACTGGATATACTGTAATCCTCTAAACCACCATTCTGACCTTGCCGCATCTTAGCACCTAGATCTTCATCTGCCAACTGACCCTCTATTACCTCACTCAACCAAGTCAGTTTGACTTGCAACTCTGCCAACAGGCTTCCATCATCATACAAAATCAGGTGTGCAAACATCGCCCTTAGATCCGTCACCGCTTTCTGACTTAGGGCATCTGCTACCACATTCGCCTTGCCCGGGTGGTACTCTATGGAACAATCGTAGTCCTTCAATAATTCCACCCACCTTCGCTGTCACAGGTTCAACTCCTTCTGAGTTAATAAGTACTTAAGGCTATTGTGGTCTGTGTAGTTCACCGACTTTTCTCCATAAAGATAATGCCTCCATACCTTAAGAGCAAAGACCACTGCCGCCAATTCCAAGTCGTGCGTCGGGTAGTTAACCTCATGTGGCCTCAATTGCCGAGATGCATAAGCGACAACCTTTCTGTCCTGCATCCTAAACTGGTGTGAGAAGCGTCACAATACACCACGAAGTCCTTCACTGTCTCCAGCTGAATCAAGACCGGAGCTTTAGTCAAAACCCTCTTAAGCTTCTTAAAGCTCTCTTGTTGCTTATCCGTCCATACAAAAGGTACTTCCTTCCTCAGCAACTTTGTCAATGGTGCGGCTATTGATGAAAACCCTTCTACAAACCTTCTGTAGTAACCTGCCAATCCTAAGAAGCTACGAATTTCAGCCACAGACTTAGGTGGTTTCCAATCCAACACTGCCTCAATCTTCCTGGGATCCACCCTTATTCCTTCAGTAGACACCACCTGTCCTAAGAATGCAACTTCCTTAAGCCAAAATTCACACTTGCTGAATTTGGCATAAAGCTTCTTCTCCCTCAGCACTTGCAACACAACCCGAAGATGCTCATCATGCTCTTCTTCAGACTTTGAGTACACAATAATGTCATCGATGAACACAACGACGAACCTATCCAAGTAGGGTTGAAAGATCCAGTTCATCATATCCATGAACGCGGCTGGGGCATTTGTCAACCCAAACGGCATCACTAAGAACTCATAGTGCCCATATCTTGTTCGAAAAGCCGTCTTATGGATATCTGCTTCCTTCACCTTCAACTGGTGATATCCCGACCGTAGATCTATTTTCGAGAATACTGCTGCCCCCTTCAGCTGATCGAACAAGTCATCTATCCTTGGCAAAGGATACTTGTTCTTGATGGTCAGCTTATCCAACTGACGATAGTCTATGCACATGCGCATAGTTCTGTCCTTCTTCTTCACAAACAAGACCGGTGCTCCCCACAGAGACACATTGGGTCGGATAAACCCACGATCAAGCAACTCTTGGATCTGAGCCTTGAGCTCAACCAACTCCTTTGGTGCCATTCTATACGGGGCAATTGACACAGGAGCTGTACCCGGTAGCAAGTCAATTCCAAATTCCACTTCCCTATCTGGGGGTACTCCAGGTAATTCCTCCGAAAAGACATCCACAAAATCCCTTACTGTCCTCACTCCACTAGCTCCCCCTTCCTTAACATCCAACGCGCTAACGAAAGTCAAGAAAGCCTTGTACCCTTTCCGAACCATCTTTACAGCCTTAAGTGCTGAAACTACATTAGACAAGTAGTTTCTTCTTTCTCCTATCATGATTATCACTTCATCCTCTGGGGTCCTTAATTCCATTCGCTTGGCTGCACAATCCAACACAGCCTGATGTTCCACTAGCCAGTCCATGCCGAGTATAAGATCAAACTCTCCGAAGGGTAGTTCCATTAAGTCAGCAGGAAAGTTTACTCCCTGAATCTCTAGAGGTACACTCCGAAAAATTTTATTTACCACTACAGTTTGGCCTAGTGGGCTTACTACAGTCATCTCCCTATCAGAAAGTTCAGAGGCTATGCCTAGTGTTTCAACTACACTACATGCAACATAGGAATGGGTCGAGCCCACATCAATCATAGCAACATAAAGTTTACCAAATACAAGGAATGTACCGATTATAACGTCCGGCGTGTCTCCATCCTCCCTCTGACGAACCGCATATACCAGACCAGGCTGTCTTGCCTCTGTATTACCAATACCTCTGCCCGGTGTTCCACGTCCTCTCCCTGCACCATTACCTCTGCCATTCGGACCATGACCTCGCTGAGGCTGCTGTCCACCTCTACCAACCTGATTAACATTCTGAGCTGCTGATCGATTTCCATCTGGTTTCACAGGACAGTCCTTAATCATATGATCCTTCGATCTGCACTTAAAGCATCCTCCTATTTTCTTCCAACATTCCCCTAAGTGCATCTTCCCACACTGGTTACATGTACGATACTGCCCTCCTGAACCAACTTGCTGACCTCGTGTCCCATCAACTCTAGGCTTCTTCTGCACATTTCCAGATGATCCTGACAATCCATAACCTCTTTTCTGCCTGTTCCGATCAGAGTTCTGCTTTACCGAGTCCTTAATTCCCTCGGCTACCATAGCCTTTTCTACCAGCGCTAAAAACTCCCGCTCCTGATGTGGGGCTATCACCAACCTTAGGTCATCCCTATGTCCGTCCTCAAATCGGACACACCGCTCATGTTCCGTAGCCACCACACCTCGAGCATACCGGCTTAACCTCAGGAATTTAGCCTCATACTCCACCACGGACTTGTTCCCTTAAACTAGCCCCAGAAAAGCCTTCCTTTGCGCATCGGTATATCTGGTTCCAACATACTTCTTCTGATACGCCGCCTTAACATATTCCCAAGTCAGATCCTCAGCTGTGGCACCATCCCTAACTGTGAGCCACCATTGATATGCCTCGTCACGTAATAGCGACACCATTCCTTTCAGCTTCTCCTCAGGAGTCAGATCCAGCTCATCCATAATTCGCTTGGTGGCCTCCAACCAATACTCAGCTGTACTGGGTGCCACACCAGATACTCCAAATACCTCAGCTCCGTTATCTCGGAGTCGCTCGGGTACAGACTTTCGAGCTCCCATATTTCCTCCAGCACCAGCCACCATTTCAAGAACTCGCAAGACACGACTGCGATACAAAGATCATCTCGTCGATCTTGCTTTGCTCAAAGACCAACAATTGTGGTGGTGGTGGTGGTACTTCATTCTCAGATCCTTGACCCGACCTAACGGGTTCCGACATGGTCATTCAGCCTCGACTGCGTCCACGCACATTATGACCACATCTCCTAGAGCTTATTTCTACGTTCGCGCTTTAGTCTGATTAAGAAATTTTTATGCATTAGTATATGTTCCACTAATTATCCGCGAAGAAATTTTTATGAAAGAAGTTTAGTAGCAGTTCTTTCGATCAATCAAAGTTTCAAGTTCTCTATCCTAATTCAGAGAAGCACATTCATCCAAACATTCATTCAGTAGTACCTAGAACACACATTCATTGTTCGAACTTCCTTGTCTATTCCTATCCCAGGGGTATTTTCGTCATTTGTCCTATAGGGGTATTTTGGTAATAAACCGGGGTAACTTCCAAAAATCCTTATAAATCAAAGGTATTTCAAAGTTTGCAAAACTTGGGGTTCTTCTGAGAATTTGTTTTCCAAATCGGTGTTGTTGTAGAAATTTTGGGAAATCGGGGGTCATTTTGGTAATTTTATAAATTAGGGGCAATTTCGTAAATTTTCCCAAATCAGAGTATTTTAATATTTTGCAAAATATAGTTTTTGGACATTTTATAAAGTAAGGAAAATTTTAATAAAACTATGGGTAGTATAAACATTTTATAAACCAAGGGCATTTTGGTAATTTTACCACTAGGGGTATTTAGGTAATTTTGTAAATCGGAAATATTTTGGAAAAATTTCAAACTAGGTTTTGCTACAATTTAAAGGGGTAATTTGGTGATTTTAAAACTAGGGTTTTCATGAAAATACGGCTAGTCCCTTTCGGGTTTTAATTATTGGGTTTAGCCCGCGATTAAGTCCTCTTGGTTAGGGTGAACTGAAGCTACGCACCAGGTAGGATTCCAGTGAAGAGGAGGTGAGTCACTAGGACTGCTTAAGTACCATGCTCTTCCCGATCCAATCCTAGACATGCGCACAAAGGTTGCCACACCCTAACTCAGCGACTTAGCCACAGGTTTGTTTACTTAGGCACTTAAGTCTTATGTAATTATTGGGGTAAACTAGTCCTAGGGTTGAAGTACCTATCATACTATTCTACGTTCCATTTATACCCTTCTACAGTTCATACTATAAATCACACAAATGAATAGGGGTACTTACCTGGTGGACTTCGGGTCGGAGACTTGGGTGCCATGCCTGAAACCTGCTCTTTTCATAAAGGTTTTTGTAAAAACTTGTTTGGGCCTTATTTTAAAAACGTTATGGGCTTTAAACCCAAGGCCGAGAGTTTAAAACTGGGCTTTGATACCAAGCTGAAACACCCCAAACCCGGCCCATGAGCCTTGACTGGATCTGGTATGCTTCTTGAATTAATCAGTTTAAAACTTTTTGATTACTTTGGAAAATTTCGGATGGTTTTGAAGAAAGATTCGCTTATGTTGGGTTCTATTGAAACTTTGTTAATTTTGAAATCAGTGATTTATTAAAACTTTGTTTTTATATTAAAAGTCATGCCGGTTTTGTTTTAAAGATTTTACCCTTAAATCAAGAATCAATTGAATTTAAGTGTCAAAACATTTAAAGATTTATTTTTATAAAATTGTTTTAACCTCGATTTAACATTAATCATATTGTAGTAAAAAAATTAAAATGCATGCATAAAACAGTTCATAACTATGGCCTTACTACAACAAAACCCGAAATAAATTCAAACATACTTAAAATATTAAAAAGTCCAAATTAAAATAAAGTCCTGAACTGAGCAAGGCCACCATCAAGTTCCTGCCGACCCGGTCCATCACTGTTCGTCACCTGAAAAATATTCCCACAACGGGGTGAGTCAACAGACAGTGTGTACAACCAACACTAAGTCCCAAAGGATTTAAGCCTAACATAATATTTCATACATATCGTACATTCATAACAAATAGAGATTATGATGCAATCCCAACCCAAACCTAGATACCATCCGCTACACATCACCCGTACCAACTCGCACACACAGGGGACTACTAAGTCAACCCTCCATCCGCTACACATCATCGAAAGCGATCATTTGCGATCGACGTGCTCATCGCTCTTATAAAATTGTGGCATAGCCACCAGATATCATACTTTGTGTCGTTAGACACCACATTCAGATAATTGTGACTGAAGTCACCACGTTCAGATAATGTGACCGAGGTCACCACATTCACTTCCCCTTTCATAAACACCCATATGCCCATGTCATACATATTATGCAATAACATGCCTTATTTCATATTCTTACCACTGTTCACATACTTGCCATATCATATATTCATAATGGAATAACTACAGTAGTAGTAAATTATGTACCTGAGTACTTCGTACCATTGCATGGTACCTTTGGCCACATTCATATTATTAAAAACACACGTAATTAATTATGGCCGTAATCTAATGAGGTTTAGTGGGGGTACACACCTGATTTACTTAACGCTTCACTGAATCCCGAATATCCCGATTTAGTTCTAGATCTTAATATCCTACATTCGGCCAACCCTAGATATGTTAGCAAAACCCAATCGGCTTATACCACTAAATCCCGAAGGATTATTATAACCAAAACCTTACCTTGCTACCGATTTGTTATTACACAAATCCCGGGAACTTCGTGATGACTCCTCTTGCAATAGGTTAGCCTCCAAATCCTTCAACCAGTTAGTTTCGGCTTTGAATAAAATAAGAAATAGATCTAAAACACCAAATATAGCCTTGGTCGATTGTACATATGTACTTACCTGGCGATTTGAAATCTCGAAATCCTTGTATACCACTGTCGATTGCCCCCTAAATATCCATAGTTAGATACGACTTTAATAGATAATTCCATAAACATGACCCTTGGCTGAAACTACATACCACTTACCTTGATGTTCCAAACCCGAGAGATCCCTTGATGCTCCTTAATGTCAGCTACAACAAATGAAACACATTACCAAGGCACTATGAACATTCAGCCAACCTTAGATCAAGGTTTAAACACTTGATTTCGGCATATTAAAAGAAAGAGCCTAAAACCGATTGCTTAAGGAAGAATGCACTTACCAATACGCGATTGAAGAGAGATCATAAGCAAAAATTTGCCAGCACCTTCCTTAGGGATTCGGCTTACTGCTTAGGCTTTTAAGACTTGCGACAGAGAGAAGAGAATAAGAGGTTGAAAGATTCGGTAAGGCTTCAAATGGTGATGCCCATTCGGCTATCAAATGAACAAGTATGGAGTTGAAGTAGTTTCGGCAATGAGGGAAATATAAGAGAGATTTCGACTAAAGGTGTATTGAGAGAGGGAGAGAGATTTCGGTAGAGGCTTCAAAGAGAAAGGGATTAATGGTTGCTTTTCCCCTTTCTGTCGAAATTACTAAGCCTAGAGTCCCCTATTCGGCCAACTCCACACCCCCTTATCTAATCCCTAAATTTCCTCCTTATCACCTTATAAAATTAATCCATCATTTATCCCTTATCTAGCCGAATTTTAAAAAGAATTAAACTCCTAAAATTTAGCCTTAGTGCCGTCCCTTGCTGCTCACCTCTGCTGCAAAATAAAACCTTTATTTTGCTTCCCATGTGACTCGAACCTTGGCCCACTCACTCCTGTTTGTGGCGTCATCTCCAGGGCCTTAAGTGGTGCCTCTAAGCCACTTAACCAAGCCCATTTGTGTGTCTATTTTCCCTTACAATTTCTCTTAAGGCCTATCAGGCTTAGCTTCCTATTTTATAACTTAAAATACGATATTTTCTAAATCATTCTCCTATACTCTAGGGCTCCCATAAATTCATACAAACACATTCATACACACAAGACATGCTTTCACATTCAATTATGCATAAACCATAATCCAGGATATTACAAATAAACTACTAAAACATAAGGGAAAATAGTTTCCTTATTCTAATAAACTACTAAAAGATAAAATAAAATATTCCTAGAATATGAATAAAACTTATCTACCTAAATAAGATTTATCTACCTAATAAATTTAAAATATATACATGTTTCAACACCCTCCCTCAAGTTGGTGCATATATATCAATCATGCCCAAGTTGCTTACAAGAAAATCAAAGCTTGTCTTAGAGGGCCCTTTGGTGAGTATGTCAGCAATATGTTTTTTTGAATGAGCAAACGGAATGCACACTTGGCTTTCATCAATCTTCTCTTTGATAAAATGTCTATCAATCTCAACATGTTTAGTTCCGTCATGCTGGACTGGGTTGTGAGCAATACTAATGGCAGCTTTACTATCATAGTACAGCTTCATTGGTGAAGTTATTGGTTTCCTCAACTCTTCCATAATTTTTTTTAACCACATCATTTCACAAATTTCTTGAGCCATTGATCTAAACTCACACTCTGCACTACTTCTTTCTACAACACTTTGTTTTTTGCTTCGCCAAGTTACAAGGTTTCCCCAAACAAATGTACAGTACCCTGATGTAGATGTTCTATCTGTTATTGAGCCTACCCAATCTGCATTTGTATAAGCTTCAATTCCTCTTTGTTCAAATTTCTTGAAGAATAAGCCCTTTCCAGGTTAACTTTTCAAGTATCTTATAATTCGAAACACTACTTTTTCATGTTCCTCCATTGGGGAGTGCATAAATTGACTCACTAAGCTAACTACAAAAGCTATGTCTGGCCTTGTATGTGATAAGTAAATTAAGTTACCAACTAATCTTTGGTACTGCCCCTTATCAACTAATTGTCTTTTATTTCCGAATTTTACATTTGGATCAATTGGTGTTTTAGCTGGGCGGCAACCACTCATCCCAGCCTTTTTTAAAAGATCAATCACATATTTTTTTGAGAGACCACAAGACCATTCTTCGATCGAGCAACTTCCATTCCAAGAAAGTATTTCAAAGGACCCAAGTCTTTGATTTGAAACTCCAATGCTAAATGTTCCTTGAGATGCCTTATTTCATCCATATCATCTCCTTTAAGAATGATAGCATCGACATAAACTATAGTAATTGCTATTCTACCTTTTTGTTAATATCGATAGAACATTATGTGATCAACTTGCCCTTGTGAGTAATGTGGTTTTTTAACAACTTAAGTGAACCGTTCAAACCAAGCTCGAGGAGACTGTGATAAACCGTGAAAGAAACATATTTTAATCCTACATTTAATATGCTTTTTGATGGTTTATTCCTTGATTTATATAAAAAGGTGCTTTTAATCCTTTCCTTTCATGTCTTATACCAGGAAAGCAACCGAGGATGAAACAAACACAAAATAGGCCTAAAACGGAGTAAATAGGCCTTAGCACTAAATTGGCACGGCCTGGCCCAAAGTCCACACGGTCGTGCCTCGACGAATACCTAGAGCACGGCCTCAACTCTGTCACACACGGTCGTGCCTAAAGTTAGAAATCCGAACACGGCCTGGAGTCGATCCGCACGGGCGTACTACATGGCCGTGCCTCTGTCGCTAGAAAGAGCAATTTCAGTCAGAAAAGGATACTTAGGGAGAAAGAATCACATTCCAAAAGCCTATATATATCCCCCAAGTACCACCTTTGAAAGGCACCGAAAGCTAGGCCAAGGAGCCAAGCCGAGAAGGTTAGAGTTAGGGAATAACGCAAGGATAGCCAGTTGATCCATCCCAAGAAGCCGGAGTTATACTCAATACGGTGAAATTCTCCTTCAATTCCTTCAGGGGGTTTTAGGGTTTTCTTATGTTTTGTTTTATCTTTTCTCTTGTGATGTTCTTTTTATTCATTATGAACTAAACCCTTCAGATACCTGAAGGGGATGAAACCTAGATGAATTCTGTTATTTGATTTCTAAGTTATATGATAATTGCTTAGTTTGTTCTTAATTATGTTGCTTAATCCAAATCTAATGTGCTTAGGTGGAGGAGGAATATACCCTGCCTAAGAGTAGATCTAACATAATTAAGCGGAGTTGATCGAACGCCTAAAGATAGGGTTACGAGATTTTACCGGATTAGGGTGAAACCTAATCTGGGAGTCCATTGATCGATTTACTGCTATCCTAGGGGGTTATTATAAGCGAACAAGAGTTCCACTAATTAACCTAGGGTTAGACGTTATTCGCCTCGAGAGAGGTTTTAATATAGGTTAGGGAGTGGTTAGGGAGTCTTACGGATCAAACTAAGTAAAGAAATCATATAATTTAGGGTCAGATAACAAGTGAAGTCTAGGTGGATTCTTCCTGAGGGTATCGTCATAATCAACTGAGTTTTCCTTCAAAGTTATTTTCCTATTCGTCCTTTTTGTCTTTGTGTCCTTAGTTTAATCTTCATCAATATAGTTTAAAGCAACTTCACTATATTTTTAAGGCTAAATAATAAAAAGAAAGTTAGTATTAGTACTCTTAGTTCCTTTGGGTTCGATATCTGGTCTTGCCTAAACTATACTATTGTTCGATAGGCACACTTGCCTTTAATCGTTGTCAGAGTTAGTTTCTAGGTTTGATCAATTTTTTATAAATTTTAAAGCTTTGATTTCAGCGATCAAGTTTTTCGCGCCGTTGCCGGGGAACTAAATTATTAAGAAAACTCTATTTTTATTACTTTAGCCATTATTTTTATTTTTAGCAATTTATTTTGTTGTTAGTTTAATTTTTAGTTTTGCTTATCTTTCTTTCTTTCTTTCCTTTCTAGGTACCTCTAGTTTATGACTAGTAGCAACCCGAAAGGACTTTTGGTATACGATAGTGATATTTAAACTACCACTTGTAAGAATCATCGGGAAACCATGCGAGCCCTAGATTATACAGAAAGAGAGGAAGGAAACAGATCCGATCCTACTGAAGGGATGGACGAAAACAATCCACCGCCACGCAATGTGGGAGATCACAATGCTCCACGTACAATGTTTGATTATGTGAAACCACATTTAACAGGAGCAAAATCTAGTATTGTTAGGCCTGCTATATCTACTAACAATTTTGAATTAAAGCCTAACAGAATACAAATGATTCAACAATTTGTTCAATTTGATGGTTTGCAGGATGAAGATCCAAACACCCACATAGCTAACTTTTTAGAGTTCTGTGATACCTTCAAAATAAATGGAGTTTCTGGTGATGCCATACGTCTTTAGTTATTCCCTTTTTCATTGAGAAATAAAGCCAAATAGTGGTTAAACTCGTTACAACGAGGGTCAATCACTACATGGGATCAGATGACCGAAACGTTTTTAATGAAATATTTTCCCCGGCCAAAACGACCAAATTAAGGAATGATATCTCTTCTTTTGTGCAGATGGATTTAGAGACGATATACGATGCATGGGAGAGATTCAAAGATCTCTTGAGGAGGTGCCCACACCATGGTTTACCCTTGTGGCTACAAGTCCAAACCTTCTACAATGGTGTAAATCCCTCAACGAGACAACTAATTAATTCAGCAGCCGGTGGAACGTTGAACAACAAAACTCCTGAAGCAGCCTACGAGTTCATTGAGGAGATGTCATTAAACAATTAGCAGTGGCAAGCTTCAAGGACCAAACCGACGAAATCAGTAGGAGTTTTCAATATCGATGCCATGACCATGCTATCAACGCAGCTAGAGATGATGAATAAAAAGCTTGATAATTTGTGTTCTTCATAGGCACATCCAGTCATGCAGTGCGACGCAAGTGGAACCGTGGCAAATCCTGAGTACCCACCATACCAACCAGGAGTAGAGGACGAACAGATGAACTATATAGGTAACAATTTCTGATCCAATAATAATCTTTATAGCAATACTTACAATCTAGGTTGGAGGAACCATCCAAATTTTTTGTAGGGAGAACAAGGAAACCAAGGAAATCAAAGGCAACAACCTCCTCAAAACTTCCGAAATCAGCCCTATCCACAAGAAAAGAAACCAACCCTCAAGGAACATCTCCAAGAAACTGATAGAGCAATCAAAAGCAACGAAAGCCGAATCGATGAAATTGCTAAGTTAGTAAAGGAAGTCACTAATGCAGTCGAATAGCTTGCAAAGTTGATGTAAGAACGACCACAATGACATCTACCAAGCAACACAGAGATTAACCCTAAGGAGCAGATTCAATCCATTACAGCTCAGGACAATAGGGGGTTAGACGAAGCCAATCCAATTCCGGATAACAAAGTAGACGAGGGTAAAACAGAGGTAACACTAGAAAAGCCAAAACCGGTAATTAAAGAGTAACAACCTCGCATACCTTATCCTGAAGCCACAAAAAGAGACGATTTAGAAGAACAGTTCGGTAAGTTTCTTAAACTTTTAAAGAAATTACACATTAACTTACCTCTTCTTGAAGCTCTTTTTAAGATGCCAGACTCGAGGAAATTTTTAAAACAGCTCTTGACTAACAAACGCAAAATAGATGAAGAGTACCATATGGAACTAAACGCAACATGCTCAGCGATGTTACAAAATAGACTACCACAGAAACTAAAAGATCCAGGGAGTTTTACAATTCCATGTTTAATTGGTAGTCTAAATATTGAAAATGCGTTAGCTGATCTAGGGCCAAGCATAAATGTCATGCCTTATTCACTGTTTAAACGACTAGGTCTAGGGAAGCCCAAGCAAACTAGGATGAGTATTCAATTACCTGATAAAATTGTTAGAATTCCTAAGGGCATTGTTGAAGATGTTCTAGTTAAAATCGATAAATTTGTTTTCCCAGTAGATTTTGTTGTCTTAGACATGGATGAGGATAATTCAATCCCCTTAATTTTAGGAAGACCTTTTCTAGCAACTGCCAAGACGAAAATTGATGTTGCCACAGGATAGCTCATACTTCGTGTAGGAGACGAATCAATCAACCTTCAAGCTCTCGACACGGCAAGGACAATAGTCGATGAAGGCAAGAAAGTCACTTCAATTAATAACCAAATTGTTCAACCTTTATCGCAGGAAACATCACAAGGCCTAAACCCTGAGCCAGCTCATAGACCCCAAGTCAACAAGGTAGAATCAAACAAGGAACAAAGCCTTAGGGTCAATAAATTAGAGAAGCAGAAGACACAATTCAACGAAGAACCAAAATCACACGACGTAAAACCAGAGGAACCACCAGAAGAACTCATGGGGACTTAAAATCACTTTAACATAGGAAACCAGGTATTGTTAGACAAAGCTAATCCTCACAACACCACAACAGACCTGAAGGTAGAGGGAGAATTTCTTCTTAAGGTACACGATATCTTTCCATAAGGAATAGTCGAGGTCAGCAATCCAATATTTGGCAATTCCAAGGTAAACGCTTCTCGACTTCAACTTTGTCAAAAGAATACAACCATAAGCATGAAGGAAGATATTCAAACCTTTAAACCTCCCTAAAATTTTCAAAATACAAGGACAAGTCTAGCTTAAGACTATAAACGAGCGCTTCTCGGGAGGCAACCTGAGCACTAACCCTATTTCTTTTAACATTTATTTGTAGTTAATTTTATTTTTCCTTTTCTTCTTTTTAAACTAACCAAAAATGCAGGTTTTCCAGGTCACACATCGTTACACACAGCCGTGTCCGTGGCTATGTGGACCACCGGAACCGCCACACTGACAGAGCAGAGGCCGTGCAAGTCAGTCCAACCACCCCCAACGTCACAGATCCAACCACCCTCCCCACGGGCACCGACAGAAGGGCACGACCGTGCCCCTTAACAGTGTGAAGCTACTAACTTCCACACTACGGGCACACCACGCCCGTGCCTACAAACCGTGCGAAACTACTGACTTGTCAAACACGGGCGTGGGAATCCAAGACACGGGCGTAGGGTAACAACACACCCATACACACGGCTGTGCTAGGCGGCCGTGTAAATCGACACACCCAAGGACCACGACCGTGGGAAAGCATCAGACCGGAACCCCTATTTAAACCCCTCAACTCTTCTCCTTCCCTCCATCTGATTGCATCCTTATTTTCTTTGCTTTTCACTTACCTCCATCTAATATTTTCAACTTACTAAGACTCTAGATCCTTGAGCAAGCCAACACCATGCCGAAGAAGCGGAAGAAGCTAAGCATAGGTTCCTCAAAGAATGATCAACATGAGTTCATGCCGGCAGCTTCGTCCCAACACCAACCCAAGGGTCTTTGAGACCAATTAGTTTTTATTTTCTCTTTCTCTTTTGCTTCAATTTCCTCCCCTTCTCCTTTATTTTCCTTATCTAAGCTTCTCTGCTGCTATTTTTGTTTAATTTTCTTTTAGTTTCTTAGTGTCAGGTTCGCCAGGCTACTTGGGAATCACGCCGACCACCACGATAACCTCTTAACTTCCGCCACTGCCAGCACCTCCCCAGACTTAGAAGTCACACCCACCTTGCGAACCATCCTTCAATAAGGACTTTACAGTCCATTAATATTCTCTTTTCATTTTAGTTTTCTTCTTAGTCTCCTTCCATTTAGTCTATTTTTCTTTAATTTTATATTTAGTTTCTTTTTATTAGGTCTTAATAAATCCTGGCTACTTCTCAAGGCGCTACCCAATTTCTTCATCTAACACAGGCCCGCCATCCCGACTGACCATCACCGCCACCAAAGACACTCATCCGGGAAAACATCCACAACTCAGGGAGTAATTCCTTCCCCTTCTCTTTTGATTTATCCATTAAATGTTGTTATCTATGTTTGTACATTGAGGGCAATGTACATATTAAGTGTGAGGGGGTGAATAGTTATTTTGAGAAAATGCCTAACTTTTTTTCATTACTCTTAAACCCTAAGGATAAAAATGCCTAACTTTCTGCATTGTTTTCAAATCCCAGAATTTAATCTTGTTTGAAAGTAATTTTCTCATATTATTAATTAAGATGGAATTTCTAATGATTTATGATTTTTATTAACATATTTTTGAATAAGTCATACTTAATTGTATATTGATGTTTAATTTGAGAAATACTTGAGAATCAAGCATGATAAGTCTATTTTTTAGGAATTAAAATTTTGCTAGGTTGTTGACCTAAATTTTGAATACTACCTTGAAATTTAAAATTCATAAGGATGATGTCAAAACACCCATAATTTTTGTGATTATTTGAACCTTATAGAGCATACATTCTTTTTCGTGCTCCTTTTTTGATTATGAGTGTGTCAACTATGAACTGTTATTCTAGAACTTACCTTGTTTTTACATGTTGAGACCACACTTTTGATTTGATATACAGAGATGATAAAGGCACCTAGGTTTTAACCCACTCACCCCACTAAATAGCCTACCTTTACAATTAACCCCTTGTGAACCCCGTTGAACCTAACAAACCCTTTTTATTGACTTACCTACTAATATTAACCCAAAGCCTTTATATTTGTTATCACCCTTTCTTTTGACTACCATTTAATCGAGACTTGATTTGATCAGTTACCGAAGTTTATTATTCTGATAGTTAAATTTATCATGAATTAGTTTGTTCTTAACAAAAAAAACCAAGTTATTCAATGTTAGTGGGATGAAAAGAGAGCTTACACAATCAAAGACTGTTTTCAAAAGAAAAGCTCGTATTAATAGGATTACTACTTTTCAATTAGTAAAGTTTCAGTAAAGTCTTAGGTAGGTACTTGTAAATTCAATCTCGATTCTAACCCTCTAATTTTAGCCTGTGACCACACCTTTTACCCTAGCCCCGTTACAACCCTAACAGTGGCGGAGATTTGATTTTCAGGCAAGCCAATGGGATTAACTTTTCAGGTTTGACTTATGAGCAATTTTTTTCTGAACCTTAAACACTTTAGAGTGATTTGAGTGAATCCTAAGTGAGGATATCAATCCTTGTCGGTTTTGAATTGAAAAGGTAATTATTTAAAACAGGGGAGACACCTATGTTTTCGGGGTACAAAATCAAGACTTATCTCGTTTGAATCTTTAGGACTCTTTGAATCAAATTATCCATGTATAAGTTATCTATGAATTATAGTAAGACATTGTTGATAAGAATTGTAGATCATGGAAAGTTCGTCTTAATTGTAAGTTGAGAATTTTGCTTAAGGACAAGCAAAAGCTTAAGTGTGGGGGTATTTGATAAACCGTGAAAGCAACATATTTTAATCCCACATTTAATATGCTTTTTGATGATTTATTCCTTGATTTATATAAAAAGGTGCTTTTAATAATATGCTTTTTGATGATTTATTCCTTGATTTATATAAAAAGGTGCTTTTAATCCTTTCTTTTCATGTCTTATACCTAGGAAAGCACCCGAGGATGAAAAGAACACAAAATGGGCCTAAAACGGAGTAAATGGGCCTTAGCACAAAATTGGCATGGCCTGGCCCAAAGTCCACACGGCCGTGCCTCGACGAATACCTAGAGCACGGCCTCAACTCTATCACACACGACCGTCCCTCAAGTTAGAAATCTGAACACGGCCTGGAGTCGATTCGCACGGGCGTGCTACATGGTCGTGCCTCTGTCGCTGGAAAGAGCAATTTCAGTCAGAAAAGGATCCTTAGGGAGAAAGAATCGCATTCCAATAGCCAATATATATCCCCCAAGTACCACCTTTGAAAGGCATCGAAAGCTAGGCCAAGGAGCCGAGCCGAGAAGGTCAGAGTTAGGGAATAACGCAAGGATAGCCAGTTGATCCATCCCAAGAAGCTCGAGTTATACTCAAGACGGCGGAATTCTCCTTCAATTCCTTTAGGGGTTTTAGGGTTTTCTTATGTTTTGTTTTATCTTTTCTCTTGTGATGTTCCTTTTATTCATTATGAACTAAACCCTTCAGGTACCTGAAGGGGATAAAACCTAGATGAATTTTGTTATTTGATTTCTAAGTTATATGATAATTGCTTAGTATGTTCTTAATTATGTTGCTTAATCCAAATCTAATATGCTTAGGTGGAGGAGGAATAGACCCTGCCTAAGAGTAGATCTAACATAATTAAACGGAGTTGATCGAACGCCTAGAGATAGGGTTACGAGATTTTGCTAGAATAGGTTGAAACCTAATATGGGAGTCCATTAATCGATTTCCTGCTATCCTAGGGGGTTATTATAAGTGAACGAGAGTTCCACTAATTAACTTAGGGTTAGACGTTATTCACCTCGAGAGAGGGTTTAATATAGGTTACGGAGTCTTACGGATCAAGCTAAGTAAAGAAATCATATAATTTAGGGTCAGATAACAAGTGAAGTCTAGGTTGATTCTTCCTGAGGGTATCGTCATAATCAACTGAGTTTTCCTTCAAAGTTATTTTCCTATTCGTCCTTTTTGTCTTTGTGCCCTTAGTTTAGTCTTCGTCAATATAGTTTAAAGCAACTTCACTATATTTTTAAGGCTAAATAATAAAAAGAAAGTTAGTATTAGTACTCTTAGTTCCTTTGGGTTCGATATCTGGTCTTGCCTAAACTATACTACTGTTCGATAGGTACACTTGCCTTTAATCGTTGTCAGAGTTAGTTTCCAGGTTCGATCATTCTTTTATAAATTTTAAAGCTCTGATTTTAGCGATCAGACTGCTTTAGACCATACAAAGATTTCTTGAGTTTACATACTCGAGTTCCAATTTTTTCTTCAAAACCTGGAGGAGGATCCATGTAAACTTCTTCTTCAAGTTTCCCATTTAGGAAAGCATTCTTCAAATCTAGCTGCTGTAAATACCAATCAAGATTAACAGCAATTGATAAAAGAACTCTAACGGAATTTAATTTGGCTACTGGAGCAAATGTTTCAAGATAATCTATCCCGTATGTTTGAGTGTACCCTTTAGCCACCAACCGGGCTTTGTATCTATCTAAAGATCCATCTAGTTTGAATTTGGTTGTGAACACCCATTTACAGCCTGCTGTTTTTTTCCCTACAGGTTTCCATTGTTTCCCATGTACCTGTTTTTTCAAGAGTGCGCATCTCCTCTAAAATAGCCTCCTTCCACTCAGGAACCTGTAAAGCACCTTTCACATTTTTGGATATTTTTACAGTATCGATACACGAAACAAAGGTTGAGAATGTCAAAGACAAGGCTTTATAGGATACAAAGTTAGACATGGGATATTTGACGATATTTCTAACACCTTTTCTTTTGGCAATTGGAATATCTAAATCAGAAAATACATTGGCTGGATTATGAGCTTGACCTGGACTTTTGACAGGATCTTGCGGGTCGGATTCTTGGTGATGAATCTGGTGGATTCCACTTTCTTGATTTCGATTTCTTCTTGAGTAAATAATCAACTCCTTTTTTTGTTCTTTATTCTCATGATCAGACTCTACACCTTCATTCTCCTTTTCATTAACATTAATATAATTTCTGTGTTAATCATAAATTTGCCTTCCCCATTATTAGAATCCCTATGTTGTATATTCCTAGTCTTTTCTTGATCAATTATAGAATCTTCCTTATTATAATTCCCTCGTTGAAGATTAGAATCAAAATAAGATTGTGTTTCAACAAATGTGACATCCATGGTAACAGTAATCTTCTTATCAATTGGATCATAACATTTGTAACCTTTTTTATTAGAAGCATAGCCAACAAAGACACATTTTTTTGTTTTAGGATCTAGTTTACCTTGGTTATGAAGATGAACATAAACACTACACCCAAAAACTCAGAGGGATAAATCCGTGATCAATTTAGAGTTAGGAAAGCTATCTTTAAATAGACAAAAATGAGTTCTATAGTTTAGAGTTTTACTGAGCATACTATTAATAAGATATGTAGCTGTTAACAAGCCTTCGCCCAAAAGATAATGTAACACACCTAACCCGAATACGTCGCCGAAATAGGGTTAGGTAGCATTACCAGACAATCGGAACATTTCACATTCATTTCATGACACAAAGTCAATCATCGATCAAACTTATTCAAATACGAGCATATAGTCTCCTGTCTAGGTCTTCGAGACCTTAAACACGTGTTGGAAAGAAGTCGAGACTAAACCTAACACTTATAAAAGTTTTTAGAAATTTCACATATTCCTCAATACTGTTGAGATCACATGCCCATGCAATCAGGCCGTGTGCCTCACACGATCACCAGACACACCCATGTGTCCAGGCCGTGCCAAAACAGAGCATGTATTCTGACTTCTCCACACGGCCACAAGGCACGCCCATGTGCTAAGGCCGTGTACTCTTAGGAAATATACTGACTTATTCACACGGCTACTAGGCACGTCCGTGTACCGTGGCCACGCATACTTGGGCTAGATACTAACTTTATCCCACGGTCACTAGGCACGCTTGTGTGCCATAACCGTGTAGGTAAAACAGGCCATTTGCAAGGCCAATTTGCCACCACACAAGGGTTTACCAACAAGCTTCAAAACATTGCCAATTCATGCTTTTATATGGACTTAAACATACCATTTCATGCACTCAATAACCATCAACATTACCATCGACTTTCATACCTAATATCATCACCATAAATCCATTCAAAGTAACAATTATACATCTCAAAACATGTATATATATCAAACATCATGTAATCCATATCATGAACCATCTTCAAACCACATCTTTTCATCAACCACACAATCATGAAATATACGATTTTCATAACTCATTCATCAGTTCAACTTCCAAACCAAATCACATGGCAATGATTAAGCATTTCAAGACATATCACAACATCTAGCCTATACATGCCATATTTCAACTATATACAACTTTCCAAAGGTACCAAAATAGATTGCCGATAGTGTGATAGAAAATACTGACGATCCCCAGATCTGAGCTAGCTTTACTGTCACTGCAAAGCAGAGAAACAAATCACACAGTAAGCTTTCCAAAGCTTAGTAAGTTCGAAATACAATACAATTAATTCATTGAATCAAATCAATATACACTTTAAACCATCACATAGATAATTTATCAATGTCACATAAATTTAACCATATCTAATACTCACATAGCATCCCATTCATATACTTTAAATTTCATCAACCACATACGTATCATACATACCTTTGCCAACACATATTTAATCACCAACAATGCTACTCACCACTCGACTTTATATTTCGATCAACCTTTGCTATTCTCTTGCTTTATTCGCACACTTAGTGCCAACTTATAGACAAACATAATTTTCATCGCAAACTTAGTGCCAATACATAAAATCAAACTTATATCGGTATCGCACACACAATGCCAATTCAATAAATCGAAACTTCTATCATCTCGCACACACAGTGCCAATCATCTCTATCCCATTACTAATTTTGCACACTTAGTGCCCTCTAATTCAATTCAGCACATAGCATTTCTAACCTCATAGTTATATAGATAATCATTCAACTCACATCACATAGAGCATAAATTAACAACTTGTACTATATCCGAACTTATCTCGGACGTCGAAATACTGAAACGGTAAATTAATCGAGCACTTTATCTTTGCCTCGATCTCGATCCGAACCTCTCCTCTCTTGCTCTATACACATTCAAATCAATCCATTCAATCACCAAATCATTCATTTTAGTCCAAACACATATATTTAGGGCATTTTACATAATAACCCTCACATTTTCACATTTTGACACTTTAGTCCCTATTTCACAAAATCATCAAATTCACATAATCCCTTTTCACACAAGCCTAGCAGAATTTTCCTTGTGTTCATATAAACCCATACATTTTATTTATTTCACATTTTAGTCCTTCAGTTTACACTTTTCTCAATTGAACCCAAATTACTCAATTTCATCAAAAATCCAAACACAAACTATGTTAACCTAACACCAAGTTTTCATATCTCACTATCAACTAACACATAGCTCAAACATTCATCAATGGCTCATCACAAAAACATCATCAATTCATAAAATTACAACATGGGTTAGCTAGAGCACGAAGCAACGATTGCGAAAACATAGAAATTATCAAAACTGAATAAAATCTAACCTTGAATCAAGCCAATTGCTAGTCGAAAATACCAGAGCTTAAAACCCCTCTTTTTCTTTCTCAAATCTATGGAAGAAGATGAATACGTCCACTATCAATTTTCTTTTGTTTTATTATGAATTAACATCATAATTCATTAACAAATTTAACCTTTTACTAAAACATATTAAACTTATTCACTTAAGGGCATAACCGTCATGGCTATCCATCATCTTTATTAATGGACTAATTACCTCATAAAGCCCTCATATTTAAAAGGCAACAACACTTAGGTACTTATAAATCAGCATACAGCTTTTGCATCTTATGCGAATTGATCCTTTTTCTTAATTCGGCACACAATCAATAAAATATTCATACATAAATTTCACACAGGCTAAATCACATACTATTAACACAGAAAATAATATTAAATTATTATTTCGACCTCGGAATTATGGTCTCAAAACCACTGTTCTGACTAGGGTCTAAACCGGGTTATTACAGTTAACGTGGTACCTGACTAGTGAACATCAAGGCTCTAGTTACTTCTAAAAGATGTCGATTTTTTCTTTCTTCAATCCCATTCTGTTGTGGTGTATTTGTACAAGAACTTTGGCGGACTATTCCATGTTTGGTTAAGAAAACAGCTAATTGGTCACTAAAAAATTTCCCACCATTGTCACTCCGAAATACTTCTATTTTCACACCAAATTGTGTTTTCACCATAGCATAAAAAGATTGAAACACATTTTTAACTTCAGACTTATCTTTTAATAAAAACACCCAACAAATATGAGTATGATCATCAATAAATGTGGCAAACCAACATTTTCCAGAAAAAGTCGAGACTCTTGAAGGTCCCTAAATATCACTATAAATTAACGAAAAAGGTTTGGATGCTTTATATTTTTGAGGTGGAAAGAATGACCAATGATGTTTAGCCAATTCACAAAATTCACAATGATATGAAGAAGGACTTTTATTTTTAAATAGATTAGGTAACAAATATCTTAAATAGTAAAAATTAGGATGCCCAAGCCTATAATGCCAAATCTTAACCTTATCAAAATCAGAAACAGAATTTAAACATAAAGTAGTTGTTGGTTGACTTAGATAATCGTCTTTGAGAAAGTAAATTCCACCAAATTCTTTATCATTGCCAATCATCCTCCTCGAGACCATGTCCTGAAATTTACACATAGAGGAATCAAATATAACGTGACAATTTGAGGACTGGGATAATTTACTGACCAATATGAGATTACAAGCTAGATTTGGCACATGTAAAACATCATGTAAAACCAAGGAAGACGAAATTTTAACAGTGCCTTTCCCGGCTATTGCCGAGAATGACCCATCTGCTACTTTGATCTTTTTGTTTCTTGCGCAAGGTGTGTAAGTTGAAAAAAGAAAATGGCTACTAGTCATGTGATCACTAGCTCCATAATTAACAATGCACGTGTTTGTTTTACAGGGCTTGACATTGAAAAAATAGAAAAATCAGTACCTAATTGGGCAAAAGAGGTAGAATGATTATTGGATGAGTTAGGAATAGAAGAATTCATCTAAAACTGTGGTGATTGAAACCTTGTGTAGATGCTCTAATTGTTCCTTAGTGAATGGAGACCCTTCCAGAGAACTTTGGCCCTTATAATTTCCATTAGTTGTTTGGAAAGCTCTGCTATCCCCTGATTTTGAACCACGACCATCGCCACTCTTTTTCCTTTCATTTGTCAATTTCCCATGGAGCTTCTAACACGTTTCTCAAGTGTGCCAATATTTTTTACAGTGATCGCACCAAGGTTTTTTCCTTTTTTCACTATCATCATTATTTTTAATAGTTACAAGAGTAAAATTATCATCATTAGCTTCAAACCCTGGCCTTAATATTACTTTTTTCCTTTTTTAGTAGTTTCCTATCCATCAAGTGTGCCAATATTTTTTACAGTGATCGCACCGGACGTCATAACCGGTACGTTCCTAATTTTTGGTCTTCCATATGTTGCATTAATTGATGTGGGTTCGACGCATTCATACGTTGCTAGTAGTGTGGTAGAGACTTTGAACTTGGATTTTGATACTGCTTCTAGGGAGATGACTGTAATTAGCCCTCTAGGACACTCTGTGGTAGTGAACAAGCTATATAAGATATACCCCTAGAACTCCAAGGGGTAGTGTTTGTGGCTGATCTAATGGAACTGCCGTTTGGGGAGTTTGATCTAATTCTTAGAATGGACTGGCTGGTTAAGTATCAGGCAAGGTTGGATTGCGCTGCTAAGCTCATGGTTCTAAAGACTGCTAAGGATGATGAAGTGGTCATGATAGGTAACAGAAGAGATTATCTATCTAATGTAGTGTCCGCCTTGAAGACCGAGAAGATGATCAGAAAAGGGTGTGAGGCGCTGTTGGTTCGAATTTACGCATTGAAGGCTAAGGAGTCAGCAGTTGAGAAGGTCCGAACTGTAAGGGAATTCACTGATGTGTTTCCAGAAGAGCTCCCGGGTCTGCCTCCAGATCGGGAAGTTGAGTTTGGTATAGACTTATTGCCCGGAACGGCGCCTGTGTCCATAGTACCCTACCGAATGGCACCAAAGGAGTTGGTGGAGCTGAAGGCTCAAATTCAGGAGCTCTTGGATAAAGGGTTCATCCGACCTAGTATATCTCCGTAGGGAGCACCTGTGTTGTTTGTCAAGAAGAAAGACGGGTCAATGCGGATGTGTATCGACTACCGTCAGCTAAACAAGTTAACGATCAAAAACAAGTATCCGTTGCCTCGGATTGATGACCTGTTTGATCAACTGAAGGGTGCATCGGTGTTCTCAAAGATAGATCTTAGGTCGGGTTATCATCAACTTAAGGTGAAGGAGGCTGATGTGCACAAGACGGCATTTCGTACCCGGTATGGGCATTACGAGTTCTTAGTGATGCCGTTTGGGTTGACCAACACACCGGCAGCGTTCATGGACCTAATGAATAGGGTGTTTCAGCAATACTTGGATCAATTTGTCGTGGTGTTTATAGACGACATATTGGTTTACTCAAGGACGGAGGAGGAGCATGATAAGCATTTGCGTATAGTTCTACAAGTATTGAGGGAGGAGCAGTTGTATGCCAAATTCAGTAAGTGCAAATTTTGGCTTAGGGAGGTGACTTTCTTGGGTCACGTGGTGTCAGCCAAAGGGATTAGAGTGGACCCTCGCAAGGTTGAAGCGGTGTTGGATAGGAAACTACCTAGGTCAGTGGCGGAAGTTCGAAGTTTTCTGGGTCTGGCCGGGTATTATCGAAGATTTGTGGAAGGATTCTCTTTAATCGCAGCGCCATTGACTAAGCTATTAAGAAAAGGGGTCCCATTTGTCTGGTCAGAGAAACAGCAAGAAAGTTTTGATAAGCTAAGGAAGATTCTGGCAGAAGCTCCAGTTTTGATACAGCCTGAGGCAGGGAAGTTGTTCACGGTTTATTGTGATGCATCCCATACTGGTTTGGGATGTGTGTTGATGCAGGAAGGAAAGGTAGTGGCCTATGCATCCCGTCAGCTAAGACCGCATGAGGTTAACTATCCTACTCATGACTTGGAGCTAGCGGCAGTAGTCTTTGCTTTGAAAATATGGAGGCACTACTTGTATGGGGAGAAATCGATCGTCTATATGGATCATAAAAGTCTAAGGTATCTTTTGATGCAAAAGGACTTAAATTTGAGACAGCGCCGATGGATTGAACTGTTGAAGGACTACGACTGTTCAATTGAGTACCATCCAGGCAAGGCTAACGTAGTGGCTGATGCGTTGAGCCGAAAGGTCGTGACAGACTTAAGGGCGATGTTTGCTCGTCTCAGTCTGTACGACGACGGAAGTCTTTTGGCGGAGTTGCAAGTTAAGCCAACTTGGATCGAGGAGATTAAGGAAAAGCAATTAGGGGATGACAGTTTAAACGCGCGAAGGTTGCAAATTCAAGATGGCGGTTTGGAAGGGTATAGTTTGACTGGTGATGGTGTGATGTGTTTTCAAGGACGGCCTTGTATGCCGAATGATGTGGGATTGAGGCAAAGAATTCTTCAGGATGCACATAGCAGCCCTTACGCTATGCATCCTGGAGGTAGCAAGATGTATGGAGATTTATGGAAGCAGTTCTGGTGGCCAGGGTTGAAGCGTGAGGTAACGGAATTCGTAGGAAGGTGTCTCACGTGTCAGCAAGTAAAGGCTGAACATCAGTTGCCATCTGGGTTACTTCAACCGGTGAAGATTCCTCAGTGGAAATGGGAGAGGATCACTATGGACTTCGTCAGTGGGCTACCCCTCACGCCCAGCAAGAAGGACGCAGTTTGGGTGATTGTGGACCGTCTGACCAAGTCGGCTCACTTCATACCGGTAAGGGTGGATTACTCGCTTCAGAAGTTAGCTAAGTTGTATGTGGCGGAGATAGTGAGGTTGCATGGGGTGCCAGTGTCGATCATCTCAGACAGAGACCCCAGATTTACGTCGAGGTTTTGGAAGAGCGCTACATCAGGCTTTGGGTACACGGTTGGATTTGATCTGAAGATTCCATCCACAAATCCCGACGGCGATCGGAAAGGGTTATTCAGATTTTAGAGGATATGCTAAGAGGCTGCGTTTTGGACTTCAGAGGTAGTTGGGAAGAGTTTTTGCCATTAGTTGAGTTCGCATACAACAACAGTTATCAGGCAAGCATTAAGATGGCACCATATGAAGCATTGTATGGTAGGAGGTGTCGCACACCCACTTGTTGGACAGAGTTGGGTGAACGACGGATGTTAGGACCGGAATTGGTTGCAGAAACTGAGGATAAGGTGAAGAAGATCCAAGCTCGGTTGAAAGAAGCCTCGGATAGGCAAAAGTCTTATGCTGATCTCAAGCGGAGGGACATAGAATTTGCCGTAGGAGACGAAGTTTTTCTGAAGGTCTCACCATGGAAGAAAGTGTTAAGATTTGGGAAAAAGGGTAAGTTAAGTCCAAGGTTCATTGGACCGTTTAAGGTGTTGAGACGAGTGGGACCAGTAGCTTATCAGCTCGAGTTACCTGCAGAACTGAGCCAGATTCATGATGTGTTCCATGTCTCCATGCTTAGACGCTATCGTTCTGATCCATCACACGTCTTGGCAGTTGAGGAAGTTGAGGTGAGTCCAGATTTGACGATGGAAGAGGAACCTGTGCAGATCCTAGATCGGGATGTGAAAGGTTTGCGTAGAAAGTCAGTTCCTTTAGTGAAGGTCCTATGGCGGAATCATGGCGTGGAGGAAGCTACGTGGGAGCCCGAGGATGCGATGCGGCAGCAATACCCCCAACTCTTCTGACCCAGGTAATTTCGAGGACGAAATTATTTTAAGGGGGTAGAACTGTAATATCCTGCACTAGGGTTGTTTGCAATGTATTTTAATTATTGCATGTTTGCTTAAATAAATGCATGTGCTATGGTTTGGTCAGAAATCCCGAGTTAGGTCGGGTTTAAGGTTAAAAGTTCCTTAAGTGCTTGGGATGGAAAGGCTAAGTGTATAAGTATTTTTATTATTTGGGGCGAATATTGACAAGGGAATGGCTGGCGGAGTGGTTAGGGCGCTGCTAGAAGGCTAGAAGATGCGGCTAGGCGAGGGTTCGAGTCGCGTGGAGGAAGTTTATTTTTGGCGTGTAGGAGGACTCATTGAGAAAGGGTTTAAATAATAAATTTAGCAGGCTTGTGGCACAATGAACGCCCTGGCCGAGTGGCGTGGGGGCGTGATGTCCAATTGCTACCTCAAGGACCCATGTTCGAGTCCTGACAATAGCGCAAGGAGAGTTTAATTTTGGTTTTGGCGTCGACGCGAAGGAAGGCTCAAAAGGAATTTGAGATGGGTTCATGTCACAAACTGATGCCTTGGCATAGTGGTCAGGGGCGTAATGGTTCGTGGCAGCTCGTGGTCGCACGTTCGAGCACCGTTGGGGACGCGCGAGCACTTTTATTTTGCTTGGCGTTAAGGCAAAAGGGGAAACCCAGGAAGGAAGGTTTAAAAGAAAAATGCGACGCGATCCTATCATGAAAGTCCAGTAGGTCGAGTGGTTGAGGCGCGGGAGTTTCTACCCCAAGTCTCGGGTTCGAGACTCAAGGGCAGCGCTTGGATGAAATTGTTTTCCTTTTTTAATTCTGGCGCAAATTTTGGTCTGTGCATGGGACATGCACGCGTGGAGACCAAATTTGGTGGCCACCCTATTCCTTTTGCTCAATTATTTATCATTTTCTTTGCATGAGCATGGGGTAAAATTCTCTTATTTTATTAGGAGCATGGGCATTATATACCTTGGGTTGCTTATTTTATATATTAGATGTATGGGTTAATTTTCTTTTAATTTATTTGTTGGAAATAGAAAGAATATTATGAGAAATAATGCTTATGTTTGGGGGATTGAAATTAAGAAAAGATGGAGGTGTTGGCCGGCCTTGTAAGTGGCAAAAGAGAGCACGCCGAATATGTAGCAATTCTAAGGGCTTCAACTTTCGGTTTTGAATCTTGCAAGAGTGTGCCCAAATTTTTGCTTCTCCTTTTCTCTCCCTGCTTTCTTTTGAAGTGGACAACCATTCTATCTTTTCTACAAGGTCTAACCGAGTGTTCTTCCTTGTATTTGGTGCATGGCTGAATAAGGCTTTCCTTAGGAGCTTGCTTGGCCGATTTATGAATAGAGCAAGGAGGGGCCGAATGCATGCTTTGCTCCCACATCGTTCTTAGCCGAAAGAAAGAAAAAAAAAAGAAGGCAAAGCCCGAGTTTCGGTTTTGGAAGAGGCTTTAGAGAATGTTTTTGGCTAGCTCATGACCCTTCCCTCTTCTTTCATAATTGTTCAAACCGAAACTCTTTTCTTCTCCTATGCCACTTTTGGTTTTAATTTGAAGCAAACCATTGTTGTTAAGCCGAACCCCATTAAAGGAGGGTGTTATCGATTCAAAAGGGGTGGTAAGTACTCCTTTTCTTTTGACATACAGTTTCTTACTTTTAATTTGTGTGCCAAAAGCTCGAGAATGGGCCTTGTAAAGTGGCCAAATTTGTTATGGGTCTAAACAGTGTATCTTTTATTGTAGCAAACAAAGAGGTGCTTTGAAGGAGCCCTTCATGGTTTCAAGTCGCAAGGAGAGCCTACATGGTGTTCTACCCATAGCCACTTCCCATAGAATTGCTCATAGCCGAATTTAGCAAGTGACAACGGATTTTTGGTAAGAATAATAATAATGGTTAAGCCTATTCGGCCAAGGGCCATTTTGATACTTCAGTGTAACCAAATGTGCACTTTGGGTATAGGAGTAAATTGACCAAAGGCAAATCGCCAAGAAATCGAAGTTCGAAGTTTTCGATCACGTTGGTTCGTGTTGATAAAGGTTCGCCCGGGGCCCTATTTTGGTTATGTTATGACCAATAACTTTGGACTTGTTAGTTAATCAATAAGACCCCTAAATACTAACCCATAATGGCCGAATATAGGAGCTATACGAGGACAAGTTTGGGACTTTATAATATCGCGTAGATCCGGGATCTCTTTTTTTTAGACCTCCGATTAAACATGTGTGTAAGCTCTTACACACTTTATTAGTATAAACTGTTATTTGATGATATTATAACCTCTCATGTGGTAACTTTGCCTAGTGGGCATAAGCTTGGTTTTCGGGTAAGTCCCCTATTACTCGATTTACGATATATGTTGTATATGCCATCATATGCTGTGAAATGCTATGCTATATACGATTGCATGATATTTGGGATCATGATACTTGTGATGTGAGCATGATGATGGTGGGATTGATGAGAGGGAGTAATATTCGTGTCGACGGACACCAGTGTTTTGGTAACACATTGTGACTACGGTCACCGAGGTTTGGTACTCCGGAGGTTTGGCACCTCATAGCGCGCCTCGCCCCCGTGGCTTAGTGCCACCGTGGGGTTGGCCCCACATTTGAGATCACGGATCGACGCCGGTGATTTGGTATCACACGATGGGTTGGCCCCATCATTTGATTGTGACTTCGGGTCACCAGTGGTTTGGCACCACCAGTGGTTTGGCACCACACGTATTGACGGATATCGTGACTTTAAGTCACCAGTGGTTTGGCACCACCAGTGGTTTGGTACCACACGGGTAGTAGAAAAGGAGCATGGATGGCTAGGTCGGGTTGCATAATTGCATGTCATACTAATATCTTGTGTATGAGTGGTATTTTTGGGTTAGGGATTTACACACCGAGTCTTGGTGACTCACCCTTCCCATATCATCTTGGTGAGTAGAGCGCAGATGCGAGCCGGGGAGATCTCTCAAAGTGGCCATGTTTGTTTTGTGGACTTCAAATTTTATTTTGCTCCGCTTTAAGTTTACTATTCACTAAAATTCGATTGGGTTGTAATATGGCCGCTTATTATTTTGGATGTTTAAGTAGTTGCTTTACTTTATTACATAACTGATGAACTTATGAACTGTCAAACAAATCGGTTAAAGATAACATTTTCAAAATAAGTACTCGTAGGTGTTTTCAAAATGTTATTATCGGGTAACAAAATTTCCTAAGTTATCGATGACTCTAATGTTTTAAAACCTAAGTGATTAAATGGTTTCAAAAGAAAAAGGAAAAGTTTTCAACTCAATCGTATTTATCAAGCCAACCCATCTAAGTTTTAGCAAACACCATTTTATTACCCCCATAAATTGAAAATTTCCATTGAACTTTTCAAAATGTTTTTACTCCGTAACATACCAGATCCGGTCAAGGCTTGTGGGCCGGGTTTGGGGTGTTACACTTAGGATGATCTAGAGTAGAAACAACAAACAGATCAAAATAGTTTCAAGCACTAGAAATGGTTAAGCACATGACATTGTTTCTCATTTGCCCCCAATTTATTCAAAGGCTCACGTCATTATTTCTCCTTCTCTTGTCGACCTTATTTCTCCAAAATTTTAGAAGACACTACGCAATATCGGCAGATACAAAACTAGTAAGTGTTAATACATTATGACTTGAAAGATTTTCTTTCTTGGAGCGTAAAAATTAAAATCAAACTAATGACATTGCCTCCTCGGCAACGATGTCAACAACTTGACCACCTCCTACATACTAATGTCTAGAGTATGAATACTACAGTAAATGATATAGATATATGAGGCAGTATTCGGAAGTATACGAGTCTAGTTACAATATAGTTACAATGAAATAGGTGAGTACTTCGAGGATCGTACCCAAAGGACACGAGTGCTAGATCAATTTTAACCTAAACACCAAAAGATCTAATTAGTACTTTAATTTAGTTATAGTATGATAGTAAAATTAAAGAAAGTTTTTAGGATTTTTATATTAGTAAAGTAAAATAACACAAGAAAGTAAAATTCAAGAGATCAAAGAGTAGAATAAATCAAATCTTGATTATGGGTGATTAGCTCGTTTTGGTACTCCCCATCAATTGTCGCTTCAGGCTCCTCGCCAATAAACTAGCCGCCACCCTAGAAGAATTTTTCGATCTTCCACTGAAATAATGAGTCAGCATGAACTTATCTTCCAACCTCACAGTCCAGGCTGTTTGGGGTGAAGTGTTCACAGATAAGCCATACCAATTTTGGGTTAATTCCCACCTTGATTACTTCCTAGGATTGTTAGGCCTAAGGTTTTAAGTTCTTCCTTTCCCAAACAACTGACCCATTGAGTAACCCTACAAAATAGTTAATGGATCATACCTCCACTCACTAATCCCCCATATAAGGATTAGTTCCTCGTGGTTTTTATAAACAATATGGAACTGATGCAAATAGAAATCATAATAAATGAATTGGAATGTAGAGTTTAAGAAAGCGCCTAATTTGTATTAAAAATAAATCGAATCCATAGAGTTTGATCAACTCCACAGATCAGATCTCTTGAGATAAACAAGAACAACTTAAAAATAAATATAAAATCTAAAAAGAAAGCAAGGCTAAACTGAATTTGAAAGCAAAATTCTAAACTAAGTAAATTGGTGTCTTCTACATGTGACAAATAAGCCTATTTATAGATCCCAGGTGGCTGCTGTAACACCCTAACTCATCTCCATTACCTAATTAGAGTTACAAAATGTTATTGAGCAAAATAGGACATTTCATTTCATTTCAGAACAGTTAAGGAAATAATTTATAAACATATGGCACTAAATGTAACACCCCTAACCTGTCTCCATTATCGAATTACGAAATGTTACTTTGCAAAATAGGATATTTCACTTCATTTCAGAATAGTGAAAAAAATAATTTATAAACATATAACAAACAAAATCAATTCATGGTATAAATACACTTATGGGACTTAAACCAGGATTACGAGGCCCTAAAAATAATTTCAAAATGATTGGGGATCATTTTGAATAAATATTTTTTTTAGGAAAAACCTAAAAAATTGAGAAAGCAGTGGTCACACGGCTATGTGTCATGGCTCAAACCGTTTGGATATTCGAAATCAGGACACATGGCCGTGTCCCAACCCGTGTGTCCACTCGTGTGAGTACTCAAAATAGGGCCACACGGTCGTCTCGCAAGCCGTGTGCCAAACTGTGTGTGTATTCAAAGTTGGGTCACACGGTCGTGTCGCAAGCTGTGTGCTAGACCGTGTGGATACTACACCTAAAACAATAATGATACACGGCTGTGTGGGGTGGCCGTGTGCAACATAAAATTCACTAAAACAAGCCATTTCAAATTCAATTCTTGCACACCAAGATACATAATTTCCACAACCATTCATATGACCAAAACTCATTTAAAACACAAACATGAAATCCCAGAAAAACGTTCGTCAGAAACTGAACCCGAACTTGAAGAAAATACACAGGAATATATGATGATTCTAACTGAAGTATCTATTCAAGGATATTTAATAAAAATAAATATTGTCATAAATAATGAAATTCAATTAGAAACAATAGCCTTTTTTGATAGAGGATCGGACCAAAGCTGCATTAGAGAAGGGATAATTCCAACAAAATATTATGATAAAACATCAAAATCTCTTAAAGCTGCAAATGCTAAAAAACTAAAAATTACTTACAAAATTCCCAATGCAGAAATGTCCAACAAAGGTATAAAATATTAAACATGTTTTTTAATGGTAAAAGATATTACCCAAGATGTCATATTAGGAACCCCATTCATATCCCTACTCAAACCTTATAAAGTAACAAATAATTCTATATCCACCAAAGTTTTAAACACTAAAGTAGAATTACCTTTTGTAGAAAAACAAAAAATAAGAAATCTCAACTTATTAAAATCTTTATCCATCCATAATGGTAAAATCAATAATTTAATTAATCATAAACAGAAAAAAATCACTTTTCTAAAAGAAGAAATATGTTTTAAAAAATTAACTGAACAATTAGAAAAAAGAGAAGTACAAAAAAGGATAAATCAAATCAAAGAAGAAATAGAATCAACAATTTGTTCTGACATTCCTAATGCTTTTTGGAATAGGAAAAAAACACGAAGTAACATTACCATATGAAAACAATTTTGATGAAAGACAAATACTCACAAAAGCAAGACCAATACAAATGAACAAAGAAAGGGAAAATTTTTGTAAAAAAGAAATAGAAGACCTTCCTAATAAAAATTTAATTAGGAAAAACAGTTCTCCTTGGAGTTGTTCAGCATTCTATGTAATAAAAAATGCAGAACTCGAAAGAGGAATGCCAAGATTAGTAATTAATTACAAACCTCTCAATCAAGCCTTAAAATGGATTAGATCCCAATACCAAATAAGAAAGATTTGCTACAGAAACTTTGTAATGCAAATATTTTCTCAAAATTTGACATGAAATCTGGATTTTGGCAAATACAAATAAAAGAGGAAGAAATATATAAAATGACATTTACACCTTTTGGACAATATGAATGGAATGGAATGCCTTTTGGACTAAAAATGCTCCATCCGAATTTCAAAGAATAATGAATGATATTTTTTACCAATATTCTTATTTCACAATTGTATACATCGATGATGTATTAGTGTTTTCAGAAAATTTAGAAAAACACTTCAAACATTTGTCCATCTTTATAAAATTCATAAAAAATAATGGTTTAGTAGTTTCTAAATCCAAGATAAGTTTGTTCCAAACCAAAGTAAGGTCTTTAGGTCATTACATTACCCAAGGAAAATAGAAATGTCCATAGAGTTTGCTAGCAAGTTCCCAGACCAAATCCTTGATAAAGTCCAATTACGAAGATTCTTAGGAAGCCTCAATTATGTCACAGACTGTTATCCAGGTCTTAGCAAATTATGTAAACCGTTATATGATAGGCTAAAAAAGAATCCACAACCTTGGACAAATAACCACACTAATATTATCACCCAAATTAAAAAACAAATCACTAAGCTTCCTTATTTATACTTAGCCGATCCAAATGCCCTTAAGATTGTAGAAATAGATGCTTCTGAAATAGGATACGGTGGGATCCTAAAACAAGTTAAAGGAGGAAAAGAGCAATAGTCCAGTTTACTTCCAGACACTAGAATCTAACCCAGCAAAATTATAGTACTATTAAAAAAGAAATTTTATCCATTGTTTTGTGCATTACAAAATTCCAAAGTGATTTATTAAATCAAAAATTTCTTTTACGAATCGATTGCAAATCAGCAAAAGAAGTTTTACAAAAAGATGTTCAAAATATTGCCTCAAAATAGGTTTTTGCAAAATGGCAGGCAATTTTGAGCATATTTGATTTTGATATTGAATACATCAAAGGAGAAACTAATTCTTTGCCTGGTTTTCTCTCCAAAGAGTTTCTTCAAAAATGCCACCCAAACTCCGAGACAAAGGAAAAGGAAAAGTAGGAGAGTCATCCAAAACCCAAATTTCCTCAAAACCAATTAAGTCATGGTATGAAATTTGCCATGAAGAAGAAAATGAGAGATCATCATCATCATCATCAAAATCCTCAAAAAATACAATAGTTCAAGATGCACAAGATCCAAATGAAATTGGTTCTCAAATAAAAAAATTGATTAATTCCCTTTCTCAATCCCCAGAATTGGCATTGGCCTTTTCTCAAATGAAAGAGGAAACTCCTCTCAACCAAATTGCTGGTGAAGCAGCAAAGATTTCAAAAAATAAAGAGATTGTTTTACGCAAACCAAAATCTCTCAAACATGTTTCCAAAGAGACATCTCTCCAAGATGTTTTTCCAAAAGAAATAGCAGTGTCTTCACAGACTACTACATAAAAACCCTCACAATATTTTCCAACCAAATGTTTTGAAAAAATTCTTATTATGGAGGAAGAATTTTCAGAAAAACCTCCACATATACTTGCAAAAGAACTTTTCAATGGATGGCATTTCAAACCATTGGATTCTCAAAAACCCCAACAGTATTATGAAAACATACTGGTTCAAATCTGGATCGATCTTTGTTCAAACATTACATGCACTCCAAAAGATCCAAATTTTATTACCCATTCAACAGCCCAAATATTAAAAATTATTCCACCAAAGGATTAGAGTGAAAACCCAAATTCTCCAGAGAAATTTCCAGCCAAATTTACCACCAAAATTGACCACCACTGATAAACCGTAAAAACAACATATTTTAATCCAACATTTAGTATGCTTTCGGATGATTTATCCCTTGATTTATATAAAAAGGTGCTTTTAATCCTTTCTTTTCATGTCTTATACCCAGGAAAGCACCCGAGGATGAAACGAACATAAAATGGGCCTAAAATGGAGTAAATGGGCCTTAGCATGAAATCGACATGGCCTGGCCCAAATCCCACACGGTCGTGCTTTGCCTATCACCCAGAGCATGGCCTGACCCCCGACTTACACGGCCGTGCCTCAAGTTAGAAATTCGAACACGGTTTGAGGTCGATCCACACGGGCGTCTGCCATGGCTGTGCCCCTGTTGCTGGAATTAGCAATTTCAGTCGGAAAAGGATACTTAAGGAGAAAGAATCACATTCCAAAAAGCCTATATATATCCCCTAAGTGCCACTTTTGAGAGGGCGTTTAGCTAGGCCAAGGAGCCAAGCTGGAAAGGTCAGAATTGTGGGAATCGCTCAAAGTTAGCCAATTGATCCATCCCAAGAAGCCGGAATTATACTCAAGACGGCGGAATTTTCCTTCAATTCCTTCAGGGAGTTTTAGAGGCTTTTATGTTTTTTTTATCTTTTCTCCTGATATGTTTTCTTATTTTGTTATGAACTAAACCCCTCAGATAGCTGAAGGGGTTGAAACATAGATGAATCTTGTTATTTGATTTCTGAGTTTTATGATAAATACTTAGTTTGTTCTTAATTATGCATGCTTAATCTAAATCTGATGTGCTTAGGTGGAGGAGGAATAGACCCTGCTTAAGAGTAGATCTAGCGTAATTAAGCGGAGTTGATCGAACGTCTGGAGATAGGGTTAAGAGATTTTTCTGGATTAGGGTGAAACCTAATATGGAAATCCATAGATCGATTTACTGCTATTCTAGGGGGTTATTATAAGAGAACGAGACTTCCACTAATTAACCTAGGGTTAAACGTTATTCGCCTCAATAGAGGGTTTAACATAGGTTAAGGAGTCCTACGGATCAAGCTAAGTAAATAAATCATATGATTCAAGCTTAGATAACAAGTGAAATCTAGGTGGATTCTTCCTGAGAGTATCGTCGTGATCAATTGAGTTTTTCTTCAAGTTATTTCCCAACTCGTTCTTTTCGTCTTTGTCCTTAACTTAGTCATCGTTAATTTAGATTAAAACAACTTCACTTTATTTTTAAAGCTAAATAATAAAAAGAAAGTTAGTATTAGTACTTTTAGTTCCTTTGGGTTCGACAATCTGGTCTTGCCTAAGCTATACTACTGTTCAATCCTTTAATCATTGTCAGAGTTAGTTTCCAGGTTCGATCATTCTTTTATAAATTTTAAAGCTCTGATTTTAGTAATCAACCACCCATATTTTACATATTGGGACTACCAAATGGCATGGTACAATGCCTTCTTAATGAACAACCAACACATGAGACATTCTTGGCTCATATATTTCAAGTATGGTAACCAATTCAAATTCCCAAAATAGTTCCAAGAATGATGGAATTGGTACGGAGCATCATCCTTTGAGATCCTACCAGAAAAAATTCAAAATTTATGGCCCAAATTTTTTGATAAATTTCAGCCTGAACTAGACCAAAAACACATATACAGAATAATCCATTTTTTTCTCAAAACTGTGCATTTCTTGGATTGTTTCTTGGAATTATTCCTATGAGCAAGATCAATGTACTTGAAATCCATTACTAGTTCAAAACTACAGAACTAAATGGTGGGACAAGTTTAATGATGAAAAATATGATTCAAAATATTTGGATAACTTTTTCAACAAGAATACGAGATTATGTAAGTTCGCAGCCTCGGATCAAACCACAGCAAAATTCCTTCAAGCAAAATCAACAGCTAGTGCGATGTTAGCTCAAGCCAAGACCAAGAAGGAATACAAAAACTCATGGCTGAAATGCTTAGCTCAATGGATTCTGAATCCGAAGATGAGAAATCTCCAGCATCTTCAATCAAAACGATGGATCTTGCAGACGATACCACTTCAGTAACTATCACCAGAACCAAAAAAAAAAAATTGATGTAAGAAAGGACAAGTGAACAGGAAATATTCTCTGAAGTAAACAGTAAATATTCTCTGCAAGAAAAGACAAATGAACAGGAAATATTCTCTGGCATAAATAGTAAATATTCCCTGCAAGAAAAGGCGAGTGAACAGGAAATATTCTCTAACATGAATAGGAATATTTACAATTTACTTCAGAGAATATTTCTTGTTCACTTTTCTTTTCTTGCATCATTTTTTTCTTGGTCCTGGTGATAGTTACTGAAGTTGTATCGTCTGCAAGATCCACCGTTTTGATTGAATATGCTGAAGATTTCTCATCTTCGGATTCAGAATCCATTGAGATGAGCATTTCAGCCATGAGTTTTTTGTATTCCTTCTTGGTCTTGGCTTGAGCTAACATCGCACTAGCTGTCAATTTTGCTTGAAGGAATTTTGCTGTGGTTTGATCCGGGGTTGCAGACTTACATAATCTCAAATTCTTGTTGAAACAATTATCCAAATATTTTGAATCATATTTTTCATCATTAAACTTGTCCCACCATTTAGTTCTGTAGTTTGAAACTAGTAATGAAATTCCAGTACATTGATATTGCAGACGATACCACTTCAATAACTATCACCAGGACCAAGAAAAAATGATGCAAGAAGAGACAAGTGAACAGGAAATATTCTCTGAAGGAAATAGTAAATATTCCCTGTAGGAAAAGATGAATGAACAGGAAATTTTCTCTGGCATAAACAATAAATATTCCATGCAAGAAAAGACGAGGGAACAGGAAATATTCTCTGGCATAAACAGTAAATATTCCCTGGCAAGAACAGTAAGATTCTCTGACGTATGAATAGTAAATATTCTCTGTAGTTTGTAGTTTTGTAACCAAAGAATATATTCTCTGAAAAGTTTCAATTATGTAATCAAAGTTTCAATCATATAATGATGAAAGGAATTGAATTTACTGGTTCAAATGATGTAAAGAGACAATAGCCCTCTATAAAAGGCTATCAGACTGAGAATGAAAGGCACGATTTGAAATACCCATTTCAGATTTCAAAACTCATTTCTCCAAAGTTCTAAAGTTTCTCCAAATTTTATTAACAATTAAAATATCAACATTCTTGAATCAAGTTTCAATATATCAATATTGTAACTCCGTAAATATTTAATAAGATATTTACGTGCTTAGTTTGCAGAAACATGGTCCCGATACCTCATTTTCTAAAACCACTTGACTTTTAAGATATACCACTTGAACCTAATTATTCTTTCAACTAACAAAAATCATTAAATCAAATTTAAACGTAATTCTATACTTGTATCATACGTATTAAATAATATTTACGAACTCACTCGTCATATTTGTGACCCTAAAACCATTGTTTCTGACACCATTGAAAAATGGACTATTACAATCGTCGTCCTTAACCCTTGGTTAGCTAACGTTCCCAAGCTTTAAGTTTGATTGTGTGGACCAAAAAGTCCTTTGACTCTTATTAATTGCTGATGCCGTGACACACCAGGACCTGTGTCACGACAAAGAAGTTGGTATACTCCTCTAGGGATATCTTTAGGGGTATGTTGCAACACCATTAGGCTGCGTCGCGACATTGAAGGTAGTTTCGTTATTTCTCCATTCTATCCAGTAAGTTGTGACATAGTGACCAATATTCGTTTAATATGACTTCTAATGGTCTCTGACACACTTATAAAGTTCCCTAGCTCACCTTTAGGCCTCATTCAGCCCCTAAGGCCAAAAAAAGACTCAATTTACACATTTTATTAGATTTAAGAAAACTAACTAAAACATAATTAAGTCCTAATGAAAATACTTAATTTCAAGCTATTAAAGTGTAAAAACTAGTTTAATCTGCTACACTGAATTATGGTAGATCACCAGGATGGAGTAAAAAAGGTCTACGATGAGCTTCTCTTAGCAACTCTTTCCTCAATTCATTCCTAGCTAGTACGAACATTCTTCCCATGAATCTCAAGTTACCATCATTACCCAGACTAAAATTTTATCATTCGTTGCTTAAACAATTCACACTAAACATCTTTCATTTTCTTTTCTAATATCTATGAAAGAAAACTTGGTTTCACCATTAATTCTACTAGTAAGGATCCATTATCAGACATACTTATTTTTGCTCAGAAAGAATAATGCTACCACAGTCTTTCTACTTAAAGCATTTGCTACCATATTTGCCTTCCCTAGATGAGACTCAATAATCAGATCATAATCTTTCAGCAGTTCTAACCATCTTCTTTGGTGCAAATTTGTATCCTTTTAAGTCATCAAATACTTTAAACTCTTATGATCAAAGAATACATGACATTTCTCTCCATACCAATAATGCCTCCATATCTTCAATACTAAAACCACTACTACTAATTCCATATCATGAGTTGGATAGTTTTTTCTCATGAGGTTTAAGTTGATGAGATGTATAAGCTATAACCATACCCTTTCGCATAAGCACACAACTAAGATGCGTGAGTAAAAATTGTATGCTCTACACCAGACTCTGGCTGTGCTAATACTGGAGCTTCAGTTAAAACTATTTTCAATTTCTCAAAATTCTACTGACATTCATCATTCCACAAAAACTTTTCTTTCTTCTTTAATAATTGAGTAAGTGGTGATGCTAATATTGAAAATCCTTTCACAAATATTTTGTAATACCCTGGTAATCTTAGAAAACTGTGGACGTCAGACACATTTTTGGGCAGATTCTACTCAAGTACTGCTTTTTACCTAGGCGAGATCTACTTTAATACCATCAATAGAAATAACATGTCCAAGATAATGTACTTCTTTCAGTCAAAACTCACATTTATTGAACTTATCATACAACCAATTATCATGCAGAGTTCTAAGCACAAATCTCAAATGTTCCTCATGATCAACCTCATTATTAGAATAAACCAATATGTCATCACTAAACACTATTACAAACTGATTTAAATATGGCCAGAATACTCTGTTCATTAAATCCATAAATATTGCAAGTGCATTACTCATAGTGGCCATACCTTAATCGAAAGGCTGTCTTATGCACATCATCAACTTTAATCTTTACCTGATAGTATCCAGGCCTTAAAAGTTTAGAGTAAATTGTAGCCCCCACATAAGTGATCAAACAAATCTGCAATTATGGGAAGAGGATACTTGTTCTTTACTATTATCTTGTTCATTTGACAGTAATCTATATACAAGTGCATTGTTCCATATTTCTTTTTCACAAACAAAATTGGTCCTACCCCACGTGATACACTTGGTCTTGGTCTTATAAAAGCCTTATCTAAAAGATCTTTCAACTGCTCATGTCATTCTTTAAGTTCTAACAAGGCCATTGTAACACCCCAAACCCAGCCTAGAAGTTATGACCAGATCTGGCATGTCACATGAAAGGGTTGTTTAAAATCTGCGCGTTTGTTAATTATTTCGAGTTTAAATATTTATCCGCTAGTAATCCTTTATTTAACATTTTGGAAAAAGATTATTAAGGGTGTAGGGAATTCCCGTATTTAACATTTAATAATAATAGGCAGTAATCAAATTAAAAGCTAAACCAAATAAAATACCTAATTTAAAGTGATAGTAGCCTTATTACAAAATAAAATCCCGGATTAAAATAAGTTCAAATTAAAACGAAGTTTACGAAAGCAATCATAATGCATGGCCACCTTGAGTCCACCTCAGCTCCATATCCGCAGTCTAAGGATTACCTGCAAAATTTAACGGAGGGGGTGAGTCACCGAGACTTAGTATGTAAATCCCCGTCCAGTTGAGCTTTGAGCTCTCACACCAATCATATATTAAGCATATATGTAATGCAACCCAATCAACCTAGTATCCATCCTCCATATCTCCGGAATCTACCCAATATCTGTGGCACCTAGCCACTGGTGGTACCTAACCACTGCTGGTTCCAAACCACTGGTGACAAAAGTCACAAATAAGCATATGTAGGGCCAACCCACTTGTGGTACCTAACCACTGGTGACAATCCCTTAATGAATATATGTGGGGCCAACCCACTGTGGTACCAAACCACTGGGACGAGTCACAGAAATAATATATGTGGTACCAAACCACTGGTGACAAATGTCACAAAATATAATACATGGGGCCAACCCACTGTGGTACCAAACCACTGGGACGAGTCACAAAAATAATATATGTGGTACCAAACCACTGGTGGTTCCAAACCACTGAGACTTAGTCACAAAGTATCATATGTGGGGCCAACCCACTTGTGGTACCTTACGAAAGCAATCATAATGCATGGCCACCTCGAGTCCACCTCAGCTCCATATCCGCGGTCTAAGGATTACCTACAAAATTTAACGGAGGGGGTGAGTCACCGAGACTCAGTGTGTAAATCCCCGTCCAGTTGAGCTTTGAGCTCTCACACCAATCATATATTAAACATGTATGTAATGCAACCCAATCAACCTAGTATCCATCCTCCATATCTCCAAAATCTACCCAATATCTGTGGCACCTAACCACTGGTGACAGTCTAAAAGAGATCATGTTTCCTCTCTCTTCTCATTATACCCCAACCCATGCAACATGTGATGACATAATAATTCGTGTATGCAGTATGACATGTATGCAAAACATATATCAAATATAAGTATAACATGAATTACCATCATAATCAGATAGACATAATACAACATAATCCAGCTAATCAACCTCTAAGGGTATAACCGTAATTTTACCTAGCAAGGGTATTTTCGTAATTTACCTATCGAGGGTATTTCAGTAATTTCACACCTGCAATGGCCTTTTCGAAGGCCTATTGTCGCCCTGAGCGACTCAGCTACCATTTTCGGTCGTATTGAACCATTGGGCCTAAAACTCGATTTCGGCCCATTCGGTCCCACACGCTCGTGTGGCCCACCTAACACAAATCTAGCCACGTATATGAGATTCACCTAGTCTAGTTCAGTATATACTACACCATCATACAATTTTATTCAATTGGGCCCATAGGCCCATTAGGCCCACGGGCCCATTAGGCCCACTTCAGCCCACAAGAATACTACTGATGGCCTCAACTATCGCGTCGAAGCCCCACACGTGCGCTCACACCCTCATGTGGCTACTATTACCATGACCGGCACTTCGGCATTTTCCGCTCTACAACTAGAGCAGAGAAAGTTATACACCTGATAGGAATCTGGTGCTAATCCGCGCTCCGACCACTCCTGTGCCCAAACGCTCTCCAAGGTGTATTCATCCTCCTCCTAGAATGCTATATATATAGCTAGCTTCTCACCTTCCTTCTTTGTATCGTTTCGATGTGGGATCCTTCCATCAGCAGAGTTTATATCCAACTCAAACTCTTTCTGTTCAGACCGCAAAATAAATACTCCCTTACTTCTCATGAGATTCGAACCCAGACTCCCTTGCAACATAATCCATGCCGCTAACCACTTGGCCACAGGCTCCCCTTGTGTCTTAAACCATGTGCAACTAAATATAAATCTATAGCCAAATATAAGGTCCATGTAAAAAGAAAACCAAAGTGCAAGAGCCAAGACTTGAACCTTGGACCTCCTTCCTTCCTTGTGGCGTCATCCCCTTGCCTCTTATGTGGCGTCACTTTGCCACTACGCCACACACTCCACTTGTGTCATTTTCCTCCATATTTTATTCTTAAAGCCTACCTACTAACTCCCAGGGTTTTTCTCGCCTAAAACTAAAATTTCCCTAAAGCCAAAGTTTGATCCCGGGACTTCATAGAAGCCCTCTAAACTTCCAAAATCACTTACCTAATAGGTCCAACTTGCACTTAAGCCGATCTCTTATTCTCCAAAAATTTTAAACGTTACTACGCCCAAAGCCCATTGGGCCCAATCCTACTAGGCCCAATTTCAGGATGTTACAGCCATTTTATAGGGATTACAGGAAATAGGTACTGTTCCAGGTTCAAACTCAATCGAAAACTCTACTTCTCTCAGGTGACACTCCAGGAAGCTCTCTTGGAAACACATCTAAAAATTCTTTTGCTACAGAGACTTGATTAACTTCTTTTCTTAACTTAGATGAATCCATGATATAAACCAAATAATCACCTGTGCCCTCAACAATAATCTTTCTGGCAGATACAAAAGAGATTATCTTGTTCACCAACTTAGTCTGTATACCAAGCATCAATACCTCTTTACCCTCAGCAATTATCAAGCGTACGCCTTTAATACGACAGACAACCATAACATTATGTCTTGTTAACAAATCTAACCCAAAAATAGCGTCAAATTTATGAAAACTCAGTAATAAAAAATTGTCCAAGAATTTCTACTCACCAAATACTAGTGGACAATCCTTTCTCAACTTATTCACCACAGTAGTCTGGCCTAAAGGATTAGTTACTAATACATTTGTTTCAAAATATGCTACTTAAAGACTTAGACCCTCTACAACCTTAGTAGAAATATATGAATGCATAGACTTTATATCTATCAAGCATAAATACTGTTTCTAATAAAAGAAAATTTACCTGTTATCACTCGTGGCATATCAACATCCTCTTTTTCTTTCAACACATAAGCTGAAGATGACACTCCAAAATTTGACTTACTCACATTTTTCCTCGATGCTCCCTACACTGAACTAGACTTTGTTGCCATTCTTGATTTAGTCTCTTGTTAAAAGTTTTGAGGTCCTTGGACAGAGTGCTCACTTTAGTTTTAGATGGACAATCCTTAAGTGATCTTTGGATCCAAATCTATAACATGCCCCTTAAACGCTTTCTGCATTCTCTACCATGATTTTTACCACAATAATCGTATAGACTGCTTATCATTCTAGAATCACAAAAGCTTGCCATCGAAGTAGCTGGTCTACTAAATCCTTCACAATTGAAGCTTTTAAATTGTGAATCCCTTCTGGAAGATGATTAGATATCTAAGCCTTTTAAAACTTGTTGGAGGTGAGGGCTCAAGCTTCCCCTCTTCATCTTTTCCCTTTCAAAATTCTTACTTCTATCCCTGATGATCGTTTCAATCTAATGGGCCTTAGATGTCATTGCTGCAAGAGTTTTACATTCAAAAGTTGCCACAAATGCATGAATTTCTTCCTTAGTCCCCACTTAAATTTATCACACATTTCCTTCTCTATTTGAAACATGTTCTTTGCATAAAGACTAAGTTTGAGGAATTCTAGGTCATATTCCATAATAGATATCCTACCTTGTCTCAGATACATAAATTCCTTCCTCCTTTATTCAAGATACATATGGTTTACATATGTTTCCCTTAACTTTTCCAAAAAGAAGTCCCAACCAACCATTTCTTTACGAGTTACAGTAACCAAGGTTTTCCACCATTAATGAGCTTCCCTTTCTAACAGTGATATAACATACAAAATACTATCCTCGGGAGTACAATTCAACTCTTTAATTACTATACATAAATGAGATAACCACTATTCAGCCATAGTGGTATCATCACTTTTATTATAACACCCCAGACCCAGCCTAGAAGTTAGGCCCGAATCTGGAGTCTTACATTGAAGTGTTTTTCAAAAACCATGTTTCCATTGAAAACCCTACTTAAATAAAAGCTTGAGAAAATCCCAATTACGTCAATTTATTATTTTTTTGAGGTTTGTAAAAAATTTATTACCTACAAAACCTTGTTTTTTGCAAAAGCTTAATTTAAAGCAGATGATTTATGAAAATGTGATGTTTAAAGATTAAGTTGTGAAAGCGTAGTATTTTGAAAATAATTTTGTTTAGGAAAATCACGATCTATTTTTAATAGTTATAAAATATCATAAATAAATATCCCAAATAAAAACCAGAAATTAAAAGCGGCCTTATTACAACCTAACAAGAAAGTGGTTTAAGAAAGGTAAAATAAAAACTAAAATGAAAAGCTGCTCGTAGTGTGGCTACCTTCGAGTCCTCTCGTACGTCGAACTGCTTATTGAGGATTACCTAAAAAGTTAAAAAGAGGGGGTAAGTTTACAAAAACTCAGTGTGTACAACCTTCATCGATAAAAACATGCATCACATCATTCCGGGCCTAAGCCATTATAATAAACAATGTGGGCCTAAGCCCAACACAGTTACGATGGCAATTGGGCCTTGGCCCATAATAGCCTCAGTTGGGGCTTAGCCCATATCAAATGTCACATATCACATCTATTTGGGCCTAAGCCCATCTCAATAATAGAACAAGTGTATGTAATGCACTAATGCCCATACCAACCCTGCACTCCGTCTCTTGTCCAACCCTGCACTCCTGTGGGGATTTAATCGACCCACCCATCCCTACACTCCTTATGTAGGACCGGTTGCGACACTAACCAATGTTGCAACAGAGCTGCCAATCAAATAATCAGCTTAAAGCCATCGGTGGATCCACAATCGTCAAGTGACCATGTGACCTTTACAATTCATATACTTCCTCTAGATCAATAATCCTATCCCCCATGTAGCATAATATCCCATGAATGCAGTCATACCATAAATAGCATACAATAACAATCATATAACATGTAGGGGCATTTTAGTCATTTTGCCCTCCAGGGGCATAACGGTCATTTTACCCTCTAGGGGTATTCCGGTCATTTTACCCTCCATAGGTATTTCAGTCATTTCACAACCTTTCCAAAGGTTTACAGTCGCCTTGAGCGACACAAATAACATATATCAATAAAACGGTGTATTTGGGCCCAAAGCCCAATACTCGGCCTAAGTGGGCCCACACTCTCGTGTGGCCCATTTGGCCTATTTTCAATCACGGCTATCTGAACATTATAGCCCAGTTCAATTTCTGACACTTTTCATAAATTTAATTCGTGTAGGGCCCACGAGCCTATTGGGCTCACACGACCCATTTTAGTCAAACGAGGCCCATAACGGTCCAAGAGCATGAGGACGCTTATGATAACCTCTGTCATTGAATCCACTTCCCCACATGAGCGTTCGAGCGCTCGTATGGTAACTGTTGCCGTATTTTCAACATTTAGGCATTTCGGCATTTCGACATTTGCCGATCTACAGTTGGAATGGTGTGAGTACACATCTGTTACGAAGCACCCTACGAATCCCTGGCACCGAACCTACAATATTTAAGACTAACAGTTAGCCATTTGAGCCATACAATTATCCTCCTTTTCCAACTAAAAGACGAAACCATTGTAACATCCCGGTTTAGGGCCTAGTCAAAATAGTGGTGCGAGACCACAAATCTGAGGTCTATGTATGAGTTTTTGTGATTTATGCTATTTATGCATGCTAGTGTGAAAGTTTCATGAAGCAATTTTGTAAAATTTTGGTTGAATTGTCCAAAAAGACTAAATTGCAAAAGTTGCAAAATGTGAGATTCTAGAAGCTGTTTGTGTGAAATGGCTTTAGAATATGTATTAGAGGTCTTTAAATAGCAATTTACCCAAATTCTATTTTTTGGACAAAATTGGGCATGAATGAGTTAAAATAGGAAGTTTACCAAAAAGGGCATTTTGGACGTTTGGCAATTAAATGATTAAAATGGGAGAAAAGATGACAAAATTCATTCTTCTCCAAGGCTGCCAAAAATTTCAAGAGCCATTGTTAGGGTTCTTCAAAATTTTCAAGCTTGCTAGTAAGTGCATCCAAGCCCGTTTTTAATATTCTTCGTATTTTTGAAGTCCTAGTTGTATGAATAAGCTATTTTAGCTATTTGATGAGCTATATTGAATGTTCAAAAATGTGGCTATATATGGCATGCATGTATGTTGATGTTTTATGGAAGATTATAAAAGCTTGATGTAGTAGAAACATCTTTTGTTAAGTGATTTTCCATGAAAATACATGTAGGGACTAGTTTGTGAAAGTTTTAAGTTTGGTCATACATGTGTGATTTAGTGAGAATCGGTGAATGGTTTAGTTGAATAAGTGATTCGGGTAAGCATGAAAGGCTAGAAAGTTGAATAAAAATCACTTTACGAGCCTTGGGGCAAAAGTGTAATTATGAGAAAGATTAGGGGCAAAAGGGTAATTTTGTTAAAGTATGAGATAAGTGTCAATTTAGTCAATGTGTGTATTGAATAAGTTGATTTATTCATTATAGATCAAGAAAGACGAAGCCCAGATCTAAACCGAGGCAAGAGCAAGGTGGTGGACTAGATTGCATATTTCTATACTTTTGAGTATTGAGGTAAGTCTATGCTTAAACAATGCATTCACACTTACAATTTCTTAATGCTAGCTAGTGTGTAGCATGATTGAGAATGATTGAGAACCTATGTGGGATGAATGTGGTAGAATTTTTGAATGGATGAATGGTTAAGTAAGTAGATATGTGAATGTGTAGTGAGAATGCTAAATGGTGGGCTAAGTGCGATACCATCTTAATGCATATTGACGATAAGCTGGCTATGTGTGATGCTATCGTTAGGTATATCGTCTAGTGGGCTATGTTCGAAACCATTACGAATACCTTTGTGGTAGACTAAGTGCGATACTACCTTATTAATTGATTGTGGTGGGCTAAGTGCGAAACCACCGAGAAATTAGTTGTGTATTAGCTGCGTGGATTAGCTGTGTGGTTATATTATTGAGTTAATTAGATGTGTGGATGAATTATCCAGAAATGATGTTGTGTTGTATATTGTGTAAATGTGATATTGAATGCAGGGGTGCATTTCAATGGTTATGAGTATGTGACTCATGATGTGTTGGAAATGTGGTAAGGGGTAGAAAGAGTCAGCATTGTTGTACATTATATGTTAGTATGATGCTAATTGTTGTTTAGCTTATACTATGATGCTTAATTGTTTACATGTAAATTTACTTAGCTCAAAGCTTACTCCCTTTCTTTTCGCTTGTCTTAAAGAGTAAAAGTGTTGAATCGAGATACGAGGATCAATTGGAAGATCGTCCATATTATCAGCACACTCTGGTACATGAGACTCAATGTTTTGTATATGGCATGTATAGAGGCTAGACAAGTTAGTGAATTTTGTTGTAAATGGCTAAGATGTGTTGGCCTTTAGATGGATAGTCTATTTTGTATAATGCCATAGTAGTTGGCTACCTTATTTTATGAAAGGATTGTAGTTATCTATGTGATATTTCACTTCAATTTGAGTTGATTATGGATGTGTTGAATGAATGCATATTGTGTATGCTAGAGGGGTAAAAGGAACTTAGCACATAGCTTTCTTTTTGTCCATGTGGATAAACACACGAGCGTGTGTCTAGACCATGTGTGACACACTATCAGCCCACGGGTATGTGACTTGACCGTGTGTCCCCTGCATGTTAATATTTTAAGTCAGAATAGACCACAGATTTGCCACACAGGCGTTTTCATAGGCCGTGTGAGTTTAGTCAGTGTTGGCCACAAGCTAGCCACACGGGTATGTGCCTTGGCATTGAGACCATGTGTATGTAGTCAGTATTCACCACGGTTGTGGAGCATGGGCGTGTGGAGCTATGCACGGGCGTGTCTCTTCTTGCACGAGCGTGTTAACCCTGTACAAAAGAGAAAATTTTTAAGATTGGAAAAAGTTTCGACATAGTCTTGGGAGCCCTCATGTGAATGCATGAGGCCTCGTAAGTCGAGATTGAGGTTGTTGAGGTGACTTAAGAGAGTAGTCACGATGAGCCTAAGTGGCGATTAAGTGGTTTTATTATGGTAACTCCTCGGGCTCGGTTCTAGGGTAGAACTCGGGTAAAGTAACAGCCTAATTTAGGGCCTAGCTAGAATAGTGGTGCGAGACTACAAATCTAAGTTAGTAAAATGAGTTTTGAAGGTATTTGAGATGTTTGCATGATAATATGAAAGTTTCATGTAGGAATTTTATGGAAATTTCCATTAAAGGGTCCATTAGGACTAAATTGCAAAAGTTGCAAAATATGAGTTTCTAGAAGCTTTTTGTATGAAATAGCTTTAGAATAGAATTTAGAAGTCCTTATATAGCAATTTTCCCAAATTATAAATTTTTGGATAAAATGGGCATGAGTTAGTAAATGGTGAAATTTTAAAGAGAAGGGCATTTTGGTCATTTATCAATTAAATGATTAATAAAGGAAAAAGATGACAAAATCATTCTCATCTTCTTCCTTGGTGCCGAAATTTTGAAGAACCCCATAGCTAGGGTTTGTTCATCTTTCAAGCTTGCTAATCAAGAAAAACAAAGCCCGGATCGAAACTGAGGCAAGAACAAAGTCGAGGACTAAATTGCATATCTACATACATTTTCTATATCGAGGTAAGTTTGTATGATTTCCAAGCTTCATGAATATTTTCATTGAATTGCTTGTTATATTGTTAAATAAACATTACTTTTATGAGAATGCTTAATGGTATGTTAAACAAAGAAATTAATGAGATTAAGCATGAGAAAGTCCCAATTGAAGTTGAATTACTTAGGATACTTGATCTACCATTAAAGATAAGAAACTCCGTATAAGACCAAGCCAAGGCATGGCATCGACAATCTAGCAAAGTTATCATGTAAGAGTTATTATGAGATGAAGACCCATGTAAGCCCAGGCCAAGGCATGGCATTGGTGAGTCTTCAAGCAAAGATGCCATGTAAGTCCAAGACAAGTCTTGGCATTGAAAAGCTATCATGAGATAGAGATCCCATGTAAGTCCAAGCCAAGGCATGGCATTGGTGAGTAACAAGAAAGATATCATGTAAGTCCAAGGCAAGGCTCGGCATTAACCAGTTCATGAGTTAAGATACCAAGTAAGACCATGTCAAGACATGGCAATGGTAAGTTCCCAAGGGAACTCACAACAAAGACTTCGTATAAGTCCATGTCAAGACATGGCCTCGAATTTAAGATGAGATATTCCATGTAAGACCATATCTAGGATATGGCTTTGTCATCAAGTTATATGTGGAATGAGATTCAGTATCCTCGGTTATCCATAGAAATTCATCGGGCAAACGAGTTAAGCTCAAATAAGATAATAAGAAAGTTAAGTAAGCAAAGTTATTATCAAGTTGAAAATGAGTATTATTCATGTTATGAATGATGAATTGGAGATTATGATTATTATGTTAAAGTATACTGATCAATGTGATCAAGTGACACAGGTACCTTGTTTACCTTATAAGTATGAGACTAGTAAGTACCATGAGATATGTAAGAATCCAATATGAGTGAGTAAGCTTTATAACTGAAATTTATGATACCATTATTTATGTCAAATGGTTTATATTAAGCAAGTATGTTGTTATGTGCATTATATGCAAACTTACTAAGCTAAATGCTTACGTCCTTTACTCTTTCTTTCCATGTAGTCCCGCCAAGCTAATTCGTGGATCATCATTATCGGAGCTCGGAGCATACTATCAATCAATATTTTGGTATAGCAAAGTGTTTTTATTAAGTACGACATGTATAGGAAGCATTTCATTTTGAGCTATGTTTTAAAATTAGCCAAAGTGTTGGCTATCAAGCTTAGATTTCTTTTTGTATATGGCCAAAGAGATTGGTCATGAATGATTAAGTATGTATGTTTTATTTATCAATGAAGTATGTATCCTTGTTCATGTTAGATGTAGTACTTGATTTGTTGAAATAAGTATTGGATTGATCTTTAATTTCAGGGTGGCATTTGGCTTTGAAAATAGCCTCTAAGTACCCACACAGATGGACACACGGGCATGTGTCTAGGCCGTGCGTACCCTGCACCTTTGTAGCTTAAGTCAAGATAGGCCATGGGCTAGTCCCACGGCCATTTGTTTAGGCCGTGCATGACACACGGTTAGAAAACAGGCATGTGCCCAGGCCGTGTAAGTAAGTCAGTATATCAAGGAATAGCACACGGTCTAAGTCCACGGGCGTGTCAAGGCCGTGGGTAATTAGTCAGTGTCGACCACGGGTGGAAGACACGAGCATGTCTAGTAGTACACGGGCGTGTGACCCTTGTTTCGAGTAAAAGTTTCTAGTTGAGTTTTGAAAGTTTCCGGACACGAGTTCAAGGCCTCGTAGGCCCATGAGATATATGAGTCGACTAAGAAAGAGAAGTTTTAATTCGAAACGAAATTTTATAGCCCGTAATTTCAGGATTAAGCAAGTTCAAGCATAGTAATGTTCCGTATCTGGTCTAAGCCCCAGACTCAGGTATGGGGTGTTACAGGTAAAGGGTGATACATTTAGTGATATCAGAGCTATGGTTTAGTTGGTTCTAGGACTACCATTGCTGGTGTAAGAGTCTAGTTATACATGCCATAAGTGTACTATGATAATGTGGTGGTTTCTAATGATTTTAGATCTTGTTTTGTATAGTATATGGATCCCAATCAATCTACTGCTGATGAAGCAGCTAGTAATGCGTCGGCTCCTGCGCAAGGAACCGTGCCTGTACAAAGTGGACCCGAGGTTAGGGGTCAAGCGGAAGAGGCACAGGAAGCCTTTCTCCAGATGATGAGTAATTGGTACTCGGACTATGTTCGAGCAAACCCTAATGCTCAACCTCCGGCACCTCCTCATATACCTCAGCCAAATCCAGTGGCTCCTCACAGTATTGATGTTGTGAGGATATCGAAACCTCCGGTGGATAAGATTAGGAAGCACGGGGCTGAGGAGTTTAGAGCAAAGGTAGATGATGACCCTGAAAGGGCGGAGTTCTGGTAAGAGAACTCGATGAGAGTGCTCGATGAACTCTCATGTACACTAGAAGAGAGCTTGAAGTGTGTCATATCCTTGCTGAGAGATTCGGCATACCATTGGTGGAAGACCCTAACGTTAGTGGTCCTGAAAGAGTGGGTGACGTGGGACTTCTTTCTGGAAGCGTTCCAGAAGAAGTATATAAACCAACGATTTACTGATCGGAAAAGGAAGGAATTCTGTGAGTTGAAGCAAGGAAGAATGTTAGTAGCAGAGTATGAGCGTGATTTGTTAGGCTTAGCAAATACGCTCAAGAGTGTGTATCGACAGAGACCATCTTGTGTAAGAGGTTCGAAGATGGACTGAATGAGGATATCGAACTCCTAGTGGGTATTCTGAAGTTGAAAGAGTTTGTGGTGTTAGTTGAGAGGGCAAGTAAGGCCGAAGAGTTGAGTAAGGAAAAGAGAAGGGCTTTGAGTGAAGCCCGAGATGCTAGAAAAAGGCCAATGGGCAAGTCATATCAAGCCCAGTCGAAAAGATCCAAGGAAGGGAATCCTCAGACAACAGCCTCAGTGGGATATTCGCATCGAGACTAGGGCAATATTCGTTCGGGTTCGGGAGTCCAAGCCACCTGGATGGAAAGTGTGGGCAATACAAAGAGCAAACCAGAGTGTCCAAGTTGTGGTAGATATCACACCGGAGAGTGTTGGGGTAACAGTCAGAACTGTTATAAATGTGGCTCCCCCGATCACTTTATTCGAAACTGCCCCAAGAGGGATGATAAGGAAGAGAAGCAAGAGATCAGATCCAGTGATGTGTCTGCAAGAGGTAGACCACCTAGGAACCCGAGAGGTGGGAATAGTGGTAGAGGTGCGTCCAAAGATTCTACTGTGAGACTGGAGGGTCGAGTACCTACGAGGACGTATGCTATTCGTGCTCGTGAAGAGGCATCCTCCCCAGATGTGATAACGGGTACTTCTTCTCTCTATGACACTTTTGTTATTGCTTTAATAGATCCAGGGTCTACTCATTCTTATATCTGCATGAGATTAGCATCTAGTTTGAGTATGACAGTTGATTCTACGGACATTGTGGTTAAGGTGTCAAACCCGTTAGAAAAGCATGTGTTAGTGGACAAAGTGTGTAAAAATTGTCCTTTATTGATTAAGAATCATTGTTTTCTGGTAAACCTCATGCTGTTGCCATTTGATGAGTTTGATTTGATCCTAGGCATGGATTGGTTGACTACCCATAGTGTTTTAGTGAACTGTGGTAGTAAGTACATTGAATTGAAATGTGAGAGCGGAGATGTGGTTCGGGTTGAATCAAGTAGATCGGATAGTCTATTAGTGATGATTTCTTCCCTTATGGCTGAGAAATGTTTGAGAAAAGGGTGTGAATCCTATCTTGCCTTCGTGTTGAATACTCGAGAGGTTAGAGTGAAGTTTGAAACAGTGCCGATAGTATGCGAGTATCCGGATGTAGTCCCAAAAGAGTTACCCAGATTACCTCCAGTGAGAGAGGTCAAGTTTGGAATTGAGTTGATTCCAGGAACGACACCGATTTCAATTGCTCCATATAGAATGGCACCTTTAAAGTTGAGAGAACTGAGAGTACAGTTGCAAGAGTTGACAGATAAGGGTTTTGTAAGACTGGGTTACTCACCATGGGGTGCTCCGTTATTATTTGTGAAGAAGAAAGTGAAAGTGCAATTCGAGCAATCAAAACAAACCCCAAGTTGAACCCTACTGATTAAGGGATGAATGTGATTGGAGAAGAGGGTAAAAGAGATGAAGAGAATATAAGATCACTTTTTGGCACAAGGAAGAAGAACAGAGGAAGATGCAATCGGCCCAAGGAGAAAAGATATAAATGGTATGAAAGTTGCCTAAATGGTAACACAAAATCGACTAAGAAGAAAGTAGGGTGAAACCAAGCAAAAAAAAAATGCACAAGAGGTCACTTGTGCGCAAATTTGGCACCACAGAAATAACAAAAAGGAACTTCTGTTTTGGTAACCAAACTAACCAAAAGAAAAAAAAAAGAAAACCTCATCAAAGTCAAAAATATACCCCAAAACCCCTTTGGTCGAATTTCTAAGATCAAAGACCCCATTTCGGCACCAACTCCTCAAGCCTTCAATTCCTTGAAAATATCCACCTCTCTCTCCTTGATTTCCTCCATGATCCACTCCTTTAATCCCTCAATCGACTTATTCAAACTCTCTAGCACAAAGTTCAAATCCAACACCAACTCTTGCCCACTCATGACCAAAATAAATAATCCCTTTTTTTGCATATTGTGAGCTTGAACCTCTACCCTCCTTGCCATACATGTGATGCCACAACCACTCCACCACAAGCTCTCTTGTGTCTCCTTTTTAATCACAAATACTTATAAGGCATAATACCAGGAGTTAGGGTCCATTAATGCTAAAAATAAAAATTTTCCAAATGACATGGCTTGAACCCAAGACTTCATAGAGGCCCCCTAACATTCCAAAATCACTCACCTAATAGATCCAACTAGCATTAGTGTCGTTCTCTTGTTCTCAAAAATTTTAAACGCTCCCATGCCTAAGGCCCAATAGGCCCAATTCTACTAGGCCCACATTCAGGGTGTTACAATTGTACCCCCTTAGAAAAATTTCATCCTCGAAATTTCCAACAATCTAATTGTCGCACAACACAAATTACACCACTACGCTTCTACTGCGCACTCTAATTCTAATTGCAAATTTGGTGAATAGCACACTATGGGTAAAGTACGTACCAGTATTCGCATCTGGAGTGTCTCTATCCTATCGGCGACGTGCTGCATTAACCAAAGTTGGCTGCCTTGCCTTCGTATGACCAGCACCTTTACCTGGAGCTCCACAGCCCAAATCGTTGCCACCCCTGGCCTGTCCACGGCCTTTAGGCGGCTGTTGTCCACCTCTAGGTGGGTGTACGTTACCCCTACAGAAGGCCTACCTCTGATTCGATCTTCTAGGATGCTCTCTAAGATGATGTTCCATGGAACAACAACTAAGACAAGCTCTCGTCCTCCCCCAGCACTCGCCCACATAACCTTTCCCACAAATAGCACAAGGTGGTAACCTAGTAGCAGCAATAGAGGGGCCAGCTCTGACTGGTCTATCCATTCTGGCCCTTCTCTTAAATCTTTGATTAGAATTGGAGTGCTCACAATCCCTCTTGTTTCTTCCCCTTTCTCTTTCTCGATTTAGGCACTTAGAGCGCTTCACATCTTTAGCGATCTTTGCTTTCTCCACCAATGCTGCAAAACTCCAATCCCTTTGGAGAGCAATCAGTACTCGAAGACTGTCTCTCAGGCCATCTTCAAACTGAACACAACGTTCGTACTCTGTTGCCACAATTCCTTGAACATACCGGCTAAGTCGCACAAATTCTGCCTTGTACTCAACCACAGATTTGTCACCTTGAAACCAAATTCAGAAATCCTTTCCTACGAGCGTCGACATAGCTAGTGCCCACATACTTTCCTTGGAATGTGGACCTGAAGAACTCCAGGTTAGTCGATTAGACAGGGTACCGTCTTTTACCGTAAGCCACCACTAGTAGGCTTCATCCCTCAGCAAGGACACGACACACTTCAACTTTTTTCTGGTGTGCAGTTGAGGTCGTCCATAGTTCTTTCGGTGGCCTCCAACCAGTACTCTGCGACACTTGGGGTCACCCCAGAAACTCCCCTGAGGATCTCTACTCTATTGGACCGGAGTCATTCCGTAACCGACCCACGCCCCCAATAACGGTATTAGGCCCAACAGACCTAACAACTCTTTTCAAAATACGAAGCACCACTTGGAAAAGTGCGTCATCCCTAGCAGCTCGATCGAATGAACCTATCTCGATTGCCGGTGAAGCCGGAGCCTCTCTCGCTTCAAAGTTGGGCAAATGGCCTGATGCCGAAGATTAAGCCCTACCACTACCATGGCCTCTACCGCGGCCTCTTGCACCCCTTCTAGCACTCGTTATCACTTCGCGTATTATCTGGATTAGAAATTTTATGAATTTAGCTCATAGTTTCAATAATTAAATAGATGTTTTATGGAAGTAGTAGTTAAGAGTTGTTTTTGCAATTGCAAGCTCACTACAGTTTTAGTTTCCTATAGTTTCTCAGTTTACTCTAGCTTAAGAGTTTCACTATAGTCTATCATCTAAAGTAATCCCAGTAACTATTTACAGTATAATAGTTTAATACAGATTTCAGTATCAGGAAAATTTACTTGGTCTGACGCCGGAGACTCAGTGTGCCACAAAAAAAATCTTTCAAAACTACTTCAATATCATTGGTAAACATCTTTAAAATAAAAACTAAAGCCCATTTCACGGCTCGAGTTTTGCAACTTGGCTCTGATACCACTAAATGTAACACCCCAAACCCGGCCTAGAAGTTAGGCCCGAATCTCGCGTCTCACATTGAAGCGTTTTTCGAAAACCATGTTTTCATTGAAAACCCTTCTAAAATTAAAGCTTGAGAAAATCCTAGTTACGTCAGTTTATTATTTTTTTCTGAGGTTTATAAAAAATTTATTACCTTCAAAACCTTGCTTGTTGCGGAAGCTTAATTTAAAGCAGATGATTTCAGAAAACGTGATGTTTAAAGATTAAGTTGTGAAAGTGTAGTTATTTGAAAACAGTTTTGTTTAGAAAAATCGTGATCTATTTTTAACAGTTATAAAACATCATAAATAAATATCCCAAATAAAAACTATAAATTAAAAGTGGCCTTATTACAACCCAAAAAGAAAGCGATTTAAGGAAGGTAAAATAAAAACTAAAATATAAAGCTGCTCGTAGTGTGGCCACGTTCGAGTCCTCCCGTACTTCGAACCGCTTATTGAGGATTACCTGAAAAATTAAAAAGAGGGGGTGAGTTTACGAAAACTCAGTGTGTACAACCCTCATCGAAAAAACATGCATCACATCAATCCGGGCCTAAGCCCATTACAATAAACAATGTGGGCCGAAGCCCATCACGGTTAAGGTGGCAATTGGGACTTGGCCCATAATAGCCTCAGTTGGGCCTTAGCCCATATCAAATGTCACAGATCACATCTATCTAGGCCTAAGCCTATCTCAATAACAGAACAAGTGTATGCAATGCACTAATGCCCATACCAACCTGGCACTCCGTCTCATGTCCAACCCTGCACTCCTTTGGGGATTTAATCAACCCAGCCATCCCTACACTCCTTATGTAGCACTGTTGCGACACTAACCAATGTTGCAGCAGAGCTGGCAATCACATAATTGACTTAAAGCCATCGGTGGATCTGTAACATCCTGGTTTAGACCCTAGTCGGAGCAGTGGTTTGAAACCATAAATTTGAGGTCGTAAAAATATTTTAATATTAAATTCTGTGTGAATGGTATGTGATATAGTATGTGTGAAAATTCTGTGTGATAATTTGATCATTTGTGTGTCAAATTAAGAGAAAGGACTTAATTGCATAGAATGTAAAATGTTGTGTGTTGATTTTTGAGTACTTAATTGTCGTTGGCTTTTAAATGAGGAGGCCTTATGAGGCAATTGATCCATAATTTAGTAAGTGGGATGGTTGATGGACCATTATGTCCACAATTTAAATGATTTTATAAACATTTCATTAAGTGCAAAATTGGTGTTTGATAATTAAGTTATTTTTATAACAAAACAAAGCATTAAAATGGCTAATTTCTATTAATCTTTCCACCGAAACTAGAGGAAAGAGATAGCCATTGAAGCTTTGTGATTTTCGACACTTACTTAGCTTAATTCAAGGTATGTTTGAGCTCGGTTTTTGATAATTTCTATGTTTTCGTGATCTTTGCATTGTGCTTTACAAAACCCATGTTGAAATTTTGTGAATTGATGATGTTTTTGTGATGAGCCATTGATGAATGCTTGAGCTAAGTGCTAGTTGATAATGAAATATGAAAACTTGGTGTTGGGTTAACATAGTTTGTATTGGGATTTTTGATGAAATTAAGTATTTTGGGCTTAATTGAGAAAATGATAAATTGAGGGACTAAAATGTGAAATAAATAAAATGTATGTATTTTAATAGTTATTAGTAAAATTTGGCTAAGCTTGTGCTAGGTGAAATTTGGCGAATTTGATGATTTAGTGAATTAGGGACTAAAGTGTCGAAATGAGAAATTATGAGGGTTATTATGCAAAATGCTCTAAATGTGTGTATGTGGACTAAACTGAAGGAAATAGTGATTGAATGAACTGAATTTAAATGTGTATAGACCAAGAGAGAAGAGGTTTGGATCGAGATGGAGGCAAAGATAAAGTGCTCGATTAATCGACCGTATCGATAATCGACGTCCGAGGTAAGTTCGGATATAATACATGTTGTTAACATATGATTTTGTATTATGAAATGAATGTGTATATATGTATGAAATTGAGATGCTATGTGCAAGTTTATGTTAAGGGCAGTAAGTGTGCGATATTAAAATCGAAACATGAATGGATAGCACTGTGTGTGCGATGTTATAAAAGCTTCGGTTTAATGAATTGGCACTGAGTGTGCGTTACCGAGATAAGTCGGTTGAGAGATTTGGGTGCTAAGTGTACGATGACTAATATGTATCGACCGTGTATTAAGCACTGAGTGTGCAATTAAGTTGAATGAATATCAAATGATGATCAACAAGTAATATCAAACATTGAGTAGCTTGGAAATTTAAAACTTTGTGTTAGCCAAGGTATGTCTTGAACCTTTGTGGTTGATGAATTTATTGATAAAGCTTTAGATTTATGAATTAGTATTTTGGCTATGGAAGATATGGTATGGATAAAAGAGAATTAATCTATGTGATGACATATTCGTTATAATGCATTTTGTTACGAACTTTCTAAGCTTTAGAAGGCTTACTATGTAATTTGTTTCTCTGCTTTCCAGTGTCAGTAAAGCTAGCTCGGATCAAGGTATTGTCAGCATCTCAGACACACTATCGGCAATCTATTTTGGGGTATTTTGGAAAGATGTACATAGTTAAAATATGGCATGTATAGGCTGGTCATTTGAATCATGTTTGTTAGTTTGTAAGTAGCCATGAGAGGTGGCTAGATATGTGCTAGTTTTATTATGAATGAACTTTGTATGTGATGCAATCTTTTGGTATGGTTTGTGGGTTGAGAATTTGACTTATAAGTGGTAACTTTGTGTTGGTAAAATGCTAGTATGAGTTAATGAAATTTAGAAGGAATGATGTTTAGTATCGAATGCATTATGCTTGTGATGAGAAAGTTTTTGGTATTGATTTTGTTATGGTTGGAATGGGAATTGAATGCATAGATTGAATGGTCATTTTGGTAAGTTTTTGGTTGCCTTATGTGCATGATATGTTTTGGTTTGTGTTGCTTGTAGGTTTGACCCTAACTGGGTGGCATTTTGGCCTTGCAAAATGGCCTATAATGTCACACGGTCAAGGCACACGGGCGTGCCTAGAGACCGTGGGTGAATTGGTAGAATACAGCTCAGTAGCACACGGCCCCTGACACTGGGGTGTCAGCTAGTCGTGGTGTATAAGTCAGTATCTAGCTAAAGGTACACGGCCATGGCACACGGGCGTGCTTGGTGGCCGTGGTGGGATAGTCAATATATGACCATAGAGAGGACACACGGGGGTGTCCAGTAGCCATGGAGGGAACACGGTCTCCTCCCACGAGCTTGTCTCCCCTGAATTTTAGAAAAGTTTTAACTTTTCATGAAATTTTTCATATATTTCGGTATAGTCCCGACCCATCTTTAGCATATGAAATTGGTCTCGTAGACCTTGATAAGGGACAACATGATTGTATATGAGGGTGATTAAAGATGATTGACTTTGTGTCGTAAATTCTAGATGTTAAATGTTTTGATTGATTGGTAATGCCTCTTAACCCTATTCTGGCGACGGTCTCGGGTTAGGGGTGTTACATTTTATTTGTATCAGAGCTACGGTTTAGTCGATTCTCGAACTAACGTAGTGCCTGTGAGTCTTGCTATACATGCCATATATGAAATTGCGATAGTGTGACGAAATCTAACATTTGAAAATGTGTTTACATATAGTAATGGATCTCGATCGAGCAATTCCTGACGATGTAGAGAGTAACGCTCCTGCTCCCGGTCAAGGGACAGTGCCGGCCACATCTAGGCCAAATGATAGTGGCGAGGGAGGAGAGGCTAAGCAACCCTTCTTCCAAATGATGAGTGAATGGTTTACAAAGTTCGTTCGAGCGAATCCTACCACTCTACAACCTCCACCCCTAGAAGTACCTGTGGTGCCACAAGTTGTTGAGCCGATCAGATTGAATAAACCACCAGTAGACAAGATCCGTAAGTACGGGGCCGAAGAGTTTAGGGCCACATCTGATGACGATGCTGAGCGAGCTAAGTTTTGGCTTGAGAATACAATCAGAGTATTTGAAGAGATGTCGTTGAACCCTGATGAGTGTATTAAGTGTGCAGTTTCCTTGTTGAGAGACACGGCTTACAACTGGTGGAAAACGTTGATATTTGTGGTTCCGAGAGAGAGAATCACCTGGGACTTCTTTCAAGTTGAGTTCAGAAAGAAGCATATCAGTCAATGTTTCATTGATCAGAAACGTAAAGAGTTTCTAGAATTGAAACCGAGCCGTTTGACTGTTACTGAGTATGAACGAGAATTTGTAGGATTGAGCCAATACGCGAGAGAATCTGTTTTGACCGAAGTTACTATGTGCAAAAATTTTATAGAGGGATTTAATGAAGACATTAAACTGTTGGTTGGGATACTTGATATAAATGAATTTGTTGTATTAGTCGAAGGAGCGTGCAAAGGTGAATAGCTCAGTAAAGAAAAGAAGAAAGCCGATTCCGAAGCTCGTGATGAAAGAAAGAGAATGAATTTTCTCAACCATCTACTAAGTAATATAGAGATGCAAGCAATTGTTCAAATGCTTCGTTTGGACATCCAAGTAGAGATCGCTCGAGACAAAGTACTGGTTTACGAATTCAAGCTCCGAATGAATCGAAGGTTGGCAGTGTTAAAAGTAACAAGCTTGAGTTTAGACAATGTTGAAGACGACATGTGGGAGAGTGTTGGGGCAAGGGGCAAGTACAACAATAGAGTTTGTTATAAGTGTGGATCCAGAGATCATTTTATTTGAGATTGCCCGAAAATGGTCAAAGAGGAAAATGTTCAGAATGAAAAACCCAGTAATGTGATGGCTAGAGGTAGACCATCTAGAAACACAAGAAATGTGAATGATAGCTAGAGAGGGACAGCTAATACATCTGTGAGATCGGAGGCGAGAGCTCCTGCCCGAGCCTATGCTATACGTGCACGAGAGGAAGCATCATCTCCAGACGTCATCACCGGTACTTTCACTTTATTTGATATCGATGTTATTGCATTGATAGATCCGGGCTCAACTCATTCCTATGTGTGTAGGAATTTATTATTGAATAAGACTTTACCTACTGAGTCTACTGAATTCGTGATTAGAGTATCGAACCCCCTAGGCAAGTGTGTTTTGGTGGATAAGGTGTGCAAGAATTGCCCATTGATGTTTTGTGATATATGTTTTCCGGTCAATTTGAGGTTGCTTCCCTTTGGTGAATTTGACATAATTCTGGGTATGGATTGGCTTACTCTACATAATACTATCGTGAATTATAAAAGAAAGAGTATTGAGTTAAAGAGTCAGAACAGTGAGTTAGTTCGAATTGAATCTAATGACATGAAAGGATTACCAGTTGTCTTATCTGCGATGAAAGCCATGAACTATGTGAGAAAGGGTTGTGAGGCTTATTTGGCATATTTGATAGATACAAAAGTGTCAGAAAAGAAAGTTGAATCTGTGCCTGTAGTATGTGAGTTTCCAAATGTATTTCCTGAAGAGCTGCCGGGATTACCTCCAATCCGGGAAGTGGAATTTGGTATTGAATTAGTGCCGGGGACCACTCCTATTTCTATATCTCCATATAGAATGGCACCAATAGAATTGAAAGAGTTAAAATCGCAGTTGTAAGAGTTGACTGACAGAGGATTTGCACGACTGAGTTTCTCACCCTAGGGAGCTCCTGTGTTATTTGTGAAAAAGAAAGACGGAACTATGAGAATGTGTATTGATTATCGACAGTTGAACAAAGTGACAATAAAGAACAAATATTCGTTGCCTCGTATCGATGATTTGTTTGATCAGCTGAAGGGAGCTACAGTGTTTTCTAAGATAGATTTGAAATCAGGCTACTATCAGTTAAGAGTTAAAGAATCCGATGTACCGAAAACTGCTTTCAGAACGAGGTACGGACATTATGAATTCTTAGTGATGCCTTTTGGATTAACAAATGCTCCTACAATGTTTATGGATCTGATGAATAGGATACTCAGAACGTATTTGGATCGCTTTGTGGTGGTGTTCATTGATGATATTTTGATTTATTCATTTGATGAGACGCAACATGCTGAACATTTGAGAACAGTGCTACAAACTCTACGTGAGAAACAGTTGCATGCAAAGTTTAGCAAATGTGAATTTTGGTTGCGTAAGGTTAGTTTTCTAGGACATGTTGTATCTGCTGCTGGAATACGAGTTGATCCGAGTAAAATCTTTGCTATTTTGGAATAGAAACGTCAGAGAAGTATGTCTGAAGTCTGTAGTTTTCTGGGACTAGCGGGATATTATAGACGATTTGTGAAAGGTTTTTCGATGATTGCAACTCCGTTGACAATGTTGTTACAGAAAGATGTTAGATTCTAGTGGTCAGAAAAGTGCCAGCAGAGTTTTGAGCAATTGAAAGTGTTGTTAACAGAGGCACCAGTGTTCATTCAACCTGAGTCAGGCAAAGAGTTCATAGTTTACAATGATGCATCGTTGAATGGTTTGGGCTGTGTGCTGATTAAATAAGGGAACGTCATTGCATATGTTTCGAGACAGTTAAAGCCGCACGAAAAGAACTACGCAACGCATGATGTTTAATTGGCTGCGATTGTATTCGCATTGAAGATTTGGCGTCACTATTTGTTTGGGGAAAAATGTCACATTTATACTGACCATAAGAGTTTAAAGTATTTGATGACTCAGAAAGATTTGAACTTGCGACAGAGAAGATTGTTAGAATTGTTGAAAGACTATGAACTTGTGATAGATTACCACCCGTGTAAAGCTAATGTTGTAGCTGATGCCTTGAGTCGAAAATCGTTATATACTTTGCGAGATTTTAGTAATCAGATAGATCTGTGTGATGGTAATGCGGTGGTGGCTGAATTGAAAGTTAAGCCAATGTTTGTTCAGCAGATTTGTGATGCTCAGAGAAATGATGTTGAAATGATGGCTAAACGAATTCTGTGTGAATCAAATGCTAAATCAGAATTTCAAGTAGATAGTGATAATTGTTTGATATTTAGAGACCGGATTTGTGTTCTGAGAAAGTCAAGGTTGATTTTGATGATTTTGAATGAAGCTCACAATAGTTATTTGTCTGTACATCCGGGGAGTACGAATATGTATAACGATCTGAAACAGCTCTATTAGTGGCATGACATGAAAAGAGACATTTCTGACTTTGTGTCGAAATGTTTAGTTTGTCAACAAGTTAAGGCTGAACATCAAGTTCTGTCTAGTTTCTTACAATCGATTATGATTCCTGAGTGAAAATGGGAAAGAATCACGATGGACTTTGTGTCGGGTTTGCCCTTATCTCCGAGTAAGAAAGATGCAATCTGGGTGATAGTGGATAGATTAACGAAATCAGCTCATTTCGTTCCGGTGAGGACCAATTATTCTTTAGATAAGTTAGCTGAACTGTATATTGATAAGATTGTGAGATTACACGGAGTATCGTTATCTATAGTGTCTGACAAAGATCCGAGTTTTTCCTCACGATTTTGGAAGAAATTGCAAGATGCTTTAGGCACAAAATTGCATTTCAGTACTGCTTTTCATCCACAAACAGATGGTCAATCCTAGCGAATCATTCAGATTCTCGAAGACATGCTGAGATGTTGCATACTTGAATTTGAAAGTACTTGGGAAAAGCATTTATCATTGATTGAGTTTGCGTATAACAACAGTTTTCAATCTAGCATTAAAATGGCACCATATGAGGCTCTTTATGGTCGAAAGTGTAGAACTCCATTATATTGGACTGAGCTGAGTGAGAATAAGATTCACGAGGTTGATCTGATAAAAGAGACCAAACAGAAAGTGAAAGTGATTCGTGATAGTTTAAAAGTGGCCTCAGGTCTTTAAAAATCTTATGCAGATTTGAAACGAAAAGGTATAGAGTTTGAGGTGGGTGATAAAGTATTTTTGAAAGTGTCTCCGTGGAAAAAAATACTTCGATTTGGCCGAAAGGGCAAGCTGAGTCCGAGGTTCATCGGGCCGTACGTGATTATTGAACAAGTTGGACCGGTTGCTTATAGATTTAGATTTCCATCTGAGTTAGAAAAGATTCATAACATATTTCACGTGTCAATGCTTCGACGGTACAGATCAGACCCCTCTCATGTGATTTCTCCTACTGAAGTTGAGATTCAGTCAGACTTGTCGTATAGAGAAGAACCGATCCGAATCTTGGCACGAGAGACTAAAGAGTTGAGAAATAAGAAAATATCTTTAGTGAAAGTATAATGTACAAACATGGAATTGAAGAGGCTACGTGGGAGTCTGGGAACATTATGAGAGAGCAACATCCACACCTATTCACTGGTAAGATTTTCGGGGACGAAAATCCCTAAGGGGGGAGAGTTGTAACATCCTGGTTTAGACCCTAGTCAGAACAGTGGTTTGAGACCACAAATCTGAGGTCGTAAAAATATTTTAATAGTAATTTCTGTGTGAATGGTATGTGATATAGTCTGTGTGAAAATTTTGTGTGATAATTTGATCTTTTGTATGTCGAATTAAGAGAAAGGACTTAATTGCATAGAATGTAAAATGATGTGTGCTGATTTGTGAGTACTTAATTGTTGTTGGCTTTTAAATGAGGAGTCCTTCTTACACGAATGAATACGATGCCGATGTCCCAGACATGGTCTTACACGTAAAGCTTATATCGATGCCAACGTCCCAGACGCGGTCTTACACAAAATCTCAAATCAACGCCAACGTCCCAGACGTGGTCTTACATGATAAAACAAAACAGATACCTATGTCATGACATAGCTAATCCTATCTATTCCTAGTTTCGTATGGGACTTCTCGGATATTGTCACTAAGTAATCCTTATCTCGGAAGTCATGAACAGATCATATCGTAACCATTCATCTATAGAAATAGTCATAGGAATACACATAATTCATTACTAATACGTTTATTTGCATAATGATTTACCTCGGATTCGATTTAGCTGAAACGGAAACCGCTACTCGGTTAGGTTCGCCTTCCCGCGATCTAAGTCTGTTTTCTTCGGTTCTTGATCTAAATATATTCAGAATTAACCCTTTTATTCGCTAACTCATTCAATTCAATCCAAAGACACACATTTAGGGCTATTTACAAATTAACCCTCACATTTGCATAATTTATCAATTTAGTCCATTTTTCTCAAAACATCAAATTCCCAAAATCTTCACACATCCAAGCTTAGCCAAATGCACATATATATCATACAAGCCTATACTTTCCATCAAATTTGTAATTTAGTCCCTTAAATTGCTATTTTCTCAATTTAACCTGAATTAGCTAAATTCATCAAAAATCTAAGAACAAAGTATGTTCATCTAGCTCAAAACTTTCATTTAACACCATAAATCACCATAAAGCCTATCATCAATGGCATATCACAAACATCATCAATTCACAAAATTAATACATGGGCTTGATAGTAGACTAAGCAACAATCTCAAAAACATAAAAATTATCAAAATCTAAAGCCAAAACATACCTTAATCAAAGAAGACAATAGCCGAATGCCCTAACTAGTTTTCTCTTTTCTTTCTTTGCTAGTTTCGATCAAATGAAGAGAATAAAGATGAACACTTTCATCTTTTTGTTTAATTAATATGATGATAATAACTCATTTACCAAAATAACCTTCATGCATAAATATATATAACATATAATTACAAGGTCACTTATGACCTTAGCCATCCACTAACCAAGGTAATGGCTTAATTGCCACATAGATCCTCACACTTATAAAGACATAACAATATGCATCTTTTCATAAAACATGCGAATTTGCATTTCAATGCAATTCCATCCTTTTCATTAAAATAAACACACAGACGAGTAAATTAAATTATGAAAATTTAGCACATGCTTAATCACACGTCAAAGTCATAGAAAATATTATTAAAACCGCCGTGTGGATTTATTTATCAATTTGAACCTACAGGGGTTGTAAGACCCCTAACCCAAAACCGTCGTCGGAATAGGGTTTAGAGGCATTACTGAACAATTAGAACATTTCACATCCATCTCACAACATAAAGTCAATCACCAATCAGTCATATACAAATACAAGCATATAGTCCCTTATAGAGGTCTACGAGACCTTAACATGTATAGAAAGAGGTCGGGACTACACTGAACACTTACTAAAATTTTCAAACATTTTTCAACACTGCAGAGGTTACACGCCCGTGCGGTCCAGCCGTGTGCCTCACACAACTACCAGACACGCCCATGTGTCTAGACCGTGTCAAAATAGGGCATACATTCTGACTTGTCCACACGGCCACCAGACACGCTCGTGTGCCATGGCCATGTGAAAGTAGGCTAGCTACTAACTTAGTCACATGGCCACCACGCACGCTCGTGTGCCACGGCCATATAACCTGCCCAGGCACACCTCGAAGTGGCCCTTAAACCACATGGCAAAGACACACGCCGGTGCCCCTTGGCCATTTATGCAAAATAGGCCATTTGCAGGGCCAATTTGCCACCCACACTAGGGTCATAACTACAAGTACATACAAGCCTATTCTCACACAAAATTTGGCAACCAATTACATATCAAATGATCAACATATCATCCCATCCAATCTCGTTTCTAATCCTGTCTACTTATATACCAAATTGCACAACTAATATACATGCATTACCAAGCATGATTCATCGATAATATCGTTATATCACAATAGCATCAACCCATCACTAAGCTTACCATTCATAAGACATTTTCATTACCATCAAGCTATACCATGATATGCATCATATACCAAATCCACACATGTATATTGCCAACATTTATCTAGACACATCACATGGCTATTTACACATCTCAAACACATTTCAAAACAACTAGCCTATACATGCCATATTCAAACACACACATCTTCAAAAGTACCAAAATAGATTGCTGATAGTGTGATAAAGATGCTGACGATCCCTGGATCCGAGCTAGCTTTACTAACACTGTAAAACAGAGAAACAAATCACACGGTAAGCTTTCAAAAGCTTAGTAAGTTCGATATACAATACATACTACTTAATAATACCACATCAATATATATTTATACCATCACATAGATAAATGCACAATTAGGCTCATTATCAATCTCAACCATATGCTTAAGTATCTATTCATTCAACTTCTAAGGCTATTATCAACCACATAGGTTCAAACGTACCTTGACCAACAGATACTTACTCACCATTCCTGCTACTCAATTGCTCGATATTACCCCTCGTTCAACCTTTGCTATTCCTTTGATTTATTCGCACACTTAGTGCCAATTCCATAACCGAAACATAATCATCATCGCTCACTTAGTGCCAATATGTTAAACCGAACTTCTATCGGTATCGTACACATAGTGCCAATTCGATAAGCTGAAGCTTTTATCTTTTGGCACACACAGTGCTAATAATCTCTGTCCCGTTTCTAATTTCGCACACTTAGTGCCTTATAATTCAATTCCCACATAGCATTTCTAATCTCATAGTTATATATATTCAATTCACATCACATAGATATAGTTTACAACTAGTATGATATCCGAACTTACCTCGGACGTCAAAATACTGAAATGGTCGATTAATCGAGCATTTTGTCCTTGCCTCGATCTTGATCCGAACCTCTCCTTTCTTGGACTATACATATTCAAATTCAATCCATTCAATCACCAATTCATTCAATTTAGTCCACACACACTTATTTAGGGCATTTTACAAAATAGCTCTCACATCTTCACATTTCGACACTTTAGTCTCTAATTCATAAAATCATCAAATACACATAATTTGCTTTTGCCCATGCCTAGCCGAATTCTCACTATACTCATACAAACCCAAATATTTCATTTATTTCACACTTTAGTCCCTCAATTGACGCTTTTCTCAATTTAGCCCAAATTACACAAATTCATCAAAACTCCAAAGAGAAACTATTTTAATCAAACACATATCTTTCATTTTCCACTACCAAACATTCAAGACATCACATGTTCTTCAATGGCATTTTTCAAAATCACCATCATTTCCTAAAATTAAAACATGGGCTAGCTAGAGCAGAAAGCAACGATCACAAAAACATAAAATTCATTAAAAATCGAGCTCAAATCATACATCAATCAAGTTAAGCCCTAGCCGAAAATATCAAAGCTTTAAACTCTCTTCTTTTGTTCTTATTTCGGTGGAAGATGGATGATAAAATGGCCACCAAATGTTATTGTTTTGTTTAATATTAACTAATTAATCATTTCACAAATTTCCCCTTTTATTAATCATATATTAAGGTTATTCTAGTCCATTGCCACCCAGTATCATTAATAATGGCCAAATTGTATCATAAAGCCTCCATATTAAAAAGACAACAACAATTAGGCACTTATAAATCAGCACACAGCTTTTACATCTTATGTGATTAGGTCCATTTCACAAATTAAACACACAACTAATAAAATCTTCCCACATAAATTTCACTCAAATTAAATCACATATTGTAAACACAAAAAATAATATTAAAATATTATTCCGACCTCAAATTTATGTTCTGGAAACCACTGTTCTGACTAGGGTCTAAACCGGGCTGTTACAACTCTCCCCCTTAGAGATTTTCGTCCCCGAAAATCTTACCAGTGAAAAGGTATGGATATTGCTCTCTCATAATGATATTGCTCTCTCATAATGTTCTCAGGCTCCCACGTAGCCTCTTCAACTCCTTTTTTGTGCCACAACACTTTCACTAAGGAAATTCTTTTGTTTCTCAACTCTTTGATCTCTCATCCTAGGATTCGAATCGGTTCTTCACTATACGACAAATCTGACTGAATTTCAGCCTCAGTAGGAACAATCACATGAGATGGATCAGATTTATATCATCGAAGCATTGAAATATGAAACACGTTATGAATCTTTTCTAACTCAGGTAGCAACATCAATCTATAAGCAACCAGCCCAACTCGTTCAATGATCTCATACGGTCTGATGAACCTTGGACTCAGTTTGCCTTTCCGGCCAAATCGAAGTAGTTTCTTCCACAGAGACACTTTCAAAAACACTTTTTCACCAATCTCAAATTTGATATCCTTCCGTTTCAAGACTACATAAGACTTCTGACGATCTGAGGCTGCTTTCAAACTGTCACTTTCACTTTCACTTTCTGTTCAGTTTCTTTAATTAAATCAACCCGATGAATCTTATTCTCACTAAGCTCAGTCCAATATAATGGAGTTCGGCATTTTCAACTGTAAAGAGCCTCATACGGTGCCATTTTAATGCTGGATTGAAAATTGTTGTTGTACGCAAACTCAATCAACGATAAATGCTTTTCCCACACACTTTCGAACTCAGGTATACAACACATCAACATATCTTCGAGAGCTGAATGACCCGCTCAGATTGTCCATCTGTTTGCAGATGAAATGCAGTGCTGAAATGCAATTTTGTGCCTAAAGCCTCTTGCAATTTCTTCCAAAATCGTGAAGTAAATCTCGGGTCTCTTTCAGATACAATTGATAGTGGCACCTGTGCAATCTCACAATCTCAGCAATATACAATTCTGTCAATCTATCGAGTGAACAATCTATTTTCACCAGAACAAAATGAGCTGATTTCGTCAATTTGCCAACTATCACGCAGATTGCATCTTTTTTTCCCGGAGATAAAGGCAATGCCGACACAAAGTCCATCGTGATTCTCTCCCATTTCCACTCAAGAATCATAATCGGTTGTAACAAACCGGACGGAACATGATGTTCAGTTTTAACTTGCTGACAAATTAAACATTTCGACACAAAGTCAAAGATGTCCCGTTTCATACCGTGCCACCAATAAAACTATTTAAAATCATTATACATTTTTGTACTCCTCGGGTGAACAGTCTAATGGCTATTGTGACCTTTATAAATAATCAGCTGAATTAACTCTAAATTCCTCGGAACACAAATTTGATCTTTGAATCTCAAACAATCATCACTATTAACTCGATATTCTGAATCAGAATTCGAATCACATTGAGCTCGTTTTGCGATCATCTCGTCATCACTTTTCTGGGCACCACGAATTTGATGTATGAACATTGGTCTTACTTTCAACTCAGCCAAAATTGAACCATCATCAGACAGATCTATCTAAGAATTCCTAGCTCGCAAAGCACATAAAGACTTTCGACTTAAGGCATCAGTAACAACATTAGCTTTGCCCGGATGATAATCAATCACAAGTTCGTAGTCTTTCAACAATTTTAACCATCTTCTTTGTCGCAAATTCAAATCTTTCTGAGTCATCAAGTACTTCAAACTCTTATTATCGGTATAAATATGACATTTCTCACAAAATAGATACTAACGCCAAATCTTCAATGCAAACACAATCGCTGCTAATTCAAGCTCGTGAGTCGGATAGTTCTTTTCATGCAGCTTCAACTGCCTCGAAGCATAAGCAATGGCTTTGCCTTCTTGCATCAGCACACAACCTAAACCATTCAACAATGCATCACTGTAAATTATGAATTCTTTGCCCGATTCAGGCTGAACTAACACTGGCGCTTTCGTCAACAACGCTTTTAACTGCTCAAAACTTTGATGGCACTTTTCTGACCACTCGAATTTAACATCTTTCTGTAGCAACTACGTCAATAGAGTTGCAATCATTGAGAAACCTTTCAGAAACTGTGTATAATATCCCGCTAGTCCCAAAAAACTACAAACTTCAGGCACATTTCTTGGAGGTTTCCATTCTAAAATAGATGAGATTTTACTCAGATCAACTCGTATTCCCGCAGTTGACACAATATGCCCCAGAAAACCAACTTCACGCAACCAAAATTCATATTTGTTAAACTTAGCATACAATTGTTTCTCGAGCATAGTCTGTAACACAACTTTCAAATGGTCAGCATGTTGTGTCTCATCACATGAATAAATCAGAATGTCATCAATAAACACTACAACAAAACGATCCAAATACAGTCTGAATATCCGATTCATCAGATCCATAAACACTGCAGGAGCATTCGTTAATCCGAAAGGCATCACTAAGAATTCATAATGTCTGTACCTCGTTCTGAAAGTAGTTTTCGGCACATCGAATTCTTTAACTCTTAACTGATAGTAGCCTGATCTCAAATCTACCTTCGAAAACACTGTAGCTCCTTTCAGCTGATCATACAAATCATCAATATGTGGCAACGAATACTTATTCTTTATTGTCACTTTATTCAACTGTCGATAGTCGATACACATACTCATAGTGCCATCTTTCTTTTTCACAAACAGCACATGAGCACTCCAGGGTGAGAAACTCGATCGTGTAAATCCCCTATCAATCAACTCTTGCGATTGAAACTTTAACTCTTTCAATTCCGTTGGTGCCATTCTATACAGAGTTGTTGAGATAGGAGTAGTCCCCAGCATTAATTCAATTCCAAATTTAACTTCTCATATTGGAGCTAATCTCGGTAACTCCTCAGGAAACACATCAGGGAATTCACAAACCACAGGTACCAATTCAACTTTATTTTCTGACACCTTTGTATCAATCACATATGCCAGATAAGCTTCGCAACCCTTTATCACATAGTTCAAAGCTTTCATCGCAGATACAACAGCTGGTAACCCTTTCAAATCACTGGATGCATTTCGAATTATCTCATCATTCTGACTTCTCAATTTAATACTCTTTCATTTACAGTTCACAATAGCATCATGCAAAATAAGCCAATCCATACCCAGAATTATATGAAATTCATCGAATGGAAGAAACATCAAATTAGCCGGAAAGCATATATCTCGAAACATCAATGGGCAATTCTTACACACTTTATTCACCAAGACACACTTGCCTAAGGGGTTCGATACTCTAATCACAAATTCCATAGACTCAACAGGTATAGTCTTACTTGATACTAGATTCACACACACATACGAATGAGTAGATCCTGGGTCTATCAACGAAACCACGTCAGTATCAAATAGAGTAAAAGTACCAGTAATGACATTTAGAGATAACACTTCTTCTCGTGTGCGTATTGCATAGGCTCGGGCAGGTGCTCTTGCCTCTGATCTCACAGCTGTATCGGTAGTCCCTCTTTGACTTCCACTCACATTTCCAGTGTTTCTGAGTGGTCTACCCCTAGCCATCATGTTACTTAGTCTCAGACTCTGAACATTTTCTTCTTCAGCTAACTTTGGGCAATTTTTAATGAAATGATCTTGTGATCCACACTTATAACAAGTTCGATTATTCTATTTGCCCCAACATTCCGCCACATGTCATCTTCCACACTGTCCACACTCAGGCTTGTTGCTTTTGGCACTTCCAACACTTGAATCAATTGGGATTTGAACTCGTGAACCGATGCTTTGTCTCACACGATCTCTACTCGGATGTCCAAACGAAGTATTTGATCGATATCTTACCTCTCTAAATCTCTTCGTTGGAGGTTGAGACAACTTACTCATCGATCTTTTTCTTTCATCTCGAGCTTCAGAATTGGCTTTCTTCTTTTCTTTACTGAGCTCCTCGGCTTTGCAGGCTCTTTCAACTAACACAATAAATTCATTTATGTCAAGTATCCCAACCAACAACTTAATATCTTTATTCAACCCTTCTATAAAGCTTTTACACATAATAGCTTCGGCCGAAACACATTCTTGTGCATACTGGCTCAATCTCACAAATTACCATTCATACTCGGTAACTGACAAACGACCTTGTTTCAGCTCAAGGAACTCTTTACGATTTTGATCAATGAATCATTTACTGATATACTTCTTTTGGAATTCAATTTCAAAGAAATTCCAAGTGATTCTCTCTCGGAACCACGGATATCAACGTCTTCCACAAGTTATAAGCCGTATCTATCAACAAAGAAACTGCACACTTGATACATTCATCAGAGGTCAACGACATCTCATCAAATACTCAAATTGTATTCTCGAGCCAAAACTCGACTCGTTCAGCATCGTCATCAGCTGTGGCCGTAAACTCTTTGGCCCTGTACTTACGAATCTTATCAACAGGAGGTTTATTCAATTGGATCGATCTATCACTTGTGGCACAATAGGTACTTGTAGCGGTGGAGGTTGTGGAGCAGTCGGATTCATTCAACGAACTTCAAAAACCACTCACTCATCACTCAGAAGAAGGCTTGCTTAGCTTCTCCTCCCTCACTACTATCATTCAGCCTAGATGTGACCGACACTATCTCTTGAGCAGGAGCAGGCGCGTTACTCTCTACATCGTCGACAACTACTCGATCAGGATCCATTTACTATACCAAAACACATTTATAATTGTCAGGATTCATCACACTATCGCAATTTAATATATGGCATTTATAGCTAGGCTCACAAACGCTATGTTAGTCCAAGAATTGACTAAACCATAGCTCTGATACCAATAAAGTGTAACACCCCTAACCCGAAACTCTCACCGAAATAAGGTTAAGAGGCATTACTGAACAATCAGAACATTTCACATCCATCTCACAACATAAAGTTAATCACAAATTAGTCATATACAAATACGAGCACATAGTCCCTTATTGAGGTCTACGAGACCTAAACATGTATTTGAAAGTCGGGACTAAACCGAACACTTACGAAAATTTTCAAAAAATTTAAATATTTTTCAACAATGCAGAGGTCACACACCCGCGTGGTCAGGCCGCATGCCTCACATGACTACCAGACACGCCATGTGTCTAGGCCGTGCCAAAACAGAGCATACATTTTGACTTGTCCACACGACCACCAGACACGCTCATGTGCCATTGCCGTGTGAAACTATACTAGCTACTGACTTAGTCACACGGCCACCAGGCACGCCCATGTGCCACAACCGTGTAACTTGCCCAGGCACACATCGAACTGGCCCTTAAACCGCACGCACGCCTATGCCCCTTGGCCGTGTATGCAAAATAGGCCATTTGTAAGGCCAATTTGCCACCAACACAAGGGTCATAACTACAAGCACATACAAGCCTATTCTCACACACAATTTGGCAACCAATTGCATATCAAATGATCAACATATCATCCCATCCAACCTCACTTCTAATTATGTCAACTTATATACCAAATTGCACAACTAATATACATGCATTACCAAGCATGACTCATCCACAATATCACTATATCACAATAGCATCAATCCATCACTAAGCTTACCATTCATAAGACATTTTCATTACCATCAAGCTATACCATAATATGCATCATATACCAAATCCACACGTGTATATTTCCAACATTTATCTAGCCACATCACATGGCTATTTACACATCTCAAACATATTTCAAAACAACTAGCCTATACATGCCATATTCAAACACACACATCTTCAAAACTACCAAAATAGATTGCTGATAGTGTGATAAAGATGCTGACGATCCCCGGATCCAAGCTAGCTTTACTAACACTTTAAAACAGAGAAACAAATCACACAGTAAGCTTTCAAAAGCTTAGTCACATCAATATATATTTATACCATCTCAAAGATAAATGCACAATTAGGCTCATTATCAATCTCAACCATATGCTCAAGTATCTATTCCTTCAACTTCTAAGGCTATTATCAACCACATAGGTTCAATCGTACCTTGACCAACACATACTTACTCACCATTCCTGCTACTCAATTGCTTGATATTACCTCTCGTTCAACCTTTGTTATTCCTTTGATTTATTCGTACACTTAGTGCCAATTCCATAATCGAAACATAATCGTCACCGCACACTTAGTGCTAATATGTTAAACCGAACTTCTATCGATATTGCACACATAGTGCCAATTCGATAAGCCAAAGCTTTTATCTTTTGGCGCACACAGTGCTAATCATCTCTGTCCCATTTCTAATTTTGCACACTTAGTGCCCTATAATTCAACTCCCACATAGCATTTCTAATCTCATAGTTATATATATATTCATTGAATTCACATCACATAGATATAGTTTAAAACTAGTATTATATCCGAACTTACCTCGGATGTCAAAATATTGAAATGGTCGATTAATCGAGCATTTTGTCCTTGCCTCGATCTTGATCCAAACCTCTCCTTTCTTGGTCTATACACATTCAAATTCAATCCATTCAATCACCAATTCATGCAATTTAGTCCACACACACTTATTTAGGGCATTTTACAAAATAGCCCTCACATTTTCACATTTCGGCACTTTAGTCTCTAATTCATAAAATCATCAAATACACATAATTTGCTTTTGCCCATGCCTAGCCAAATTCTCACTATACTCATACAAACCCAAATATTTCATTTATTTCACACTTTAGTCCCTCAATTGACGTTTTTCTCAATTTATCCCAAATTACACAAATTCATCAAAACTCTAAAGAGAAACTATTTTAATCAAACACATATCTTTCATTTTCCACTATCAAACATTTAAGAACCCACATGTTCATCAATGGCATATTTCAAAGTCACCATCAATTCCTAAAATTAAAACATGGGCTAGCTAGAGCACAAAGCAACGATCACAAAAACATAAAAATCATTAAAAACTGAGCTCAAATCATACCTCAATCAAGCTAAGCCCTAGCCAAAAATATCAAAGATTCAAACTCTCTTTTTTTGTTCTTATTCCAGTGGAAGATGGATGATAAAATGGCCACCAAAATTTCCCCTTTTATTAATCATATATTACCTTTATATATTAAGGTTATTCTAGTCCATTGCCACCAACTATCACTAATAATTGTCAAATTGCATCATAAAGCCTCTATATTAAAAAGAAAAAAATAATTAGGCACTTATAAATTAGCACACAACTTTTACATCTTATGTGATTAGGTCCATTTCGTAAATTAAAAACACAGTTAATAAAATCTTCACACAGAAATTTCACACAGATTAAATCACATATTGTAATCAAAAAATAATATTAAAATATTATTTCGACCTCAAATTCGTGGTCTTGAAACCACTGTTCCGACTAGGGTTTAAATCGGGCTATTATAGGGGTTTTCAGACGGCCTGTCACACGCCCGTATCCATGGCCTGTGTCCCTCACACGACCATGACACTCCCATGTCTCTGCCTGTGTGTAAAAACCTTGACATCTTGTTTCTGACATCATCAACCCAATAAGGTCACACGGCCAAGGCACAGGCCCATGTCCTTAGGCCGTGTGGCGAATTAAATTCCTAAAATCAAGTGTAGACTTCACATGGCTTGGGCACTTGCCCATGTATTATGGTCGTGTCATCCACATGGTTGAGACACACGGCCATGCCTCAGCCTGTGTGGTTACTACTGGGCATTCTGTTTTACCAAATTAAGGTGCAGGGGACACACGGTCGAACTACAGGCCCATTGGGCAGAGCGTGTGTAACACACAGCCTAGACATACGCCCGTGTGTCTACCCGCGTGGACAAAAACAAGGCTATTTACCAAGCCCTTTTTGCCACCCTTACTTGCACCAACATAAGTAATAATTACCATGCATTATCATACTCATAACATATTATAAACTTGCATATAGATCTCAAATGATTAATGGCATAACTTACTCATTTTTATCCTTACTAATCATACAACATAAATCGAGCTCATTTCTCATGAATTTCGTGTAGGTACCTGTATCACTTACACCATAATCGTAACTTTTCTCACTTTTGACACAAGCTTTAAATTACTCGTTGAACCAGTTAGAATACCAAAGGATACCCGGCAAGCCTCACACAAGATGGTACGATGCCAATGCCATGTCCAAGACATGGTCTTACATTGGCTCACATATTGAGGCTGATGCCATGTCCCAAATATGATCTTACACTAGCTCTCATATCAATACCGATGCCATGTCCCAGACATGGTCTTACACTGGCTATCACAGTGTGGCCGATGCCATGTCCTAGACATGGTCTTACACTAGCACACATATCAACAAAATGTCATGGCGTGGATATCCAATCTATTCCTAAGGTTCAACCGGGAGTATACCACATCAAATTTCATCATGCATATTCATAACAATAATCAAACATTTTATGCAATATCAATTGTTTAATGTATAATAACAATAGAGTTGTATTATTTACGTACAACTTACCTCGGTATACAAAATATGGGCGACTAGTTCGATTTAGTCCAATAGCTTGGTTTTCCCCCGGTCTAGGTCCGAATTCCACTCTTCTTGATCTATAATGACAAAATTTACTTATTTAATCACCACATTAATCAAGACAATCTATAATTCATACCTGGGCCATTTTGCCCCTACACTTTCACATGATTATGATTTTGCCCCTAGGCTCGTAAAACGGTTTTAATCAAATTTCCTCATTTAATAAGCCTAGCCGAACCTTTATTACTCTTATAGCAACTCACAATTCCAATTATTTCACACATATACTACCCATTTTATAACTTTTACAAAAAGGTCCATTTTAGGTGCTTTCATGAAAAATCCTTTCACAAAAGTTGTTTATTAAACAACCAATTTTCATTTTCTTTCATAAAATTGCAGTAAACAATATAAATACTCTCATGGAAAGACCCTAGACTCTCAACCATTTTGCAAAATAGTCCCCTCATTAGCTAGATTAAGCCATAGGGGTTCCAAAAACACAAAAATTAACAAAAACAACCACCAAAATGACTTACTTGCAAGCGAAAAGCTTGGCTAAAATTTTGAGCTCTCAAAACCCCTATTTTTACTGATATTTTCGGTGGAGAGGAGAAAGAATGAAAAGGATGAAACTTTCTTTTTATTTTTATGATTATTTTATCAATTAAGTCACCAAAAATCTACCTAACCTTTGACCAATTCATTTCCTTGTCTCTATGGCCGGCCATCACTCTCTTAAAGGCCTATTTGCACATTAAGGACCTCTAATTTAAAGTTCTCTAGCAATTTAACACATTTATCTTGTAAAAAAAACTTTCACACTTTATGCGATTTAGTCCTTTTTCAAAATTAAGCATGAAATCGCTAAAATTAATTTACCAAAATTTTCAAACACTAATATAATCATGCCATGACACTTGAAATAATATTAAAAAAATTTCTTCAACCTCGGATTTATGGTCTCAAAACTACTATTCCAACTAGGCCCAAAATCGGGTTCTTATAATTCTCCCCCTTTAGGGATTTTCGTCCCCGAAAGTCTTACCATTAAAAAGGTTATGGTATTGATCTCTCATAGTCTTCTCGGGCTCCCGTGTGGCCTCTTCAACCCCATGTCTATGCCATATTACTTTCACGAGTGCTATACTTTTATTTCTCAATTGTTTGACCTCTCAATCTAAAATCTTAACTGGCTCTTCACCATAGGTCATATCCGGTCGAATTTCAACCTCTGCTGGTGAAATAATGTGTGAAGGGTCAGAACGATAACGGCGCAACATAGACACATGGAAAACGTCATGGATCTTCTCTAACTCGGACGGTAAAGCTAATTGGTATGCTACCGGTCCAATTCTTTCGGTCACCTCATATGGCCCAATAAAACGTGGACTTAATTTGCCTTTCCTACCGAATCTGAGGACTTTCTTCCACGGGGATACTTTCAAAAATACCTTATCAGCGACTTGAAACTCAATTTCTTTTCGTTTCAAATCCGCGTGGGATTTCTGTCTATCTGAAGCGGCCTTCAAACATTCACGAATTACATTTACTTTCTCTTCGATCTCTTTGATTAAGTTAACCTTGTGTATCCAATTTTGTCTGAGTTCGGTCCAATACAAGGGCGTTCGGCACTTACGCCCATAAAAAGCCTCATAAGGCGCCATTGTAACATCCCGAAATAAGGCCTAAACGGAATAGTGGTTTTGGGACCACAAATCCGATGTTGAGAAATTTATTTTATTTATATTTTTATGGTCTACAATTTCATGGAATGATTTCGTGAAAATCTCATTCGAAAATTTTGACGTTTGGGCACTCAATTTAGTCAAAATGACTAAATTGTAAAAAGTGCAAAAGTTGAGTTATACATGTTAGAGGTGTCCAATTGTTATGAAATTTTAATTTGGATGTCCCTAAATCATAATTATACCATTGGTTAAGTTGGTGGACAAAAATGGACATGGATGGGTATGTTTCAAAAGATTTTTTTTTATAGCGCATTTTGGTAATTTAGTGAATTAAATGAATTAAAAACAAAATTTAAATGCCAAATATGTCCATCTTCTTCATTAGGACGAAATTACAAGGGTTCTCCATAGTTAGGGTTTGTTTCAAGCTTCCAAGCTCCATAATAAGTGATTCCAAGCCCCGTTTTTAATGTTCTTTACGTTTTTAGAGTCCCTGTAACTTGATTTAGCTTATTCTAGCAATAATTTAACCTAGGGTTCTTATTTGGAAAAATACCCATAGGTGAAATGTGTTTATTTTGATGTCTTAAGATAGAATATGAAGGCTTAAATAATGTTAAACAACTTTTACTAAGCGATTTTACGTGAAAAACGAGTAAAACGACATAATCGATAAAAATACCTAATGTTCATAAGTACATGTTAGAGTGAGAATTTAATGTTGGAATAGAAGGGAAAAATGTTCAGCATGTCATAAAACATAAGAAAAAGGAATAAAGTTTAATTTACGAGCCTAGGGGAAAAAGTATAATTTTTGAAAAGTTTAGGGGCAAAATTGTAATTTTACCAAAGTTTGAGTTAGGGACTGTTTTGAGTAATACGTTAATTAACTAAGTGAAATGTGATGTTTTAGACCCCGAAAAATGAGATTTGGACCTAGAACGGGAGGAAAATCGAAAATCGGGAAAGTTGGTAAATTGCCGTTTCTGGATCCGAGGTAAGTTGATGTGTTAATAATAATGCAATAGTGTCGTAATGTATATTTGAAACCTAAATTTTGGTATTAAATTGATTTTTCTGAATTACATGTTTAATATATTATGTTGGTGAATTGATTTAATAAAATGTTTATGATAAAAGGTGACATGGAAAATGGGTTGAAATGTTGTGCTTAAAGGTGTTTTCTATGACTATGGTTATTATGTGACATGGAAAGTTGATATGTAAATAATGCATTTATTTTACTTGTTCAATAATTATTTTGCTAGATCTTATGGAAATCATTGGGTGATAATTAAAATATGAAAATGTATGGAATGAGAAATTCTCGATTGAACCTTCGGAAAACCAAGAGATACGGACAATATGTAGCTAGGTCACACGAGTGATAAGGGACCTTTACCATGTGCACAAGAAAGCTACGAGATGGCAAAATTTGATATGTAGCTAGGCCACATAGATGACAAGGGACTTTCACCATGTGTGCAAGAAAGCTACGGGATAATAATTTCATATGTAACTAGGTCACATGTGTAATACTGTGTGTATACCATGTGTACAAGAAAGTTATGGGTTATGAGTAGCTAGGTCACATGAGTGGCTCCTAGTGTTGGACACCATGTAGACAAGAAAGCTACGAGATGGAATGGCTAGGTCACAAGGGTGATAAGGGACCTTCACCATGTGTACAAGAAAGTCGAATTATGTGTAAGTGGAGCTATGTGCTGAGACCACCGAGTATCGGACGTTTTCCAAAGGGGTTCAATGAGATAACTTACTACTGGTGATTGGTACGATCATGTTATGAATAAGTGCAAGAGTGAAAGTGACCAATTGAGAAATGTGGCAAATGTACGTGTGAGCAAGGGTGCATGTGACTATGTGTGTATGTGCATAATGTGTTTGATATGTGATACGTGATTGAAATTGTGGTAAGGCTGATATGGTGTAAATGACATTTTGAGTACTCATAAAGATTGGTGATGATTATTCATTTGTATGGCTAGTTTTGAATATGTTCGGTGTTATGTGTGCATATATGTAAGTAATATAAAGAAAACATGGGAAAGTAAAATTTTCAGTAAAATAGATTGAAACAACAGCAATTATGTGACTTTGAAAAATCACCATAAATCATAGAAATTGAATTGTATGTTGGATAAGATATTTATTTAAATATAATTGAGCCTATTTTCATATAAAAGAAATAGAGTAAGCAAAGGATTTGTATATTTTGAGATATTTAAAGTTTTGTAAGACTGGTTCAGAATGATTACGTGATCCCCTGTTCTACCTTGGAAAAATCATTAAAAATTTTATAAAAATGGTTATGGGGTGTAATTTATATTCTCAGAATCCTTGGTGAATCTACTTTCGAGAGAGACAAACGGAAAGGTTATTCAAACTCTGTATAGCAAGGAATTTTAATTTTAGTGGAGAGATGTTAGAGCTATCAAACAGTGAAATAGGGGAGAATTTAATGAATATTGATTAGCTAAACCAAAAATTCTGGAAATTTTATGGTATGAGGATATGTGAGTATAGTTTCATTGAAAATTAACGGATCTTAATTTCGAGTTCTGTTGCTTATGAAATAATTAAATTAGTGACTATTAATCAGAAAAATAGCCTAAGCTGAACTTAAGAAAAAGGGTAAAACTATGTGAATATCGATTTTATTCCCTTGAGTATATTTATTGAGAAATGGGTTAATATTGTTAATTAAATTATTTATTATCATTTTATTAATATGCCAACTTACTAAGCTATAAAGCTTACACCATTTTCCCGTTTCTCTTAGTGTTGTCAGGTTGGCTAAGGGTTAGAGATCGTTGGAGGTATCATCACACTATCAATTTGTCAAGTTGGAATCATGACAATTCCTAATTATTTTCAAGTGAATGGCATGTATAGAGATTTGGTTATTGGTTCTAGACATGGGCGTGTGAGAACCTCACGGTCTACTCACACAGCCGTGTCATATGTCACACAGGTGTGTGACCTTGTTTTAGAAAAAAACATTTCTAAATGTCGAAAAGTTCTGGTTTGGTTCCGAACGAACTTTAATGATTATTTTGGGCCTCGTAAGCCCATGATAGGGACATATAGTGTGACTATGAATGATTTTTTTATGTATAATTGAAATGTATGTATCGGATAAGTGCATAAGATTGATGTAATGCCTCGTACCCTGATCCGACGATGGATAGGGGTAAGGGGTGTTACAGCCATTTTCAAAATCGACTGATAACTATTGTTGTAGGCAAACTCTACCAACGGTAAGTACCTTTACCAACTACCTTCAAACTTAAGAACACAACACCGCAACATATCTTCAAGAATCTAAATTACTCTCTCCGACTAACCGTTGGTTTGCGGATGGAAAGCCGTGCTAAAATTCAAATTTGTCCCCAAATCTTCTTGTAACATTTTCTAAAATTGTGAGGTAAACCTTGGATCTCTATCCAAAATAATCGACAAGGGCACTCTGTGGAGACTCACAATTTCAGAAACATACAAACCAGCCAATTTTTCAAGTGGATAACCGGTACGCACCGGTATAAAATGAGCCGACTTAGTTAGCCTACCAACCATAACCCATACAGCATCTTTCTTCCTTGGCGTCAACGACAATCCAGACACAAAATCCATGGTAACATGGTCCCATTTCCACTCGGGAACCATCACAGGCTGGAGTAAACCGGAAGGCACTTGGTGTTTGGCTTTCACTTGCTGACAAATTAGACACTTAGAGACAAACTCTGAAATGTCTCTCTTCATTCCCGACCACCAATACATTTTTTTCAAGTCATTGTGTAACAACCCAATTTTGGGGCTAGTCGAAATAGTGGTTTCAGGACCACTAATCTGAGGGTGAGGAAAATTATTTTAGTATTATTTATTGTGTTATGTATTAATATATGGCTATATAAAAATTTGGTGCTTTAATTTTAGCAATTGTATGTTTAATTGTGAAAAAGGACTAAATCTGTAACGCCCCAAAATATAGGGTCTTTAATTTTGGGGAGTTTAGCAAGCTTGGGTTTAAGTATGGCCTTTGGCAAAATTTTGATTTTTGCTCTTTTGGAAACCTAGATGTTAGCTTAAAGGGCATATATATTAAGTGTGCTTGGCTTGTGACACAAGGAGTCTACTGGTAAGGTGGCAAGTGGCATGTGGAGTGTTCTAGTGGTCTGAGGGTCGAATCCCATGGCATGCATTAAGGAAGTTCTATTTTATGTCTCTGTGGCGAGAGAGGTAGAGTTTGATTCAAACTCTACAGAGGTGGTTGGAGACTTGGTCATCAAGTTTGAATGGATTTGAATGGGAGGCTGGGAGCAAAACAAGGAGAAAACAGTGGAGAGGTTAAAGGAGTTGGGATGTGAAGGAGTTATAGCTGAATTTGAGAGAGCTTGAATAAGGGGGTTTCAGCTAAGGGGATTTCATTTGTGCATTTTTGACATTCAGGGTGAGTGTAGAAGCCGAATTTCGTCTTTGGTATTTTGGGTTTTTTTTTGTTGCGCTTCAGGTTTTGCTCTCTGTGGAGTCTCGTGCATCATTTTTGACCATTTGGGTCTTTCTTTCTTCAACTTTCTTTTTCTCTCTTCCTTGTTACTAAAGCTGCCAAATCACTCATAACCGAATATCTGTTGCCTTTTCCTTTCTTCTAGCCGAACTCAACTTCTTCCTTTCCCTCTCATTGTTTCTTTTCATTTCAAGATAGCCGAATACTTCTCTCTCAGAACAGTTTTTCTTCTTGTATTGACCGAACCTGTTAAGGCCTAAACACCTTCTTTTCTTCATCCCTAACCATTTCTTGATCTCTTTGATTTATTGGTAAGTGGTTACTCTAGCCAAATCTTGGTTGGCTTCTTTCTCCATGCTCGGTTTTGTATTTCTTAGGCCGAAAGGCTGTTTCTCCTTGTTTGCCATTGAGATAAGCTTATATAACACCTTTTTTTTCATTCGAATTTTGCTAGGGACTTGTTTTCCTTAACCAAGGGGTAGGCCAATTACTTTTGTAACACCCCAAATTTGGGCCTAGAAGAATTTGGCCCATTGGGCTTTGGGTCTCATAAAATTTTTAAGTGAGTAAGAAAATGACAAATGACATGACGGCTTTAAAGGTTTAATGAATTTGGAGTGTCTAAGTGTGTTTGAGAAGCTCTGGGTTCGAGTTTTATCGTGGAGGATTCTTAATTTAATTAATTAAGGAATCAGGGTTGTGAGTAATGGGCTTTTAAATAAAAATAAGTGAAAAATGGCACAAAAGCCTGTGGTGAAGTGGCTAAGTGACGCCACTGAGGTGTAGAGAGGTGGCGACATATGCATGTTGGGAGGTCTGAGGTTCAAGTGCTAGCTTAACTTTATTTTGGAGTTTAATTTTAGGCTTCTAGAAGGCTGGAAATGGCGTGTAGAGGGACTTTAAGGAGAAATGATCAGTAGAGAGAATTTAGGACAAGGATAAGGGAGATATCATGGAGAAAAATTAGGGGATTGAGGTGTTGATGTGTTGGTGCCGAATTGGACTCTGGAAGGAAGGTAGTTTTGGCTTTGGCTATAAAAGAGGGGTGCTGAATTCCTTTGAAGGGTTCTTTGGGTTTCCATTATTTTTTTCTTTTCTTCCCCTTATTCTTTTTCTGCCATTGCCGAATTACCATCATCCCTTTTTGTCGAAATCCTTATTTGTGTCGATTCTTTGTTGTTTTTCCTCCATCACAAATCTGTTGATCAAGTGTTAAAAGCCAGATCTTGTTCAGTAGCTATCTAGGCAGCAGGATCAAAGGTGGGATTCGATAATTACTCAGTCAACCTCCTTAGTGTGTTTTGTTTAAAGCTGAAGGGCTACCTAACTTCTCCTTGTCATTAACCTTGTATTAATAAGGGTAGGGTTTAAAGATTGCAAGCGTGGTAAGGATCACTAGCAAGTGGTAAGTGTATTCGTCTTAGTTGTGGATTAGTGAATGGTCGAATGTAAGTATGGCTTATAGGGGTGATTTGTGTGGATTATGAGTCACTCAATGTTTGATAGTGTATGTGGGAGTGCAGATCTAGGGGATACTCGTGATTAGTAGCTAAGGAAGGGCTATTAGAACCCAGTGGCACACGGTAAGGTTATGGTAAGGCTTCGGATTTTGGTAAATATTTTGATTAAGTATGGGTGATTGATTGAAGGTTGGTTGGTTGTAGGTTCAAGACCAAGGATAGTATAGCACGTCGCAGTAACTAGGTGTACAAACACTACACACACATGATATCGTCAATGCCGGAAAGCCGAAAAGTCGAAAGTGGCTAAATGGGTCGGTGGGCCCTAAGGCTAAGTTTGATGAAATTGATTGATTTGGCTATATGAATTGAGTTAGACATGCATGTTGCATGATCTGGAATTGTTTTGGGCCTAAGGGGCCATATGAATAAGATCTGGGCCTAATGGGCCATAAGGATGTGATTTGGGCATAATGGGCTATACGAACGTGAAATGGGCTTGATGGGCTTTATGGGGACGTAGACAAGTATGCTAGGGTTTAATGGACTTTAGGCCTAGTTCTAAACAACTCTTAAATCGCATAAGACTTAATCTAATAATTAAACATGTCCGTGGACAAGTCACTGGGTTAGAGTGTGGCAACGGACATATGCATGTCTAGGATTGGATCTAGAGAGAGCTTGGTATTTAAGCAGTCCTAGTGGCCTACCTCCTCTTCTCTGGAATCCTACCTGGTGCATAGTGACTGTTCACTTTAGCCGCAAGGACTTGTTAATGGGCCAAAGTTCATAACTAAAACCCGAGAGGGACCAAATAACCCTGATTTGAAAATTACCAAAATATCCTTAGATTTGCAAAATTACTAAAATATCTCTGATTTATAAAATTACTAAAATATCCTTGATTTGCAAAATTACTAAAATACCCCTGATTTGTAAATTTACCAGAATACCCCTAATTTGCAGAATTACCAAAATATCCCTAATTTACAAAATTTTCAAAATACCCTTATTTTGCAAAATTTCCTAAATACCCCTGTAGGGTAGAATTACAAAAATACCCCTGGGTAGTGAAATGACTAAAATACCCTTAAGTGCTTAATGTGTGAAATTGTGTATGTCGCATTCAAGAAATATATGTTGTATTTGGGTGGGTTTTGATGATATGGAGGAGATTTGAGGATCGCATAGTCGCTTGACGACCGTGGATCCACCGGTGGCTTTAAGCCCATTATAGCAGCTTGGCTGCAACGTTTGAGTAGTGCCGCTGCTAGTGCTACCTTTGGAGTGTAGGGATGGGTGGGTTGATATTTATATCCCCACAAGAGTGTAGGGTTGGAAGAGAAATGGATTGCAGGGTTGGATTCGGGATGGGTGCATTCCATTCATGTGATACTTATGTCATATGAGGTCATTGAGGGCTAAAGCCGAAGACCACCATTTTTGGTAGGGCTTAGGCCCAATGTAATAATTGTATGTTGATTGGATTACCAAGGGTCGTACACACTGAGTTTCGAAACTCACATCCTTTTTATTAAATGTTTCAAGTGATCCTCAGTAGACGGCTCGACGTGGGAGAGGATTCGGAGATGGCTACACTACAAAATACTTAGAAGTTTTACTTATTTGTCTCAAAAGACATGATTTTAATTACTTTATTTCCGTTGGATGTAATAAGGCCTTGTACTCCTATTTGACTTTGGATTTTGACTTTTGTTGTTTCAACTGTTTACTTAATTATTAAACCTAAGTAAATTTCTTATGTTTAAACATGGTTTTCGGAATACTTACAATAATTAAATGGGCTTTTATCATTACTTAACAAGGCTCAAGGATTTTGGGCTTTTGGGTCTTAAATTTTAACTTAGCAAAATCGTTTTGCCTTTGATGTGACATTTCCAGATTCAGCCATAACGTCTGGGCCGGGTCTGGGGGTGTTACAACTTTTCCCGTGCAAGGAACCATTTGATTCGCGGTAAGTGCTTTAAGCATAGTATATACATATTCTTATGGGATTGTAGATTCTTATGAATCGGTTAACGGTTCTTGTGAAGGTATAGCATTGAAAAGAATACGTGGTTTTGGGACTAGAGAAGATTACTGTTGTTGATTGGTAAGTAGCATTAGTTTGATTAAAGCATTTTCAGTATTATGGTGATGGATTAACGAGGGTTTGAGTCTAATTGATGGGGTTGTTGTTATCATAGGTGTTTAATCTTAGAAGCGCTTCAACTACAATCCATAACAGGTGTGTAATCGTACACCCAATGTTGTTTCTGTCAAAACGACGGATGAAGGTGTGTATGCGCACCCCTGTTTAATTGTGAATCAGCAAAAGCCAAAAAGTTGAAACTTCAGCATGTGAGGGCTCACGAGCGTGTGAACGCTCGTAGGGATAAATCAAGCCACAATCATTCGTTCTCGTGGGCTTAGGTCGTAATAGGCCTCGTAGGGCCGAAATGCGCCATGTGGGCCCAATGGGCTCATGAGCCCCATAGGGATGAAATCCACAGTAAGTGACTAATAAAGGATTATGCTACGAGGTTCGTGTAGCGTGACGGAATATGGGCTGAACGAGCCACACGAGCGTGTGGGCCCACTTGGGCCAAGTAAAGGGCCTTGAGCCCAATTACACTGTTTTGGCCATATAAGTTATCCGAGTCGTTTGAGACAATGGTAGGCCTTTGGAAAGGTCGTAAATTGTACCAAAATATCCCTAATGAGTAAAATTACCGAAATACCCTTGAAGGGTAGAATTACCTAAATACCCTGGAATGGTAGAATTACTGAAATACCCTTGAAGGGTAAAATTACTGAAATACCCTTGAAGGGTAGAATTACCAAAATACCCTCGTAGGGTAGAATTACCGAAATATCCCTGTAGGGTAGAATTACTGAAATACCCTAATAGAGTAGAATTACCGAAATACCCCTAAGGGGTGAAATTACCGTTTTACCCCTAACTAACGAGATGTCCATCATATCCCTAGTGGTAGGTTATGTTGATGTATATATGACTGGTATGAATATGACATATTGCATACATGTAATATTTATGACACGACATTCTGCATTGGGGTTGGGATTCTAATTTGGAGGAAGTACTATACTAGTGGCTCTGCCACGTTTTTACTGTTCTAGTGGCTTCGCCACGTATACTGTTATTAGCAGTCATGCTGCGATATTGGTGTATTGGCTGGGTGGGTTGACTTAGTCCCCACATGGTGTGTTGGTTGGTACGGATGTTGTGTTGGCTAGTTTGGGTTGGGTTGCATCACTGTTCTATTCTATTTTTATTTGGGTTTATACCCACACTGTTACTGTATTGGGCTAAGGCCCACACTGTACTATTACTGAATAGGGCTCAGGCCTAGACTGTTACTGCATGATAGGGGATTACACACTGAGTTCTCGTAACTCACCCTTTTCTTTTAACTGTATAGGTAATCTCCAACCTTAGATAGTTTGGAGCTGTGAGGGACTCGGAGGTGGCCACATGTCCGCAAGTGATTAAATTTATATCTAGTTTTTTTTAATAGTATATTTTGGGGTTGATATTTTTGTAATAAGGCCATTAACTTTTATTGGGTTTTAACTTTTTACTTCAACCTGCTAGATTAGGAAACACGAGTTTTCAAAATAATAACTGTTTTCAAAGGGAATCAAACATTTCAAATTTAAATGGTTTATAATTAGAAAAGCTTTCGCGGTTTGTAATTTAGATTAAGAAACTTGTAATATATGATATGATCCATAAGTGATTAAACAATTCTTGATTTTACAACCCCAACGTTGTCAATAGCAATTAGTTTTGAAAAGGGTTTAAAACTTCAGTCATGAATTTTCATCGACAAGACCCGTTTTCAAATCAACATTTCGATGTGACACATCAGATCCGGTCGTAATGTCTAGGCAGGGTTTGGGGTGTTACAAAATCGCATAAAGTACGAAAGTTCCATTATAAGTGGTAGAGGTGTCTAATAGCCAAAGAATATCAAATTGGAGGTCCTTAAAGTGAAATTAGGCCATTGGATGTGTGATGGTCAGCCATGTAGCTTAGGGGACAAGGGCATTAATTTTAGTCAAAATGTGGTGACATTAGGTGATAAAAAATAAATAAAATAAGATAAAAAGATGAGATATCATCTTTTACTATTCCTTCTTCTTATACCACCGAAAATTGAGAGTAAATAAGGGTTCTTGGAGTTCAAACTTTTAGCAAAACAAATCTCTTGCTAGTAAGTGATTTTGGTGGTTTTATTTGATAATTTTTGTACTTTTAGAGTCCCAAAAGCTTAAGCTAGCTAATGAGGGGACTAATTTGCTAAATGGTTGAAAGTTTAGGGACTTGAAATGAGAGTGTTCATGTTGTTTGCTGAGTTTTTATGGAGGAAAATGAATGATAGTGAGTTAAAGAACAACTTTTGTGAAAGATGTTAGCATGAAAACACCTAAATAGGACTTGAATGCAAAGATTTAAAATGTGTAATAAATGCATGAAATAATTGGAATTATGAGTAGTTGTAAGAGTGATAAATGTTCAGCTAGGCTTGTTTTATGAGAAAATGTGATGAAAAATGATTTACGAACGTAGGGGCAAAATCATAATTTTGCCATAGTACAAGGGCAAAATGGCCATTTTTACCTAAGTAGAGATTATAATGTATTATGATTAGAAAATTATTAAATGGGTGAATTTTGTTGTTATAGACCAAGAAGAGCGTGGAATCAACCTTGACCGAGGAAAATGCAAGGTTACGGAATAGATTGTTGATTAACGCGTTTTGCATCGAGGTAAGTTTATGTGTAAACGATGCATCTTAAATACACATGTAATTACTTATTGGTGCATTGTATGATTGAGAACACTTACGAGTTAAATGGATGGAAATTTGGTAGAAAGTGAATAAACTCCATATAAACGTTGAAATAAAAATGTAGGTGTGGAATATTATCTGTAGTAAATAATGATGGGCTATGTACGATACCACCTTAATTATTTTTATTGGTGGGCTATGTGCAATACCACCTTATCACTTATTCACAATGGGCTGTGTGTGATACCATTGTTAGTATTATTATTTGGTAGGCTAAGTGTGATACCACAGTAAATATTCTTGTTGGTTGGCTATGTGCGATACCACCCTGTTAATAATAAGTGGTGGGCGAAGTGCGATGCCACCGAGTGTTTGGTATTACTAAGAATGGTTTATTGTGTAATTGTGATGTGTTGTTTCATGTGATCATGTGGTGATCAAGTGCAAGGATGTGTGTTAATAATAAGAGCTTTTGGTTGTGATATGATTGATTGTGGTAAGAGATGAATGAGTAAGCATGATCTTGGATTGTGAAATGCTATTTATTGATTAACACATGTTATGATGTTTATTGTTTACATGTAAACTTACTAAGCTTAAAGCTTACCCCCTTTCTTTTTCCTTGTTTTATAGTGACAAAGAGTCGAGCTGGGATCCAGAGATAATTGGAAGATCACCCACACTATCAGCTCATCTCGGTATATTTAGAACTAGCATTTTGTGTATAGCAATGGCATGTATAGGAGCTAGACTAGGTATATTGTTTTGTTATTTTGGCCAAATGTGTTGGCTCCTTATAGATGAAATCTTTTGTATATTGCCATAGTAAATGGCTCTATATTATCAATCAATGGAAGGAAAGGTTATTCATAAGTGTGAAAAGTATACGGTTGGGTTGTTTGGGTATCAATATGCATGAATGAATTGATGGTGGAGGGTGAAATATGCTTGAGTGAGTTAGGGTGATGAAAGAGCTTGGTAAATAGCCTTGTTCTTGTCCACACGGGTAGGCACACGGGCGTGTGTCTAGGTCATGTGTGACACACGGTCAATTGCATGGGTGTGTGACCAGGTTGTGTGTCCCCTTGCGTGTTAGAATTGCAAGTTAGTAAGCTCTATAGTAAAACACGGGCAGAGACATGGCCATGTGTCTTAGCCATGTGGGAGGCACGGCCAAAGATGTGGGTGTGTGCCCGGCCATGAGAAGTCTGCACCTGAATTTAAGAATTTAATTTGACACACGGTCTAAGGACATGGGCGTGTGCCTTGGCCTTGTGACCATAGTGAGGTGATGATGTCATAAACAGAATGCCAAGGTTTTGGCACACGGACTAAGACATGAGTGTGTGTCTGGCCGTGCGAAATAAGTCAGTGTCGACCACAGGTGAGGGACATGGGTGTGTGTGACCACACGGCCTGCCCACATGGGCGTGTCCCATTTCACACGGGCTTGTGGTCTTGTTAAGGTAAAATTTTTCTAAGTATACAAAAAATTTTGATTTGATTCTGAGGCACTCCGTTTGCAGGTGTTGGGCCTTGTAGACCCATAATAAGAATGTTATGAATGTGAATGAAAGATTTTATATTGGAATGAAATTTGATAGCCCAAGGTTGTATGTTAAAGTACGTTAAGTCCAATAATGCCTTGTACCCGGTTCCAGAGTTGATTACGGGTAAGGGGTGTTACATTTAATGGTATCAGAGCTACGGTTTAGCCAATTCTTGGACTACCGTAGCGTGTGTTAGAGTCTAGCTATACATGCCATAAGCGTATATTGATAGTGTGATGGCTATTGATAATTCTAAACTTTATTTTTATATAGTAAATGGATCCCAACCGAGTGACTACGGATGACGCAACTAGTAACATGTCGGCTCCTGTGCAAGGGACTGCGCCTATAGAGAGTGGACCCGAGACTAGGGGTTAAGGAGAAGAGGCCCAGGAAGCCTTTCACCAAATGATGAGTAATTGGTACACGGAGTATGTACGAGTAAACCCTAATGCTCAACCTCCTCCACCCCCTTCTATACCTCAGCCAGTTCCTGTGGTTCCGCAAGGTATAGATCTAGTGAGAATAGCCAAGCCCCTGGTAGATAAGATTCGAAAGCAAGGGGCCGAGGAATTCAGAGCCAATATAGATGATGACCCTGAGAGGGTAGAGCTTTGGCTTGAGAACTCAATGAGGGTATTTAATGAACTCTCCTGCACACCTGAGGAGAGCTTAAAATACGCCGTGTCCTTGCTGAGGGACTCTGCCTATCATTAATGGAAGACGTTAACGTCAGTGGTTCCAAAGGAGAGAGTGACGTGAGACTTCTTTTTGGAGGAGTTCCGAAAGAAATATATAAGCCAATGATTTGTGGACCAGAAAAGGAAAGAATTCCTTGAATTGAAGCAAGGAAATGTGACTGTAGCAGAATATGAGTGTGAGTTTGTTATGCTCAGCAAGTATGCACAAGAGTGTGTGTCTACAGAATCTATCTTGCGTAAGAGGTTTAAAGATGGGCTGAATGAGGATATTAGACTGCTAGTTGGGATTTTAGAGTTAAAAGAGTTTGTGGTGTTGGTCGACCGGGCATGTAAGGCCAAAGAATTGAATAAGGAAAAGAGGAAAGCCACGATTGAGGCCCAAAATCTGAGAAAAAGGCCAATGAGTAAATCATACCAAACTCAATTGAAGAGGTCCAAGAAAATGAACCCCCGGACGACAGTGTTGGTTGGACATTCACATCGAGATCGAGGTAACACATAATCAGGCTCGAGAGTTCAAGCCACTTCGATAGAAAGTGTGGGCAATCCGAAGACCAAATTGAAGTGTCCAAATTTTGGTAGGCAACACATTGAGGAGTGTTGGGAACACAATCGGAATTGTTACAAGTGCAGTTCACCCGACCTTTTTATTTGAAATTGTCCAGAGAGGGAGGAGAAGGAAAGAAAGCAAGAAGTGAGATTAAGCAATGTATCTCTGAGGGGTAGATCACAAACGAACCTGGAAGGTCGGACTAGTAGTAGAGGAGTGCCTCAGGATTCTACTGTGAGATCGAAGGGTCGAGCATCTACGAGGACCTATTTCATTTACACTCGCGAAGAGGCATCATCTCTAGATGTGATAACGGGTAAATTTTCTCTTCAAGGTAACTCTGTTATTATTTTGATTGATCCGGGGTCCACCCATTCTTACATTTGCATGAGATTGGCATCTAGTATGACTATGATTGTTGAGTCTACGGAGTTTGTAGTAAAGGTGTCAGACCCATTAGGCAAACATGTGCTAGTTGACAAGGTGTGTAGGAATTGTCCTTTGACAATTAGAGGTCATTGATTTTCGGCAAATCTTATGTTGTTGCCATTTGATGAGTTTGACTTGATTCTTAGTATGGATTGGTTGATACTCATAGTGTTTTAGTGAACTGTGGTAGTAAATTTATTGAATTGAAATGTGAAAATAGAGATGTTATTCGGGTTGAATCAGGTAAGTCAGCTACTTTGCCGGTGATAATTTCTTCTATGGTAGCCAACAAATACTTGAGGAAATGATACGAGTCCTATCTCGATTTTTTGTTGAATGCTTAAGAATTAGAAATAAAGATTGAATCAGTACCAGTAGTATGTGAGTATCCAGATGTATTCTCGGAAGAGTTACCCGGATTACCTCCAGTTAGGGAGGTCGAGTTTGGAATTAAGTTAATTCCGAGAACGACACCTATTTCGGTTGCTCCGTATAGGATGGCACCATTAGATTTGAAAGAACTGAAGATTCAGTTGGAAGAGTTAACGGATAAGGGATTTGCAAGACTGAGCTTGGGGTGCTACTGTACTTTTTGTAAAGAAGAAAGATAGGTCGATAAGGTTGTGCATAGACTATAGACAGCTCAACCAAGTGACGGTGAAGAATAAGTACCTTTTACCAAGAATAGATGATTTATTTGACCAACTGAAGGGAGCTACGGTGTTCTTCAAGATAGATCTAAGGTCTGGTTATTATCAGTTGAGGGTTAAGGAGCAAGATGTGTCCAACACTGCATTTCAGACGAGATATGGCCATTATGAGTTTCTTGTCATGCCATTTGGTTTAACGAATACCCCTGTGGTTTTTATGGATTTGATGAATCCCATCTTCCGGTCGTACTTGGACAAGTTTGTAGTTGTTTTTATTGACGACATATTAGTCTATTCTCGGGATGAAAGTGAACATGCGGAGCATCGGAGAATTATTTTGCAGACTTTAAGAGACAAGCAGCTGTATGCTAAGTTTAGCAAGAGTGAGTTTTGGCTCCGAGAGGTCAAATTTGTAACAGCCCGATTTAGGGCCTAATCGGAATAGTGGTGCGAGACCATGAAACCGAGATGAATTTATGGGTTTTTAAGGTTTACGTCATGTTTGCATGCTAGTATCAAAGTTCCGTGAAGCAATTTTGCTAAATTGTGGTTGAATGGTCCAAAAGGACTAAATTGCAAAAGTTACAAAATATGAGTTTCTAGAAGCTTTTTGTATGAAATAGCTTTAGAATAATAATTATAAGCCCTTAAATAGCAAATTGCCCAAAATTTAAATTTTGGAGAAAATTGGTCATGAGATAGTTTTATGGAAAGTTTTAAAGAGAGGGGCATTTTGGTCATTTACCTATTAAATGATTAAAATGGGAAAAAGATGACAAAAATCCATTCATCTTCTTCCCCAAGCTACCGAAAATCCTAATTGCCATTTTTAGGGCTATTTCAATTTTTCAAGGTTGCTAGTAAGTGCTGTAACACCCCTATCTCGAGTCTGTTGCCGGATCAAGGTTAGGAGCGTTACCGGACTTATTGGAATTGTTCACAGACAAAATCATGCATTCAATCAACATTCTCATACATAATGTCCCTTAAATGGGTCCTCGAGACCTTAATCATGCTTAGAAGTCGAGTCGGGACTAAACTGAAACACATCTGAAACTTCATGAAAATTTGAAACTTTTCTAAAATACAGGGGAGACACGCCCGTGGGAGGAGACCGTGTGCCCTCCACGGCTTCTAGACACCCCCGTGTGTCCTTTCGTGTCAATATACTGACTTGGTCCCCACAGCCACCAGACACGGCTGTGTGTCCTAACCGTGGTCCTATACTGACTTCCCCAACACGGCCACCAAACACACCCGTGTTAAGGCCATGTTGATTTTAGGCCACATTCTGCCAATTTTCCCACGGTCTTAGGCACGCCCATGTGCCACAACCGTGTGACATTATAGGCCATTTACAAGGCCAAAATGCCACCCATAAGGGTCAAACCTAAAATCAACATATGACATTCCATTTCATTCACCTATGACCATCAAAACATATCAAATAGCCAACCAAATCATGCATATTTGTCAACTAAGACAATCACATTACAATTCATTCAATAATCATTCAATCTAAGGCAACAGAGATGGTTAGAGTTGATAAAAGACTATGAGTTGGTCATTGACTACCATCCAGGAAAGGCGAATGTGGTCGCCGATGCTTTGAGCAGGAAGTCCCTTTTTGCATTAAGGGCAATGAATTTGCGGATGACCTTATCCGACAATGATTCTATTCTAGCTGAATTGAGAGCTAGACTAATATTTCTTCAAGAGATCTTTGAAGCTCAGAAAGAAGATAACAAATTGCAAGTCAAGAGAGCTCAGTACAAGTCAAATATTGAATCCGACTTTCAGAGTAATCCTGATGGATGCTTGATGTTTAGAGATAGAGTTTGTGTACCGAGAAAGGAAGAGCTTATTCAGAGAATTTTGCACGAGGCACATAACGGATGTTTGTTTGTACATCCGGGTAGTACTAAGATGTATAATGACTTGAAGCAACTGTATTGGTGGCCGAAAATGAAGAAAGACATTTCAGAGTTCATTTCGAAGTGGGTGATTTGTCAGCAAGTAAAGGCTGAACATCAAGTACCTTCGGGTTTGCTTCAGCCCATCTTGGTTCCCAAGTGGAAATGGGACCGTATCACCATGGATTTTGTAATTGGTTTACCGTTGTCTCCAAGTAAGAAAGATGGTATACGGGTTGTAGTTGATAGACTCACGAAGTCAGCCCATTTTATACCTATACGATTTGATTTCTCACTCGATAAGTTGGCGAACTTGTATGTTTCAGAAATAGTAAGGCTTCACAGAGTTCCCTTATCGATCATATCGTATAGAGATCCGAGATTCACCTCCAGATTTTGGAAGAAGCTGCAAGAAGCCTGGGGTACAAAGTTAAGCTTTAGTACTGGTTTTCATCCTCAAACTGATGGTCAATCAGAGAGATTAATTCAAGTACTCGAGGATATGCTCAGATGTTGTATTTTAGAATTCCAAGGTAGTTGGGAAAAGTTTCTCCCATTGGCAGAATTCGCATATAATAATAGCTTTTAGTCGAGCTTAAAAAAGGCGCCTTATGAGGCTCTATATGGGCGTAAGTGCAGAACGCCTTTGTTTTGGACTGAACTCAAAGAAAATCAAATTCACAGGATTGATTTGGTTAGAGAAGCTGAAGAGAAAGTGAAGATAATACGAGAATGTTTAAAGGCCGCATCAGACAGACAGAAATCCTATTCGAATTTAAAAAGAAAAGAGACAGAGTATCAAGTTGAGGATAAAATTTTCTTGAAAGTGTCACCGTGGAGAAAAGTTCTTAGATTTGGCCGAAAGGTCAAGTTGAGTCCACGTTTCATCGGACCTTATGAGATTACTGAGAGAGTTGGGCCGGTAGCTTATCAGTTGGCTTTGCCATCAGAATTAGAAAAGATACATGATGTGTTTCACGTGTCAATGTTGAGACGCTACCGATCAGATCCTTCACATGTAATTACCCTGTCAGAAATAGAGATTCACCTCGACATGACTTATGGTGAAGAACCAGTCACGATTTTGGCACGGGAAGGCAAGCAATTGAGAAATAAAAGTATTGCCTTAGTGAAAGTATTGTGGCAAAGACATGGAATAGAAGAAGCTACATTGTAACCAAAAGAGAGTATGAGAAATTAGTATCCAAACCTTTTTGCTGGTAAGATTTTCGAGGACGAAAATCCCTAAGGGGGGATTGTAATAGCCCGATTTAAGGCCTAGTCGGAATAGTGGTGCGAGACCACAAAACTGAGATGAATTTATGAGTTTTTAAGGTTTATGTCATGTTTGCATGCTAGTATGAAAGTTCCGTGAAGCAAGTTTGCTAAATTGTGGTTAAATGGTCCAAAAGGACTAAATTGCAATAGTTGCAAAATATGAGTTTCTTGAAGCTTTTTGTATGAAATAGCTTTAGAATAATAATTATAAGCCCATAAATAGCAAATTGTCCAAAATTTAAAATTTGGAAAAAATTGGTCATGAGATAGGTTTATGGAAATTTTTAAAGAGAGGGGCATTTTGGTCATTTACCTATTAAATGATTAAAATGGGAAAACGATGACAAAAATCCATTCATCTTCTTCCCCAAGCTGCTGAAAATCCTAATAGCCATTGTTAGGGCTCTTTCAATTTCTTAAGCTTGCTAGTAAGTGCTCCTAAGCCCGGTTTTTGATATTCTTCATTTTTTGAAGTACCGGTAACATGAGTAAGCTATTTTTAGCTATTTGATGAGCTATAATGGATGTTCAAAAATGTGGTCATGTATGACATGCATGTATTTTGATGTTTTATGGAAGATCATGAAAGCTTGATGTAGTAGAAACATCTTTTGTTAAGTGATTTTCCATGAAAATGCATGTAGGGACTTGATTGTGAAAATCTTAAATTTAGTCATACATGTGTGATTTTGTGAGAATTGATGATTGCTATGGTTGAGACTATTGATCAGCTAAGCATATAGATTAAGAAAATTTTATGAAAAGCATTTTATGAGCCTAGGGGCAAAAGTGCAAATATGAGAAAGTATAGGGGCAAAATAGTAATTTTACCAAAGTATGAGTTATGAGTCAATTTAGTCAATATGATTATTAAATGGTCTATTTATGACTATAGATCAAGAAAAATGAATCCCAAATCAAAACCAAGGTAAGAACAAAGTCGAGGACTAAATTGCATATCTACATACATTTTGTATATCGGGGTAAGTTTGTATGATTTCTAAGCTTTATGATTTTTTTTAACATTGTATTGCTTAGTATAATGTACACTATTTTTATGAAATGTTTAAAGTTACGTTCAACCAAGAAATCGATGATGATAAGTATGAAGAAGTTATCATGTAAGTCCAAGGACCCAAGCTTGGCATTGAACAAGTTATCATGTAAGTCCAAGGACCCAAGCTTGGCATTGAACAAGTTATCATGTAAGTCCAAGGACCCAAGCCTGGCATTGAACAAGTTATCATGTAAGTCCAAGGACCCAAGCTTGGCATTGAACAAGTTGTCATGTAAGTCCAAGGACTCAAGCTTGGCATTAATCAAGTTACCAAGCAAGTTATCATGTAAGTCCAAGGACCCAAGCTTGGCATTGAACAAGTTATCATGTAAGTCCAAGGACTCATGCTTGGCATTAATCAATTTATCAAGCAAGTTATCATGTAAGTCCAAGATAAGCTTGGCATTGATTCAAGAAGAGATATTTCATGTAAGTCCATATCTAGGACATGGCTTTGGCATCAAGTTCATGGCAAAAGAGTTAGTATCATCGGTTATTCGTAGAAATTCATCGGGTAAATGAGTAAGTTAAAATGAGATATTAAGAAACTAAGAAGGCAAAGTTATCATTAAGTGAAATTGCATAATATTTATGTTATGAATGATGAATTAGAGATCTTGTTTTTATGTTAAAGTATGTTGATCAGATTGATCAAGTGATACAGGTGCCTTGTTTAACTTACAAGTATGAGAATAGTAAGTATTATGAGACAAGTAAGAATTATGAATGAGTAAGTAAGCTTTATAGCTGATATTATGATACCATTTTTATGTCAAATGGTTTATATTAAGCAAATTTATCTAATATGTGTCTTACATGCAAACTTACTAAGCTAAGTGCTTACGTCTTTAATTCTTTCTTTCTATGTAGACCCGCCAAGCTAACTTGAGGGTCGTTGGAGTAGGAGCTCGTAGCACACTATCAATCCTTATTTTGGTATAGCCAAATTATTTTACTAAGTATGGCATGTATAGGGAGCATTCATTTTGAGAACATGTTTTAAGAAGGGATAATGTATAAGCTGTTAAGTTATTATTCTCTTGTAAATGGCTAAGTGATTGGCCAAATTGATTGTGTATGTATGTTTATTGAAGTCAATGAAGTATGTAGTATTGTTATTGAAAATGTATTGGCTGATCTTAGTTTCAGGGTGGCAAATGGCTTGGTAAATAGCCTTTAAGTGCCCACACGGTTAGACACGCGAGCGTGTGTCTAGGCCATGTATTCCCTGCACCCTATTGTCTTAAAACAGGATGGGCCATGGTTACTCCCCACGGCCATTTGTATGAGCCGTGTAGGATACACGATTTTGACATGGGCGTGTGCCCAAGCTGTGTGGATCAAGTCAGTAGCTTCCCACGGTTGGAAGACACAGACGTGTCAAGACCGTGTGAATGAAGTCAGTAACTCCCCACGGTTGTAGGCCTGGGCGTGTCTAAGGGCACACGGGCGTGTCCCATGTCACATGGGCGTGTGAACCCTGCTTCAAGGTAGAGTTTTTGACTAAGTCCCAAAAGTTTTCGGACATATGCTTAAGGCCTCATAGGCCCATGAAATGTATGATTACTCTAAGAAAGAGAAGTTTTAAGTCGGAACAAAATTTTACAGCCCGTAAGTGTATGTTCATGTGTGAGCAAGCATGGTAATGTCTCGTATCCAGTCCTAGCACCAGTCTTGGGTACGGGGTGTTACAAGATTCCTAGGACACGTTGTATCGGGTGATGGTATCAAAGTTGATCCGAGTAAGATCTTGGCTATTGTGGAGTGGAAACCGCCAAGAAATGTGTCAGAATTCAGAAGCTTTTTGGGTTTAGTGGGGTATTACAGATGGTTTGTAAAGGGATTTTCCATGATTGCTACCCCGATGACAAAACTGCTGCATAAAGATGTCAAGTTTGAATGGACTAAGAAATACCAACAGAGCTTCGAGAGATTGAAAAACCTGTTGACTGAGGCACCGATTTTGGTACAACCAGAGTCGGGGTAAGAATTTGTTGTTTACGGTGATGCTTCGTTTAATAGTCTTGGCTGTGTGTTGATGCAAGAGGGTTAGGTAGTCACTTACGCCTCAAAACAGCTAAAACCGCATGAGAAGAATTATCTGACTCGCGACTTGGAGTTGGTTGCGATCGTTTTCACTTTGAAGATCTGGTTCCGTTATTTATATGGTGAGAAGTGTCGAATCTTTACTAATCATAAGAATTTGAAGAATTTTATGGATCAAAAGGATTTGAATTTGCGACAATGGCGGTGGCTCGAATTATTGAAGGACTATGAGCTAGCAATTAATTATCATCCGGGGAAAGCAAATGTAGTGACGGATGCCTTGAGTAGAAAATCCCTGTAAGTTTTGAGGGCTTTGAGTATGAGCTTAGCGTTGCCTGAGGATGGTGCTATATTGGCCGAGTTGAAGGTTAGACCGCTATTTATTCAATGAATCCATGAAGCTCAAAGGAATGATAATGAGATGCAAGCTAAGAGAGCTAAGTATGAATCGGGAAATGATTCTGACTTTCGGGTGAGTTCGGATGGTTGATTGATGTTTCACGATAGGATTTGTGTACCTAAAGATGATGAGTTGCTTCGGGAAATTTTACATGAAGCACATAGTGGTCACTTGTCAGTACATCCCGGTAGCATGAAAATATACAATGATTTGAATAAATTTTTTTGGTTGCCGGGTATGAAAAAGGACATCTCTGAGTTCGTGACGAGATGTTTGATCTGTCAACAAGTGAAAGCTGAGCATCAGGTACCTTCGGGATTACTTCAGCCGGTAATGGTTCTCGAGTGGAAGTGGGATCGGATCACTATGGATTTTGTAACAGGGTTGCCTATGACTCCGAGAAAGAAAGATGTTGTGTGGGTTATTGTGGATAGACTAACGAAGTTGGCTCACTTTATACCGGTGCGTGTTGATTATACCCTCGATAAGTAGGCCAAGTTGTATATTGTTGAAGTGGTGAGATTACATGGAGTGACTGTATCTATTATCTCAAATAGGGATCCTAGATTTACTTTGAGATTCTGGAAGAAGTTACAGGAAGCCTTAGGTACAAGGTTGAATTTTCGTACTGCTTTCCATCCGCAAACTGATGGCCAATCTGAAAGAGTGATTCAAGTCCTTGGGGATATGCTCTGATGCTGTGTGTTAGAGTTTGGAGGTAATTGGGAGAGATATCTACCTTTGGTTGAGTTTGCTTACAACAATAGTTATCATTCGAGTATACGGATGGCACCGTACGAGGCTTTATATGGTCGTAAGTGTCAAACTCTCTTGTATTGGACCGAGCTTAGTGAGAAACAAATTCATGGGGTCAATCTAGTTAAAAAGACCGAGGAGAAAGTGGAAGTGATCCGAGATAGTCTGAAAGCTACTTCGGATAGACAAAATTCATATGTAGATTTAAAAAGGAAAGAAATTGAGTTTCAAGTGGGCGACAAGGTATTTCTAAAGGTATCCCCATGGAAGAAAATATTGAGATTTGGTCGTAAGGCAAATTGAGTCCGCGATTAATAGGACCGTATGAGGTTACCGAAAGGATTGGGCCAGTGGCATACCGGTTGGCTTTGCCGGTAGAGTTAGGGAAAATACACAACGTGTTTCATGTGTTAATGTTGCGACGATATCATTTCGATGCTTCGCGTGTGATCCCTCCAACAGAAGTTGAGATACGATCGGACATGACTTATGAAGAGGAGCCGATTAAGATATTGGCTAGGGAGGTTAAACAATTAAGGCATAAGAGCATAGCTTTAGTAAAAGTGTTATGGAAAAAACACGATGTGGAAGAAGCTACGTGGGAACTTGAAGAAGCCATGAGAGAACAACATCCAAACCTTTTTACTGGTAAGATTTTCGAGGGTGAAAATCTCTAAAGGAGGGGAGAGTTGTAACAGCCCGATTTTGGAGCTAGTCAAAATAGTGGTTTTGGGATTCGAGGTTGAGGAAAATTATTTTAGTATTATTTATTGTGTTATGGCATTAATATATGGCTATATAAAAATTTTGGTGCTTTAATTTTAGCAATTGTATGTTTAATTGTGAAAAAGGACTAAATCGTATAAAGTGCGAAAGTTCCATTATAAGTGGTAGAGGTGTCTAATAGCCAAAGAATATCAAATTGGAGGTCCTTAAAGTGAAATTAGGCTATTGGATGTGTGATGGTCGACCATGTATCTTAGGGGGACAAGGGCATTAATTTTAGTCAATATTTGGTGACATTAGGTGATAAAAATGAATAAAATAAGTTAAAAAGATGATATCTCATCTTGAGAGGAAATAAGGGTTCTTGGAGTTCAAACTTTTAGCAAAACTAATCTCTTGCTAGTAAGTGATTTTGGTGGTTTTATTTGATAGTTTTTTGTATTTTTGGAGTCCCCAAAGCTTAAACTAGCTAATGAGGGGACTAATTTCCTAAATGGTTGAAAGTTTAGGGACTTTCCATGAGAGTGTTCATGTTGTTTGCTAAGTTTTTATGGTGGAAAATGAATGATAGTGAGTGAAGAAACAACTTTTGTGAAAGGTGTTAGCATGAAAACACCTAAATAGGACTTGAATGCAAAGATTAAAAATGTGTAATAAATGCATGAAATAATTGGAATTATGAGTAGTTGTAAGAGTAATAAATGTTCAGCTAGGCTTGTTTAGGGCCTTGTAGGTCCAGTATAAGAATGTTAGATATGTGAATAGAAAAGTTTTAATTTGGAATGAAATGTGATAACGCAAAGTTGTATGACCATGTGAGTCAAGTACGGTAACGCCTCATTCCCGGTTCCGGTATAGGATACGGTAAGGGGTGTTACACATTGTACATTTTCACACTACTCGGATGGATAGACATGCAATTTCTATGTGCCTCATGCAAAATTTTCAGAATAAGCTCATCGTCGTTGGGTATACAAATTTTATCTTGAAACATTAAGCAGACGTCTGAACCAATCCGAAAGTCTGATTCTATACCCATCTCGCACTGAGTTATCTTAGATTGTGATTCTTTATCACCTTTAAGAGCTTCGCAGACCTCTTGCAAAAACATTGGTTTTGCTCTCATCTCAGTTAAAACCAAACCATCGTCGGTTACTAACCACTGAGTGTTCATATCCCTCAAGGCAAACAATGGCTTCCTACTCAAAGCATCAACGACCACGTTCACCTTCCCCTGGTGATAGTCGATCACCAGTTCGTAATCTTTTATGAGCTCTAGCCATCTCTGTTGGCAAAGGTTCAGCTCCTTTTAAGTCATCAAATACTTTAGACTTTTATGGCCGGTGAATACTCGACATTCTCGCCATACAAATGTTGTCTCCAAATCTTCAGTGTGAACACTGTGGCAGCTAACTCTAAGTCATGAGTCGAATAGTTTTTCTCATGTGACTTCAGTTGTCTCGAGGCATATGCTATTACCTTGCCTCCTTGCGTGAGCACACATCCCAATCCATTCAAGGATGCGTCACTATACACTACGAATTCTTTTCACGATTTCAGTTGCACTAAAATTGGAGCTTCAATCAACAACTCCATTAGTTTCTCGAACTCTATTGGCATTTTTCCGTCCATTCGAACTTGACATCTTTTTGTAGAAACCTCGTCATCGGTGTAGCAATCATAGATAACCCTTTAACAAATCGTTTGTAGTATCCGGCTAAGCCCAAAAAGCTTTTAATCTCTGACACATTCCTCGGTGGTTTCCTATCAACAATAGCCGATATCTTACTCGGATGAGCTCTAATTCCATCACTCAACATAATGTGGCCCAAGAATCCGACTTCTCGAAGCCAAAATTCACTTTTGCTAAATTTAGCATGCAACTGCTTATCTCTTAAAGTTTGTAAGACAGTTCTCAAATCCTTCGCATGCTCACTTTCGTCACCAGAATAAATTAATATTTCATCAATAAAAACAACTACAAACTTATCCAGGTACGGTCGGAAAAAACTGTTCATTAAATCCATAAATACTGTAGGAGCATTCATTAAGCCAAAGCGCATGACGAGGAACTTATAATGGCCATACCTCATCCGAAATGCAGGTTTCGATACATCTTGTTCCTTAACTCTTAATTGGTAATAACCGGACCTTAAGTCTAACTTAGAAAACACTATGGCTCATTTCAATTGGTCAAACAGATCATCGATCCTTGGCAAAGGATACTTGTTCTTCACAGTCACCTTGTTGAGCTCTCTGTAGTGTATACATAACCTCATCGACCCGTCTTTCTTTTTCAAAAAAAGTATGAAGCACCCCACGGAGAATAGCTCAGTCTCACAAAACCCTTATCCGTTAACTCTTGTAGCTGAACCTTCAACTATTTTCATGCCAACGGTGCCATCCTATACGGGGCAACCGAAATAGGTGCCGTATTAGGGACTAACTCAATACCAAACTCAACTTCCCTAGTTGGAGGCAATCTAGGTAACTCATCCAGAAACACATCCGGATACTCACATGCCACTGGCATTGACTCAATCTTTACTTCCGACACGAGCATTCAACACAAACGCGAGATAAGACTCATACCTTTTTCTTATACATTTCTCAGCCTCCAAAGAAGAAATCACTACAGGCAAGCTATCTGATTCACCTGATTCAACCCGAAGGATATCCCTATTTTCACATTTCAGTACAATAAATTTTCTCCCACAATTTACTATCACATCATGAGCTGCTAACCAGTCCATACCAAGAATCATGTCAAATTCATCAAACGGTAGCAGTATAAGATTAGCCAGAAAATAATGACCTCTAATTGTCAAGGGACAATTTCTACACACTTGGTCAACTAGTACATGCTTACCTAAAGGGTTTGACACTTTTACCACAAATTCGGTAGACTTAACATGCATATTCATACTAAACACCAATTTCATGCAAACATACAAATAGGTAGACCCCAGATCAATCAAAGAAACAACAAATATATAATGAAGAGAAAAAGTACCCGTAATCACATCTAGGGATGAAGCTTCTTCGCGAGCACAAATGACATAAGTTCTTACAGGAGCTTTACCCTCTGATCTCACAGTGGAATCTCTAGGCGTACCTCTACTTCTAGCCCCAGTCAACCTCTAAAAGGAGCATTACTCGCTTGCACATCTTGATTTCTGTCTTTCTCGTCCATTTCAGGACAGTTTCAAATGAAGTGGTCTAGTGAACCACACTTGAAACAACCTCTATCATTTCCTCGACACTCACTGAAATGTCGTCTACCACACTGTGAACACTCCGATTTATTTGGTCGAGCACCACCAAAACTCGCAATAGAAGTGGTTTGAGCTTTAGACGTCGTGTACTGCTTATTCTAATTTCTACTTGAGAATCCCGCTGAAGCATTTGATTGGGTAGTGAATTGTCTTGATTTCTTGGATGAGGACTGAAATGATTTTCCCAACAATCTTTTCTTTGACTCACGAGACTTAATATCAGCCTTCCTTTTCTCTTTGCCCAATTCCTCTGCCTTGCAAGCTCTCTCAACGAGTACCACAAACTCCTTTAATTCCGATATGCCAACTAATAGTTGGATGTCTTCATTTGATCCGTCCTCAAATCTCTTACACATGATGGCTTTGGGGGATACGCACTCCCGAGCATATTTACTGAGCCTTACAAACTCATGCTCATACTTGGTTACCGTCATTTGGCCTTGCTTTAGCTCAAGGAATTCCTTTTTTTTTTTCTGATAGATAAACCTTTGGCTAATATACTTCTTTCGAAATTCCTCTTGGAAAAACTCCCATGTAATCCTTTCCCTTGGCACAACCGACACAAGGGTGTCCCACCATTAGTAGGTCGAGTCACGCAGGAGTGGCACAACACACTTCATGCACTCCTCAGGTGTGCAAGACAATTCATCGAATACCCTAATGGTATTTTCTAGATAGAACTTTGCCCTCTCTGGGTCGTCATCTATATTCGCTCTAAATTCCTCAGAGCCTTGCTTTTGAATTCTGTCAACTGGCGGTTTTTCCCTTCTAATCATTTCCATTACTTGGGGAGCTATAGGGGGAGGCTGAGGGATTGGAGGGGTGGAGGAGGTGGAGCGTTCGGGTTTGGATGAACAAACTCTGAATACCAAGCATTCATCATATGAAGGAAGGCTTCTCTCGCCCCTCTACCCTGACTTAGTGTCACAGGTTGTAACACCCCTAACCTATATCTGTTACCGGATTAGGGTTAAAGGCGGTACCGGACAATTCAAACACTTTTACGGACACTACATAATACAATTCATCAAACGCAATCAAAGTGTCCTTTTTATAGGTGAACGAGACCTTAATCATGCTTTAGAATAGGGTCGAGACTAAACTGAACAGATATGAAACTTCTCGGAAAATAAAAAAAATCTCTAAGTTACAGAGGTCACATGCCCGTGTGGGCAGGCCGTGTGCCTTGCACGGCCTCAACACGCCCGTTTGTTTAGGCCGTGTCAAGACAGGGCATACATACTGACTTGTCCACACGGTCGTGGATACGCCCGTGTGCCTCACCCGTGGTCGATCCTGATTTGCACCACATGCCCGTGTGTCCAACCCATGGTCAATTCTGACTTGTTCTAAATTTTAACCAGGAGGGACACAGTCGAGCCACACGGCCGTGTGCTCAACCGTGTGGGCAAATATAGGCCATTTTCAAGGCCAAATTGCAACCCACACAAGGGTCATCCCTACAAGCAATATACCAATTCATTTCATGCACAATTGATAACTAAAGACATGTCAAATAATCAACAATCTTCACATTCAATCTCATTTCCAATCATGCCAATTTGCACAACCAAAACACATATATATCCAAGCATGATACATCCACATTTTACCTTTCATATAACCATTTCATTGATCAAACATACATACTCATATTGAATTCATATGCTTACCATAGCCTTGACCATATCATTTGCTATCAAGCCATACCAAAACATGCATCAAATACCATATTCACTAATGAATATTACCAACATTTATCTAGCCACATCTCATGGCATATACACATTTCAAACATAATCCAAAATGACTAGCCTATACATGTCATATTTAGCTATTTACACATTCAAAAGTACCAAAATTGAGTTTGATAGTGTGGTGATGATCCTCAACGGTTCTCAAGCCTCTCATAGCTTTAACGATCTATAAAACAGAACAAACACACACAAAGTAAGCTTTTCAAAAGCTTAGTAGGCCATATACAAATAAACTTAAAATAAATCATTCATAAGCATGGCTATTTGAATTCATTAACATATCTTCAAAACAAGCACATAAATAAACTCTTTGGCTCACTTGGTTTGCTATTTCTTACCAATTCATCACATCTCAACCATCTCATTTGCTCATATCTCAGGCATACACATATATTTCAAATGTTCATTTGCATTAGTGCACATACATTCTAACCATTTCATGCTTATACAAAGCATATATATATCAACGTACCTAAATCATATGTACCATTCACATATTCATTCATTTCTCGGACTTCCCCGTTGAACCGTTCAGAACTAAATAGGATACTCAGAAAGCTCAGAATAGTCGTACAATGCCAACGTCCCAGACGTGGTCTTACATGTAATCAGATATCGATGCCACTGTCCCAGACAAGGTCTTACACGAATGAAATACAATGCCAATGTCCCAGACATGGTCTTACACATAAATCTCATATCGTTGCCAACGTCCCAAACGTGGTCTTACATGAAATCTCGAAATCAATGCCAACGTCCCAGATGTGGTCTTACATGATATCACATAACGGACACCTATGTCATGATATCACATATATGTCATGACATATATCAAATAGTTCAATTCAACTACATTTATTTGTATATCGACTTACCTCGGATTTCGATATTCGATCGGATTCGGTTATTTGACAACTTTAGACTTCCCCGATCTAAGTCTATTTTCTTCGGTTCTTGATATATACATATTCAAATTTAACCCATTTATTCACCACAACATTCAATTTAATCCAAGAACAGGCATTTAGGGAAATTTGCAAAACTAGCCCTCACATTTTTCACATTTAGACATTTTAGACCCTATTTCACAAAATCACAAAATACACAAAATTACCATATACCCATGTTTAGCCGAATATTCATGTATCTCATATAACTCTATACATTTCATTTATTTCACAATTTAGTCCCTCAAATATTATTACTCAAAATCAACAAAACTCCAAAGACAAAATATGCTAATCAAACATATATATTCCATATTTCATCATCAAATATTTCAAAGCTCATATGTTCATCAAAGACATATTTCAAAATCATCATCAATTCTCAAAATTAAAACATGGGTTTAGTAGTACTCAAAGTAACGATTAGGAAAACGTAGAAATTATCAAAAACCGAAGCAAAATCATACCTTAATCAAACCAAAAGCTAGCCGAAACTTTAGGGTTCTTCCTTCTTTTTCTTTTCTTTGCTTTTCGACACTAAGAATGAATGAACAACCCCACTATCTATTTTTTTTGTTTTATTATAACTCATAATATGATATTATGTATTTATCTTTTATAAATAATAAATAAAAACCATGTATTAAACAACATGCCGTCCACCACTCTCACATTTGGCTAAATTACAACATAAATCCTCATATATAAGAAGACACATCAATTAGGCCATTCAATTAAATAGAAGGCCACTTTTACCTTTTATGTGATTTAGTCATTTGCTCAAATTAAGCACACAAACAGAAAAATTTTCATATGAGACTTTCACACATGCTTAATCACGTTTCATACGCACGAAAAATAATATTAAAATATTATTCTAACTTGGATTTGTGGTCCCAAAACCACTCTTCTGACTAGGGTCTAAACCGGACTGTTACACGGGCCCACTTTCAACTGGCGCGGTCCCTTCTATGGTAGCCGGCGCATTTCTTTCGACATCACTTGCCACTGCTCCGTCGGGATCCATTTACTAAATAAAAACACAATTTAAATTCGTCAGGAGTCATCACACTATCTTATTATATACATGGCATATGTAGCTAGACTCGTACACAAGCTAGATTAGTCCAAGAATAGACTAAACCATAGCTCTGATACCACTAAATGTAACACCACTTACCCGTGTTTGACGCCGGAATAGGGTACGAGGCGTTACCTAACATAAACACATACTAACATACATTTACGGGTCATAAAAGTTTGTTCAAATTTAAAACTTTTCAAACTTCATCTTAAAATCCCTAATATGGGCCTACGAGACCAAATCATACTTTAAAAATGGTTCGGTAGTAAACCAGGCACTTTAGAAAACTTTGGAAAATTTCACTGGAAATAGGGGCACACACCCTTGTCACAAGGGACATGCCGTGTAGGCAGACCGTGTGGTCACACACGCCCATGTCCCTTGCTGTGTGGATTTATTTTTCAATTCAAACCTACAGGGGTTTTCACACAGCCTGGCACACTCTCGTGTTCCTCACATGAACGATGAACTCAGTAGCATCTTACATAGTCAAACTAGCATAGAATTCTCGAACTAGTTCATCATCGGGAAGTGAACGAGCATCACAAAATCGTTCCCACTTAAGAGCATTGATTTTCTTTCTAATCGGTATAGGAACAACCATCAAATCATTATTCTTCAAGTTAAAACTTTTTTTCGGCATCATAGGTTGATGCTTGAAGATTGAATCAAATATCTCTTTCAGTTCTTCATCGATCAAAATCGGGTTTTCAGGAGTAGTCTTTGAAGATCTAGTTCTTTTGCGAGACATGGTATCTTCTCCTGAAAATTGGCAAAGTTTCTCCACAAGGGGAAAAAGAAATCGGTAAAGTGGTGAAGGCTTGCTACAGCAACAATGTTGCGACAGCAAGAATGGTACGACGATTCTGCGGTAGCAACGACGGCGCTTCGGCAATCTTCTTGCGGTGACAGTAGATGGTTTCAACAAAAAGGGAAGAGAACTAGGGTTTCTTTCGAGATTTAAGGTTGACGGCAAAAAAGAGAGATTTAGGAATTTTTTTAGGGGTTAAGCAAATTGCTTGAAGGATATGAAAAATAGTAGAATGAAGAGGGGTTTATATAGGGAAAAATTAGGGCAACATGTAGCAAAAATTTAGCTACATTAGGGTTACTTGGGCGGCAAGTAATGGGTGTGACAGCAAGGCATGGATTTTTCCCTTCTTTTTGTTGTCTTAGGCCTCAAACTCAGACTGTATTTATAAACTTAAGAAAAAATTTGATTAGTATTTGGGCCAAATTTGACCCCCTTTATTAACATAAAAATTTAAAATTTAAACAGAACAAATAAAAATTAAAAATTTTAACTTTTAATTAGAAAATTTATTCTTAACAAATTACATTAAATTAATTCCCAGGAAAGGTTGAAGGGGTCACAGCGGTCCCGCTTAAGTTCCAATCTCCTTAGACAGAATTAATTAAATGTAATAAGTTCAGAAAATATGTTCTGATTATTTATTTATTTACAAAACAAGTTCATGAAAAACTAAGGGTCTGTTAATTTGAACAAGGATTCAACTCGCTCAACTTCACCATCTGAGTAGTGTTTGAGACATTGACCAATTAACTTTAAACGTACCTCTGTAATTGTTGTATAATTCAATAGATTCATAAGGATAAACTCGGTAGATGGTATAGGGTCCTTTCGATCGGGATTTAAGGTTCCCAGGAAATAACTTCAACCTTGAATTAAACAACAAAACCTTCTGACCTTCTTTAAACTCACGAGGTTGTATATGACTATCATGCCATCTCTTTTATCTATCTTTACACATTTTGGCATTCTCATAGGAAAACAACCTTAGCTCTTCCAACTCATCAAGTTGTAACATCTTTCTCTCACCGGCTTACTTAAGATCAAAGTTCAACTACTTCAAAGCCCAGTGAGCTTTATTCTCCAACTCTAATGGCAAATGACATGCCTTTCCAAAGACTAACCGATAAGGAGTCATTGCTAACGGAGTCTTAAATGTTGTTTGATAGGCCCATAATGCATTATGCTTGGGCGTACTTTCTTTTCAAGGATACCTTTGATTTCATGGTTCACTCTCTCAACTTGCCAATTAGACTGGGGTGATAGGCAATAGCAATCTTGTGCGCCACATCATATTTGTTCACAAAGTGAGAACCTTCATCACTAATAATAGCTCTTGGTGTCCCAAATCATGTAAACATATGGTTATGTAGGAATCGCATGACTACCTTGGCATCATTTGTAGGGTATGCTTTAGCTTTAACCCACTTGGATACATAGTCCACAGCAACTAAGATGTATTTGTTCCCATACGAAGAAGGAAAAGGGCCTAAGAAGTCAATGCCTCATACGTCGAACAATTCAATCTCCAAAATGTTTGTCAAGGGCATCTCATTCCTCCTTGATATATTTCCGGTCCTTTGGCATTTATCACAGTTCTTCACATAAGCATAAGCATCTTTAAATAGTGTAAGCCAAAAGAACCCTGCTTGCAAAATCTTTGCTGCAATACATAAACCACCAAAGTGTCCCCCACTTCGAGATGAATGGCAATGATACAAGATCTCAACAATCTCACTTTCAGCTACACACTTTGGGATTATATTATCTGCACACTATTTAAACAAAAAATGGATTCTTCCAAAAATAATATCGACTATCATGAAGTAATTTTTTCTTTTTTTGGTATGTCTTTTCTCGAGGAAATATTCCACATGCAAGATAATTGGAAAAAGCAGCAGACCAAGGTGTTTCATGAATTCGACTTACCTCAAATAAGTGTTCATTTGGGAAATTCTTATTGATAGGCACACATCATCAAGTTACCTTGTCATGTTCCAACCTCGACAGATGATCAGCTATTTGATTTTTGACACCTTTTTTGTCGTGGATCTCAAGGTCAAATTCTTGAAGTAAAAGTATCCAATGAATTAGCCTCGATTTTGCATCTTTCTTCGTGATCAAGTATTTAATGGTCGCATGGTCAGTAAATACTGTAACTTTGGTACCAATAAGATATAAGCGGAACTTGTCAACAGCAAAAACTATAGCAAAGAGTTCCTTTTCGATTACCGTATAATTGAGTTGGGCTCCCGTCAAAGTTCTACTTGTATAGTAGATAGGGTGAAACACTTTGTTTCTTCTTTGACCCATCACAGCTCCAACAACATAATCACTTGCATCGTACATCAACTCAAAAGGTGAGTTCCAATCAGGTGTAATGATTATTGGGGCTGAGATTAAACATTCTTTTAGATATTCAAGAGCTTCCAAACATGCTTTGTTGAAATCAAACACTGTATCTTTCTCTAACAACAAACACAACGGTTTAGAAATTTTTGAGAAATCTTTGATAAACCTTCGGTAAAAACAGGCATGGCCTAAGAAACTTCTGACTCCTTTCACATTAATTGGGGTTGGTAATCTTTCAATTATGTCCACCTTTGCTTTATCGACTTCAATTCCTCTCTTAGAGATTTTATGCCCTAAGACAATCCCTTTCTTAACCATAAAATGGCATTTTTCCCAGTTAAGGACAAGACTAGTCTCTTCACATCTCTTCATTACCTTAGCCAAATTACTCAAAAAAATATCATAAGTGTTATCAAAAATAGAAAAATCATCCATGAAAACGTCAACAAAATTTACAACCATATTAGTGAATATTGCCATCATGCATCGTTGAAATGTTGCAAGTGCATTGCATAAACCAAAAGGAATTCACCTAAAAGAAAATGTATCATATGGACAAGTAAAGGTTGTTTTATGTTGGTCCTCCGGAGCTACAACTATTTGGTTATATCTCGAATAGCCATCTAGAAAATAATAGAATTAATTACCTGCTAGTCGATCTAACATCTGATCCATAAAAGGCAACGAAAAATGGTCCTTCCGAGTGGCTTTATTCAACTTTCTGTAATCAATACAAATTCTCCAACCAGTAACAGTTCTCATTGGAATCAACTCATTAAGCTCATTTTCAACAATTCTGATTCCACCTTTCCTCGGCACACACTGCACCGAACTTACCCACGAACTATCTGAAATAGGATAGATAATTCCTACATCTAACCATTTGATCACTTTCTTTCTCACAACTTCTTTCATAATAGGATTGAGCCTCATTTGCCCATCAATTCAAGCTCTTTCACCTCTTCTAAAATAATTTTATGCATGCAAAAAGAAGGACTTATACCTCGAATATCAGCTATGGTCCAAAAAATTATTTTCTTAAATTTCTTTAGAACAGCAATTAGTTACTCCTCTTGATATTTTGCCAGTTCTGCTGAAATAATCACAGGCAAAGTGGAACAGTCACCTAAATAAGTGTTTTTCAAATTGGAAGGAAGTACTTTTAGTTCCAATTTAGGTGGTTCTTTAATTGACAACTTGGGTTGCACAAATTCTCTAACTTCTAACTCCAACGGTTCAAATCGTGTCGAGTGAATAAAATTTCTCTGATTGGCTTCCATCAAAGCCATGTTTTCTTCACCTTCTTCATCCTCCAAAGGGTCAAGATCTAATGCTTTCTCCAATGGATCTTCTTCAAAATTGCTTTCCATAGAAACTAAGGTTTCTATCTCTTCTATAACTGAACACTCGTATGCTAGATCGGGAAATTTCTTCGCTTTAAGAATGTTAAAGGTTACCTGATCATCTTGAACTTGCATGGTGAGTTCACCTTTCTGCACATCAATTAATGTTCTTCCCGTGGCTAAGAAAAGTCTCCCAAGGATGATCGACACTTCCTTATCTGCTTCAAAATCTAAGATAATGAAATCAACAGGAAAAATAAATTTATTGACTCTTACCAAACATCCTCAATCTTTCCCTCGGGATATGCTAAAGATCGATTCGCCAGCTGAAGCGACATAGTTGTAGGCCTTACTTCACCTATCCCTAGCATCTTGAAAATAGACTTAGGCATCAAGTTGATACTCGCTCCTAAATCATGCAAAGCTTTACCACAGTAAGATTCACCAATGTTACAGGGTATAGTAAAGCTTCCTGGGTCCTTCAATTTCGGTGGTAGTTTGTTTTGTAAGAACACACTGCACTCATTTGTTAAGGCAACAGTCTCATACTCACTCAATCGTTTCTTCTTGTAGAGTATATCCATCATAAACTTCACATAGTTTGGCATTTGTTCTGAAGCCTCTACCAACGGAATATTGATGTGTAACTACTTCAGAACATCCAAAAACTTCTTGAATTGCACCTCCTATTTCTACTTGTGTTGCTGCAATCTTCGTGGATATGGAAGTGATGGAACTTTTGGTTGAATCGGCCAAATCTTCTGAGTAGGTAAATTTGCATCCAAAGAAGATGTTAAAGTATCAGAATTTACTAAGTTAGGATTTACCTTGTCAGTCTTTGCAGATTATGATTCCTTTGGTGTAGGAATTTCAACAGTTGGTTGACTCTTCCCAACGGGCTTATCATCGACACAAATCAATTGGTGTTTCAGAATTTTACCACTTTGTAATGCCACTGCCTTGATATGTTCTTTACCCAAATTTATTGGATTCTCAGTATCGCTCAGCAAGGTTGCTTGCGGTCTATTACGAAGCTCCGTAGCTAACTAACCCATTTGGTTTTCCAAATTTTTCAATGTTTGTTGCTTAGCTTTGGATCAAAGCGTCATTCTTTGTCATGTATGCTTTCAACAAGTTCTCCAAACTGTTTGATGCCTCAGCTTGAGGTGGTTTTAGAGCTTGCTGATTAAACCCTTAAGATTGGTTAGGTCTATGCTGTAATAAGTTGTTGTGCGGTCCATTTCCTTGGTTACTTCAAGAAAAGTTAGGATGATTACGCCATGAAGGATTGTAGAAGTTGGGCTGGGATCCTTGTCCCCTCTTATTCTGATGTTGGTTCCCCACATAGTACACTAACTCGAGATTTGATGGACAATTCTCAAAAGAATGACCTTCCCCACATGAAACTACTTCAAACAGACCTGGTGGCTGAGCTGCAAAATTATTAGCACTATTAGCGGTAAACTTCTTTAACGTATAGGAAATAAACGATACCTGAGCTGATAACGAAGTGAGAGCGTCAACTTTATGAACTCCGGCTACACGTCTTCCTAAAGCTGTTCAATTTGTTGGCCATTGATAGTTATTACTCGCGATCCTCTCGATGATCTCATAAGCCTCATTATAAGACTTAGACAAAATTGCAACATTCGTAGAAGCATCTACCATCAATCTTGCATGTGCATTGAGACCATTATAGAATGTCACCAACTGGATACAATGAGGAATCCCATGATGAGGACACTTACGAAGTAACTCCTTGAATCGCTCCCAAGCCTCATACAATGACTCGTCATCCAATTGTTGGAAAGTTGTGATCTCGTTCCTCAACTTAGAATTTTTCCTAGGCGGGAAATACTTAACCAAAAATCTCTTTGATAATTCTTTCTATGTAGATATAGAACTTGGTGGCAATGAATTGACCCATGCTCATGCTCGATCTCGCAACGAGTACGAGAACAACTTCAACCTCAGTGCATCTTCAGTCACACCGGCTATTTTTAATAAATCACTCACCTCTATAAACAATCGAAGGTGGAGATGTGGATCTTCTGTGGGCATACCACTGAAATGGCCCACCATATCGAGAATTTAAAACATCACTGGTTTCAATTCAAATTTGGTTGCCTCAATACTGGCCTTCTAATTCCTGGATTTAACTCACTAAAAAGTGGCACAGCATATTGTCTGATGCATAGATCCCTATCATTGGCAATGAGGATGGGATTTCGTACACGACCGGCTTCATTATCTTGGTCTTGATTCTGATTTCTAAGGTCCGTCTCAATTTGTCTTTGAGCTATTCGTTCACATCTTCTTTATCTGAAAGTTCGCTCAATTTTAGGGTCTACAAGGAGTAAATCAATAATTTGATCTATGCTCATAAACACCTCAAAAGAAAATCAAAAAAATTAAAAAGAATAAGTTAGTAATGTTAGAAATAAACCAAATTGGAAGTAAATAATTTCACAGAAAAAATGATTATGGCAACAAGTAACAATCCCTAGGAAAGACGCCATAAACTTGTGACGTGTAGGTTTGTGCAAGTGTACACAGTTGTTATCAAGTAATAAGTAAGTATTGAGTTATCGTTTCCACAGGGATTGTATTTATGCTAAGTCACTTAATTTGTAAAATTATATTAACAATTTGGTAAAGAAAAACTCAATATGATTGAGAAGTGATGATTAAAATTAAATATATTAAACTAAATGCAATGATCCCTAATACAAATTATCCTAAATATGCAAACTATATGAATGAAATATATTTTAGCAAAATTAAACACAATTTGGAACAATTATAACATAAATAAACTAGGACAATTACTTTAATTAAACTCAATTTATTATCAACATGCTTAATAACATTCAGAAAAACATTCCATGGCAATTCGATCTTTCATGAGTTTGGAAACCACATTAGGTCCTTTCGGAATCCTTTACTTAGTAAATACACATTTTACTGTTCCTTATTTACTAAAGGCTTCTTAGTATTCGTGTGAGGTAACAAGGACGTGTTAGGTTTGAAACAGTTTAATCACACAAATCTAAAAACTATGCAGATAACAGAGCTTGGTCAGAGTTGTTATGCAACCTGCAATTTTATCGGGTTAGGATCTAAATTGAGCATGCACATTTCAATTATTTTTGAACCACGTATGAACGAAATATGCACGTATTTTTGAACCACGTCTGGTCAGGATTGCTCAGCTAATTCTTGTGCATTTCAACCACGTATGAACGAAATACATACTTGATTTTAATTGAAAATATGATCTATTGAGGCACAAACATTATAAGCATGAATCAAATAAATATTATTTAATCAAAGCAATCATCCTAGCTTAAATAAAATTATGCTAACATTGCCGTAAACAAGAACAAAAAATACATAACAAACATTTTCAGATTAAATCAAAGAAAGGAAAGATTAAACCCAAACCAAAGTGGCTGTCACCCAAGACTTTGATCGACGAGGCTCTTTCTCTCATTCACTTTGCTCTTCTGCTGATGGCTCTCCAAGGTGGCCAACCAAGGGCTCTTTAAGAGGTTTAATTGCAAAAATCTCTATGAAGAGATGATGCTAGGCATGGGGAATGGAAAATGCTAAGAGAATTGAGAGAGAAGAGAGAATGATGAAGGATAAAGGATGATGAATGAATGAATGAGGGGGTCTTATTTATAGATAAGGAGAGGGGGATAGTTTACTAAAAATAGGAGGTCTCATCTCTTCAAGCATCTTCAAAGGGTGGCCGACCATGAATTGAGAAAAGTGAGGTGATTTTTGCTTTATTTTTGCTCAATTTAAGTGCTACAACAACTTAGGACTGAGACTTGGTCAAGTGCAAATCTTCAAGCAAATCTCTAATTTCTTTAACATTGCAAAGACCTTGTGCAATTAAACCAAAAAGTGGTTTATGTGGACAGCCAAATGTAGCTGAAATTGGGTTTACTTGGTCTCCAATTTGGACAATTTTGTAATCCAACAAAGCTATCAGACCTGTCCAAAATAAATCAATAAATTAGAGCATCAAAGAATAAAATTTATCCAAATTAAATAATTAAATATCTAAAAATGAATATTTAATTATAATTTTATATTTTATTTTTAAATTTAATCATGCATGGCCCACGTCATGTCTTAAAAATATAATATGCTCAATTTAATATAAAATAAGCCATTTTATGCATGAAAACTATATAATAAAGCATAAAATCACATTTTAATAATTTTTATGTTCTAATTTCATATTTTCACATATTTCATTAATTTATTAAACAATTACTTAGTTTTAACAACAAATTTAAGTTAAAAGGTGATAAATTATATAGGAAAAATCCTATATATTTTTCTGTTTACACCAAGTCAGAGAGTTACACGGGGTCAGACACGGGCTAGAGCACGGCCATGTGATCCCATTTTGAATGTCCACACGGCTTGTGACATGAGTGTGTCATTGGCTGTGTGAGACACACGGCTGGGACACATGGGCGTGTGTCCCCTATATTTCATAAAGTTTTCTAAGTTTTCCAGAAATTTCATAAGTTATCGGTTTAGTCTCGAACCACCCCAAATGCATGTGTAGGGCCTCATAGGCTCGTATTAGGGTCAATGTGAATGATTTTGAATGATGTTTATTTTTAATTCAAAAATGTATGTGAAATGTATGGTTATTTGCAAAATAAGTTTGGTATTACTCTGTAACCCTATTCCAGCGTTGAATACGGGTGAGGGGTGTTACATTTGTCGATATCAGAGCTACGATTTAGTCGATTCTAAGACTAGCCTAGCGTGCGTTAGAGTCTAGCTATACATGCCATATATAACCTGTGATAGTGTGATATCTCCTAGCAGTTTTAAATCGTGTTTTCGTATAGTAAATGGATCCCAATTGGGCTATAGTTGATGATGTTGAGTGTAATGCACCAGCCTCCGTTCACGGAGTAGCGCAATCGGAGTCGAAACCCGTATCAGGTAGTCAGGGAGGAGAGGCCAGAGAAGCCTTCTTCCAAATGATGAACAAGTGGTTTACTGAGTATGTTTAAACTAATCTGGTTGCTCAGCAACCTCCGTCCCCACCTAATCGCCAATTGGTTCCCGTAGCTCCTCAAGGTTTGGAACCTTTACAATTGAATAAGCTACTTGTTGATAAAATCAGAAAATGTGGGGCTAAAGAATTCAGAGCTACTGTTGATGACGACCCTAGGAGAGCTGAGTTTTGGCTTGAGAATTCGATCAGAGTATTTGATAAATTATCGTGCATGCCAGCTGAATGTGTAATGTGTCGCATCACTTCTGAGAGACATATCATATCTGATGCGAACCCAGTTGCATCATGTTATGACACAACTCAATGCCATCGAGAGTGGCCTAAACTTGAGGGGCCCAAGTGAAAGATGAAACATCTCATAGGCCTTATTGATTATTGGGCCAATGTTTTAAGGACATTTTAATTCAATATAGTTTTATTTAAATCAATAAGTTTGCATATTTTTAATTTTAGATTTGTATTTTTTGTGTTTTGTATTTAATAAAGTTATGCATTATGTAACTCCCATGTTAGTTTAAGTCTGCATCATTAAATTAAGTCTTACATTTGATCATTTAGTTTGCATTTCAAACTATGCATATAAGCATCTTAGTTTAATAAATGAGTGTTTTTATCGAACTTCATTTAATAAGAAGGTTATTTAATTAATCTAGTTACTAGGATAATTTAATGGAGCATGAGTTTAAGTTTGTTTAATTCTGCTTCTATAATTAAGCTAGTTGTTGCATTAATTGATGTCTTTATGTTTAGTTCATTCATTTAAAGTTAATTATTCATTTTGATATGTTTAATTAGTGTTTAATTGTGTTAATAAGTTCATTTTATTGTGTTTATTGCAGGTGTCTCTTCAGCTCACAACCGTTACATTTCAAGGCTGTTACAAAATAATTGAAGTGACTTTTTAGTTGATTTTTGGTTACAAATGAAGTGGTTGTTACAAGGGTTGTTTAATACATCAATTAAAGGAGTTTTAAGGAGCATTTTAACTCCTCTTAAAATTGGCAGCAACCTCTTCACCTACTAGCAGAGTTTTGGCTCATTTAAATATGAAAACAAGCATTCAAAGCTAGCCAAAGGACAACTCAAGAGACATTTTAAGCATTCATGGATGATCAATCCAATCTGAATTAAAGTGAAATCAAGCATGGAGTAATTTGTTATAAGAATATCAAGAGTCTTGAGTTTAAATTCAGTATTAATTAGCACATTAAGATGTGTCTTTTTAGCTAGTTTTTCTATCCCTATAAATATGTGTAACCAGCCATTTTGGGGGGACTTTTGATGCTTAATGAAATTTTCTTATTGTGAGTTATCCACTCTCATTATTCTTTAAGGTTTAAATTGACTTATCTAGTAACTAGTGGCGTCAATCTGACTTTGCTTCGAACTTATCATCCATTCGGGTGTGGCGTTCAATCCAATACCCTTGGTTCCTATTTTGCTAGATAGCGGGTCTCGATTTTTATCTAACTCAACCATTACTTTGAAACATATAAGATTCGGGTCCTTAATCTTATATTAAGGGTTCTTTCTTGGTTCAACCATCATTCCATTCATCCATCTATTTTCTCCAACCTAAGTTGCTACCATTTACTTAAATCCAATTTTCTTTTTCTTTAAAAAAATCGTAGACCATCGGGCATCTCACATACGACTCGACTCAACCCTGAGGCAGATCATATCAGTATCAATGGTGGAATAGTTTTGTATCTGTGGTATCGAGAGAACGGGTCACCTGGGAATTCTTGCAAGTCAAATTCAGAAAGAAATACATCAGCGTTTATTGATCAAAAGCAGAAAGAGTTTTTGGAGCTAAAAAAGGGTCGAATGTCTGTAACCGAGTATGAGAGAGAGTTTTTAAGACTCAGTAAATATGCTGGAGAATGTGTTTCCACCGAAGCAATTATATGTAAACGATTTAAAGATGGGTTGAACGAAGATATCAAATTACTAGTTGGGATTCTAGAGCTGAAAGAATCTGTGGTGCTAGTTGACTGAGCTTGTAAAGCCAAAGAACTTGGCAAATAAAAGAGAAAAGTTGATTTTGAGGCTAGATATTCGAGAAAAGGATCTTTGAATAAACCTTATCAATCTTCGTCAAAGAAATCACGGGATTCATATAGTTGTCCAAGTGCTTCAGTAGGATATTCTAATAGAAATCGTGGAAAGAAATACACGAGTCCTAAAGCTCAGGTTACTTTAGTGTCGAGTGTGGGTAGTGTGAGAAATAATAAACCCAAATGTCAATAGTGTGGACAATGACATTTTAGAGATTGTTGGATGAATAATAAAGCTTGTTTTAAGTGTGGTTCGTTAAATCACTTTATTCGAGATTGCCCTGAGTTAGCCGAGAAAGATAAATTTCAGAATGCAAGACCGAGCAACACTACCACTAGAGGGAGGCCACCTAGAAATACAGGAAATGTGACTAGTACCAAAGGAACAACAAAGGACTCTACTGTGAGATCTGAGGCTGGAGTACGAGCTAGAGGTTACGCTATCACCAGATGTTATCATCGTTACATTTTCTCTCTATGGCACTAATGTATTTGCTTTGATTGATCCTGGATCGACTCATTCATATGTTTGTGAGAGTTTAGTGTCTACAAAGTTTACCTGTTGAGTCTACAGAGTTTGTGATTAAAGTATCGAACCCCTTAGGCAAGTATGTCCTAGTTGATAAAGTTTGCAAGAATTGTCTTTAGATAATTCGAGGTTACTGTTTTCTGGAAAATTTGATGCTTTTACTATTTGATGATATCGATGTGATTATGGGTATGGATTGGTTAACACTACATGATGCTGTAGTGAATTGTAGATAAAAGATTATTGAACTGAAATGTCAGAATAGTGAAATCCTTCGAATTGAATCTGATGAGTCGAGTGAGTTGCCTGTTGTGATATCATCGATGTTAGCTCAGAAATATGTGAGAAAAGGTTATGATGCTTATCTTACGTATGTACTGGATACAAAAGTGTCTGAATTGGAGATTGAATTAGTGCCAATAGTTTGTGAGTATCTGGATGTGTTTCCAGAGGAGTTGCCTGGGTTGCCACCGACCAGAAAGGTCAAGTTTGCTATTGAGTTAGTATCGGGGACATCATCAATATCGATAGTTTCGTATCAAATGGCTCTGAAAAAAATTGAAAGAATTGAAAGCTCAATTGCAAGAATTAACAGATAAAGGTTTTGCACGATCTAGTTTTTCGCCCTAGGGTACACCAGTGTTATTTGTAAAGAAGAAAGACAAATCGATGAGACTGTGTATTGATTATCGTCAACTCAACATGGTTGTTATAAAGAATAAGTATCCTTTTCTGAGAATCGATGATTTGTTTGATTAGTTAAAAGGGGCAACAGTGTTCTTGAAGATTAATTTGAGATCTGGCTATTATTAGTTGTGAGTGAAAGATTCAGATGTGCCGAAAACTGCGTTTAGAACAAGGTACGAGCATTATGAATTTCTTGTTATGCCTTTTGAATTAACTAATGCTCCTGCAATTTTTATGGATTTGATGAATCGGATCTTTAGACCATATTTAGACAGATTTGTTGTTGTATTCATTGATGGCATTCTAATCTAATCCTGAAATGAGTCTGAGCATACTAAACATTTGAAAATCGTATTACAAACATTGAGAGATAAGCAATTGTTTGCTAAATTCAATAAATGCGAGTTTTGGCTCTGAGAAGTTGTATTTTTGGGCCATATTATTTCCGCGGAAGGAATACGAGTTGGTCCGAGTAAATTTTCAGTAGTTGTTGATTGGAAACCACTAATAAACAAATCCGAAATCAGAAGCTTTCTGGGACTAGCTGGCTATTATCCGTGTTTTGTTAAAGTATTCTCAATGATTGCTACACCAATGACTAGATTGCTACAGAAAGATGTGAAATTTGAATCGTCTGAGAAATGCCAACGGAGTTTTGAACAGTTGACAACATTGTTAACTGAGGCACCAGTTTTAGTTCAGCTTGAGTCTAGTAAAGAGTTTGTAATCTATAGTGATGCATCATTGAACGGTTTGGGTTGTATTTTGATGCAATAGGGTAAAGTGATAGCTTATGCTTTTAGACATTTGAAACTGCATGAAAAGAATTATTTGATACTCGATTTAGAGTTGGCCACTATTGTTTTTGCATTGAAAATATGGCGACATCATCTATTCAGTGAAAAATGCCATATCTTTACCGATCACAATAGCTTGAAGTATATAATGACTCAAAAAGATTTGAATTTGCAACAACGAAGATGGCTCGAGTTGTTGAAAGACTGTGAATTAATAATTGATTATCATTCGGGAAAAATGAATGTAGTCGCAGATGCTTTGAGTAGATAACCTTTATTTGCTTTGCGAGTGATGAACACATTGTTAACTTTCTCTGATAATGGCTCGATTTTGGCTGAATTAAAAGCTACACTGTTATTTCTTCAACAAATTTGTGAATCTCAGAAATGTGATAATGAATTGCAAGCTAGAATAGTACAATGCGAGTCGACTAATGATTTAGACTATCAGATCAGATCTGATGATTGTTTAATGTTCTGAGGTAGAATTTGTGTACCAAAGATTTCCGAGCTCATTCAGAAAATTTTACACGAAGCACACAATGGTTGTTTATCTGTACATCCGGGTAGTACAAAAATGTATAATGATTTGAAACAATTGTATCGGTGGTCAGGCATAAAACGAGACATTTCAGAGTTTGTGTTGAGATGCTTGGTTTGTCAACAAGTTAAAGCCGAACATCAAGTGCTTTCAGGATTACTACAACCTATGATGATACCAGAGTGGAAATGGGACAGAGTTACGATGGATTTCGTATCGAGATTGCCCCTGTCTCCGAAAAAAAAGATATTGTTTGGGTTGTCATTGATTGACTAACGAAGTCTGCAATTTCATTCTAGTACGTATAGATTATTCGCTTGATAGATTAGCTAAGTTGTACATCTCTGAGATAGTTAGATTGCACGGGGTGTCGGTTTCTATTGTTTTAGATAGAGACTCGAGGGTTACATCGTGATTTTGGAAGAAATTGCAAGAAGATTTAGGAATGCGGTTGCATTTTAGTACTACTTCTCATCCACAAACTGAAGTCAGTCAGAGAGAATAATTCAGATTCTTTTCATTGCTATGTTTTAGAGTTTGAGGGAAACTAGGAGAAATATTTGCCATTGGTTGAATTCGCGTATAACAACAATTTTTAATCGAGCATAAATATGGCACCGTATGAAGCATTGTATTGTCGTAAATGCCGAACTCCATTGCACTGGACCAAGCTTAGTGAGAAAAAGATTCACGGGGTTGATTTGATTAGAGAGACTGATGATAAAGTGAAAATAATTTGCGACATTTTGAAAGTAGCTTTAGATCGATAGAAATCTTGTAACACCCCCAGACCTGGACCAAATCTTTTGGCCGAATCCGGTGATGTCACATCAAAGGGATAATTCCAAAACGACTTTGTTTAGCTAAATTTATGTTTCGTAGGAAATTTGCATAGTTAAAAACTTAAGTTTAAGATTTAGAAACCCAAAATCCATGCAACTTGTTAAGTAATGATAAAAGCCCATATTTTAAGAAAACGCCCACATGTTGTAGGTATTTCGAAAACCATGTTTAAACTTTAGAAATTTAATCAAGTTTAACAATTAAACAATTGAAAACATAAGGAAAATCAAATGTAAAATCAAATTAGAGATACAAGGCCTTCTTACAAAAGAAATAATTAACAACAAGTCATTCAAAATCAAATAAGCAAAAAACTTCTAAGTAACTTGTAGTGTGGCCATCTCCGAGTCCTCTCCCAAGTCGAGCCGTCTACTGAGGGTCACCTGAAAGATTTAATAAAAGGGTGTGAGTATCAAAACATAGTGTGTACGACCCTTGTTAATCTAATCAACATGCAATTATCACATTGAGCCTAAGCCCTATCAAAAACGGTGGTCTTGGGTCTTAGCCCAGAATGACCTCATATCACATCAGTATCACATGAATGCAATGTTCCCATCCCAAATCTAACCCTGCACTCCATCTCCCTTCCAACCCTATACTCCTGTGGGATATAAATATCAACCCACCCATACCTACACTCCAAAGGTAGCACCAATAGCGGCACTACTCAAACGTTACAGCAAGGCTGCTAAGCATATAATAGGCTTAAAGCCATCGGTGGATCCACGGTCGTCAAGCGACTATGCGATCCTCAAATATCTTCCTCCGTATCATCAAACCCACTCAAGTGCAACATATATCTCATGAATGCAACATACACATTTTCACTTATTACGCACCTAGGGGTATTTTAGTCATTTCACTACCCAAGGGTTTTTTTGTAATTCTACCCTACAGGGGTATTTTGGTAGTTTTGCGATCTGGGGGTATTTCAGTAATTCCACAAATTGGGGTATTTTGGTAATATTACAAATCACGAGTTTTAGTTATGAACTTTGGCCCGTTAACAAGTCCTTGCGGCTAAAGTGAACAGACACTATGCCCCAGGTAGGATCCCAGAGAAGAGGAGGTGGGTCACTAGGACTGCTTAAGTACCAAGCTCTCCCTAGATCCAATCCTAGACATGCATATGTCCATTTCCACAGTTTAACCTAACGACTCGTTCACAGACATGCTTGATTATTACGTTAAGTTTTATGATATTTAAGAATTTATCAGAACTAGGCCTAGAGTCCATAAACCCTAGCAGGCATTTCTAAAATCCCATAAGGCCCACTAAGCCTATTCATGTCCATATAACCCTTTAAACCCCATCATGTTTATATAGCCCATTAGGCCTAATCTTATTCAAATCACACAACCATATCAATTCATCATTCAATTTTCACATATCAATTTCTGTCGATTTGGGCCCACGAGCTCGGCAGGCCCATTTAGCCCCTTTTGGTCCGATCGGCCAAATAGTGGCCCGAGACCATGAGATCGCTCTCGTGGCCCTGAAAATCGTATCGGTGTCCCCACATGAATGTTTGCACGCTCGTATGGTTGCAGGCGCCAACCTTTTAGTTTTTTGGCTTTTTCGGCATTTTGACTATTCGGTATTTCAGCTTTTGCCAATTTGTCGTGTGTGAAGTGTATGTACGCACCTGGTTACTGCGATGTGCTAACTATCCTTAGCCTTGAACCTACAATCAATAGGAATCTCCAATCAATACACACTTAATTACAGTAGTTACTCAAAACCTGAAGCCTTACCATAACCTTATCGTGTGCCACAGTTCTAGTAGCCCTTCCTTAGCTACTATTCACGATTATCCCCTAGATCTGCACCGACACAAATACAATAAACAATCAAGTGACTTATATTCCACACAAGTCACCCCTATAAGCCATACTTACATTCGACCATTCACTAATCCACCACTGAGACGAGTACACATACCACTTGCTAACGATCCTTACCACGCTTGCGATCTTTGAACCCTACCCTTGTTAATACAAGGTTAACAACAAGGAGATGTTAGATAGCCCTTTGGCTTTTAACAAAACACATAAGGAGGTTGACTGAGTACTTACCCTTTGATCCTGCGGCCTAGATAGCTACTGAACAAGATCCAGCTTTTAACACTAGATCAATAGATTTGTGATGGAGGAAAGACAACAAAGAATCGGGACAAATAGGGATTTAGGCAAATAGGGATGATGTATTCGACAATGGAAAAAAAAGATGAGGGGAAGAAAAGAAAGAAAGATGGAAACTCAAAGAACCCTTCTAATGAATTCGACACCCCCTTTTATAGCCAAAGTCGAACTACCTTTCCCCCCATAGTCCCATTCGGCACCAACTCTTTACACTTCTCAGCTTCTAACTTTTCTCCCTGATAACTCCTCAATCTCATCCTAAATTTCCTCCAAAACCATCTCACAAGACCAATTCAAACTCTCCAATGCAAGAGTTAAAATCTAACACAAACTCTGGCCGTCTAGTCTGCAAAATAAACACTCCAATAAAATACCGTGCCACTACTTAAACCTTGGACTCCCTTGCCTGCTAATGACGCCACCACCCTGCTCCCTAAGTGGCGCCACTTTGCCACTGCACCACAAGCTCTTTTGTGTCATTTTTCTTCTTTATTTGTTTAAAAGGCCTACTAACTGAAGTCACATTTCCCTTGGGGCTTAAACCAAAATTTTTCCTACACCCTTACTTGATCCCAAGACATCTCCAACACCCCTAGACACTCCAAATTCATTAACCCTCAAAGCCCACATGCCAATTGTCATTTTCTCACTCACTTAAAATTTTTTTGAGACCCAAAGCTCAATAGGCCCAATTTTACTAGGCCAAATTCGAGGCGTTACAAATCTTATGCAGATTTAAAACGTAAAGACATTGAGTTTCACATTGACGATAAAATATTTTTGAAAGTATCTTCGTGGAAGAAGAGTGTTCGATTTGGTTGCAAAGAAAAATTGAGTCCGCGATTCATCGGGCCGTATGAGATTATTGAAAGAATAGGGCCAGTGGCATATCAACTAGCTTTACCGTCAGAGTTAGAAAAGAGTCACAATGCATTTCATGTGTCACAGTTACGACGGTATCGATCGGATCCATCGCATATCATTTCACCGTCAGAGATTGAAATTTAATTACATATGTTGTATAACAAAGAACCGATCAGTTTAGCTCGAGAGGTTAAAGAATTGAGAAATAAGGGCATAACTTTAGTGAAGGTTTTGTGGCAACGTCACAGTGTCGAAGAGGCTATGTCGGAACTTGAGGAAGCTATGAGAAAATAGTACCCTAACCTCTTTTCTAGTAAGATTTTCGAGGACAAAAATTCCTAAAAGGGGTAGATTGTAACAGCCCATTTTTAGTCAAATCAGAACAGTGGTTTTGGGACCACAAATCTGAGGTCAAAATAATTATTTTATTATTATTTTAACATTTCAAGCATGATAGAATGGTTGTGTGGAAATTTCATTAAGAAATTTTATTGTTTGAGTACTTAATTTGATAAAAGGCCTAAAGCGTATAAAGGGCAAAAATGATGTTCTAATAGCTAAAGGTATTAAATGGCTATGAAATTAAATAGTGGAGATCCTTATGTGGTAATTAGACCATATATAGCATGCGTGGACAAGTATGGACATGTTATATGTGGCTTTCAAAGGTTAATATTAAGGTTAAAAGGTAAAATAACAAAATCAACTTAAAATTAAAAGAAATAAAATATGTATCATCTTCTCCATGCTATATTCCACCAAAATTAGAAACAAAGAAAGTCATTGTTGAGCTTTTGGAGGTTTGGTTATAGACTCCTTGCACGTAAGTGCATTCTTGCTCGGTTTTTAATAATGTATATGTTTTTGAGATCGTTGCAGCTTAATCTAACTAGCTTAGGGACTAATTTGTAAAACTGTTAAAGGTTTAGGGTTTTTCCATTGATGAATATATGAGTATGTTGATGTTTGATGATAGATACTTGTTGTTAGATAAACAAAATTTGTTAAGTGATTTTTGACAAAATCGTCATTTAAGGATTAAATTGAAAAATATTGAAATTTTTTTGTTAAAATGTGAAATAAATAGAAAATATGGGCTGCTAGGGACTTAATTGAAATTCAGCTAGCATGGGTATAAGTTGAATTTCATGAAATTGTGTTTTTATGAGATAAGGACTAAATTGTAAAAATATGGAAATATTATGGGAAAAGTTGTAAAGTTGCCTTAATGTGCCTTTTGGACTAAATTGAATAGAATGATGATTGAATTAGTTAAATTTGATTACATATAGATCAAGAAAAGCAAAATTCAAATTTAGTTCGGGGGAAAAACAAGGTTTTGGACTAGATCCTTTCTGTCGTTTTAGCGATCGAAGTAAGTTCGTATGTATGAAGCATTGTTATATTTGTGTTTTAAATGCTTTAATATTGCATAAATTGTGAATACGACCTTGCAGATATATTCGATGACAATTTGGCATATGTGAAATCCTGATTGAACCTTAGGAATAGATTAGGATACGAATGACATGTCATTAGGGGTTATGTGATTTGGGTGCTGGTCCGAACGGCCTACAGGTGGCTGAGTTATTCGGCATGTGTTGTGGATTCTCATCAGTTTGTGTGAGCAGCACCGTGTGTATGATTCAATTTTAAATTGCATTATAAGATGTTTATGTTATTGAATTATTGGTTGGGAAGTTTTACTTATTTAGCATACGAGCTTGCTAAGCTTTATAGCTTACTTTGTTTATTTTTCGTGTTTTATAGTGTTTTAGAAGCTAGCTCAGATTTAGGAATCATCGAAGACCTCATCATACTAAAAAGCTATCGCCTTTGTACTTTTGAACCTATGATGCATAATTAGAAGTGTCCACATTCATGATCTGTGAAAGTGAGGTTTGGTATGAAATTGAATTACATATTGTGGTATTTGTGTGCCTTGTATATGTAGGTATTGAAATGGCATGAATTAAGCTTATTTGAGATTGAATGAATGCCAATTTATGTCATGTTTGGTGCCATTTGGTTTGGTGTAGGTGTATGAAAATTTGGGTGGCAAGATAGCTTGGTAAATAGCCTATTTTTGTCCACATAGGCAGAGACACGGACGTGTGTCTCAGCCGTGTGTGACACACTGTCAGGTTACACGGCCGTGTATCCCTCGGTGTTGAATTAGGAATCATGTTAGTATGCTCCACACGGCCCAGCACACGGGTGTGTGACTTGGCCGTGTCGTATAAGTTAGTATACCCTACAGGTTTGACACGGCCTAGCACACGGCCTGGCACACAGGCGTGTGGGGCCTTTTCGAAGGGCAAATGGACTAGTTACATGAGCGTGTGGTTCGCCGTGTAACCCAAGTCAGAGAGTTACACTAGGTTGGACACAAGCTAGAACATAGCCATGTGATCCTATTTTGAATATCCACACGACCTGTGACACGGGCGTGTCTTTGGTCGTGTGAGACACACGGTCAGGCCATACGGGCGTGTGTCCTTTGTATTTCGTAAAATTTTCTAAGTTTTCCAAAAAATTTCCTAAGTTATCGGTTCAGTCCCAAACCACCTCAAATGCATGTTTAGGGCCTCGTAGGCTCGTATTAGGGACAATGTCAATTATTTTGAATGATGTTTATTTGTAATTCGAAAATGCAGGTAAAATGTATTCTTATTTGCGAAATAAGTTTGGTAATGCTCCGTAACCCTATTCCAGCGTTGAATACGGGCGAGGGGTGTTACAAGAAATCCTTACCAGCTAATCGGTCTAATATTTGATCAATGAATGGTAGTGGAAAATGGTCTTTCATTATGGCTTTGTTGAGCTTGAGATAGTCCATACAGACTCGCTATCCCGTTATAGTTCGCGTGGGTATAAACTCATAATTATCGTTACTGACCACGGTAACACCTCCCTTCTTTGGCACACATTAGATTGGACTCACCCAAGAGCTTTCGGAAATTAGGTAGATAGTGCCAGCATTTAACCATTTGATTATCTCCTTTTTCACCACCTTCTTCATAATGGGGTTCAACCTCCTTTGCTGCTCAATAGAACTGTCATGGCAATTTTCCAGCAAAATTTTGTGCATGCAGATTGTGGGGTTGATTCCCTTAATATCAATGATTGTCCATCCTAATGCTTTTTTAAATTTTCTAAGTACAGCTAACAATTGAACCTCTTGCTCATAAGTCAGCTTAGTAGATACAACCACAGACAGTGTGTTATCCTTCCCCAACTAAGCATACTTTAACTGTGCAACTAAAGGTTTCAACTCTAACGTGGGTGGTTCTTCTATGGATAGTTTAGCAAGGCTGAAGGTTCAAATAGATAAGTCTAATGTGTCCAACCTCTTTCCAGGTCTATCGGTAATTAGTTTGGATGTCAGCAACTACTTGTGGCGTCCTAATGGCCCTTCATCATCAATATAAACTAAATCCAATTCACTTTTCTCTTTGTCATGGTTTTTTTTTTTCAAAATTATCTTCCAAAACAGAGTATGACAAACTTATAGCATGACACTCTTCTATATCATCAGCAGATTTCAGAGCTTGGAAAACCTTAAAAGTGATTTGTTGATCGTTCTCCTTCATAGCTACCCTACACTTTTGAACATCAATCATAGTCCTACCTGTTGCAAGTAAAGGCCTACCCAGAATAATAGGCACATCTTTGTCAGATTCACAATCTAATACAATGAAATCAGTAGGGAAAATAAATTTATCTACCCTTACCAGGACATCTTCAATTTTACCATCTGGGTGTGCATATGATTGATATGTGAATTGCAAAGTCACAGTGATAGGTCTTGCTTTACCAATTCCTTGCTTTTTCAACACAGGCATGGGCATAAGGTTTATTCTCACTCCTAAATCGCACAAGGCCTTCCCAGTATATTGGTTACTAATTGAGCAAGGTATTGTGAAGCTTCCTGGGTCCTTCACCTTTAGAGGCAATTTAGTGAGTGAGACTATTTTAAATTCTCCCAATCGTCTCTTCTTTAAAAGTATGTCTTTCATAAACTTGATGTAGTTGGGCATTTGCTCTAAGGCTTCTACCAAAGGTATATTGATGTCAAGTTGCTTAAGGACATCCAAGAATTGCCTGAATTGTTGGTCTTTTCTGTGATTCTAAAATCGTTAGGGAAATGGTGGGGGTGGGCAAACTTTAGGTTGTATTGATCGTTTTACCTGGACATTATGTTCAGTAGTGCTATCTGAGTTTGCTTTGGCATTGCTTCATCCAGTTTTTTAATTTGTAGTGCTCTTCTTAATTGTTCAAGAGTTTTGCTTTAATTAGATTCTGAATTTTTTGTTTCAGTAACAACACTCTTGTAAACTCTATCTAGTATTGTGACACTTCTAAGATTGATTGGTTTACAATGTTCTTTTCCATGTGATCTTGCATTCTCGGTATCACTAGCCAAAAGTTCATTATGTTCTTGATTTCAAAGCATTAGCTATTTGTCCTACTTGGTTTTCTAAAGCTTGTAAAGATGATGTTTGGCTTTGGTGCACAGCATCGTTCTTGGCCATATACTCCTTCAATAAAGATTCAATAGATGAGGAAGAAGATGATGTCTACTCTTGTTGAACTCATTGTTGAGGTGGTATAAATTGATGGAAACCGAGTGGGACATTCATGATATTGGGTCTGACAGCTATGTTGGAATATCCAGCCACTTGATTGTTCCACCTAAAATTTTGATGTTGCTTCCAACTAAGGTTATACGTGTTGGAATAAGGGTTGTTATTCGTATTGAAATTGCCCATATGGTAGACAGATGCTAGATTTAAGGGACACTCTTCAAACATGTGATCCTTACCATAGTAAACACAAGATAACCCAGCTGCTCTCAGCTCTTTGACCTCATTAGGCTTCTGTATGGCCTTTATCATGTTGGCTAGAGAAGATACATGAGTAGTAAGCAATGTAATTGCATCCAGTTCAAATGATCCAGCTACTTTCCTACCAATTTCAACTCTTCTTGTGGGGTATTAATAATCGTTATTGGCAATTCTCTCCATAATCTCCTATGTTTCATTGTAGGACTTGTCCAACAAAGTTCCATTAGCTGAGGCATCAACCACCATCTGTGTTTGTGCATTCAAACCATTATAGAACATCTCCATTTCAGTCCAATGTTGAAATCCATGCATAGGATATTTCTTCAACAGATATTTGAACTTTTCCCACGCTACATATAGTGTTTCATCCTCTAGTTGCCTGAAGAATGTTATGTCATTTCTTAGTTTAGCATTCATATTTGGTGCTTTATATCATAGCAAGAATATTTGACAGAGATCATTCTATGATTCTACTGCTCCATATGGCAAAGCGATGAGCCATGTTCTAGCACGATCTCTTAAAGAATAGGGAAACAGCTTGAGTTTTAAAACATCTTTAGGGACACCTTATTTTCTGAAAGAATCACAGGCCTCCAAGAAAAGTTTTGAATGCAATCTAGGATCTTTAGTTGGCAAACCACCAAACTGGCCAATTGATTGAAGCATCTAAAACATTACAAGTTTCAGCTCAAAGTGGGGGGCTTGAATTTTAGGCCTGACTATTCTAAAGTTCAGGTCATCTAAGATAGGAACTATATGCTCTCGAATTGGCCTATCTCGATCATCAAAAATTTGAGCAATCTGAGGATTACCATTGCCAGTTCCCGAATAAAGTAGCTCATTCAAACCAGGTTGATTGTTACCACCTTGGTTCATTTCTCTTTGTTCTATTCCCCTTCGTTGTAAGTCTCATTCAATTTTTGAATGTAAGGGATAAAGTTCTTCAACAGGAATGCCACTACGCATACAACATGTAATAGTTTTGATCACGAAATTAACAAATTAACAGCTAAAAATAAAACAATTTGTAACAACAAAAACTAAAGTTTCCAATTGTCAATCCCCAACAACGGTGCCAAAAACTTGTCACATATCGATATGATGTGCGAATTGTGCAAGTATACACGTTGAATCAAGTAATAAAATGATGGGTGAGTATCATTCCCATGAGGATTAGATAAGTGTTCTTTGTCTAAATTATCACAATTGAGTTGAAAAGATAAATGAATCGAATGATATTTTGAGAAATAACTATGCAATTAATACACTAAAAATGAAAGTGATAAAATGAACTACGTAGATTGCAATTGCAAGAAATCAAATAAAAGCACTAAGGATTCTAGCAAGATTCGAAAATTCATTGTAAAGGTTGGGAATACTAATCAATTAGTTATAACCCAAGAACAATGCCATGAGAAAAATATGGTAACCTACTGCTCGATTGGGTATTAACATGGTTTACCTCTGCCGAAAGCAAGACCCAAAGCTGCTCACTCCTAACACTCTATACATCTATAGGCTAAGAATTAGCAACCCTAACTGAAGCACAATCCTCTAAATCATATAAGGTAAATCTCTATCTCTAGAGTTTACATGAGCATTTCACTCAACACTCTCTTATATTACCCAATTTTGGTCTAAGCAACCTAACTCTATCAATATTAAGTTGCTTTCATACTTATCAAGCCTTTATCAATACCCTAATAAGCATATAAACAGAAATAAATGTTTGGTAAAGAGTAAACTAAATCATATTCATCCATAAATATTCATCAGAGTTAAAACATCATCAAAAGTAATCCCCAACTGTGCTAAGTTAGCTCATGAACGGGGTACGCAAATTCAAGTATTTTAATATCATCAAAATCCCAAAATAACAGTTTAAATCAACAAATTTAGAACAACTTGTAGAGAAAGAAATTTGGGTTCAGAACATGAATTCCCCTAACTTAGCAACTGGTGCATGTTTTCAGCTCCTAGTAGCTCAAATTACCCTTCTTGTCACAAAGAAACCTTTGTCGAAGCTCCATATTTGTAATCAGTCGTACCTTCACCTCTCATTACTGGTAGACCTCTCCTCTCAGCCATCAATCCCCCCTTTTTCTTTTATGCTTGGGTCCTTCTATAGGGAAAAACTCGTTAGCCAGTGATTGTTTTTCCCTAATTTTGATGTGGATATTTTCCATTACACGTGCATGTGGGGGGCCAACTACTGAATGCTCTAATTAATGACTGGGTATTTTTCGTGTTCTTCCTCAACATTACCGTGGCAATCTCTCATGATGCCTCAACAAATATCCATCATTTGCTATCTTTCTTCCTCAAACCTATCATTCAACTACCACAAAGCCTTTCCACCAACAATTAAAAGTATAGATGCACTAAAGTAATCACCATACCAAGTCTTTACATACAATGCTCAATTAACTAAAAATAATCATGCAATTACCTAAAATGAAACTAATTTTACTTAAGTACAAGCAGTTAACTAAGTCTAAAAGTATGAATTATAACACTTTTCAAGATTTATCACACCCCCAAACCTGAATCATTACTTACCCTCAAGAAAATATGCATGAATGCATGAATGCAAAAATTTCCATTACAAATAACCACCTTATACTGTCAGTCCATTCAAAATTTATACATCAATTCTCACCAATCTTCTATGTCAAAAAAACTTGTTCAAGTTTCAAAGGTTTGCTTAGCAAAGGTAGTGTAGAGAATCTCACCCTAAAAAATAAAAATTCCTACGTGCTCATGTGTTCATTTTGGCTATAGCTAGTATCTCCCAATTTACTTAGCTCATCTTTTATCTAATTTACTTAGTTTATGTAAAACTATGAACTAAAATGAGATGCTATATATGATAAACCATAATTTACACATATTTTAACCCCGTGATTGGCTTAATTATGGATGAATATTCATTAGATTTAATGAATTCATTCATTAGATTTAATGAATTCGATGCTCCTAATCTTTTAAATTTCATGTTTTATACTTAGGAGGGCTTAGGAGTCAAAAAGAACGAGAAACGGGCCAAAAAGGGACAAAATGGGCCTACACGGCCTGGACCACTGCACACGGACGAACCACACGACCGTGTGTGACAAGTAGGATCAAACACGGCCTGGACTATCGACCACGGGCGTGTCACACGAGCGTGTCCCTGCCAAAATCAAGATGAATTCTATTCGAAATAAGATACTTGTGGACCAATTAAGGCATCTCAAAGCCTATATAAATACCCTAGGGGGAAACCTAAAGGGGAGTTCGATAGGACATCGAATAGATGTCGAGTAGAAGGAGAAAATACTCTAAGACAGCCGTCGAGAACAGCTTAGGAGAATGATCTCCCATCAAGTTCTTTAAAAGTTTTTGGGTTTTCTTATGTTTTGTTGTTTTCCCTATTCTAATATGTTTCCCTCTTTTAGTATGAACTAAATCCCTTAAATACCTAAGGGGATGAAACCTAAGACAGATCTTATTATTATTTGATTTATGAGATAAAAACTTGTTCTTATTCTTAATTGTGAGTTCTTATTCTTGTTTTCATAATTCATGTTATTGATTCAAGTCGAATGTGTTTATTCAGTAGATAAAAAGTCCTTGTTTAAGAGTAGATCAACACAATTAAGCGGAGTTGATTGCAACCCTAGATATAGGGCGAAGAAATCTGTCGGATTAAGGTCAAACCGAATAAGGGAATCCATAGATCGAGTTAATGCCACAATAGAGGTTTTAATTAGAAAGAGATTTCAATTAATCTACCTAGAGTCAGTTGTTAGTAGCCTTGAAAGAGGTATTAATATAATTTTGTGATTTCTACGGATTAAATCAAGTGAATAAATCGCATGAATCAAATGTAATAAGTGAAGTCTAGGTGGATTCTTCCTTATGTATTGCCTATCTCATATAAGTTGTCCAAAAGTATTTTCCGAATTTACTCTCTGTCGCATTCATAGTTAGTTAAATTAGTTAATTAAATTTAGAATAAAAATAAATCCCCTTAATTACTAGGCTAGATAATAAAAAGATAGTTATTACTAGTACTCTTGGTCCTTAAGGATACGATATTCCTGACTCACCACAACTATACTACTGTTCGATAGGTGCGCTTGCCTTTGTCAAAATAACAGCTTGTTTCGAGCTCCACCAATATATGTGTTATATATTCTTGATTATTATCGTGAAAGACTATATATGTAGGCATGTCATACATGCTAAGTGACAGGGATAATTTTGTGAAAATGTTACAAATGTGTAGCGAAAGTAATCGAAAATCGATAAGTAATATGTGTGTTTAAATACAAATATTTTGTCCTTGTGATACTCTAGACCATTGGATATAGTTGGCATGCCATAGGATTGTGAGTACTCACCTATATGTATATGTGATTTGGGTGTTGAGGCCCTGGGACATGTCTGGAGAGATAAGAGAATGTGAGCTAAGCTCCATTCAACAGGACATGTTTGGTGTGTTGAAGGGTATTAGCTTTATGCTTCACTTTTGGGAGACTCTATGAGTCTATGTGGTGTGTTGGAGATCCATGTATCCAATGTATGGTGATACTGCCCACTTTTACGTTTCATAATTCAAGTGCCAAATTATCTCCGATTACCTTAAAATATAAATATGTTTGAATTGTGATATGTGTTTATATGATATGTGACTATTATGGAAATTGTCTATAAATATGTTTGCATGTATTGTGATGTATATACCATAGTGTATGCAATGGCTTAACCAATAAACTATTAAACGTGTATGTGTAAATGTAATCTGTCGAGAAGGTTGTGATTATTCTAATTAGGCAATGTATGTGTTCTACTAATGTTAGATGACATGCTTGCACGATAGTAGTTCCAGACATTCATTGAGCTCGTTAAGCTCACCCACTCCTTTTAAAACAATTACAGATTAGTAGCATCTCGGTGTGAGCGGTGTGGCTCTGAGGGGTGATTCCAAGCAAGTCTATTTTAGTTATTTTGTAGGTGTTATTGTTTTGGTTATGTTTTGGGAATAAGGTAATGTGGTAGACTATATGCTAGTTTTTACTATGATTTTTAAGTTGTTTACATGGTTATTTTGCTTAGGACTTATGGACTTTCAGTTTGTATTATTGATTTCTTGCTGGGCCATAATTATGATGTTCCAGACTATTACTTCGGACATTTTAGTGACCATTTGATGAAGTGAATGATACATAATGATTAGACATTAGTTGGTATGAATTATATGTTTGTAATTATTGTATTTCTTTTATGTCTAGAGCAAAGGTATCGATATTCGAGTTTTAACATCAATACCTCCATGTTTTTTAAAGTGCAGGAAGTTAGTAACGTAATTTGGTACTAATACCTTATCACAAGTATCGATACTCGAGGTAAAATAATTGATACATTTCGAAAGGTACCGGTAATTTTTGAGACTTTAAATTTTAGACGAGAAATAGAATGTTGATTTGGTATAGATTTTCCAAGTGGTATCGATACCACTTGGGAGAAATATCGGTACCTGATAAACCATAATTTACACATATTTTAACCCCATGCTTTGCTTAATTTTGGATGATTTTCCCTTGAATTTGATGAATTCGATGCTCCTAATCTCTTAATTTCATGTTTTATACTTAGGAGAGCTTAGGAAATTGAAAAGAACGAGAAACGGGCCAAAAAGGGACAATATGGGCCTCCACATCCTGGACCACTGCACACGGGCGGACCATACGGCCATGTGTGACAAACAGGATTGAACACGGCTTGGACTATCGACCACGGGCGTGTCCCTACTGAAATCTAGATGAATTCTATTCGGAATAGGATACTTGTGGGCCAAGTAAGGCATCTAAAAGCCTATATAAACCCTAGGGACAACCTAAAAGGGGAGTTCGATAGGGCGTCGAATAGACGCTGAATAGAAGGAGAAGATACTCCAACACAGCCATCGGGAACAGCTTAGGAGAAGGATCTCCATCAAGACTAATGATCTCCCATCAAGTTCTTTAGAAGTTTTTTGGGTTTTCTTATGTTTTGTTGTTTTCCCTGTTTTAATATGTTTCCCCTCATTAGTATGAACTAAATCCCTCAAATACCTGAGGGAATGAAATGTAAGACAGATCTTATTATTATTTGATTTATGAGATAAATACTTGTGCTTACTATTAATTGTGAGTTCTTATTCTTGTTTGATCATTCAGGTTACTGATTCACATCAAATGTGCTTATTCAGTGGAGAAAAAGTCCCTGTTTAAGAGAAGATCAACACAATTGAGCGGAGTTGATTACAACCCTAGAAATAGGGCGACGAAAATCTGCCGGATTAGGGTCAAACCTAATAAGGGAATCCATAGATCGAGTTAATGCGACAATATGGGTTTTAATTATAAAGAGATTTCAATTAATCAACCTCGAGTCAGTTGTTTTTAGTCTTGAAAGAGATATTAACATAAATCAGAGATTTCTACGAATTAAGTCAAGTGAATAAGTCGCATGAATCAAAAGTAATAAGTGAAGTCTAGGTGGATTCTTCCTTAGGTATTGCCTATCTCATATAAGTTGTCTAAAAGTATTTTCCAAATTCACTCTCTGTCACATTCATAGTCATTGAGTTAGTTAAATTAGTTAGTTAAATTTAGAATAAAAATAAATCCCCTTAATTACTAGGCTAGATGTAACACCCCAAACTCGGCCTAGAAGTTATGACCGGATCTGGCATGTCACAAAAAAGGTTGTTTAAAAACTGCGCGTTTGTTAAAAATTTCGAGTTTAATTATTTATTCGCTTGTTATCCCTTTTGTTAGCATTTTGGAAAATGGTTATTAAGGGCTTAGGAAAATCTCGTATTAAACATTTAATAATAATAGGCAGTAATCATATTAAAAGCTAAACCAAATAAAATACCAAAAATACAGTTAAAGTTGCCTTATTATACAACAAAATCCCAATAAAAAAATAAGTTTAACTAAGAGAACGAGTTTACGAGAAAACATTGCATGGCCACCTCGAAGTCCGCCTCAGCTCCAAAACTGCAATCTATGAATTACCTGAAACATTTACAAAAGAAGGGGTGAGTTTACGAAAACTCAGTGTGTACACCCTCATCAGTAAAAACATGCCTTAACCCATATTAAATGTCACATATCATATGTATAGATCTGGCCTAAGCCCATCTCAGTAATATAATCCATATATGCAATGCATTAATGCCCATACCAGCCGAACACTCTGTCTCCTATCCAACCGTGCACTCCTGTGGGGATTTAATTGACCCACCTATCCGGACACTCCTTATGTAACACCGGTTGCGGCATTATCTTAACAGTGCAGCATAGCTGCTCGGTGGCTAAAAAGCCTTCGGTGGATCCACAGTCGTCAAGCCACCATGCGATCCTATTTGCACTTCCCTTTTCAAATAATCCCATCCCCATGCCTCTTAAGTGGAGTCACTTTGCCACTACACCACACACTCCACTTGTGTCATTTTCCTCCATATTTTATTCTTAAAGCCTACCTACCAACTCCCAGGGTTTTTTTCACCTAAAACCAAAATTTCCCTAAAGCCAAAGTTTAATCTCGGGACTTCATAGAAGCCCTCTAACCTTCCAAAATCACTCACCTAATTGGTCCAACTTGCACTAAAGCCGATCTTTTGTTCTCTAAAAACTGTAAACGCTACTATGCTCAAGGCCCATTGGGCCCAATTCTCCTAGGCCCAATTTCAGGATGTTACAAATCTACCCTCCTTAAAGAAATTTCGTCCTCGATATTTCCAACTGTAGGTATAGTCACACATCCTAACCTACCACACTACACTCATGTTGCGCACTCTGATTCTAATATCTTTATCATATTTTAACTAAAATTTAGAACTCCCTACTCAACCAACTAACCATTAAAACACACAAATATCTCATACACAACCAATTGCAATATCCAAACATCACAGAATAAATACCAGAAACACAGCATATAACAAAGCAAAGTATCAGGAAACTTACGGATTTGGTGCCGGAGACTCAGGTGCCATACTTTCAGAAAACATGTATTTTTTTTTCTAAACCATATTTCAAACCAACTTTGGAAAACTTATTTTTGAACCCAATCCACAGCTGAGTTTTGCAATCGGCTCTGATACTACAATTGTAACACCCCAAATCCGGCCTAGAAGTTATGACCAGATCTGGCATGTCACATAAATGGTTGTTTAAAAACTGCGCGTTTGTTAAAAATTTTGCGTTTAATTATATATTCGCTTGTTATCCCTTTTGTTAGCATTTTGGAAAACGATTATTAAGGGTTTAGGAAAATCCCGTATTAAACATTTAAAAATAATAGGCAGTAATCATATTAAAAGCTAAACTAAATAAAATACCAAAAATACAGTTAAAGTGGCCTTATCATACAACAAAATCCCAATAAAAAAAAATAAGTTTAACTAAGAGAACGAGTTTACGAGGAAAACATTGTATGGCCACCTCGAAGTCTGACTCGACTTCAAAACCGCAATCTATGAATTACCTGAAACAATTAAAAAGAGGGGCTGAGTTTACAAAAACTCAGTGTGTGCACCCTCATCAGTAAGAACATGCCTTAACCCATATTAAATGTCACATATCATATGTATAGATCTGGCCTAAGCCCATCTCAGTAATATAATCCATATATGCAATGCATTAATGCCCATACCAGCTGAACACTCCGTCTCCTATCCAACCATGCACTCCTGTGGGGATTTAATCGACCCACCTATCCGAACACTCCTTATGTAACACCGGTTGCGGCATTACCTTAACGGTGCAGCATAGCTGGTTGGTGGGTAAGAAGCCTTTGATGGATCCACAGTCGTCAAGCGACCATGCAATCCTATTTGCACTTCCCCTTTCAAATAATCCCGTCCCAATGCCTCTTAAGTGGGGTCACTTTGCCACTACACTACACACTCCACTTGTGTCATTTTCCTCCATATTTTATTCTTAAAGCCTACCTACCAACTCCCACATTTTTTTACCTAAAACCAAAATTTCCCTCAAGCCAAAGTTTAATCCCAAGACTTCATAGAAGCCTTCTAACCTTCCAAAATCACTCACCTAATTGGTCCAACTTGCACTAAAGCCGATCTCTTGTTCTCTAAAAATTTTAAACGCTACTACGCTCAAGGCCCATTGGCCCAATTCTCCTAGGCCCAAATTTCAGGATGTTACACTAGATAATAAAAAGATAGTTATTACTAATACTCTTGGTCCTTGAGTATACGATATTCCTGACTCACCACAACTATACTACTATTCGGTAGGTGCGCTTGCCTTTGTCAAAATAATAGTTTGTTTCGAGCTCCATCAATATATGTGTTATATATTATTGATTATTGCTGTGAAAGAGTATATATGTAGGCATGTCATACATGCTAAGTGATAGTAATAATATTATGAAAATGATACAAATGTGTCACGAAAGTAATCGAAAATTGATAAGTAATATGTGTGTTTAAATACGAATATTTTGTCCTTGTGATGCTCTAGACCATTGGATATAGTTGGCATGCCATAGGATTGTGAGTACTCACCTATATGTATATATGATTTGGTCGTTGAGGCCGTGGGACATGTTTGGAGAGATATGAGAATGTGAGCTAAGCTCCATTCAACAGGACATATTCGGTGTGTTGAAGGGTATTAGCTTTATGATTCACTTTTGGGACATATCTGACTCTATGAGTCTATGTGGTGTGTTGGAGATTCGTGTATCCAATGCATGGTGATACTGCCCACTTTTATGTTTCTTAACTCAAGTGCCAAATTATCTCCAATTACCTTAAAATATGAATATGTTTGAATTGTGATATGTGTTTACATGATATGTAACTACTATGGAAATTGTCTATAAATACATTTGCATGTATTGCGATGTATATATCATAGTGTATGCAATGGCTTAACCAATAAACTATTAAACGTGTATGTGTAAATGTAATATGTCGAGAAGGTTATGATTATTCTAATTAGGCAATGTATGTGTTCTACTAATGTTTGATGACATGCTTGCACGATAGTTGTTCTAGGCATTAATTGAGCTCGTTAAGCTCATCCACTCCTTTTAAAACCATTACATATTAGTAGCATCTCGGTGTGAGCGGTGTGGCTCCGAGGGGTGATACCAAGCAAGTCCATTTTAGTTATTTTGTAGGTGTTATTGTTTTGGTTGTGTTTTGGGAATAAGGTAATGTGGTAGACTATATGGTAGTTTTTGCTATGATTTTTAAGTTGTTTACATGGTTATTTTGCTTAGGACTTATGGACTTTCAGTTTGTATTATTGGTTTCTTGCTGGGTCATAATTATGATGTTTCAGACTATTACTTCGGACATTTTAGTGACCATTTGATGAAGTGAATGATACATGATGATTAGACATTAGTTGGTATGAATTATATGTTTGTAATTATTGTATTTCTTTTATGTCTAGAGCAGAGGTATCGATATTCAGTTTTAATATCGATACCTCCATGTTTTTTTAAAGTGCAAGAAGTTAGTAATGTAATTTGGTACTAATACCTTATCACAAGTATCGATACTCGAGGTAAAATAATCGATACATTTTGAAAGGTGCCGACAATTTTTGAGACTTTAAATTTTAAAGGAGAAATAGTGTAACAGACCAATTTTGACCCTAATCGGAACGGTGGTTTCGGGACCACGAATCCGAGCCTAAGAGACATTATAATATTATGTATTGTGTTTGTTATGTGTGTTTTTGTGAGTGTGAAAGTTTCGTGGAAAATTTTAGCTATCGAGAGTGTTTAAATTGCTAAAAGGTCTAAATTGCAAGAAGGACAAAGTAGTGGGCATTAATAAAAGGGAGCTAAGTGAATTGTCCATAAAACATAAGGATTTGCATGTCAAATTTCCCACCTTTAAACAAGGTGGACGGCAAGCATGCAAGAATCTTATACTTTCTATGTATATTAAATTTTAAGTATTATTATATGTTAAGCATGCTAAATGGATGAGAATTTAATTTAAACAAAAAGAAAATTTCTTTCTTCTTCCCTCACTCATCCCCTACACCGAAACTTACCTTCAAGAGAAGAAGACATTTATCTTCTTCATTAATTTGTGCATGTGTCCCTAAGGTGAGGTATCAAGCTTCATTTCTTTGATGGTTTTGCATGGTTGTGTTGGTAGTCTTACATACTATCGAGTTCTTGTGCAAAAATTTGAGATTTAAGCTCTCCTTAGATTCGGCCATGACTTAGTTCTAAGGCCTTTTCATGTGTGATGAAAACATGTTGGCTATGGTTGGTTACATTGTTTGATAGATAGAAAAAGAAAAGAAATGGTGGATACCTTAGCTTGATTTAATAAGTCTTATGAAGTAGAAATTGTTTGCTTAGGATGCTAATAGAAAAATCATGTTAAATTTTGGGTTTAAACAAGCTAATATTAATTTGGAATTAGGATGAATAAGTTGTGGTTATCTAGCTTGTTTCTTGGTCGTATGTTGAAGAAAATGCATGGGTACTTTGAATTGGCATATTCGGCCATAGGAGAGCATGAAATTGGGTTATTGAATTCGGGTACATAGGTACACTTTTATCAAGTTAATATGTGGCCATAGACAGCAAGATAAGTTTTAAATTAAAGCACGATAATGAGATTATTATCAAAGTGTTCCCAAATATTTTGAATGCACTTGAACAAGGTAGTGCTTGTATGCGAATGCACATTGTTATGTCTTGAAATTTTGTATTTTATGATTTTGTTCTTGAATTGAATGGGCGTGTGGTTAATTGGTTAAAATTGAACCAAATTAGATCGGGAACAAAAAGAACAAGATCGAGAAAAGCAAAGATTATCGAGTAGCCGATTTGCACGGCTTATCGACAACCGAGGTAAGTCCTTAAGTACTTATATGTTAAAGAGTTAATTATGAACATGTTAAAGGATGAAATTTAATAATGTTGACTATAAAACTTTGTGTTAGCCGAATGTAAAGGTGCTAAATTGGGTTAAATATATTTTGTTAATGTGATTTGAACAAGTATATGGTTTCGATATGATATGTGAATGTAATATGATGTATATGATTTGGTGGTGATGTTAGCATTAATAAAAATGTATTGAAGGCTTAATTATGTTGTAATTCGGGCTTGAGCCTAGAGCCTTGAGCCGGTGAGTAATTCGGGCTTCGAGCCTAGCGAGCTTTGTGCGGTGAAATAATTCGGGCTTTTAGCCTAGCGCGGGCCGTCTTGCGGTGAAACAATTCGGGCTTATTTGCCTAGCGGGCTTAATGCGGTGATATACCGGACCTTAAGTCCAGCGGGGCCTAGTCTTAGGTGAATGTATTTGAGCTCTAAGTGCATGAAAATCAAGTTATGAACATATCAAGAAATTTCGGTTTAGAAGCATGATTCGTATAAATTCGACGAGAGAGGTATGTATTTTATAATTGTGTTACTCAATAAAATGACAAACAAGTATTCGAGTAAGTGAAAGTTTTATACATTAATTTATTAGAGATGAATGAATATGTATATGCAAATCATATCATGTGATAGTAAATATTTGGAAGCATGAATGTATTTAGTTGATTGGATAAGCATATGATATGTACATAAGTCGTGATATACTTGATGATTGATGTATGTGAATAAGAAAGGTAAAGCTTAGTATTAAGTGCATCAATGATATTAAGTTGTTTTGGCTTTATAAATAAAAGAGGTTATGTATTATTTATGTTCGGATTAGTGATAGAAGATATTAATTCGAATGGTTGTATGTATTTCACTTAAATAAATATATGTTTAATTAGGACTTACTAAGCTAGCAAGCTTATCGTGTGGAATGATTCCTTTGTTTTATAGATTTTGGTTACGTAGCGGGCTCGTGAAGGATCGTCAAGAAGCTCATCACACTATCGCCTTCCTTTGGTATTTTGAATTTTGGTTACGAATTAGAAGGCATGTATAGGCTAGATGAAGTCTTAGAAATATGCGATATTTAACCTTGTAAGTGTTTATGATAGCCATGCGAAAATGGCTACAATTTTTCTTAGTAAATATGATGTTGTGTTACGATATGTATGTTGGTACATGATGGCAATGTTCATGAAATTTTAAATCCAGGTTTAATCGTTTTTGCTAAGAAATATTTGCATACATATAAATCCTTGAATTTGGGAAGTAGGTAGGTTAGGCTAGAAGTTTAACTTTCATAAAATTTAGCAGAACAGCTTGTAGTGGCAGCATTGATGTAAATTAGAAAAATCACTAAAAATTGGGTACATTGAATTTGAAAGTGAATGAGATATGAGATTAAACCTTATTGTGTCTATTTTTATATGAAAGAAACAGAGTAGGCAAACGATTTATTTATTATGAGATAATTGAGTTCTAGTGAAACCTGCTCTGAATGCATTCGTGAGTCACTGTTCAGTTTTGGAAAAATTGCCATAAATTGTATAAAAATAATTATGAATCATGGTTTATATGTGTAGAATCCTAAATGAGTCTATTTTTCATTGGTATAAATAAGAACACCATTGGAAAATTGTGCAATCAGATAACTGCAGTTTTATAAGGATAGGTCAGAACTGTCCAGCAGTGTAATAAGGGTAACTTTGAAGAATAAACTGTACAAATTGGCCACATGAAAAATTCTAGAAAAATTATGGTGAATAGATATATGAGTCTACTTTCAAGGAAAATTTACGGATCTGAATTTCGAATTTTGTAACTCGAGTTATAGCCAAATTAGTCGGCACAACGTAGTTTGACAGCTTTAAGATTTTCATGTTTTGAACTTGTAGTCAAGTCTAGTAATGCCTCTTACTTAATTAGGCGATGGTCTCGAGTAAGGGTGTCACATTTGATTGGTATCAGAGCTTACGGTTTAGTCGATTCTAGGACTACCGTAAGCGCGTGCGAGTCTAGCTATACATGCCTTATTATATGTTGATAGTGTGGTGACTTCGACGGCTGAACTTTGTTTTATATAGAAAATGGATCACGATCTGAAAGAGCCGTGGTGATGATGTAGAGAGCGTGGCTTTGACCGTACCACGGATCAGCGCCCGATAGACTCTCGACCTGTTTTAGGTAGCCACGAAGGAGAGACTAAACAAGCCTTTTATCGGATGATGAATGAGTGGTTTACCCAATTTGTTCAAAATAATCATTTGTACCACAACCTCCTCCACTCCGAATAATCCAACTCCGATTCCTTGACTCCCCAATGATAGATCCGATGAGATCTAGTAGGCCCCCAATTGATAAAATCCGAAAATTCGGGGTAGAAGATTTTAAAGCTAATGATGATGATGATTTGAGAGAAGCCGAAATGTGTTTGGATAACACTATTCGGGTACTTAATGAGTATCTTGTACTCGGATGAATGCTTGAAGTGTGCTATATCTTTGCTACGGGGATGTTTGCATATCACGGTGGAATACACTAGTATCGGTGGTTCGAAAGAAAAAGTGACATGGGACTTCTTCGAATGAATTTCGTAAGAAGTACATCGATCAAAGATTTATTGATCAAAAGCGAAAGGAGTTCTGGAGTGAAAGCAGGGACGAATGAGCGTAATGGAATATGAAAGAAAATTTGTCGGGCTCGTGAGATATGCGAGAGAGTGTGTTACCACCGAAGCGATGATGTGTAAAAGATTTGAAGATGGTTTGAATGAAGATATAAGGATGTTTGTTGGCATTCTTGAAATTCAAGAGTTTGTGACCTTAGTTGAGAGAGCTTGCAAAGCCAGAAGAGCTCGGGGGAAGGAGAAAAGGAAGGTGAGGCAGAAGCTAGAGACTTTCGTAAAAGATCTTGGGTAAAGTCTTTCATTCCACGAACAAGAAGCCCGAGAGATGACTACGATCGTGAGAAAAGCTGCACTCTGGATCGGCCTAGACAAGATCGACCTCCTATGAGCTCCCGAGCTACCTCGATAGCTTGATGTTGGTAATATTCCACAAAATAGAGTCGAATGCAAATCTTGTGGGAAATGGCACTCAGAGAGTTGTAGATTAAGTGATCGGTCTTGCTATAAATGTGGGTCGTCGGATCATTTTATCGAGAGTGTCAGAAGTTAAGCGAAAGCGAATGCAATCAAAACACTACATCGAGCAAAGTGCCAATGCGAGGTAGACCACTGAGACATTCGGGCAATGTAGGTGGTAGTCGAGAAAGGAACAAAGAACACTACAGATCGATCGAGGCTAGAGCTCGGCTAGAGCTTATCTTTGCACGAGCGGAGAGGATGCTTCCTCCCGAAGCGTCATTACAGGTACTTTCACTCTTTATGATACTACTTTGTGATTGCACTAATTGATCTGGTTCGACTCATTCTTATGTGTGTGAAAATTTAAAATTTGGCAAGACTACGCTAGTCGAGTCTCACCGAGTTTGTGATTCGAGTGTCCAACCCTTTGGGTAGATGTGTGCTTGTTAATAAAGTGTGTAGAAGTTGCGTTGATGATTCGAGATTATTGCTTCCCGGTGATTTAATGTTGTTGCCCTTTGACGAATTCGATATCATCACAGGTATGGATTGGTTAACTTCACATGAGGCAATAGTGGATTGTAAAAGAAAGCTTATTGACTTGAAATGCCGAAAGCGGTGAAACGATCGAAATTAAATCTTGTGACATAAATGGGTTGCCTCTGATAATATCTTCAATGGTAGCCCAAAAGTATGTGAGAAAAGGGTGTGAAGCTTATTTGGCTTATGTCTTTGGGAAATAAAATGTCCAGAAAAACAAATGGAATCGGTACCGATTATACGTGAATACGCCGATGTGTTTCTGAAGAGCTACAGGGCTTTTGATCTGAGAGATTGAGTTCGGTATTGAGTTAGTATGCGGGGCGCGGCTCGATTTCGATAGCTCGCATCTTAGAATGGCACCGATTGAGCTAAAAGAATTGAAAGCTTGATTGCAGAGTTGTGAGATAAGGGCCAGCGCGCGACCGAGTTTCTCTCAGTAGGGCGCACGCGTTTTATTCGTGAAAAGAAAGATGGAACTATGCGAATGTGTATCGACTCACCGACAACTAAATAAGGTAACCATAAAGAATAAGTACCCGTTACCTCGGATTGACGATTTATTTGATCAATTGAAGGGGGCTTGGTGTTTTGAAAATAGATTTGAGATCGGGCTATTATCGATTCTTGAGTAGAGAGATATGAGATGTGCCAAAGCCAAAGCGCTTTTCCGAGCAGTACGGACACTATGAGTTTTTGGTTATGCCTTTTGGACTCACTAATGCACTCTTTGTTTTTATGGACTTAATGAACAAGGTCTTAAGCAGTTTTGGATCGGTTTGTAGTAGTGTTTATTGATGATATCTTGATCTACTCCAAGAATGAAAGCGGAACATCTTGAGCATTTAAGATTAGTACTACAAATTTTGAGAGATCAACGATTGTATGCAAAGTTCGGTAAGTGTGAGTTTTGGTTGAGCGAAGTCGACTTCTTGGGACATGTGGTTTTCGGTGTCGAGAATTCGGGTGGATCCAAACAAAATAGCGACCATACTCGAGTGGAAACCACCAAAGAATGTTTCGAGATCCAGAAGTTTCCTAGGCCTCGCGGGATATTATAGGCGATTTGTAAAAGGTTTTTCCGTGATAATTTGCACCTTTGACGAGGCTACTCTGAGAAGGATGTCAAATATGAATGGTCGAGAAAAATGCCGAGAAGAGTTTCGAGCGGTTGAAAGCCCTTTTAAGCGAGAGGCTCAGTGTTGACTCGGCTGAATCGGGTAAAGAATTCATTATTTTTAGTGATGCTTCCTTTAATGGGGTGGGTTGTGTTTTAATGCAAGAGGGCAAGGTGATAGCCTACGCTTCGAGGCAATTGAAGCCGCGACGAGAAAAATTATCCAACTCACGACACAGAGTTAGCGACCATTGTATTCGCCTTAAAAATTTGGCGTCACTATCTATTTGGCGAAAAATGTCACATTTATTCGGATCACAAAAGTTTGAAGTATTTGATGACGAGAAAGATTTAAACTTGAGACAACGTAGATGGTTGGAATTGCTAAAAGACTATGAATTAGTGATTGACTACCATCAGGGAAAAGCTAATGTTATTTGCGGATGCGTTAAGTCGAAAGTCATTATTTACTCTTCGTGCAATTGAATGCACGGGTGACTATGTCGATGATGGTTCGATCATGGCGAGTTACAAGCAAGACCAATGTTTATTCGAGCAAGTTTGTGGCGCTTGAAGAGAAAGTTGATGAAAGGTTAGTTGCCATTCGGACTCGGTGTGAAAATGCGGCGAATCAGATTTTTGGATCGATGCGAATGATTGTTTGAATTATAAAGGCGATTGTGTGTTCCTAAGAACTCGGATTTGATCTGAGATGATTACGAGCGAGGCCCATAATGGCGAATGTCGATACACGGGTAATACGAAAATGTATAATGATTTGAAAGCAGTTTTATTGGTGGCACGGCATGAAGCGAGATATATCGAAATTGTCTCCAAGTGTTTAATCGTCAACAAGTGAAAGCGGAGCATCGGGTACCATCCGGTTTACTTGACCAATCATGATACGAATGGAAATGGGATAGAATCACCATGGATTTTGTATCCGGTCTCCCTATGACACCTAGTAAGAAAGATGCCGTGTGGGTTATCGTTTGTGATGACAAAATCAGCTCATTTTGTACCGTGCGTACCGACTATTCACTTGACAAACTCGCCGAATTGTATGTGTCGCAGATTGTAAGATTGCGGTGTGTACCGAGTTCCATTGTTTGAGATAGAGACCCAAGATTTACCTCGCGATTACGGAAGAAGTTGCAAGAGGCATTAGGTACTAAACTTCATTTTAAATACTGACCTTCCATCCATAAGCAGATGGTCGATCTGAGCGAACTATTTTGATACTTGAGGACATGTTGAGGTGTTGCGTTCTCGAGTTGAAGTGCGTGGGAGCGATACCTACCTTTGATTGAGTTTGCTTACAATAATAGCTTCCAATCTAGCATAAAAATGGCACCTTATGAAGCCTTATATGGTCGAAAATGTCGCACACCGTTGTATTGGGTGAGCTCGGTGAGAATAAGATACACGGGGTTGATTGGATTAAAGAAAGCGAGCAGAAAGTGGTTGTGATTAAAAGCAATTTGAAAGCGGCCGGATCGTCAAAAGTCCTATGCCGACTTAAAGCGCAAGGACATTGAATTTCAGTCGGAGATCGGGTGTTCTTGAAAGTTTCTCCGTGGAAGAAAATATTCCGATTCGGTCGAAAGGCAAGTTGAGTCCGAGATTTATTGGACCGTCTGAAGTCATTGAGCGTATTGGACCGGTTGCTTATAGATTAAGATTGCCCTCCGAGTTAGAAAAGATACACAATGTATTTCACGCGTTTCGATGCTTAGCAGATCTGATCGGACCCGCCCCATGTGATCACCCGTCGAGAGATTGAAATTCTATCCGATTTGACCTATGATGAGAACCGATCCGTATTTTAGCTCGGGAAATGAAAGAATTGAGAAATAAGAGGATTCCATTAGTGAAAGTATTATGGAATCGTCACGGAATTGAAGAGGCTACGTGGGAGCACTGAGAAGAGTCAATGAGGCAACAATATCCGAACTTATTTAACTGGTAAGATTTTTGGGGACGAAAATCCTTAAAAGAGGAGAGTTGTATGAGACCAATTTTGACCCTAATCGGAGCGGTGGTTTGGGACCACGAACCCGAGCCTAAGAGACATTATAATATTATGTATTGTGTTTGTTATGTGTGTTTTTGTGAGTGTGAAAGTTTTAGTGGAAAATTTTAGCTATCTGAGTGTTTAAATTGCTAAAAGGTCTAAATTGCAAGAAGGACAAAGTAGTGGGCATTAATAAAAGGGAGCTAAGTGAATTGTCCATAAAACATAAGGATTTGCATGTCAAATTTCCCACCTTTAAACAAGGTGGACTGGCAAGCATGCAAGAATCTTATACTTTCTATGTATATTAAATTTTAAGTATTATTATATGTTAAGCATGCTAAATGGATGAGAATTTAATTTAAACAAAAAGAAAATTTCTTTCTTCTTCCCTCACTCATCCCCTACCCGAAACTTACCTTCAAGAAGAGAAGACATTTATCTTCTTCATTCTTTGTGCATGTGTCCCTAAGGTGAGGTATCAAGCTTCATTTCTTTGATGGTTTTGCATGGTTGTGTTGGTAGTCTTACATACTATCGAGTTCTTGTGCAAAAATTTGAGATTTAAGCTCTCCTTAGATTCGGCCATGACTTAGTTCTAAGGCCTTTTCATGTGTGATGAAAACATGTTGGCTATGGTTGGTTACATTGTTTGATAGATAGAAAAAGAAAAGAAATGGTGGATACCTTAGCTTGATTTAATAAGTCTTATGAAGTAGAAATTGTTTGCTTAGGATGCTAATAGAAAAATCATGTTAAATTTTGGGTTTAAACAAGCTAATATTCTACTGGAATTAGGATGAATAAGTTGTGGTTATCTAGCTTGTTTCTTGGTCGTATGTTGAAGAAAATGCATGGGTACTTTGAATTGGCATATTCGGCCATAGGAGAGCATGAAATTGGGTTATTGAATTGGGTACATAGGTACACTTTTATCAAGTTAATATGTGGCCATAGACAGCAAGATAAGTTTTAAATTAAAGCACGATAATGAGATTATTATCAAAGTGTTCCCAAATATTTTGAATGCACTTGAACAAGGTAGTGCTTGTATGCGAATGCACATTGTTATGTCTTGAAATTTTGTATTTTATGATTTTGTTCTTGAATTGAATGGACGTGTGGTTAATTGGTTAAAATTGAACCAAATTAGACCGGGGGAAAAAAGAACAAGATCGAGGAAAAGCAAAGATTATCGAGTAGCCGATTTGCACGGCTTATCGACAACCGAGGTAAGTCCTTAAGTACTTATATGTTAAAGAGTTAATTATGAACATGTTAAAGGATGAAATTTAATAATGTTGACTATAAAACTTTGTGTTAGCCGAATGTAAAGGTGCTAAATTGGGTTAAATATATTTTGTTAATGTGATTTGAACAAGTATATGGTTTCGATATGATATGTGAATGTAATATGATGTATATGATTTGGTGGTGATGTTAGCATTAATAAAAATGTATTGAAGGCTTAATTATGTTGTAATTCGGGCTTCGAGCCTAGCAGGCCTTGAGCCGGTGAGTAATTCGGGCTTGAGCCTAGCGAGGCTTTGTGCTTGTAGGTGAAATAATTCGGGCTTTTAGCCTAGCAGTGCCACGTCTTGGTGAAACAATTCGGGCTTATTGCCTAGCAGGCTTAATGCGGTGATATACGGACCTTAAGTCCAGCGGGCCTAGTCTTGGTGAATGTATTTGAGCTCTAAGTGCATGAAAATCAAGTTATGAACATATCAAGAAATTTCGGTTTAGAAGCATGATTCGTATAAATTCGACAGAGAGGTATGTATTTTATAATTGTGTTACTCAATAAAATGACAAACAAGTATTCGAGTAAGTGAAAGTTTTATACATTAATTTATTAGAGATGAATGAATATGTATATGCAAATCATATCATGTGATAGTAAATATTTGGAAGCATGAATGTATTTAGTTGATTGGATAAGCATATGATATGTACATAAGTCGTGATATACTTGATGATTGATGTATGTGAATAAGAAAGGTAAAGCTTAGTATTAAGTGCATCAATGATATTAAGTTGTTTGGCTTTATAAATAAAAGAGGTTATGTATTATTTATGTTCGGATTAGTGATAGAAGATATTAATTCGAATGGTTGTATGTATTTCACTTAAATAAATATATGTTTAATTAGGACTTACTAAGCTAGCAAGCTTATCGTGTGGAATGATTCCTTTGTTTTATAGATTTTGGATTTACGAGCGGGCTCGTGAAGGATCGTCAAGAAGCTCATCACACTATCGCCTTCCTTTGGTATTTTGAATTTTGGTTACGAATTAGAAGGCATGTATAGGCTAGATGAAGTCTTAGAAATATGCGATATTTAACCTTGTAAGTGTTTATGATAGCCATGCGAAAATGGCTACAATTTTTCTTAGTAAATATGATGTTGTGTTACGATATGTATGTTGGTACATGATGGCAATGTTCATGAAATTTTAAATCCAGGTTTAATCGTTTTTGCTAAGAAATATTTGCATACATATAAATCCTTGAATTTGGGAAGTAGGTAGGTTCGGCTAGAAGTTTAACTTTCATAAAATTTAGCAGAACAGCTTGTAGTGGCAGCATTGATGTAAATTAGAAAAATCACTAAAAATTGGGTACATTGAATTTGAAAGTGAATGAGATATGAGATTAAACCTTATTGTGTCTATTTTTATATGAAAGAAACAGAGTAGGCAAACGATTTATTTATTATGAGATAATTGAGTTCTAGTGAAACCTGCTCTGAATGCATTCGTGAGTCACTGTTCAGTTTTGGAAAAATTGCCATAAATTGTATAAAAATAATTAGGAATCATGGTTTATATGTGTAGAATCCTAAATGAGTCTATTTTTCATTGGTATAAATAAGAACACCATTGGAAAATTGTGCAATCAGATAACTGCAGTTTTATAAGGATAGGTCAGAACTGTCCAGCAGTGTAATAAGGGTAACTTTGAAGAATAAACTGTACAAATTGGCCACATTAAAAATTCTAGAAAAATTATGGTGAATAGATATATGAGTCTACTTTCAAGGAAAATTTACGGATCTGATTTTCGAATTTTGTAACTCGAGTTATAGCCAAATTAGTCGGCACAACGCAGTTTGACAGCTTTAAGATTTTCATGTTTTGAACTTGTAGTCAAGTCTAGTAATGCCTCTTACTTAATTCCGGCGATGGTCTCGAGTAAGGGGTGTTACAAATAGAATGTTGATTTGGTACAAGTTTTCCAAGCGGTATCGATACCACTTGAGAGAAATATCGATACCTGATAAACCATAATTTACACTAATTTTGACCCCATGCTTGGCTTAATTTTGGATGATTTTCCATTAAATTTGATGAATTCGATGCTCCTAATCTCTTAATTTCATGTTTTATACTCAGGAGAGCTTAGGAAATCAAAAAGAACGAGAAACGGGCCAAAAAGGGACAAAATGGGCCTACATTTCGTAGACCACTGCACACGGGTGGACCACACGGCCATGTGTGACAAATAGGATAGAACACGGCTTGGAATATCGACTACGGGCGTGTCACACGGGCGTGTCCCTGCCGAAACCTGGATGAATTTTATTCGAAATAGGATACTTGTGGGCCAAGTAAGGCATCTCAAAGCCTATATAAACACCCTAGGAGGCACCTAAAAGGGGAGTTCGACAGGGCATCAAATAGATGCTGAGTAGAAGGAGAAGATACTCCAAGATAGCCGTCGGGAACAGCTTAGGAGAAGGATCTCCATCAAGACTAAGGATCTCCCATAAAGTTCTTTAGAAGTTTTTGGGGTTTTCTTATGTCTTGTTGTTTTCCCTATTCTAATATGTTTCCCCTCATTAGTATGAACTAAATCCCTCAAATACCTAAGGGGATGAAACCTAAGACAGATCATATTGTTATTTGATTTATGAGATAAATGCTTGTGCTTATTATTAATTGTGAGTTCTTATTCTTTTTTGATAATTCAGTTTATTGATTCAAGTCGAATGTTCTTATTTAGTGGAGAAAAAGTCCCTGTTTAAGAGAAGATCGACACAAATGAGCAGAGTTGATTGCAACCCTAGAAATAGGGCGATGAAAATCTGTCAGATTAGGGTCAAACCTAATAAGAGAATCCATAGATCGAGTTAATGCCACAATAGGGGTCTTAATTAGAAAGAGATTCCAATTAATCAACCTAGAGTCAGTTGTTTTTAGTCTTGAAAGAGATATTAACATAAATCAGAGATTTCTACGGATTAAGTCAAGCGAATAAATCGCATGAATCAAAAGTAATAAGTGAAGTCTAGGTGGATTCTTCCTTAGGCATTGCCTATCTCATATAAGTTTTCTAAAAGTATTTTCCAAATTCACTCTCTGTCACATTCATAGTCATTTAGTTAGTTAAATTTAGATTAAAATTAAATACCCTTAGTTACTAGGCTAGATAATAAAAAGATAGTTATTACTAGTAATTTTAGTCCTTGAGGATACGATATTCTGGACTCACCAAAGCTATGCTATTGTTTGATAGGTGCGCTTGCCTTTGTCAAAATAATAGTTAGTTTCGAGCCCATCAAGTTTTTGGCGCCGTTGCCGGGGACTAAGATATTAGGAAAACTAAATTTTTATTACTTTAGCCATTTTATTTATTTTTAATCTATATTTATTTTACTACTGACTTTGCTAATTTTTCTTTTATTTGCTTCTGGCAGGTAATTCTAGTTTATGACTAGAAGGAACTCGTTAGAACCGTTACTTTTTGACAGTGATATAGTAGGTACCGTTCACAGAAACTGAAGAGAAATAAGACGAAGCCTACAATACATAGAAGAAGAGCAAGAGGACGATACTAATACTACCAAAGAGATGGTTGATAATAATCCGCTACCTCTCGTGTTTGCCGTAAACCCGGTGAGTCAAAATAATGCTCCTTGTACTATGTATGATTATGCTAAACCTAATTTAACAGGAACCAAATCAAGTATTGTTAGACCTGCTATTGCTGCAAATAATTTTGAACTGAAACCTAACACTATTCAGATGATTTAGCAATTTGTTCAGTTGATGGTTTGCAGGGTGAGGATCCAAACCATCACTTGGCAAATTTTCTTGAGTTTTGCGACACTTTCAAGATTAAAGGCGTTTCTGATGATGCCATTTGCCTTTGGTTGTTTCCCTTCTCGTTGAGGAATAAAGCTAAATAGTGGTTGAACTCGTTACCACGAGGATCAATCACTACATGGGAACAAATGACCGAAAAATTCTTATTAAAATATTTTTCGTCGGCTAAAATGGCTAAGTTGAGGAATGATATCTCTTCTTTTGCGCAGATGGATTTAGAGACACTTTACAATGCATGGGAGAGATACAAGGATTTATTAAAAAGGTGCCCTCACCATGGATTACCCTTGTGGTTACAGGTTCAAACCTTTTACAACGGTGTGAATCCCTCAACTAGGCAGTTGATTGATTCAGCCACCGGTGGAACCCTAAATAACAAAACTCCTGAAGCAACTTATGAGTTTATAGAGGAGATGGCACTGAATAACTATCAGTGGCAAGTTATAAGGACAAAGCCAACAAAATCCGCAAGTGTAACACCCCTTACCCGAGACCTTTGCCGGAGTCGAGTATCTGGCATTACTACACTTGACTACAAGTTCGGGCATAAAAAAAATTTAAAGCTGTCAAACTGCATCATGCTGACTAAATTGACCATAACTCGAGTTACAAAACCCGAAATTTAGATCCGTAAATTTTCATCGAAACTGAACTCATATATGTATTCACCATAATTTTTCCAGAATTTTTCATGTGGCCAATTAGTATAGTTTATTCATCAAAGTTTCCCCTATTTCACTGTTGACGATTCTGACCTGTCATTACAAAAACTCATTTATCTCATTGTACAAAATTTCAATAATGTTCTTGTTTGTTCCAATCAAAAATAGACTCATTAAGGATTCTAAGCATATAAACTATGCTCCATAATTATTTTAATACAATATTTAACAATTTTTCTAAGACAGAACAGAAAATCACGAATTCATTCAGAACAAGTCTCACTAAAATTTAAATATCTCATAATAAAAAACTTCCTTTTCCTACTTTGTTTATTTCATATAAAAATAGACATAATAAAATTTAATTCTATATCTTATTCACTCTCTAATTCCATTTCTCCTATTTTTGGTGATTTTTCAAAATCACTTTATCATTGTTAACTAAAAACTGTTTCATTTAAACTCCAAACATTAATCATACTTATACACAAGAGTATAGCCATTTTCGCATGGCTTATACAAATATATACAACTTCAAAACCAGCAATATCAAAACTAGACTATACATGCCACGTAACTAAATCTCCAAGCATTTATTTACCAAAACAAAAATTGGATAGTGTGATGAGATCTCCTCTGACTTCCAACCCGAGCAAGTCTTCGAAACTCTATAAACATAGGAAAATTACACAAAGTAAGCTTTGAAAGCTTAGTAAGCCATAAGCAAATAATTCACCATAGAAACATATATAATTCAATTCAAAAAGGCCAAATTTGGTTAGTCACATACACATATACAATCACTTTTCTCATATAGTCCATGTTCCTCATTAAGTAACTTCACTTACCTTATTTTTCATTTAACAATTAAACCTCATACGTACCTGAATCATTTAACTCAAATACACGATCAATACCACCAATTCATTCATGGGATATCGTAATCATGCATATATTCCATCTCATAATTTATATCTAATTCACTTACTCATAATTTATCATCATTCCTAAACTTTCACCTTTCATAGCCTTAAGGCCAAACACTCATACATTCAATAATAGATTTCACATCGATCTATAAATCACTTTCTCATCTCAAGACCAGTACATATACATTTGTTCAAGTATATACATATTAACTACTAAATTTTCTTTCTTACCTTTCAATCGATATAATTCACATACATTCTCCAGTTGTATCACATATAACTAGTAACAATTATCAATTTACTAATTTACCTTATCTCCAATAACCAATAGACTTATACATACCTGAACATCGAACTCATTTACCGAATTTAAGTTCCACATCATCAAAATCTATTTTAGCATATACTTATAATAATTCACCGGCATAAAGCCTGCTAGGCTTAAAGCCCGAATACTTTCACTGGCACAAAGCCTGCTAGGCTTAAAGCCTGAATACTTTCACTGGCACAAAGCCTGCTAGGCTTAAAGCCTGAATACTTTCACTGGCACAAAGCCTGCTAGGCTTAAAGCCCGAATACTTTCACCAGCACGAGGCTTGCTAGGCTCAAAGCCTGAATATCATATTTATTAGGTTGCCAAAACAAAACCAATATCCAAAATTTTACTCTTTATAAAAATTCTGATGACTTACCTAAAATTTCAATTTTAATCATCTAACATAACATGCATACATACCTGACACTCTTATTTACCTTCGTCAAAAATTTCCGTTCTTTACAAATTCGGATAATTCGCTCACATAATACGATTCCCGTAACGTATCGCTCACCTAGAGCCGTTACTTTACATTTCCGCACACGCAGTGCCCACTTTCCGTAACGTATCGCTCACATAGAGCCGTTACTTTACAATTCTGCATACACAGTGCCAACTTTCCATAACGTATCACTCACATAAAGCCATTACTTTTTATTTCTGCACACACAGTGCTAATTAACAATCCCATTTAATCATGACATATGAATTTACATATTATATAATTGAACATACATAATAATGCATATTTGATCACTTTTTACCGTTAATTTTCTATATTCTAATTATCCACAAATCAACCCATGATATTTATTCAAATCTAATACATTTATTCTCATACTCACGGCAACATGTCAATAAACTTACCTCGATCATCCAACTATTTACAACACACACAAGCACATACACTTATCTCTCTCTCTCCATATATAAATATCGAGTATTTAATATTCCAAGTACTACATTTCAATTGGCCTATACCATCTCAAGCCATTACCATTTTCCATTTGATATGCCAAACTCTCACTATAATACCATGCATTTAATTTCGACAACCAAGTACCAATACTGTCGATTATCTTCCATCAATTACATATATAAACACATATTCGGCATTACATTTAATTTGACTTGTAAATAAGTACTAATTCAATTTTACTCCCATTGCTTAAAACTTACTTGATAATTGAAAGGTAAGGAAGTCCCGGCTACTCGTCTAGTTTAGCTTTCCCTTGATCTTTTTCCAACTCTTTCTTCCCTTGATCTAAACAAGTTCGAAAAGAGCTTATTCAATACCAATTTCATTCATCTCGATTCAAGACACCTCATCTTACCATTCTCTAAATAAATCATTCATAGTTTTGAAACCTTTAAAATTTTATACCAATTCTTTCCTTTCATTCAAATATATATATATAGATTCATACATTTTTTTTAAAACTAATGCCGAATACTACACAAGAATTAATTAATTCTCTTTTCACTCTAAAATAACTCATTACATGAAATTTCATTAATTTACAAATTTCCCCTCTAGTTTCGGTTTTCTCACACTTTAGTCCTCTAATATAAAACACAAGAATTACAAGAAATTTAGACTGGTTCTTTAAGAACCGCATTTTCTTTATTCCCATACAAGTCTATATAAATCATTTATTTTGCATTTATACCCTCAATGATTTAATTCTATGATTCAAGCTTTCACTCATGCATCATATCCCCATTTCTACTTCAATGCGTCTATATCTAGCTCATACTAAAACAATTCTTCTATTAACCAAGACTAACCAATGTGCTCACCCATGGCGAATCCAAAATAAGTTTCAAGTAGTCAAATTTCCACATGTATTTTAAAGTATCCATGAAAACCAACACATCCATGCAAGAAATTTCAAAAATGGAGCTTGATTACTTAGCTTAAGGAGACATGCAAGAACCGGCTATGGGGTTTAAAGTTTTCTCTTCTTCTCCCTTTGATTTCGTGGGGAAGATGATGATGAAAGAGAGAATGAAATTAAAAACACATTTCTTTTATTTTATAAAATAAATACTTATTATAATATACTTAAATTAAAATAATGCACCCATTATACATATAAAATTGTTTTTCCTAGCATGCTTGCCGTCCACATCATGAAATTTGGGCAATTTGACATGCAAGTCCTCATGCAAGAAAGACAATTCAATTAACCCTTCAACTTAATAGATATTGTTTTTACTACTTTAACTATTTAGTCCTTTCTCTTAATTTAAGCACACCAAAGCAATTAAGTTCATAAATTTCCACACATATTTATTCATGATTATTACACACGACACAAAAATAATATTAGGAATTTTTTTTTTCCGGCTCAGATTCGTGATTTCGAAACCACCGTTCCGACTAGGGTCAAATTCAGACTGTTACAGCTAGTGTTTTCAACCTCGACGCAGTAACCATGCTATCAAATCAGGTAGAACATTTAAGTAAGAAAATTGATGGTTTGTGTGGTTCTTCGTAGGTACCTCCAGTAATGCATTGTGTTAAAAATGGAGGAGGGATGAATAATACAAAATATCCATCCTACAACCCTGGCATAGAAAGCAAACAGATGAACTATATGGATAATAATTCTAGACCTCAATATAACCCTTATAGTAACAGTTACAATCCAGGTTGGAGGAACCACCCCAACTTCTCATGGGGTGGCCAAGGAAATCAGACATAACAACCACCTCCAGGCTTTCAACAGCAACCCTACCCACAAGAGAAAAAGCTGAACCTTGAAGATATGCTAGCAAAGTTTATTTCAGCGTCAGAGACTCATTTTCATAATACCGAAATGGCATTTAAAAATCAGCAAACATTAATTCAAGGGCTTAAAAATCAAATAGAACAGTTGACAAAGTTAGTTTTCGAAAGACAACCAGGTAGTTTACCTAATAATACCGTACCTAAACCAAAAGAGCAAGTACAGGCAGTAACATTAAGGAATGGGAAGGTATTGGTTGAAGCAGAAAAGAAGATGTCATAAGAAACTGATAAGGAAAAAAGTGAGGAAATAAACGAGGATGTAACATAGGTACATGAAGAATATAAACCACCGATTCCATATCTGGCAAAGCTGAAGAATGATTGCTTAGCCGCACAATATGGTAAATTTCTTGAACTTTTCAAACAATTACATATTAACTTACCTTTTGTAGAAACTATTTTGCAGATGCCGACATACGCAAAATTCCTAAAGAGCTCCTAACAAATAAAAGGAAGTTTGAAGAGATATCGACTGTGGAACTCAACGAGGAATGTTCAGCTATTCTCCAAAATAAGCTACCAGCCAAATTAAAAGATCCAGGAAGTTTCACTATTCCCTGTTTAATTGGTAGTTTAAATATTGAGAAAGCACTAGCTGATTTAGGTGCCAGTATTAATTTAATGCCTTATAAAATGTTCAAGCAGCTTGGTCTTGGGGAACCAAAACCCACTAGGATGAGTATTCAATTAGCTGACAGATCTTATTAAAGATATTCTGGTAAAAGTTGATAAATTTATATTCCCTATTGATTTTGTTGTCCTTGACATGGATGAGGACGTTGAGGTACCTTTCATTTTAGGACACCCCTTTTTAGCTACTGCGAGGACTGTTATTGATGTAGGTGATGGTAAACTTGCGCTAAGGATAGGTGACGAGAAAATTATTTTTAAAATTTACGATGTTATGCGATATTCTAGAGAGCAAGATGATTCTTTTTATTTTATTGATACCATTGATCATTTTATTCAAGATTCTTTTCAGGAAATCATACCTGACTACAAGCTGGAACTGTGTCTTACCCAAGGTGAGGGGACAGATGATGATACCAATGAGTTAAATTCTAATATGTCTTCCCCTAGACAAAAGAAAGACGAGGGTATTGAAATAAACGAAGAACTAAAACAAAAACAAAAACCCTCTATTGAAGAACCGCCCAAATTGGAATTGAAATAGTTACCAAATCACTTAAAATATGCATTCCTCGGAGATTATTCTACACTACCAGTAATCATTTCTTTAGAACTGGCACCCAAAGAGAAAGACGAGTTGCTATAGGTACTAAAGGTGCATAAAAGAGCCATAGCTTGGAAGATTTTTGACATTAAAGGGATAAGTCCATCGTTCTGCACCCACAAAATTTTAATGGAAGATGAATATAAATGTAACACCCCCAGACCCCTGGCCCAGACGTTATCGCCGAATCCGGTGAAGTCACATCAAAAGAATAATTCAAAACGACTTTGTTTAGTTAAAACTTAAGTTTAAGGCTTAGAAACCCAAAAATCTAAGCAACTTGTTAAGTAGTGATGAAAGCCCATGTTTTAAGAAAACGCCCATATGTTATAGGTATTTTGAAAACCATGTTTAAACTTAAGAAATTTATTCAAGTTTAACAATTACACAGTTGAAAACATAAGGAAACCCAAATGTAAAGTCAAATTGGATATACAAGGCCTTATTACAAATGAAATAATTAACAATAAGTCATTGAAAAACAAATAAACAAAAACTTCTAAGTAGCTTGTAGTGTGGCCATCTCCGAGTCCTCTCCCAAGTCGAGCCCTCTACTAAGGGTCACCTAAAATATTTAATAAAAGGGTGTGAGTTTTGAAGCTCAGTGTGCACGACCCTTGGTAATCCAATCAACATGCAATTATCACATTGGGCCTAAGCCCTATCAAAAACGTTGCTCTTGGGTCTTAGCCCACAATGGCCTCATATCACATCAGTATCACATGAATGCAATGTTCCCATCCCAAATCGAACCCTACAGTCCATTTCCCTTCCAACACTACACTCCTGTGGGGACATAAATATCAACCCACCCATCCCTACACTCCAAAGGTAGCACCAACAACGGCACTACTCAAACATTGCAGCAAGGTTGCTAAGCATATAATGGGCTTAAAGCCACCGGTGGATCCACGGTCGTCAAGCGACTATGCAATCCTCACATATCTTCCTCCGTATCATCAAACCCACCCAAGTGCAACATAAATCTCATGAATACAACATACACATTTTCACAAATTAAGCACCTGGGGTATTTTAGTCATTTCACTACCCAGGGGTATTTCTATAAATCTACCCTACAGGGGTATTTCAGTAATTTTACAAAGTAAGGGTATTTTGGTAATTTCATAATCTAGGGTATTTTGGTAATTTCACAAACTGGGGTATTTTGGTAATTTCACAGGGGTATTTTGGTAATTTTGCAAATCAGGGGTATCTTGGTAATTTTTACAAATCAGGGGTATTTTGGTAATTTTGCAAATCACAGGTTTTAGTTATGAACTTTGGCCCATTAACAAGTCCTTGTGGCTAAAGTGAATAGACACTATGCACCAGGTAGGATCCTAGAGAAGAGGAGGTGGGTCGCTAGGACCGCTTAAGTACCAAGCTCTCCCTAGCTCCAATCCTAGACATGCATATGTCCATTGCCACACTTTAACCTAACGACTCGTTCACAGACATGCTTGATTATTACATTAAGTTTTATGATATTTAAGAATTTATCAGAACTAGGCCTAGAGTCCATAAACCCTAACAGGCATTTCTAAAATCCCATAAGGCCCACTAAGCCTATTCATGTCCATATAACCCTTTAAACCCCATCATGTTTATATAGCCCATTAGGCCCACTCTTATTCAAATCACAAAACCATATCAATCCATCATTCAATTTTCACATATCAATTCCTGCCAAATTGGGCCCACGAGCTCACCAGGCCCATTTAGCCCCTTTTGGCCCAGTCAGCCAAATAATGGCCCGAGACCATGAGATCGCTCTCTTAGCCCCAGAAATTGTATCGGTGCCCCTACATGAATGTTCGCACGATCGTGTGGTTATCGGCGCCAACCTTTTGGCTTTTTGACTTTTTTGGCATTTCGACTTTTCGGGATTTCAGCTTTTGCCGGTTTGTCTTATGCGAAGTGTACTTACACACCTGGTTACTGCCATGTGCTACACTATCCTCAGCCTTATCCTACAATCAATACCAATCTCCAAGTCAATACACACTTAACTACAGTATTTACCTAAAAACTGAAACCTTACCATAACCTTACCATGTGCCACCAGTTTTAGTAGCCCTTTCTTAGCTACTATTCACGTAGGTCTGCACCCACACAAATATTATCAAAGATTGAGTGACTCATATTCCACACGAGTCACCTCTACAAGCCATACTTACATTCAGCCACCACTATTAAAACGAGTGCACTTACCTCCTTGCTAACAATTCTTATCACGCTTGTGATCTTTGAACCCTACCCTTGTTAGTTAACGACAAGGAGAAATTAGATAGCCCTTCGGTTTTAACAAAACGTACTAAGGAGGTTGACTGAGTACTTACCCTTTGAACCTGCGGCCTAGATAGCTACTGAATAAGATCCGACTTTTAATCACTTGATCAACAGATTTGTGATGGAGGAAAGATGACAAAGAATTGGCACAATTAGGGATTTTGGCAAATAAGGATGCTGGTATTCGGCAATGGAAAAAAAAGATGAGGGGAAGAAAAGAAAGAAAGATGGAAACTCAAAGAACCCCTCTAATGAATTCGGCACCCCCTTTTATAGCCAAGGTCGAACTACCTTCCCCCCACAGTCCTATTCGGCACCAACACATCGACACCTCAATCCCCTATCTTTTCTCTCTTATCTTTACCTTAAATTTCTCTCCTGAACTCTCCCTTCCAGAGTCCACTCCAATGCCACTACCTTCCTTCCATGTGCAAAAATAAAACCCCTTAATTCGCCACTCTTAAGCCTCGAACCTTGGACCTCCTCACCTGCTAGTAACGCCACCTTGTAGCTCCCCAAGTGACGCCATCTTGCGACTGGACCACAAGCTGAATTGTGTCCTATTTTCCCCTTAATCTGTTTAAAAGGCCTAATACCTGAGACTAGGGTGTACTAAGGAAAAAATTAAATTTTTCCCTATGGTCTTCCCTATCCCTAAGACTTGAAATAATCCTCAAAGCCCATATGCCAATTGTCATTTTCTCGCTCACTTAAAAATTTTCTGAGACCCAAAGCCTAATAGGCCCAATTCATCTAAGCCTCAAAATTTGGGGCGTTACAATAAACCATGTGTGCAACCTCAAAGACGATTGAATCACAACATGAAGGAAGTTTTTAAAGCTGAGGTAATTAAACTTCTAGATGCTAAAGTTATTTATCCTATTTCTGACAATGCTTGGGTGAGTCCTGTGCAGGTTGTCCCGAAGAAAGGAGGAATGACTGTTGTAGCTAACAAAAAGTATGAATTGATTCCTACAAGAACAGTCATAGGTTGGAGAGTATACATTGATTATAGGAATTTGAACGATGCCATGTGAAACACCCCAAACCCGGCCCACGAGCCTGAACCGGATCTGGTATGATCCTTAAGAAAATCGGATTCAAAGTTCTTTGTTACTTAGAGAAAATTTGTGTAATTTTAGAAAAATATCGTTTTGGGTTGGGCTTAGATCGAAACCCACTTATTTACTTAGAAATCATTTAATTACGATGACAAAACAGTTTAGGGTTTATTATTAAATAAATAATAATTACTTGAACTTTAATCGAAAATAGTTTGTAACATAGTAAATTAAAAGTTTAAACAGAAATAAAGAAATCCAACTTGGGCCTTATGGCCTTATTACATCAATCAAAACCCAAAATAAAATTTAAAGTACTGAGTAAAATAAAAGTCCAAATCTCTAAATTTCTCCTTGCGATGCATGGCCACCTTTAGCTCCTGTCGACCCGGTCCATTATTGGTCATCACCTGAAAAATAATTCCCCAACGGGGTGAGTCAACCAGACTCAATGTGTACATGACACTAAATCGTAATAGAATCAGGCATACAGTAATTATACATTCCAACATAAAATACAAGTTATGATGCATTCCCAAACCCAAACCTAATTGTCCATCTGCTACACACCCCCGTACCTGCCAAACACACCGTGGGGACTACTAAGTCGACTCTCCTTCCGCTACACACCAATTTGCAGGCCTAAGGCTCCGCATCTGTGGTTTTAGGAAACCACTTTTCAGATTACTGTGGTCTTAGATCACCACTTTTCAAATTACTGTGGTAGTAAGTCACCACTTTTCAGATTACTGTGGTCTTAAGTCACCACTTTTCACTTCCCCTATCAATATACAACCAAATGCCCCATTAATATGCATAATATACCATAGTTCACATTCTTATCATATTCTCATGTTACGAATAACATTTTTCATATTCCTAGTAGAAGTAGGAAACGTACCTGAGTACTTAGTACCATAACATGATACTTTAGCCCTGCTCATATTTCTATTAACATATATTTTAATATATGCAACCATAATTCAAATTACAAAAATAATGTGGAGTACACACCTGATTCGCTTAATGAAGTCCTCGAAAATCCTGAAGAGAACCGATTACAGATTTAGATCTCAAATCCTACATAAGTTAATCACTTACTATTTAAAAGACCATTCGGCCATTTTTCCAAATACAACTAGGATTTGTATTACTTACCTTGTATGGCTGAATTGATTTTAAGAATCAAGTGCCGGATCTTTGTATTCTCTCCCGTGAATTCGGCTAAACACTATATTACTCCACAAAGGTTAGTTTTCGCTTCGATAATAAATCTAAATATTTAAAATAGCCTTGGCGAATATCTTAAACACATACCTTGTGATTTCAAATCCAGAAAAGTAACCCTTGGCTATAGAGATGTTGAAATCCCTACACACATACGTTAGATCCGATTTCCATATCACTTAATAATCTTAAATCAATTGGCCTTTGGCCTAAACCATGCTTTTCTTACCTTAAATCCTTAGATCCGAAATCCGGAATTCCTCCTTTATTATTGGCCAAAAGACAACCAAAAGAATCGGTTCCCAAATCTTGGTTGAAAAGAATAAACAACAACAATCCATTATTCTTACCTTATCACCACGATGACGGCACCCTTGATTGAAGCCACGAGATTCGGCTATGGAGACTTAAAGCAGAATCAAAGAGGTTTTTGACAGCGGTAGAAGAGAAAAGAAGAAGAAAAGAGAAGAAGAAAATTCAAGAGAGAGGGAGAGAGCTAGGAATTTTTTAGTGAGCGCAGAGAAAGAAACAAACCGATGAGTAGCCCTCCTTCCTTCCTTTTATAGGCAAAATTATCAGCTAAGGAGTCCCTTACTTGGCCACCACTCCTCTATCGATAACTTTATCTTTTAATATGATAAAAAAAGGATTTAATCCAAAGATTTATCTTTTCTAAATAATCCAATTTAAAAATCTAAAAAAAATCCCTTATTTATCACTTAATAGCCGAATTTTAAAGAGGATAAACCTCTCTTTTTTTTAGATGCCTTGCCGTCCACTCCTTGTGCTTCTGGAAATAAAAATAAAACTTTCTTTATTTGCTTCCCAAGTGACTCGAACTCAGGCCTATTCCTCTTGCACATGGCGCCATTTCCATAGGCCCTAAGTGGCATCTTCAGGCCACTTTTTCAAGCCTGTTTGTGTGTCAAATTTCACCAACGTTTTCTTTTAAGGCCTCCTTGCCCTACTTTCCTATTTTAAACTTTAAAATTTGACATTTCTAGATCATTTCCAAGTTTCCTAAAATTTTCGATCGGCTCTGTAAACTTGACATTTCCTTACATTTCCAAGTTTCCAGAAATGCTCACTTTCCATTTTTGAATCATTTCCAAATCATTTCCTTACATTTCCTAGTTTCCAAAAATGTTCACTTTCCATTTTTAAACTTGACATTCCCTTACATTTTCAGGTTTCCAAAAATGTTAATTTCCAAATCATTTCCATTCATTTTCGGGTTTCCAAAAATGTTCAAAATTTATTCTTAACACATAAAACATGTCACTTCGTACAATTAAACCGGAACGCATAGGCCCTTTCCAGGATGTTACACCACGAGAAAAGATCACTTCTTTTTACCCTTTATTGATCAGATGATAGAAAGATTATCTCGGCATATGTACTACTGCTTCCTAGACGGACTCTCTGGCTACTTCCAAATCCCAATAGCTCCTGAGGATCAAGAAAAGACAACATTTATGTGTCCATAAGGTACATTTGCTTATCGTAGAATGCCTTTTGGATTATGTAATGCTCCTACGACTTTTCAGCACTGCATGCTAGCCATCTTTGATGAACTCGTGGAAGATATTATAGAGGTATTTATAGACGACTTTTCAATATTTGGTAATTCTTTCCATCTTTGCCTTAGAAATTTAAAACGAGTTCTAATAAGATGTGAGGAAACGAACCTTGTGCTTAATTGGAAAAAGTGTCACTTTATGGTTCAAGAAAAGATTGTGTTAGGCCACAAAATTTCTAGTAAAGGGATTGAGGTTGATAAAGAAAAAATTGAAACATAGAAAAATTACCTTCTCCTAGTTCAGTTAAGGCTATAAGAAGCTTGTTAGGACATGCTGGATTTTATAGAAGATTTATTAAGGGTTTTTCTAAAATAGCTAACCCGTTAACAAAACTACTAGAAAAAGATGTGCCTTTCGATTTTGATCAGGAATGTTTAGAAGCATTTAATACCCTTAAAAATAAATTAATAAATGCTCTAATTATAATTGCGCCTGATTGGAATTTACCCTTTGAAATAATGTGTGATGCGAGTGACTTTGTAGTAGGTGTAGTTTTTGGACAACGAAGAGACAAACATTTTCAGCCAATCTATTATGCTAGCAAAACATTGACAGCTGCACAAGAAAATTACACCACCATATAAAAAGAATTACTAGCTGTGGTTTTTGCATTTGATAAATTTAGACAGTATCTGATATTATCTAAAGTTGTTGTTTACACTGACTATTCAGCTCTTCCTTATCTCTTAACTAAATCTGATGCAAAACCTCGACTCATAAGATGGATTTTACTCTTCCAGAAATTCGATTTGGAGATTCAAGATAAGAAAGGAGCTGAAAATCTTGCAGCAGACCATCTTTCTAGGCTTGAAAATCCATATATCAAAGAACTCGATAAGAGTGAGATAAGCGACTCGTTTCCTGAAGAACAACTATTTTCTATATCTAACCCCGAGGCACCTTGGTTTGCAGACATTGCAAACTACTTAGCTGCTAACATCCTACCAAAAAGGTTAACATATCATCAAAAGAAGCGATTCTTTGCTGATGCGAAAAACTATTTTTGGGAGGACCCATTTCTTTTCCGTATATGTGCAGATCAAGTAATTCGGAGATGTGCTACAAAGGCAGAAGCAAGTAAAATCCTGGAACATTGTCATTTGGGACCATCAGGAGGACATTATAGTGGGATTAGGACAGCACAAAAAAAACCTTGAATCAGGGTTTTACTGGCCCACTCTGTTCAAAGACGCTAATAGGTATGTTGCTTCGTGTGATAGATGTTAGAGAACATGTAATATCTCTAAACGCGATGAAATGCCTCAAACGTATATGCTATCATGTGAAATATTTGATGTATTGGGTATTGATTTTATGGGTCCATTCCCTAGTTCATTTGGGAATAAATACATCTTAGTAGCAGTAGATTATATGTCAAAATGGGTGGAAGCCTAAGTTTTACCTACTAATGATGCTAGAGTAGTAGTGAGATTCCTTAAGAAATTCTTCTCTCGATTTAGAACACCCAGAGTAATTATTAGTGATAGGGTACTCATTTTTTGTAATACTCAATTTGATAAAGTCCTAAAGAAATATGGAGTACACCACCGAACAGCTACCCCTTACCACCCTCAAACCAGTGGACAAGTGGAAGTAGCAAATCGAGAGCTTAAGCGTATTTTAGAGAAAACAGTAGAATCAAATAGAAAAGATTGGGCGTTAAAAGTAGACGATGCTTTATGGGCCTATAGAACCACTTTTAAAACTCCCATAAGAACATCCCCATACAAACTTGTCTACGGAAAGAGTTGTCATCTACCATTTGAATTAGAGCACAAAGTATTTTGGGCTATAAAGTTCTTAAATTACGATCTTAAACTTGCAGGTGAGAAAAGAATGATGCAGTTGAACGAGCTAGATGAGTGGCGAGCTAATGCCTACTAGAACTCATGTCTATATAAGGAGGCAACAAAGTGATGCCATGATGCTCGTTTGAAGTAACTGAAGCAATTCAAAGTGGGAGATCTTGTCCTACTATACAATTCAAAGCTCAAATTGTTTCCTGGAAAGCTAAAATCAAGATGATCAGGTCCATTCGTAATAACAACTATTTTTTCCTATGGCACGATCGAGGTAACTCATCCGACTTATGCCACATTCAAGGTAAACAGTCAGCGACTTAAAATATATAATGGTGAAGACTTTAGGGACATTAGGGAGGAGCTTCAGCTCCGTGAACCTTCATATAGAAATGAAAACAGGGTGAGTCTAGCTTAAGACTTTAAACGATTGCTTCTTGGGAGGCAACCCGAGTACTAACTTCACTAACATTCATATTTGTTATTTTAGCATCTAACTAAAAAACTAACCAATTTATTAGGCGCAAGATTTCCTATCCACACAGCCTAGCACACGGGCGTGGCTGTGGCCGTACGTACACCACAGGAAGAGACATTGGCGTGGCAGAGATCGTGCGGGCCAAGGAAGAAAAATAATTATCCAAAATTCGGGAAGTTCACTTCTCTCCCTATCTTATGATTTTATATATTGTAGATATCTATCTTTATACATTGAGGACAATGTACATCTTAAGTGTGGGGAAGTGTCAACAATTCTGAATTATGTTTTGTTCTTAAGTAATTTTCTCATATTACTATTAGAATGAAACTTCTAATGATTTATGATTTTATTTGATATGTTTCAGATTAAGTCATAGATAATTGTGCATTGATGGTTTAAACATTAAGACATTAGAGGATCAAACATGATAAGTCTATTTTTAGAATTAAAATTTTATTAGGTTGTTTCCCTAAATTTAAATAATACTTTGAAGTTCGAAATTTATAAGGTTGACATCAAAAACCATAATTTTTGTGACATTTTGAGCCTTTCAGAGCATATATCTTTTCCTGCTCACTGTTTTGATTATGAATGTGTCAATACTGATTTGTTATTCTAGAACTTGCTTCGATTTTAAATGTCGAGGCCACACTTTTGATTTGATATACTGAGATGATAAATGTAACACTCCAAACCTGGCCTGGAAGTTAGGCCCGAATTTGGCGTGTCACACCAAAGGCATAATTCAAACGATTTGCTAATTAAAAGTCTTAGGCCCAAAAGCCCAAAATCCCTGAGTCTTGTTAAGAAAAAGAAAACACCCATTTTATAATTTTGGAAACCAAGTTTAGACGTGAGAAATTTTACTTAGGTTTAATAATTAAGTAAACAGTTGAAACAATAAAACCCAAAATCTAAAGTCAAATCGGAGTACAAGGCCTTATTACATCCAACGAAAAAAAAGAACTAAAACTATGTCTTTCGAAACAAATGAATAAAAATTTTATCATCTTGTAGTGCGACCATTTCTAAGTCCTCTCCCACGTCGAGCAATTTTTATAAGGATCACCTGAAACATTAAATAAAGGTTGTGAGTTTCGAAACTCAGTATGTACAACCCTTGGCATTCAATTCAATATATAATTATTCACATTGGGCCTAAGCCCTATCAAAATTGGTGGTCTTGGGCCTTGGCCCACAATGACCTCATATCATATCATTTCATATGCAAAACAAGGTAATGCAAAACCCTCCCCAAAAATCCATCTGCTACACACCATTTCCCTTCCAACCATACACACCTGTGGGGATCTCTAAATCGACCCACCCATCCTCTACACACTAAAGGTAGCACTCAGAGTGGCACTACTCAACGTTGTAGCAAAGCTGCTAATCATATAATGGGCTTAAAGCTACCGGTGGATCCATGGTCGTCAAGCGACTATGCGATCCTCAATTCTTCCTCCGTACCATAATTCCTACCCATATGCATCCTAATCAGAATATCATATGAACACAACATGCACATGACTAACACCCACAAAACTCATACTCATCACATAGGGGTATTTTCATCATTTCATAACCCAAGGGTATTTCCGTAAATCTACTCTGCAGGGGTACTTAGGTAATTTTGCAAAGTAGAGGTACTTTGAGAATTTTGTAAATTAGGGATGTTTTGGTAATTCTACAAACCAAGGGTATTCTGGTAATTTCACAATTTGGGGCTATTTTAGTGATTTTACAAATCTAAGGATGTTTTGGTAATTTTCAAACTAAGGGTATTTTGGTAATTTTTACAAATTAGGGGTATTTTAGTAATTTTAAAAATCTAGGGGTATTTGTTCCCTCTCGAGTTTTAGTTATGAACTTTGGCCCATTAACAAGTCCTTGCAGCTAAAGTGAACAGACACTATGCACCAGGTAGTATTCCAGAGAAGAGGAGGTGGGCTGCTAGGGCCGCTTAAGTACCAAGCTCTCCCTAGATCCAATCCTAGACATGCACATGCCCGTTACCACATTCTAACCTAGCGACTTGTCCACAGACAATGTTTAATTATTATAACGTCTTTTGCGGTTTAAGAGTTGTTCAGTACTAAGCCTAAAGTCCATAAAACCCTAGCATACTAGTCTACGTCCCCCATAAAGCCCATCAACCCATCTCACGTTCATATAACCCAAAATGGCCACATCACATTTTTACGGCCCACTAGGCCCAAATCTCAGTTATATGACCCCTTAGGCCCAAAACAAATTCAGATCATGTATCATGCATGCCTAACCCAATTCATATAATCAAATTAATCAATTTCATCAAACTTAGCCTTAGGGCCCACCAGGCCCATTTAGCCACTTTCGACTTTTCGACTTTTTGGCATTGCCGATTTTATGTGTGCATAGTGTTTGTACACACCTGGTTACAACACATAATATAAACCACTTAACCACGAACCTACAATAGTCACCACTTAACGATTAATCTTAGCTTAATACACACTTTATCAAAAACTGAAACCTCACCGTAACCTTACCGTGTGCCACACGTTCTAGTAGCCCTTCTTTAGCTACTATTCGCAAATATCCCTAGATCTGCACCCAAACATATATCATCAAAATCGAGTGACTCATTTTTCACATAAGTCACCCCTATAAGCCAACCCTACATTCGACCATCCATTAATCCATAACTGAGACGAGTACACTTACCACTTTGCTAACGATCCTACCACGCTTGAGATCTTTGAACCTTATCATTGTTACTGCAGAGTTAACGGTAGGTCAGTTAGATAGCCTTACGGCTTTTAATAAATCGTACAAGAGAGGTTAACAGTACACTTACCAAATCTACTTTCGATCCTACGGCCTAAATTCAGCTTTTGAGATTAGTATGGTGACAGAGACAATTCAGCACCAATAGGGAGAAGAAGAGGAGAAGTGATTGGCTAGAACTAAAGGTGAAAAAGAAAAGGGATTTAAGAAGAAAAGGTATGGGGAATTCGGCTAGAGAGGAAACTGAAATTTTGACAAAGGGATGATGGGGTTTTTTTTTCCGGCAATTGGAAGAATTCGGCTAAGGGGGAGAAAACAAAATTCCAAGAACCTCACAAAGGGATTCGACACCCTCCTCTTATAGCCAACAGCCAAAATTCCCTTCCCCCAGAGTCCCATTTAGCACCATCACTTCTACACTTCTCATCTCCTAACTTTTCTCTCTGATAATCCCTCCATCTCATCCGAATTTTCCTCCTCTATCAGCTCACAAGACCAAGTCAAACACTCCGACGAAAGATTTCTAATTCTCCACAACTCTGGCCGTCCACTATGCAAAATAACACTCCAAAAACACCTTACCACTAATCGAACCTTGGATCTCTTCAGCTTACAACCACGCCACCTCATAGCTCCCAAGTGACGCTACTTGCCACTGGACCACAAGCCCATTTGTGTCCCATTTTCTCCTAATCTGCTTAAGAGGCCTAATGCCTGAGACTAGGGTCCACTTAAATAAGAAAAATAATTTTTTCCTATGGTCTCCCCTATCTCTAAAGCTGCAAATAATCCCGATAATACCTTAAAATTAATATTCTAAGTGTTACTCATACATACCAACCTCAGTGCATAGAAATTTAAAGTTTCAGGATTTTTGGGGCTATAATAGACCCAAATCTACTAGGCCCAAATTCGGGGTGTTACAATAAAGGCACCTAGGATTTAACCCACTTACTTCATAAAAAGCCTACCCTCATAATTAACCCCTAGTGAACCCTTTTTAACCTAATAAACCGTTTTCTTGACTCACCTATTAATATTAACCCAAAACCAAAATTTTACTTCCCCTAATCTTTTGACGTCCCTTTTTGTCAAGAATTGAGTTGATCAGTTGCCTAGCTATAAATTGTTAATTTCTTTCTTATTATTGTAATACTTATTCTAAAAAAAAGTTGAAAGTATATTTATTATTAATTCCATGTTTTATGAGCTTAAACAGTTAAGTTCACATCTTTAGAAGAAACTCGTGTTATTAATGTAATTATTCAAAAGGTTAGGGTACTGTTTTCTCATAGCTTCTTCGGGCTCCCACGTAGCCTCCTCGACATCGTGTCATTGTCAAAGTACATTCACTAAAGCTATGTGTTTATTTCTTAATTCTTTAACCTCTCGAGCTAAAATTCTGATATGTTCTTCATTGTACGTCATGTCGGGTTGAATTTCAACATCTGCTGGAGAAGTTACATGTGATGGATCTGATCTAGATCATCACAACATCGACACAGAAAACACATTATGGATTTTTTCTAATTATGACGGTAATGCTAGCCGATATGCCACTAGACCTATTCTACCAATGATCTCATACGGCCCAATGAAACGCAGACTCAGTTTGCCTTTGCGACCAAACCCAAGTATTTTCTTCCAGGGAGATACTTTCAGAAACACTTTATCACCAATTTGAAAATTCAATATCTTTTTGTTTCAAATTCGCGTATGATTTTTGTTCATCCAAAGCTACTTTTAGACTGTCATGAATTACTTTCACTTTTTCTTCAGTCTCTCGAATCAAATCAACCCCATGAATCTTTTTCTCACTTAGCTCGGTCCAGTACAACAGAGTTCTTATAACAGCCCGATTTTGACCCTAATCGGAACGGTGGTTCGGGACCACTAATCCAAGTTAAAAAATATTTTAATATTATTTTTTATGCTTACTATGTGTGATTTGATGTTAGTGGAAATTCCGTGTAGGGCCCAAAATTTGCCCGGGGCCCATTAACCAGTCAATTAACCTATTTGAAACCCATTAAAACCAAACACATAATCAAGTCCATAAAAATCCAATACAAATTTAAAACCCAAACCAGCCTACCTAATTGCAATAAACCTAACCCAAATACAAACCCAAAAATTCAGCCCAATTGGCCCAAATTTTGGTTTCAGATTTTGGAAACCCTAGAACACCTTGGCCAAGCAGCACCGAAAGTAGCACCTCCACGTCACCACGCGCGCCGCAACCTTCGTACAGCCATGCTCCCGTACCTGCAAGCAAACAAAAATAGCACAGCAAACAAAGAAAACAGATAGCAGTAGATAAAAACAAAAAAGGAAAACGATTGTATTTTTCGATTTTTGATTTTTTATTCCAATTTTCAGCTATTATAAACCGAAATCAACCAGTGTAGAGGGGGCTTCTTCCTTTTTTATGAACTCTGAAAAATAAAAAAGAAAAGAACAGAAACTTTCAAGGTGGATCTCATTTTTATTGTTATTTACTGTTGTTTTTATTTTACTTTATTTTCTTATTTCAAAACCTATGTAAACTAAAATGAAAGAGGAGGGAAAGAAACTTTACCTGAGTCCCGTAGGTGCAGCGTTGAAGGTTCGCCGGCCACCGATCCGGTGGTGGCGCAGTGGCACGACAGACAGCTGGAGAGAGCCCAATCGTCTTACAGAAATGAAATGAGAAGGGAGAGGAGAAGCTTGAGAGTTTTAAGTTTTTTTCTTTCTGGTCTTAAGTTGATACAAAACAAAAAGGGGTTTTAAGAGATAAAGAAAATGGCGCCGTTTGGCTTTTGGGAGGGAGAACCGCATGTTTGTCCTGAAAGGGATATTTCCACGATTAGTCCTTCCCTTTTTTTCTTTTTTTTATAATTGGGCCGGTTCATTTTATTTCGCATTCAATTTAGTCCCTCTATTTAGAAGTTGAAGTGACGCACTTAATAGGGTGTGGGATATTTTCTCAGTTAACCCTTCGCATGTTTCAGCGCGTTTCATATCCATCCTCCACTTTTTTTTTATCCGAATTTTCCCCTTAAATTTTATTTATATTTCAATTTAATCCTTTTTTATATACTTACGTTTATTTCATTCGGATTTGGGCCCTAAAATTTTATTTTACTTACAATCAAGCCCTGATTCATGTTTATTTATTTTAAACTATTTATTTATTCTAAATTTTATATATTAAACTATTGTAAATTGTTTTGGATTTTACTTACCTATTTTTAAAATGTTTCAATATTACTTTGCATTTTTATATGTAAATTTAAATATTTTATGTCATTTGTTTTACACTAATATATATGTATATATATACATATGGCTAATTTTCCAAGATACTTTCCATATTTTTTATTTAATTTGGTCATTATTATTGCTAAATGTTCACAGTCTATTTATTTTAATTTGATTTGGATTCATTTCTTATTGTGGTCATGCACATTACTTTTTCCATTTATAGAATTTGTTAATGCGAATGTTGTAATAATATAGGTTGAATATTTATTTGTCTTGAAAGTTGCAATTTGAGTTCATTGTTTTCGTATTGATACATTTATACTATATTCGATCATTTATGCTTTCCAATGCCATGCTTCGTTAACATGTTTTTGCAATAATATATCATGTTTCAACACTACTTGAGCTTTAAAGTCATTTTTACTTAAAGTTCCAAAACAAGGCAATATTTGTGTGTTTAGAAGTACGGAAAATTACATCCTAACGTGCTCGGTGTCGATTTTCGTTCAACTAAATAACCAAATACCCTTTTTACATGTTTTTAAAATTAAAGATGATCTCAGTGTTAGAGTATAAATGTGTTATATCCTAACGTGCTGGGTATGATACTTTTATCCCTTTGAAACGAGTTAATCTTGAGATTCAATTCCGATTTAATTTTCTTCCAAAATTTTTACCCTAAATATTTTCAAGTTTTAGATATATTCGAATTCTTTCGAAAGGATTTCTTTTGTTAAAAACATACATTGAACCAATTTCGAGATTGCATATAAAAAAAAAGGCAATATTTGTGTGTTTAGAAGTACGGAAAATTACATCCTAACGTGCTAGGTGTTGATTTTTCGTTCAACTAAATACCCAAATACCCTTTTTTTTTAAATGTTTGGAAGATCAAAGATGATCTCAATGTCAGAGTATAAATGTGTTACATCCTAACGTGTTGGGTATAATACTTTTATCCTTTTGAAACGAGTTAATTTTGAGATTCAATTCCGGTTTAATTAACTTCCTTCCAAATTTTTTTCACCCTAAACATTTTCAAGTTTTCGACATTACGACAACGTTAATCAATTTGATACCAACTTTGGGCGTTGCAAGGGTGCTAACCCTTCCTTGCACGTAACTGACTCTCGAACCCGTTTTCTCAAGTTTCACAGACCAAAATATTTTTATAGGTGACCTGATCACACCTAAGCAAAAAGGATCGGTGACGAGTCCTATTTTTCTAGTCGATCCCCGTTTTTCCAAACTAAAAAAAAATGGTTTCGACAGCTTGGCGACTCCATTGGGGACTGGTTGAGAGTCAGGCCATAAATTGATTAATTTTTGTCCTTTTGATTGAAAATTTGGAAAATTGTTTTGACAAAACATGTTTTTTTTGACGCATTTGTTTGTGCTATAATGTCGAGTTTTATGAAATACTTTGGCATTGCATTGTATGACCGTTGTAGTCACACCTTTAAGTGGGAGTGAGAAACTAAGCTTTCGTGAGGTTTTCACCTCCGCATGGGCTAGTGGACCGCTTTCGAGAAACATCTGTACATATGTGTTTCGTGAGATTTTCATCTCTGCATGGCCATAGGGAAATGTATTCCCCTAAACAGAACTCGATCCATATGATCCTATAATGGGTGAGTATTGAGGAATCTACTGGTTCAGGTACCCTCAACATTAGAACTCAAACTGCATGTAAAAGGCCCTAAGAGCCTACCCCAGATGGAGTTGTGATAAACTCTAGTGGTCACCCAATAAGTGCTTGAATATTTTACATGATTTGAATTTCATTTCTATCATACTAACTATTTGTTTTATTTTTGTTTCTTTGCATGCATTTTCATATTAGAGAGGGGTGTCGATTCGGGTTCGGTTGCTAAATTAGGGAGCTCGACATGGAAAATGACTTTCTTGATAAAATGGAAGACAATACGGATGTCTGTATATTTGTAATCCACTTTCTGTAAAGAGCTTTGTTTTCAAATAAAGTTTCCTAAATGGAATTGAATCAGAATCGGCTCCTTTTGCATTGCATGCATTCACATAGCATTACACCGCACGCATTAGATTTCATGAGAGGACCCTGATTGGTTGAAATTATTTCAGCATTAACCTGGACACCAACAAAACCAAACATCCCTACGGTACTCGAACCAAGATGAAAAATATGGATCAGAGATTGGAGAAGCTTGAGCAACTCTATTGGGAGATAGAGGATAAACTTTAGCTGCAAATGCAAGAGCAGCTTGCTAAGATCCAGCAGGATATGATGGACAAAATGATGGAATCGTAGAGAGATATGATGACTCAGATGACGCAGCTATTGCAGGGGCATATCGATAAAGGAAAGAGCTTAATGCTTAATGCTGAGGGGAATACTGAGTATCATGAATATCCCCCTAATTATACTCCACCACGCATGCAAGCACTACCTGAAGTGATTGTACAAAGGCCATCTATTACGATCAGGCCTCAACAACTCCAAGTTGATGCTTTAGTGAACCCCCAAACTAGCTTAAGTTCAGGAGATAATCCAATCATGACTAATGTCCCTGATTTGGATGAAATAGTTGAAGGAGAGAGGACAAAAGCAGAATTGCCAAGACAGCTAGAAGATAGATATAAAAGGTTAGAGGAGAAGTTTAAGGCTTTAGAAAGTGCTGATAACTGTTATGGAATTGAGGCCAAGGATTTAAGCCTGGTCCCTGACTTGGAGCTCCCGTACAAATTTAAGATGTCTGAGTTCGAGAAATACAATAGGACAAGTTGCCCAGAGGCCCATATTACTATGTTTTGTAAAAGGATGATGGGATACATTAACAATGACCCACTACTGATTCATTGCTTCCAGGATAGCCTGGTAGGAGTAGCAGCCAAATGGTATAACCAGTTGAGTCGTGCCAGAATTGGTTCATGGAGAGATTTAGCCCAAGCATTCATGAAACAAAGATGCTGGTCATGTAATGAGACATAACTCCCATGCAAATTACTCTTCAAAATATAGAGAAAAGGGCGGATGAAAGTTTTAGATAGTATGCGCAGAGGTGGAGAGAGGTTGCCATCCAAGTCCAGCCACCTCTTCGGGAGAAAGAAACCACTATGCTCTTCATCAATACCCTGAAGGCCCCGTTCATCACTCATATGCTAGGAAGCGCTACAAAAAGCTTCTCAGACATCGTAACGACTGGAGAAATGATTGAGAATGCCATAAAGAGTGGAAAGATAGATGCGGGAGAAACTGTCAAAAGATCAACCTCGAGAAATAGGGAAAATAAAGTAAATAGTTTGAGCAAGCCTTCCAAATCAGTCACTGCAGGTTAACCGAGGGCTGTGACCACTGATCATCAGGGCTTATCAATACAAGAATCCGGTGCAAAACAACTCCAGTTTACACCAATCCCAATAACAAATGGGGATCAACGCTTATTTGATACACATGTGGTGGCTCCTCATTACATGGAACCAATACAACCCCCATACCCCAAATGGTATGATTTGAATGCTTAATACGAATATCACGCGGGAATAACGGGCCACTTAATCAATAACTGCATTGCATTTAAGAAATTGGTCCAAAGGCTTATTAAGATAGGGGTTGTGAAGCTCGATGAGCTGAACGAAACAGTAAATTGAAAGAGGGGGAAAGAGAGTTGCGATTCCTTAAAGAAGTCATCAGAAGCCTAGAAATTGGGAAGTCAGAACACCAATGACATATCCAAAGAGTGAACCAAGAAATAAAAAAGTTTTCCAAGCATCGACCTTTATATTTCGTTCTTAACTATGATTGCTATCTTTGCGTAGCTTATTTGTTTCGAGCTATCTCCTAATTAATTTCCTTCTTGTCCATGGTTATGATCTTTTTTAGGCATTTTGCATTGAAATAACGATTAGTGGACTAATACTACTTTCATAAAAGGAGTTTCACATATTACTCTGGAAGTTTCTGAATAATACAAGAACTTAAAACAGGACTATTGTTTAAAACTCACCAAGTTTAAGGAAGAGTCTAAACTGAGATTTTCTCTCTAGATTCTTGTCAATAATGGTGCTTGTGCAAAGTAACAAGATATTGCACCAGTGATACAATCTTGAAAAAAATGGGCAATGTTAACCCAAGTGTAAAAAGGGAATCATCTGCAAAAAAAAAAAAAATTGATATCTGCATTCACACGAGCATCATGCATACACATCTGGTTGGGTCACCCGAGGAGTGATCAGTTGATGGAACATGCTACAAGCCCTATACCCTCAAGTTATAGCGGGATAGATGGAAGACAATACAGATCTTGTACCTTTGAATGGCAATGTGATGGTTTGAAGAAGAAACAAATCCTACATTTTGAGGTCGCAATGGGATAGATGGGAAGAGATTCAGACCCTATACCATTAAGTAACAATGAGATAAACCCTGAAGTTACAGTGGGGAAAATCTGTTGAACAGTTATAATTATTTCGTAGAGTTCCCTGTCGAGAATACCAGCCAAACAAGATGGCAGCATATTACCTCAGTGATAGAGCCCTGATAAACGATGAGCGATGACAGCCTTTAAGCAAGGATCATTCTCATGAAATTCTGCATTCACGCAAAATACATTTAGTTAGGAGCATTTGATTCATTCCGATCATTGCTTCCTAATCATTGTAAGAAATCATTCTCATGACATTCTACATTCATACAAATGTCATCTATAAGACACATCTATTTAGGGGCATTTGATTCATTCCGATCATTGCATCCTAATCTTTGTAAAAAGACCATTCTCATGACATTCGGCATTCATACAAAAGTCATTTAATTAGGAGCATTAGATTCATTCTGATCATTGCATCCTAACCATTTTGCATAAGCATAAGCACAAAACAGATTTTACAGGACAGGTCCTCTAGAGGACGTTGTCGCAACATTCGTGAATTCAAAAACCTTACCTTCTTGAGCGAAGCGGATCGAATATAATAGATCTGACAATCCTAAAGCTATATGAGGAGATCGAAGCCATACAAGTCTTACTTCCTCGAAGTTCCAGTGGAGTAGGTTGAAATTACAAATCCCATCTCCCTGAGTTTACAACGAGAATCCAACTTTATTTCCGAGAAGTTTCAGTAAGAAGATTGAAGTTACAAATCTCTTTTATCTGAATTCTTATCACCTCGAAGTTCCAGCAGAGTAGGTTGAAATTAAAAATCTCATCTCCCTGAGTTTACAACGAGGATCCAACTTTATTTCTTTGAAGTTTCAGCAGAAAAGATTGAGGTTACGAATCTCTTCTCCCTAAATTCTTATCTCCTCGAAGTTCCAGTGGAGTAGGTTGAGGCTACAAATCCCTCCTCTCTGAGTTTAAAATGAGGATCAGTCCGTATTTATTTGAAGGTTCAGCAGAGAAGATTGAGGTTATGAATCTCTTCTCCCTGAATTTCTACCTCCTCAAAGTTCCAGTGGAGTAGGTTGAGGCTACAAATCCCTCCTCCCTAAGTTTACAATGAGGATCAGTTTGTATTTCTGTGAAGTTTCAGCAGAGAAGATTGAGGTTATGAATCTCTTCTCCCTAAATTTCTATCTTCTCGAAGTTCCAGTAGAGTAGGTTGAGGCTGCAAATCCCTCCTCTCTGAGTTTACAATTAGGATCAGTCCATATTTCTTTGAAGTTTCAGTAGAGAAGATTGAGGCTACGAATCTCTTCTCCCTGAATTTCTATCTCATTGAAGGTCCAGTGGGGTAGATTGAAACTACGAATCCCTTCTCCCTGAAATTACATTAGAATTGGATCGAAGCGCCAGTTCTCGGGCCCCTGAAGATGTAGTGGGATGGAATGAAGCTACCCAAAGAAGAAAAGCACCGAAAGAAGTCTGGACTCGGCGAGACCGGGCAAATTTAGCACTTTTAAAATCTTTGCTCTATTCTCGTTACACGATAACGAGCAAAGAGGGGCAGCTGTAGGGCCCTCAATTTGCCCGAGGCCCATTAACCAGTCCATTAACCCATTTGAAACCCATTAAAACCAAACACATAATAAACTCCATAAAAATCCATTACAAATTTAAAACCCAAACCAGCCTACCCAATTGCAATAAACCTAACCTAAATACAAACCCAAAAATTCAGCCCCGTTGGCCCAAATTTTGGATTCAGATTTTGGAAACCCTAGAACCCCTTGGCCAAGCAGTGCCGCAAATAGCAGCTCCATGTCACCACGCTGGCTGCGACTCAAACAACGACCACGTTTACGTACTCTACAAGGCGGACAAAAACAAAGACAAGACAAACAAAGAAAACAAATAGCAGTAGATAAAAACACAAAAGGAAAACGATTGTATTTTTTTATTTTTTATTTTTTATTCTGATTTTCAGCTATTATAAACCGAAATCAACCAGTGTAGAGGGGGCTTCTTCCTTTTTTACGAACTCTGAAAAATAAAAGAGAAAAGAACAGAAACTTTCAAGGTGGATCTCATTTTTATTGTTATTTACTATTGTTTTTATTTTACTTTATTTTCTTATTTCAAAACCTATGTAAACTAAAATGAAAGAGGAGGGAAAGAAACTTTACCTGAGTCCTGTAGGTGCAGCGTTGAAGGTTCACTGGCCACCGATCAGGTGGTGGCGCGGTGGCACGATGGACGGCTGGAGAGAGCCCAACCGTCGGAAAGAAATGAAATGAGAGGGGAGAGGAGAAGCTTGAGAGTTTAAGTTTTTTTCTTTCTGGCCTTAAGTTGAAACAAAACAAAAAGCGGTTTTAAGAGATAAAGAAAACGGCGCCGTTTGGCTTTTGGGAGGGAGAAACGCATGTTTGTCCTGAAAGGGATATTTGCACGATTAGTCCTTCTCTTTTATGGCGCCATTTGATCAAGCCATATTACCTTTTCTCTTTTATTTGTAATTCGGCCTTTCATTTTATTTCGCATTCAATTTAGTCCCTCTATTCAGAAGTTGAAATAACGCACTTAATAGGGTGTGGGATATTTTCTCAGTTAACCCCTCGCATGTTTTAGCGCGTTTCATATCCGTCCTCCGCTCTTTTATATCTGAATTTTCCCCTTAAATTTTATTTAGATTTCAATTTAATCCTTTTTTATATACTTACGTTTATTTCATTCGAATTTGGACCCTAAAATTTTATTTTACTTACAATCAAGCCCTGATTCATGTTTATTTATTTTAAACTATTTATTTATTTTAATTTTTATATATTAAACTATTGTAAATTGTTTTGGATTTTACTTACCTATTTTTAAAATGTTTCAATGTTACTTTACATTTTTATATGAAAATCTAAATATTTTATGTCATTTGTTTTAAAATAATATATATGTATATATATACATATGGCTAATTTTCCAAGATACTTTCCATAGTTTTTTATTTAATTTGGTTATTATTGCTAAATGTTCACAGTCTATTTATTTTAATTTGATTTGGATTCATTTCTTATTGTGGTCATGCACATCGCTTAATCCATTTATAGAATTTGTTAATGCGAATGTTGTAATAATATAGGTTGAATATTTATTTGTCTTGAATGTTGCAATTTGAGTCCATTATTTTCGTATTGATTCATTTATACTATATTCGATCATTTATGCTTTCCAATGCCATGCTTCATTATCATGTTTTTACAATAATATATCATGTTTCAACACTATTTGAGCTTTAAAATCATTTTTACTTAAAGTTCCAAAACAAGGCAATATTTGTGTGTTTAGAAGTACGAAAAGTTGCATCCTAACGTGCTCGGTGTCGATTTTTCGTTCAATTAAATAACCAAATACCCTTTTTACATGTTTTGAAAATCAAAGATGATCTTGGTGTTAGAGTATAAATGTGTTTTATCCTAACGTGCTGGGTATGATACTTTTATCCCTTTGAAACGAGTTAATCTTGAGATTCAATTTCGATTTAATTAACTTTCTTCCAAAATTTTTAACCTAAATATTTTCAAGTTTTAGATATATTCGAATTCTTTCGAAAGGATTTCTTTTGTTAAAAACATACATTGAACCAATTTGAAGAATGCATATAAAAAAAACAAGACAATATTTGTGTGTTTAGAAGTACGGAAAATTACATCCTAACGTGCTAGGTGTTGATTTTTCGTTCAACTAAATACCCAAATACCCCTTTTTTTACATGTTTGGAGGATCAAAGATGATCTTAGTGTCAGAGTATAAATGTGTTACATCCTAACGTGTAACATCCTGGAAATGGGCCTATGCATTTTTGATTTAATTATACGAAATTGCATGTCTTATGTGTTATGAATGTATGGTGAACATTTTTGGAAACTTGGAAATGTAAGGAAATGACTTGGATATGTAAGGAAATGTCTTGTCTTGGAAATGTAAGGAAATGACTTGGAAATGGAAGGAAATGTCTTGTCTTGGAAATGTAAGGAAATGACCTGGAAATAGAAGGAAATGTCTTGTCTTGGAAATGTAAGGAAATGACTTGGAAATGTAAGGAAATGATTTGCAAATGATTCAAAAGTGGAAAGTGAACACTTTTGGAAACTTGGAAATGTAAGGAAATGTCAAGTTTTTGGAAACTTAGAAATGACTTAGAATTGTCGAGTTTTAAAGTTTAAAAGAGGAAATTAAGGCAAGGTGGCCTTAAGAGAAAAAGTATGTGAAATTTGACATGCAAACAGGCTTGGAAAAGTGGCCTGGAGATGCCACTTAGGGCCTCTAGAAATGGCGCCACATGCAAGGGATTGGGCTGAGTTCGGAGTCACAGGGAAAGCAAATAAAAGAAATTTTATTTTGCTTCCAGAAGAAGTGAGGTGGACGGCACAAGGCTATAAGTTAGGAGCCTTTATTCTTTTATTTTTAAGAGATAAATAGTAGATAAATAGGGGATAAATAATGGATTTATTTTAGATTATTTTCAAGAGATAAATGAGGAATTGTTCTTTAATTAGGAAAATAAGGGAGAAGTGATGGCCAAGTAAGGGACTTTGAGTTTAATAATTTCAGCTAAGTAAGGATAGTTGCTGAATTATCTTTTATTTTAGGAGATAATTAAAGAGATAAAGCTATCAAAATAGAAGAGTGATGGCCAAGTAAGGGATTCTAAGTTAGTAAATTCGGCTATATAAGGAAAAGAGGGCCATTCATCATTCTTTCTCTCAACCCTTCTCTCTGCTGAATTTCCTAGAGCATTTGTTCTTCTTCTTTTTGTTAGCCAAAGCCGAAAATTCAAGATATCACCATTAGCCAATTTCTTTTCTTTCCAATCCATCAAAAGCCGAATCTTTGAGGGGCTTCAAGCATAGGTGTTGTCGATTTCTTCAAGAAAGGGTAAGAACAAGTTTTGATTTCTATTTTTTTCTTTTATATTTGTCGAAATCTAGGACTAATCCCATCAATATTCTTATTTGCCGAAATTTGGAAGGATTCTTTCGGGATTTAAGATCCTTAAGGTAAGTGACTATGAATATTCGGCCAAGGCCTATTTTAGTAGTTAGATCTATTTTTATGTGTTTTAAGCCAAAAACTAACCGATTCAAGGGATCTAGTGATTAGCCGATTTCAAAGGGGAAGAATACAAGTTTCCGGGATTTGATTAATTATCAAATCGGCAGCAAGGGATTTAGGATCTAAAGCGATAGATCGGTTTTTCGGGATTTCAAGGAATTCGTTAAGCTAATCAGGTGTGTACCTCACACTATTTCATAATATGTTTTATGGCTATGTTTAATTAATATATGTGATATTAAGAATGTGAATATGGCTAAGGTACCATAATGTGGTACTAAGTACTCAAGGTACGTTTCCTACTCCTATTAGGAATATGAAATATGTTATTCGTAACATGAGAATAAGAATGTGAACTTTGGCATATTAATGCATATTACAAAATGGGGCATATGGGTTATTGAAAGGGGAAGTGAATGTGGTGACCTAAGACCACGAAGACGGTGACCTAAGACCGTGGTATCTGAATGTGGTGACCTAAGACCGCGATATCTGAATGTGGTGACCTAAGACCACGAACAGGGTGACCTAAGACCGTGGTATCTGAATGTGGTGACCTAAGACCACGATGTCCCGAATGCGGTGACCTAAGACCGCGATATCGAATGTGGTGGCCTAAGACCACGAACAGGGTGACCTAAGACCGTGGTATCTGAATGTGGTGACCTAAGACCACAGTAATCTGAATGCGGTGACGTAAGACCGCGATATCTGAATGTGGTGACCTAAGACCACAAATGCGGTGACCTAAGACTGCGATATAGAGTGTAGCGGAAGGAGGGTCGACTTAGTAGTCCCCACGTGTACAAAGTTGAGTACGGGGAGTGTAGCGGGTGGCTTATTAGGTTTGGGTTTGGGAATGCATCATAATATGTATGCTATGATATGAATGTGTAATATTTGTTATACCTGATTCTATTATGATTTAGTGTTGTGTACACATTGAGTCTGGTTGACTCACCACGTTGGGGAATATTTTTTTTGTGTGATGATCGGTGATGGACCGGGTGTGAAGCTTAGGGGTGGCCATGCGAAAATTTAGATTTTATTTTATTCGGATTTTCTTTTATTTCTAAGTACCTTGAATTTTATTTTGGGTTTTAATTTGATGTAATAAGGCCATAGCGCACTATTTTATTACTGTTTTATTTATTATGTTACGAAACTTTATTTATTAAAGATTAAGTTAATTTCATTTAAAATAAACTCCAAATGTTTTGCCACCTGAAATAAATGGGTTTCCAATATAAAACAAGCTTGTTTTGAACTCGATCCTAACCCACAAACAAACTTTCTTCAAAACACACAGTTTTTCTAAAGTAACAAAAGAATTTTGAATCGGTTTACTTCGGGGAACATACCATATCCGGTCAAGGCTCGTGGGCCGGATCTGGGGTGTTTCAGTTTGGTATCAGAGCTCGTTTCAAACTCTCAGCCTGAGGTTTAAGGCCCAAAACATTTTCAAAGCGAGCCCAAATGAGTTTTATTAAAATATTTTTGAAATAAGCAGGTTTCTGGCATGGCACCTAAGTCTCCGACCCACAGTCCACCAGGTAAGTACTTCTATCCATTTGTGTGGTTTATAGTATGATGTGTAGAAGGGTAGAAATGGAATGGAACGTAGATTAGCATGATAAGTACTTGAACCCTAGGATTCGTTTTCCCCAACACTTACATAAGACTTAAGTGCCTAACTAAACAACCCTATGGCTAAGGCTTAGTTTGGATGAGCGGTGAGTTTACCTTCGGTGAGATTAAAAACAGCGGTGGCGGTGAGATTAGTTACTGTGGCGGTGAGATTGAATACTGTAGCGGTGAGATTAGAAACAATGGTGAGGTGTATATTTGGATTCAAACGCAGCTGTAGCGGTGAGGTGAGAATATGAAATGACTATTAAAGACATCAAATTAAAAAGGATATATAATAGAAGTTATTTAAATTATTTTACTTTTACGAGATTATTAAAAAAATATGAATTTTTAAATTTATTTAATAAAATATTAAAATGTATCTTTGACATTTTATTATAAATATTTCAATTAATTACATAATTATTTTTTATAAAAATCAACTTAAAAATATTATTTATTATCATGAAAATACAAACAATATTTTGTATTAGACTTGATTACATTTCATGGCAACTTGGCTTGGTCCTACAACTGAATATGCTTTTCTTTTAGGAAATTTTATTGGTGGAAGAAAAAATATATGAAGTTGTGAGTTCTCATGATATCTTCAATGATCGAAAAGAAAAATGCCGAAATTTGAGTTATCAAGAACTCTCAACCTCTAAAAAAAATAAAACAACAGAGAAGATTTTATGAAGTAACCTTAGAAACTGGCATTCGACGGTAATGGTGAGGAAACATTCAACATGTTAGAATCGTGATGATAAGTGAATTTGGTCATGGGATCTTTGCCTAAAGAAATTTTAAAAAAGAAAATATCACCATAGGTTTAACTTGACATTTCACGATTCAAAGAAAAGGAAATAAAAATGGAGAGAAATGAGAAATCGAATTGAAAAGAAGAAGCAAGCGAGAACAATAGCATTTGCCGTAAAGAAGCACTTTTGTTACGCCGGATGAGTTTTAAAATACCAAACAAAGAGCTTATAATCCCGGCCAAATCAAACTTAAGGTTATAGTGGGAAAATTGCTTTCCACTGCGGTGAGTTTTTCCCACCTGGTAGCTTTAGCTCGATTAAAAATAAGACCAAAGAAGTGAGATGAGAATTTTTAACCTCACCTCACCATTAGATATCCAAACAACATTTCAATGAGTTTCATACCTTGTTTGCACTCTCTTGGCACCAATTGGTGAACCAAACGCAGCCTAAGTCGCCGAAGTTAGGGTGTGGTAACCCCTGTGACGCATGTCTAGGATTGGATCAGGAAGAGCACAGTACTTAGCGATCCTAGTGACTCACCTCCTCTTCTCTGGAATCCTACCTAGTGCGTAGCTACGGTTCACCCAAACCAAGAGGACTCAGTCGCAGGCTAAACTCAATAACTAAAACCCGAAAGGGAACTAGCCGTATTTTTATAAAAACCCTAGTTTTAAAACTCTTAAAATGACCCTTTTAAATTTGTGAAAACCATCTTTACAAAATTTTCTGAAAAATTTCCGATTTATGAAATTATAAAATTGCCCCTAACTTACAAAAAATTACCAAAATGACCCTGATTTCTATTTTTTTTTTTTGCAACATCACCGTTTTGGAAAGAACAATTCTCAAAAAGAACCCTCAAAGTTTTGCAACTTTTGAAATATCCCTGATTTGTTAAATTTTACAAATTTACCCTGGTTTATTACCAAAATACCCTCGAGATTCAAAATTATCGAAATACCCTCAGATTTTAGAATTTCCAAAAACTACCCCGGGAACACAAAATTACCAAAATACCCTTACTGAAAAAATTACCAAGGAACCTTATTTTGAAAAAATTACAAAAATACCCCTGTAAGACAAATTACGAAAATACCCCTGGGATAGGAATAAGGCAAAGAGTGTTCGAATAGTGAATGTGGGTGGTAGATACCACTGAATAAATATGTCTATGTTGATGAATGAATGTGCCTCTATTGAGGAATGAAAGTGTCTTTGTTGATGAATGTGAATGTGATTCTCTGAATTAGAGTAGTGAACTTGAACTGAAACTTTGTGTGATCAAAAAAACTACTTCTAAATATCTTTATTTCATAAAATTGTTCGCGGTTAATAAGTGGAACAAAATTCTGATGTATAAAACTTTTTAATCAGATTAAATCGCGGCGTTAGAAATGAGTTCTGGGGGACGTGAACTTAGAGATTGTGCCTAGGAAGTATGATGGTTCTATTAAGATCAGAGTACGCAGCGTAAGCATAGTGCGGTGAGTTAAGATGTATGATTATTCGTTAGTAAGTAATTTCAAGGACGAAATTATTTTTTTTAAGGGTAGAAGCGTAACATCACGGAAATGGGCCTATGCATTTTTGATTTAATTATACGAAATTGCATGTCTTATGTGTTATGAATGTATGGTGAACATTTTTGGAAACTTGGAAATGTAAGGAAATGACTTGGAAATGTAAGGAAATGTCTTCTCTTGGAAATGTAAGGAAATGACTTGGAAATGGAAGGAAATGTCTTGTCTTGGAAATGTAAGGAAACGACTGAAATGGAAGGAAATGTCTTGTCTGGAAATGTAAGGAAATGACTTGAAATGTAAGGAAATGACTTGGAAATGTAAGGAAATGATTTGGAAATGATTCAAAAGTGGAAAGTGAACACTTCGAAACTTGGAAATGTAAGGAAATGTCAAGTTTAAAGAGGCAAACGAAAATTTTTGGAAACTTAGAAATGACTTAGAAATGTCGAGTTTTAAAGTTTAAAGAGGAAATTAAGGCAAGGTGGCCTTAAGAGAAAAAGTATGTGAAATTTGACATGCAAGCAGGCTTGGAAAAGTGGCTGGAGATGCCACTTAGGGCCTCTGGAAATGGCGCCACATGCAAGGGATTGGGCACGAGTTGAGTCACGGGGAAAGCAAATAAAAGAAATTTTATTTTGCTTCAGAAGAAGAAGTGAGGTGGACTGCACAAGGCTATAATTTAGAGCCTTTATTCTTTTCTTTTTAAGAGATAAATAGTGGATAAATAAAGGGATAAATAATGGATTTATTTTAGATTATTTTCAAAGAGATAAATGAGGAATTATTCTTTAATTAGGAAAATAAGGGAGAAGTGATGGCCAAGTAAGGGACTTTGAGTTTAATAATTTCGGCTAAGTAAGGATAGTTTTTGAATTATCTTTTAATTTAGGAGATAATTAAAGAGATAAAGCTATCAAAATAGAAGAGTGATGGCCAAGTAAGGGATTCTAAGTTAGTAAATTCGGCTATATAAGGAAAAGAGGGCCATTCATCATTCTTTCTCTCAACCCCTCTTCTCACGAATTTCCTAGAGCATTTGTTCTTCTTCTTTTTGTTAGCCAAAGCGAAAATTCAAGATATCACCATTAGCCAATTTCTTTTCTTTCCAATCCATCAAAAGCCGAATCTTTGAGGGCTTCAAGCATAGGTCTTTGTCGATTTCTTTAAGAAAGGTAAGAACAAGTTTTGATTTCTATTCTTTTCTTTTAGATTTGTCGAAATCTAGGACTAATCCCATCAATATTCTTACTTGCCGAAATTTGGAAGGATTCTTTCGGGATTTAAGATCCTTAAGGTAAGTGACTATGAATATTCGGCCAAGGCCTATTTTAGTAGTTAGATCTATTTTTATGTGTTTTAAGCCAAAAACTAACCGATTCAAGGGATCTAGTGATTAGCCAATTTCAAAGGGAAAGAATACAAGTTTCTGGGATTTGATTAATTATCAAATCGACAGCAAGGGATTTAGGATCTAAAGCGATAGATCGATTTTTCGGGATTTCAAGGAATTCGTTAAGCTAATCAGGTGTTTACCCCACACTATTTCATAATATGTTTTATGGCTATGTTTAATTAATATATGTGATATTAAGAATGTAAATATGGCTAAGGTACCATAATGTGGTACTAAGTACTCAAGGTACGTTTCCTACTCCTACTAGGAATATGAAATATGTTATTTGTAACATGAGAATAAGAATGTGAACTTTGGCATATTAATGCATATTACACAATGGGGCATATGGGTTATTGAAAGGGGAAGTGAATGTGGTGACCTAAGACCATGAACACAGTGACCTAAGACCGTGATATCTGAAGGTGGTGACCTAAGACCACGAACACGGTGACCTAAGACCGTGGTATCTGAATGTGGTGACCTAAGACCACAGTAATCTGAATGCGGTGACATAAGACCGCGATATCTGAATGTGGTGACCTAAGACCACGAACAGGGTGACCTAAGACCGTGGTATCTGAATGTGGTGACCTAAGACCATAGTAATCTAAATGCGGTGACCTAAGACCGCGATATCTGAATGTGGTGACCTAAGACCACAAATGCGGTGACCTAAGACCACGATATGGAGTGTAGCAGAAGGAGGGTCGACTTAGTAGTCCCCACGGTGTACAGGTTGGTACGGGGGAGTGTAACGAATGGCTTATTGGTTTGGGTTTGGGAATACAGCATAATATGTATGCTATGATATGAATGTGTAATATTTGTTATGCCTGATTCTATTATGATTTAGTGTTGTGTACACATTGAGTCTGGTTGACTCACCCCGTTGGGGAATATTTTTTTTCAAGTGATGATCAGTGATGGACCGGTCGGCAGAAGCTTAGGGGTGGCCATACGAAAATTCAGATTTTAATTTATTCCGGACTTTCTTTTATTTCTAAGTACCTTGAATTTTATTTTGGGTTTTAATTTGATGTAATAAGGCCATAGTGCACTTTTTTTTTTACTGCTTTATTTATTATGTTACGAAACTTTATTTATTAAAGATTAAGTTAATTTCATTTGAAATTAAACTCCAAATGTTTTGCCACCTGAAATAAATGGGTTTCCAATATAAAACAAGCTTGTTTTCAACTCGAGCCCAACCCACAAACAAACTTTCTTCAAAACACACAGTTTTTCCAAAGTAACAAAAGAATTTTGAATCGGTTTACTTCGGGGAACATACCAGATCCGGTCAAGGCTCGTGGGTCGGGTCTGGGGTGTTTCATAACGTGCTGGGTATAATACTTTTATCCCTTTGAAACGAGTTAATCTTGAGATTCAATTCCAGTTTAATTAACTTCCTTTCAAATTTTTTTTCACCCTAAACATTTTCAAGTTTTCGATGTTAGGACAACGTTAATCAATTTGGTACCAACTTTGGGTGTTGCAAGGGTGCTAACCCTTCCTTGCACGTAACCGACTCTCGAACCCGTTTTCTCAAGTTTCGCAGACCAAAATATTTTTATAGGTGACCTGATCACACCTAAGCAAAAAGGATCGGTGGCGACTCCTATTTTTCAAGTCGATCCCCGTTTTTCCATACTAAAAAAAATGGATTCGATATTCCGTATTAAAATTTGATCGTTTTGGTGCTTAATTGTGAAAAAGGGCTTAATTGCATAAAAAGAAAATTGGGTGGTTAAATGTGTAGGTGCCGAATTGTTGATGTCTTCATAAATTGGAGATTTAAATAGCAATTTGACCATGAAAGTAGGGATAGTGGTCGGCCATCATTATGCATGTAATAGTGTTGGCATTTTATGTTATATTTTATTATATTCTATGTTAAAATGAATTAGTTAATATATGATAATAAAATACAAAATAGAAAGTCATGCATTGTTCATCCTTTTGGACCAAAAGACACAAAAGAAATTAAAAAGAAAGCTTGGATTTTGCTTGATTTAGGTATGTAATTTGCTCGATTTTAAATAATTTTTACGTTTTTGAGATCGTTGCTTCGAATATTATCCGACCCATGTTAGAATTTTTGAGATTAATGTATCTATGATATTCGGCAATGGATGGAAGCTTGTGCTTTGTGATGTTTGATGATTTTGAATTAAAGTTATGGTGTAGATTAACATATTTTATATTGGAAATTTGGATGATTTTGAGTAATTAGGGTTAAATTGTAAAAATTGAAATTTGAAGGGTCAAAATGTGAAATAAATGGAATGTATGGGTTTTATAAGAGTATTGAATATTCGACCCTAAAGGAGTATATGTAAATTTTGTGTATATTGTGTTTTATGTAATAGGGACTAAATTGTAAAAGTTGTAAAGGTCAGGGGTAAAATGGTAATTTGCATAACTATGTGTTTTTGGATTAAATTGAATGAAAATATATTTGAATGAGTTTAATTTGGAATTATTTAGATCAAGAACAAAAAGAAACGGGATTGGATCGAGGAAAGGCGAAGTTGAACGAATAGCCGGGAAACCCTAATCCATCGACTTCCGAGGTAAGTTTTTAAGTAATCGGATTAAGTTGAATTATCTCTATATTAAAATATACATGTTCGAGGGAAGACTTAGATTTTATTTTTAAGATCCCGAATAAGGCATAGGAATTAATATGTGTTTGTGCCGAATATGGGTTAGTAAATATATGTATATATGAATAACCATTGAATAATTGAGTTGGCCAAATATATGCACTTGTGTTAAGGGATAGATACAAATATGGAAATGGAATGAATGTAGGGTTGTAATTGAATATTCGGATATGTGTGTATGTATATATTTACTGATGCCGAATGTGATGACATGAGATAAGAGAAATGAAATGTTAGAGAACTTTTAAATATATGTGTACATATGAATGAATATGAAATCATGTGTGTATTTGGATTTGAGTAGAAAATGAGTTGACGGGCACTATGTGTGCGAGCTAAAATACTGAGCACTGTGTGTGCGAAATCGATCGAATGGCACTATGTGTGTGGAAAATGAGTAATGGCACTAAGTGTGCGATACATTACTAGAAGATGGTACTGTGTGTGCTCTTTTTTTTTAGTAACGACACTAAGTGTGTGATACGTTGCTTGAATTTCACTAAGTGTGCGGAGTTACGGATCTATCAAAACATGGACTAACAGATGGAGATAACCGAGAAGTATTACTTATGAAAATGATGCATGATATCTTGGTAACATAGTACCAATGAGGTAAGTTGCTCTTGTTTTATGAAATTATAGAAATGAGATGTATTCATTAATCTATGAACTTGTCCGAAATGGATAAATGGTAGGTCAAAATGCAGTTTTGAGATTTATGGAATTTGGTAAGGTTTGCATGGTATTATGTTATATGCATTTGCGGTTATGAGGCCTTTTATGATTAAGTTGAATTGATTAATGTTTGATTAATGAATTGTTGTATATAAAACCATTGCTTATAACTTACTTAGCTATGTGGCTTACTATATGTGTTGTGTTTCTTTGATTGTTTATAGATTTTGAAGTTTACTAAGCACACTATCATCTATCTTTGGTACCTTTTTGCTAAATCAAATTTTTGGAAACTATGGCGTGTATAGTCTATCTTCTCTTTGGAGTTACTTTCTACAAAATGTATATAAATGCCATGCGAATATGGCTTCATATCTATGCTTGGGTTGATTTGTTTGTGCTTGAAGTAATATATATGATTGTGCATTTTCGATCCTTATAAAAGCATGTTTTGGCATGTAAACATTGTGAAGTTCTTAATGGATATATTAATCTATACATTCGAATGGATGATCTATGATGGAGGAAAATGTAAATGCATGATAAATAAGTTAATTGAATATGGCTTGGTAATGCTTGATTTTGGTTTAATTTTGAGTGTATGGGGATACATTATAATCTTAATTTGGAAGCTATATCAAATTATGTCATGTATGTGATAATTGAGATTATAAGTTAGGTTTGAATAAGGTACATAGTACCCTTTGGATAATGAGTATCTATTTTTGCATGGACTTATATGTACTTATAATAATACTATGGAAGGATTAGGTCATATTTCGTGTATGTACAAATGCAAATATTCGGTCATAGTATTGTTTGATTTCGAGTTCATATTATTCATTGGAGGTTTATAAGCTTACGGTTATGAGGTTATATTGGGTAAATATTGTTGTGAATAACTAGATATGGCGTACATGTGATTAAATTAGTATTAGTATAGTTATTTGATTTTTATAAGATGAATAAGGCTAATATATGTATTCGGCTATAAGTTCCATAATTACCAAATGAATAGTAAATTGCTAATTGAATGCAAATTAGTTTTAATTGAGGTCGATGATACTATTCGTGTTATGTTAGTTAATATTTTGATAATAGATAGGATATACCTGTTCAATCGTAATAGTATGAATTGTTACACATTTATCAAAGTATTAGTTTTTATAAAAGTGCATTGACTTGTGTTTGGTTAAGTAATGCTTATAACTCTAATCCGGCAACGGATACGGGTTAGGGGTGTTACAGTTCTACATTTGCGACCATACAAAGCTTCGTATGGTGCCATCTTTATACTCGATTGAAAACTATTGTTATACGCCAATTCAGCGAACGGAAAAAATCTCTCCCATTACCTTAGAATTCTAACACAAAAAAACGAAGCATATCTTCGAGAATCTGTATTACTCTCTCAGACTGATCATCTCTCCCATTACCTTTGAATTCTAACATACAAAAACGAAGCATATCTTCGAGAATCTGTATTACTCTCTCAGACTGATTGTCAGTTTGCAGATGAAATACAATACTAAAGTTCAACTTCGTACCTAAAGCTTCTTGCAGTTTCTTCCAAAATCGTGACATAAACCTCGAATCTCTATCCAAAATAATCTTAACTGGCACCCTGTGTAATCTAACAATCTCAAAGATATACAATTCAGCCAATTTGTCAAATGAATAGTCTATACATATCGTAATAAAATGTGCAGATTTCGTCAGTCGATCAACAATAACCCAAATAGCATCTTTCTTCTTCGAAGACTGGGGTGATCCCGATACGAAATCCATTGTAACTCTATCCCATTTCCACTATGGTATCATCATAGGTTGTAGCAAACCTGAAGGCACTTGATGCTCGGCTTTCACTTGTTGACACACCAAACATCTCGACACAAATTTTTAAATGTCTCGTTTCATTCCCAGCCATCAATACAATTGTTTCATATCATTATACATTTTAGTACTTCTAGGGTGAACTGATAAACATCCACTGTGTGCTTCGTACAAAATTTTCTAAATGAGCTCAAAATTCTTTGGTACGCAGATTCTATCTCAGAACATTAAGCAATCATCAGATCCGATCTGAAAGTCAGAATTACTAGTCGACTCACATTGCACTCTTTTGACTTGTAACTTGGTATCATACTTTTGAGCTTCACAAATTTGTTGAAGAAAAATCGATTTGGCTTTCAACTTGGCTAATATCGAACCATCATCAGACAAAGTCTGTCTCGTATTCATCGCTCTCAAAGAAAACAGAGATTTTCTACTCAAAACATCTGTGACTACATTTGTTTTCCCCATATTATAATGAGTTTTTAAGCAACTCGATCCATCTTTGTTGTCGCAAATTCAAATCTTTCTGGGTCATTAAATACTTCAAGCTTTTATGATCGGTAAAGATGTGGCATTTCTCACCATACAAATGATTTTGCCACATTTTCAAAGCGAAAACAATAGCGGCCAACTCTAAATCATGCATTGGATAGTTATTTTTATACGGCTTTAATTGTTTGGAGGCATAAGTTATAACATTTTGTTCTTGCATCAAAACGCAACCCAAACCATTCAATGACGCGTCGCTGTATATCACAAACTCTTTACTCAATTCAGGTTGAACTAAAATTGGTGCCTCAGTTAATAATGCTTTCAGCTGATCAAAACTTTGTTGACATTTCTCTGACCACTCGAACTTCACATCTTTCTGTAGCAATCTGGTCATTGGTGTAGCAATCATTGAGAATCCTTTAACAAAACATTGATAATAGCCGGCTAACCCCAGAAAACTTCTAACTTTAGATACATTTCTCGGTGGTTTCCAATCAAAAACTATAGAAATCTTACTCGGATCAACTCGTATACCTTCTGCTAAAATAATGTATCCCAAAAATCTGACTTCTCGAAGCCAAAGTTCACATTTACTAAATTTAGCGTAGAGTTGTTTATCTCTCCAGGTTTGTAGCACAATTCTCAAATGTTCGGCATGCTCAGATTTATCTCTTGAATAGATCAGAATGTCGTCAATGAAAACAACAACAAATCTATCTAAATACGATCTAAAAATCTGATTCATCAAATCCATAAAGATTGTAGGAGCATTAGTCAATCCGAAAGGCATAACAAGAAATTCATAATGTCCGTACCTCATTCTAAACATAGTTTTCGACACATCTGAATCTTTCACATGCAACTGATAATAGCCACATCTCAAATCAATCTTCGAAAACACTGTTGCCCCTTTCAACTGATCAAACAAATCATCTATTCTCGACAACGGGTACTTATTCTTTATTGTAACTTTGTTGAGCTATCTATAGTCAATACACATTCTCATTTATCCGTCTTTCTTCTTTACAAATAATACCAGTGCATCCCAGGATGAAAAACTAGGTCATGCAAATCCTATATCTGTTAGCTCTTGCTACTGAGATTTTAACTCTTTAAATTCTATCAGAGCCATACTGTATGGACCTATAGATATCGGTGAAGTTCTCGGTACTAACTCAATAGCAAATTCAACCTCTCTAATAGGTGGCAACCCCGGTAACTCTTCTGGAAATACATCTGAATATTCACATACTACAGGCACTGATTCAATCTAAAACATACGCAAGGTAAGCTTCACAACCTTTTCTCACACATTTATGAGCTAACATAGACAAAATCACAGTAGGCAATTCACTTAATTCATCTGATTCAATTCGAAGAATTTCACAGTTCTGACATTTCAATTCAATGATCTTTGGTCTACAATTCACAAAAGCGTCATGCAGAGTTAACCAATCCATTCCTAGAATTATGTCAAACTCATCAAATGGAAAAAGCATCAAATCAGCCGAAAAATAGTAACCCCGAGTCATTAAAGGACAGTTCTTGCAAATTTTATCAACTAGAACATACTTGCCTAAAAGGTTCGGTACTTTAATCACAAACTCAGTAGACTCAACAGGAAAACTCTTACTAGACACTAAATTCTCACAAACTTACAAATGAGTTGATCCTATATCAATCAATGCAATACATTAGTGGCGTAAAGAGAGAATGTAACGGTAATAACATCTTGTGATGGCGCATCTTCGTGAGCACGAATAGCGTAAGCTCTAGGAGCTGCTTTAGCTTTTGGATCTTACTGTAGAATCTCTCGTAGTACCACTCTTACCACTCGCATTTCCTGCATTTCTTGATGGCCTCCCTCTAGTGGCTGTGTTACTCATTCTTGCATTTTGAACATTATTTTTCTTAGCTAGCTCATGACAATCCCAAATAAAATGATCTCGTGAACCACATTTGTAACAAACTCTGTTATTATATTTCACCCAATATTCGCCAAAATACCGCCTTCCACACGTTGACACTTAGGTTTATTATTTCTCACACTGCCAACACTCGATTCTAATGTAACTCGAGTCATTAGGACTTGAGAATTGTCTTCCACGATCTCTGTTTGAATATTTGATTAAAACATTTGGGCGATTGAACGAATCTCTAGATTTCTTTGATGAAGACTGATATGGCTTATTCATCGGTCTTTTTCTCGAATCTCTAGCCTCTGAATCTGCTTTTCTCTTTTCTTTGCTAAGCTCCTTGGCTTTTCAAGCTCTATCCACCAGAACAAAAAATTCTTTCAATTCTAGAATTTCGACTAGAAGTTTAATATCCTCGTTCAATATATCAATGAACCATTTGCACATGATTTCTTTAGTAGAAAATATATCTGAGCATACTTACTCAATCTTATGAACTCTCTTTTGTACTCAGTCACAGTCATGCGACCCTGTTTCAGTTCTAAAAATTCTTTGTACTTTTGATCGAGGAATCTCTAACTTATATATTTCTTCCGGAACTCAGTCTGAAAGAATTTCCAAGTAACTCTTTCTCTCAGTACCACAGATACTAGTGTGTTCCACCACTGATATGCAGTGTCCCTTCATCATGATATGGCGCATTTTAAAAATTTGGCTGGTATACACGACAACTCATTAAATACCTGAATAGTGTTTTCAGGCCAAAATTCAACTCTCTCGGGATCGTCATCAATGGTAGCTCTGAACTCTTCGGCCCCATACTTTTGAATTTTATCTATTGATGGCTTATTCAATTGTTGAAGTTCCACAACTTGAAGGGCTACAGGAACCGATTGGGCATTAGGTGGGGGTGGAGGCTATTGAGTAGCCAGATTCGTCTGGACATATTGTGTGAACCACTCGTTCATCATTTGGAAAAAAGGCTTCTTTAGCCTCTCCTCCATGAGTACTCGATACATTTCAAGATTCAGAAGGTACTGCCCCTTAAGTGGGAGCTGGCACATTACTCTCGACATCATCAGCTACAGCTCAATCGGAATCCATTTACTATACGAAAACACATTATAAATTGCTAAGAGTCATCACACTATCTCAAGTTATATATGCCATGTATAGCTAGACTTTCACACACGCTACATTTGTCCCAGAATCGACTAAATCGTAGCTCTGATACCAATAAATATAACACCCCTCACCCGTATTCAACACCAAAATAGGGTTACAGAGTATTACCAGACTTATAAAATAATTAAACATTCACTTAGCATACATTTCACAATTCATGCATTCATCATTCAATCTCAATCAATTTGTCCCTAATACGAGCCTACGAGGCCGTCAACATGCTTTGGGAGTAGTTCAGGACTAAACCGATAACTTTGGAATCTTTTTAATCACGTAGAAAATTTTCTCAAAAATAAGGGACACATGCCCGTGTATCTCACACGGCCGTGTCACATGCCGCGTGGACATTCAAAATGGTAGCACATGGTCGTGTCCCAACCTGTGAATGACCCAGTGTAACTCATTGACTTGGGTCACACGGCCAAGACACACGCCCGTGTAATTAGCCCCTGTGCCCTAAATATGGCTATAAACGCTCATGTGATAGGCCGTGCTCTAGGTCGTGCCAAACTTCTAGGGTATACTGACTTATGCCACATGACCAGGTCACACGCCTGTGTGTAAGGCCGTGTAGAGCGTACTAACTTGATTTTAATTTCAACACCAGGGGACACACGACCATATACATGACCATGCTAAACACATGCCTGCGTCTCTGCCCGTGTGGACAAAAATAGGCTATTTACCAAGTCAATTTGTCACCCAACCTTGAGCACACCTACATCAAACTTCAAGGCACCAATATATAGCATAAATAAGAATTCAATCAACCTCAACCCAACCATCATTTATTCTATTTCAATACCAACAACTACAAGGCTAACAATACCACAATATGCAAGTCAAATACATACCATATTTTACCCTTTTCAATCATCAATATAGCCATTTCCAAACATGCATCAAATTTGCCTAAACTCATAATCATAGTAATTACTAATTCATCAACCATTTGACATTCACCATACCTATTTTCATCAAGCATCAAATACCATCATAACTAGCCTTTATAGGGCAATTACAAAACTCAAACAAAAGCCATTTGCACATTTATATACATAATCAAATTCACCATTATAAGCCAACTTACATGGATACATATATACAAACCAAACCTTAGATATTTATAAGCCAATTCAAATGGCTAAATTCATAAGCATCACATATATCAAAATGACAAAAATCCTATACATGCCATATGACCCAGAACTTAATTTCAAAGGTACAAAGTGATAGTTGGATAGTGTGAAGCGATCTCTGATTATCCCTGAATCCGAGCTAGCTTTGAAATCACTATAAAACATAGAGAAATACACAAAGTAAGCTTTATAGCTTAGTAAGTTCGTATAGCATTTATATCAAGTCGCCAAATGTGCACAATTTAAACAAATCAAACATAATATGCAATTCACATATGGAATCATCATCCTATCACAATTTCATTCATAAGATTGGTTATCACTTTCAAAATTTCCTTATTTCAATGCTTGTACAGTTCACGTACATACCTGTACCGTTACGTATCAAACTCATAACCCATCCACATCTTTGACGTACCCATTGATCCATTTGGAATATTTTTGGATACTCAGAAAACTCACACACTTAGTGCCAAATAAATAGCCGATTCTATATCAATCTCGCACACTAAGTGCCAATATATATATATAGCCGAAGTTATTTCGATCACGCACACTAAGTGCAATTACATATATAGCCGAAGCTATCTCGATTTCGCAGACTAAGTGCCCATAATTAACCGAATCATCGTCGAACACAACCGTAGTCTCATTTATTACAATTTATATAATATCAAATCATTTAAAGCATAATTATAACAATGCTTATTACATACGAACTTACCTCGGGTTCAAAAATGATGAAATAGACTGATTAATCCGAAACTTTGTTTTTCCCTCGATCTAGATCCAAACTTCATATTTCTTGATCTTACTTAGCTATACAATCTTGGCCGAATGAAGAACACAACAATGGTGTTTTCTTAGCCCTAGTTTCGATGGTGGGAGATTAATGGTGAAGATGACATCATGTTTTTATTATTTTAACTTAATTTATTTTATAATTTACTAATTTAACCTTTACTTAAACATTTAAAATTCATATAAACTATGTACATAAATGTCCACCAACCTTAATAATGGTTTAACTACAACATAAGGACTTCCTCTATTTAATTTCATAGCTATTAGATACTTTTATCTAATAGAACTCCACATTTACACTTTACGCGATTTAGTCCTTTTTTATCAAATTAAGCATTCAAACGATAAAATTTCTGTAATTGAAACGTGAAAAGCATCATCTATTTTCTGTAATTCAGCAGGGAAAGCAAAATGATATGCAACTGGTCTCACTCTTTCCGTTATCTCATACGGTCCAATAAATCGAGGACTCGGTTTCCCTTTTCGACCAAATCTCAAAATTTTCTTCCAAGGTGAAACATTAAGAAATACTTTATCGCCAACAGAATATTCAATATCTCGACGTTTCAAATCTACATATAATTTTTGTTTATCAAAAGCTGTATTCAATCTATCTCGAATTTTCTTAATAATATCTTCCATTTCGTGGATTAATTCTAGCCCGATCATTCTTCTTTCACTTAATTCCATCCAACAAACAGGTGATCGACTCTTTCGACCGTATAAGGCTTCATACGGAGCCATTTGAATACTTATTTGAAAATTATTGTTGGGTACAAATTCGGCCAAAGGTACGTATTGCTCCCAACCTGATTCAAAATCAATAACCCAAGCACGAAGCATATCTTCCAAAATCTAAATAACTCGCTCAGATTGTCTATCAGTCTATGGGTGAAAATCTGTGCTAAAATTAAGTTGCATACCAAGAGATATATGCAATTGTTTCAAAAATATCGAAGTAAACAGCGGAACTCGATCAAAAATTATCAACATAGGAACACCGTGCAATCTCAGAATTTCTTGAATATAAACTTCAACAAGCTTTTGAAGTGACCAGTCAGTCCTAACTGCAATGAAATGAGCTAATTTCGTAAGTCGATCAACAATTACCTAAATAGCATTTTTCTTACTTGTCGATAATGGTAATCACATTACAAAATCCATCATAATACAATCCCATTTCTATTCAGGAATAGTAATAGGCTGAAGTAATCTAGTAGGAACTTGATGTTCTGCCTTAACTCACTGACAAGTTAAACATTTAGCCACATACTCGACCACATCTCTTTTCTTTTGTGGCAACCAATAAGATTCTCACAGATCACAATACATTTTTTGTTCCTCCAGGATGCAAAGCAAAAGGACTATTGTGAGCTTCGTGAAGTATCAATTCTTTAAATTCAGAAACATCTGGAACACAGATTTGATTATGAAATCTCAAACAACCATAATCATCAATACTAAAATTTTCTAATGTACCATTTTAAACCATTTCTCTTTTCTTCACCAACTTGTTATCCTCTAATTGCGCTGACTTGATCCAATCAAACATCACCAGTTTGATTTTTAATTCAGCCAATAAGCTTCCATCATCATTGATACTGAGCTGAGCAAACATTTCCCGCAACTCAATTGATGCTTTTCTACTCAATGCAACAGCTACAACATTAGCTTTACCAGGGTGGTAATCAATAACAAAGTCAAAATCTTTCAGAAGCTCTATCGAACGATGCTGTCTCAAATTCAACTCCTTTTGAGATAAGAGATATTTAAGACTCTTATGATCAGTATAAATATAACACTTTTCACTGTACAAGTAATGACTCTAGATCTTTAGAGCAAAAACCATAGCAGGTAGCTCTAAATCGTGAGTCGAATAATTACATTCATGTGCTTTCAACTGACAATACGCATAAGCAATCACTTTCCCATCATGCATCAAAACACAACCAAGATCACTCAAGGAAGCATCACTATAAACAACAAAATCCTTTCTCGATTCCAATAAGGTCAAAACCGGTGCTTCAGTCAACATTTGCTTCAATTTTTCAAAACTTTCTTGACACTGATCATCCCAAACGAACTGAACATTTTTATGCAACAACTTTGTCATCGGCAAGGCTATCTTCAAAAATCCATTTATAAATATTCAGTAACAACCAGCTAATCCAAGGAAACTACGAACCTCTGACACATTCCTCGGTGCTTTTCAATGAACAATGGCCTCTATCTTTTTCGGATCAACTCTAATTCCATCTGCTTAGATAACATAACCCAAAAATACAACCTCTGATAACCAAAATTCACACTTACTAAGCTTATCATATAACTGTTTATCCCGTAACACTTGCAAAACAATTCTGAGGTGTTATTCATACTCGAATTCAGATTTCGAATAAACCAAAATATCATTAATAAAAACTGCCACAAATTGATCTAAATACGATTCGAAAATACGATTCATGAGATCTATAAATGCTGTTGGAGCATTCGTTAATCAGAAAGGCATCACTAAAAATTCATAATGACCATACCGTGTTCGAAATGCCGTTTTCTGTACATCACTTTCTTACACTTTCAACTAATAGTAACCTAATCTCAAATCAATCTTTAAAAAGACAGAAGCTCCTTTTAGTTGATCAAATGAGTCATCAATATGGGGTAGAGGATATCGATTCTTAATCATCAACTTATTCAATTGTCTATAATCAAAACAAAGTCGCATCGAACCATCTTTCTTTTTGACAAAGGCTCCTAGGATATAGCACCCTTGGGGCTTGCTATTTGATTGTACCGAAAGGCAAAATGAATTAGGATTTCATTGGGCTGGTTCATTTTGGAGCAAGTTGATCATTTATGATGAAAAGGATGAGCTTCAAGAGAACGATTCGACATTCTTGCAGAGTAGAACCATGCAGTACCAGGCACGAGATAAATCTTCCAAACAACAAGGCTTTTTTCGAATATGCACTAGAGCTCCCCAAGGTGATACACTAAGACGTATAAAAACGATCCAATAAGGCTTGCAATTGTACTTTTAATTCTTTCAACTCCGTAGGTGACATACAATAGGGGGCATTAACACCAGAGTCGTACCAGGAAATACTTCAATCGCAAACTCAACCTCCCGATCCAGTGGTAATTCAGGTAATTCTTTGGGAAACACATCAGGGAATTCACAAACAGTTTGAATTTTACTGCACTGACTATGAACAGAATCCGAATTGATGACATAGGCTAGAAAAGCTTCACAACTTTGATAAAGAAGTTTATTAGCTCGAATTGCTGAAACAATATGAGTTGAACCACTTGTTTGAATACCATTCACCTCAATCTTATCACTGCTTTCACTTTAAACAACAAACTTATTCTTACAACAATCCAGAATCACCCTGTGCTCCATAAGCCAATCCATACCTAAAATCACATCAAAATCACCAAACAGCATTATCAACAAATCAACAGGGAAGGTCATGTTCTGTATCATTAACAGACATCTCCTACACACCTGATCCACTAACACAGATTATCCCAATGGGCTAGACACCACTACTAATACTCTAAACGTCTCAAATTTTGAACTTCCCGACTCAACCAATTTAGTATTAACATATGAATGTGAAGATCCCGGATCTATCAAAGCATAAACAGGTTTTCAATGTAATAAAAATATATCTGTCACCACATCATTAGCATCACCATCCTCACTAGTCTGTACAACATAAGCTCAAGCTGGCGTTCTGGCCTCCGATTGTTGAGTAATGACATCATTTCCCTTTCTAGCACCACCTCTTGAAAATGAACCACTTCTACTCGACCCGCGACCTCTAGAAGCATGCATAGATCTCTGAGAAGTAACAAATGTAGCATTTTCATTCTTCGGACAATCTCTAATAAAATGTTCTATAGATCCACTGTAAAAACAACCTCGAGTTAATATCCAACATTCACCACGGTGCTTTTTCCCACAGTGCTTACAATTTTGAATATCAGTATCCCTGGACGGACCTTGCACACTACCCGTAGATACAGTCAATTGTCTATCACGGATTCTATCAGTTCTATCTAATTTAAAATTTGTTCTCACGCTACCACAAAATTATTTTGATCTCTTCGATGGTGGGTTTGAAATAGTAGCTCCAGACCGCTTTCCAACGGTACAAATATTCTCAGTCTTTTTATCAAAACCCAGAACTTGTTCTAACATTCTTGCTCGTTCCACCAAATTTGCAAACTCAGTAATCCTATGTGATACCAGCTATACGCGTAACTCATCACGTAAACCACGTAGAAATGGCTTGCAACTGTTAATTTCAGTCGGCACAAATTCAGTGGCATACCTACTAAGTAGCAAAAATTCTTGATCATAATCAATCACAGACATTTTACCTTGTTTCAACATTAAAAACTCTTGTTTTCTATCTTCAATATACAATTCACCCACATATTTCTTTCGAAATTCCTTTTGTAAAAATTCTCAATTTACCTGATCTACGGGCACATGACGTGTCACTGACTGCCACCAGGTATATGCTTCTCTTTGCAGTAGAGAAACATCACAAATTAAACTTTCACGCCGGTTGCATTCAAGTTGTTGCAAAATTCCTTTAGTGGATTCAATCCAAATTTTAGTTGCAGAATGATCAACTCCTTTCAATCCTAAGAATTCGTTTCCACCACATTTACACAATTCTTTAATCGGAGCTCGACGAGCAGTAGGTGCAGATGTCGTAGCGGATGTGATTCCCGCCACTCGCTTAAGAGCATCAGCAATAGCTCTAAGTAACCGTGAATGATCTCTTTCCCTAATATTACCTCGTTCAATGTTAGGTTGTTGAATAATAACTGGATTAACACTTGGTGTTCCCGATTCGGTTTCATCTAATTCATTGGAAACATCATCTCCGATATACATCTCTTGATCAACATGATTATTATAATCATCTGACATTTTCAACTATAAAACAAAAACAAATATATATCAGCATCCAAATCCCAACTGAATTCGACTCAATTATGGCATATACCTCTAGACTCAATTCCGAGCTCGATTTAGTCCGACAATCGGCTAAACCTAAAAAGCTCTGATACCACTCAATTGTAACACCCCTAACCCACATCCATCACTGGAATAGGATTTCGAAGCATTACTGATCAAACAAACATAATTTCAAAACTCAATCAAACGCATCCAAAACATGTCATAACAATCATCCTAGGTTCCTAACCAATGTATCCTCATAGGTACCACAATTATATCAATAAAACATATCAATAGAACTTCATTCAAATCCAACTTGTAAATATGCCAAATTTTATCTATTTTACCAAAATCATGTTCATTTTAACATTAACTTAAAATATGCCATAGTATGACCTCAAACATAAACACATATTAAATGTATATAACAAATCAATATTAAACTTATAATCCAATTTACTTTACAATCAAACCACTAAATAATTATTATTTAGACACCCTAGGTACATGCCGACACAAAAGGATAAACATTACCACGTTTGAGATCGAGATCTTTGTTGGATGCTGAATCGGCGATCAAAATTTGGTACCTAACCTGCGCACGAAAACAAAACCATACACTGAGTTAAACTCAGTGGTATTTTTATAATCCAAATATATAAAAACATATGAAATCACAAATATACAAAATAAATATTTCAATAACCATATCACATTTCATTTGTTTCACAATATCTCAATTCTCATATTTGCTATAAAAATAGCTTTTCACAATATAATACACATATCATTTAAACAATAATTTTGTTCATTCCATATCAAATTCATGAATACACAATTCATGTGTCTTAATCCATATTTCAATTCACCGTCCCATTTTCATTTCACATATAATATCATCTAACATTAATCATAATGCAATTTCAATTAATAATCCCTATTAACACGACTTGGATCGGACTCGGACGAATACACGGATCCAACTAAGCACACCAGCTTGGCACCCAGTGCCTCATCAGATAATTCAAAGTAATAATTTGACACCCAGTGTCTCATTGGCTAAACCAAAGTAAATTGGCACCTAGTGCCTCATCGAATATATTCGAAGTAATAAATTGACACCCAGAGTCTCATCGACTCGAAGTCAATGAAATCCCTAAACTTTTCCAATCCTATGGCATGCCATCTATATCCGACTCAGCCCGATACAGTTAATAGGGTTTAATTTCACTTTTCAAATACAACCAATATTCAATTCAATTCAAATAATCAATATATATACCAATTCAATCAATAAAAATTTAATAAATTCATCACATACTAAAATAATCCATTTCAATTGCAAAACACAATAATTCTCACCTCAACACTTGCCATATACATTAAATTGAATTATAACAATTAACAACTAAATTCGGATTATAGAAATACAAATCGAAAATTCTGAGCTATTCCTCGTCGACTTTATCTTTTCCCTTTTTAGTCGAGGATTCTGGTACGACGTTACCTACGGAATTAAAACAATTAAAAATCATTAATACAACACAATTCAATTTCATATTGAACATTTTAAATTTTTTCTCCAATATTGCCTAAATTTTAATTTAGTCCCTAAACCGAGATTAACTTTATTTCTTCACATTAAATTCCTAAATTTCAAATTTTTCACAATTTAGTCTCTATTACACAAAATTTATTATTTTTTCTACAATTTAATCCTTTTTCATTCCTAACTTAAAAACTTATCAATTTAGTCCCTAATACTAAAATTTTTCAACATGAACAACATTTAAAAACTCAATAATTTCTAAAATTTTGACATGGGTCGGGTAGTATTTATATCAAATTGCAAAAAATTAAAATTACAAGAAAAGGGACTAAATTGACTAACCAATTGATCTTTGAACAATTGAAAACCCTACCCTATCTTTCTCCTTCTTTCTTTCCTTTTTCTTTCTTTTTCCCTTCTATTTCATTTTCTTTCTTTCTTTTCTATTTCTATTTCTTTTCTTTTATTATTATAATATAATATATATACACTTAAATATTAAGATATAATATATTATAGTATTATAATATATATTTTTTAACTTTAAATTTTATAATAATTTTATCTTATGCTGCCTCATTTATGAGCAATGGCATAATTGCTTCTTTAGTCCTTTTAGTTTTTCTTTAATCTATAATTCAACTTTCACCCTTTATACAATTTTGTCCTTTTACCTACTTACTCTTAATTCATGCAAATTCACCTAACTTAAACCTAATTAACCACACAACTAACTTCGTAAATATTTATTATAAATATTTACGAGTCTAATTTACAAAAATAGAGTATCAAAAATGTATTTTTCTGACACACGTGACTATCGGGTTGTTACAAGTTTTTAGTGCCATTGCCAGGGATCGACAATTTGGTGTAATTTCGTATGGTTATTTTACTGAACTCCAATAACTTTATTTAACTTAGTTTAATTTAATTTCTACAGGTTTGCCATCAGTGCATTAGAAGAGGCATTCCTGCTAACAAGGAATATCTTTTTGACCTAGAGATCGATAGAACTTTGTAGAGAAGTCAAAAAGAATTGTGAAAAATGGCTAGGAACGGGAATGATCCTAGTCTTAACGATAATCCAAATGGTTAGGATGTTAATCCTCCTATTTGTTAGGTGATAGACGACCGAGACAAACCAATTCGAGAGCAAGTTGTTTCAATTTTGGATGATATAATCCAGGGATAGTCAGGCCACAAATACAAGCTTAGCAGTTTCAACTAAAACTTGTAATGTTTCAGATCTTGCAAACAGTAGGACAATTTAGTGGATTACCAACTGAAGATCCAACATTCCACTTAAGACTCTTTCTAGAAATTTATGACTCGTTCGTGTTCCTGAAGACACCCTGAGACTTAAACTGTTTCCATATTCATTAAGAGATTATGCGAGAGCATGCTGAATGATTTGTCATCGAAGACAGTGATATCATGGAATGATCTTTGCCAAAGTTTTTTTGTTATGGTATAATCCCCCAAATATGAATGTCAAGCTTAGAAATGACATCACATTTTTTTAGCATTTGGATGATTTGGAAATGTCTAATGCATGTATTCCAACCCTGGTCTCAAATAGAGATGTTTTATAATGGGTTGAATATGCATACAAGTATGGTAGTTGATGCGTCTGCCAATGGTACTCTGCTGGATATAATGTATAATAAAGCATATGAGATTTTGGAAAAGATTGCCAACAATGATTATCAATAATCAAAAATGAGAGTTAGGGCGGGTAAGGGAGCTGCTGGTACCATAGAGCTTGATGCAATCACTTCGTTGACAGCCATGTACCACATAGAAGAAACATGATGCACATCTCCAAATTGTTCTACAGATTTTAAGGGAGAAACAATTGTACGCTAAGTTCAGCAAGTGCGAGTTCTTGCTGCGAGAAGTGACATTTCTGGGTCACGTGGTATCTACTGAGGGGATTAGGGTTGATCCTGAAAAAATTGAAGTCGTACTGGATTAGAGGCACTATTTATACCATGAGAAGTGTATTATCTACACAGATCACAAGAGCCTCAAGTTCCTCCTCACTCAGAAGGAGCTGAATCTTAGGCAGGGAAGATGGATAGAACTGTTTAAGGATTATGATTGCTCGATTCAGTACCACCCTAGTAAGACTAACGTGGTAGCAGATGCATTGAGCCGTAGGACTGTATCTGATTTGAGAGTAATGTTTGCTCGTCTCAGCTTGTTTGATAATGGTAGCTTGTTTGCTGAGATGTAAGTTAGACCGACATGGACTGAACAGATTAAGGGTAAACAGTTGTTAAATGAGTCACTGTTTCCTAGTTTTCGACTGGCTGAGAATGGGAAAACTTCGAATTTTGGGCTGAATAGTAAATGAGTACTGTGTTTCGTGGGAGGGTCTGTGTACCGAGGGATTTTGATCTGAGGTAGTCTATACTGCATGATACGCATAGTAGCCCATATGCTATGCATCCTGGCAGAAATAAGTTATACCGAGATCTTCGTGAGCTATAGTGGTGGCCAAGACTAAAACACGAAGTTGCTGATTTTGTGAGTACGTGCTTGACATGCCAACATGTTAAGGCTGAGCATCACCGCCCGAGGTTATCAGAGCGATTAAGATTCCACTTTGGAAGTGGGAGAGGGTAACCATGGATTTTATAAGCGGGCTGCCCTTAACGGCTACTAAGAAGGATTCGGTATGGGTTATAGTAGACTGATTAACTAAATTTGCCCATTTTATACCAGTCCATACTGATTACTCATTTCAGAAGCTGGCAAAGTTGTATGTGGCTGAGATTGTAAGACTGCATGGGGTACCGGTTTCCATCATATCCGACAGAGACCCTCGATTCACATCTCGATTCTAGAAGAAATTGCACGAGGCTTTGGGTACTAGGTTGGACTTCAATACTGCGTTCTATCCTCATATAGATGGTCAGTCAAAGAGGGTGATTCAGATACTGAAGGACATGTTAAGAAGTTGTGTAATTAACTTTCGAGGCAGCTGGGAAGACTATTTGCCGCTAGCAGAGTTCGTGTATAATAATAGCTACCAATCCAGTACTCAAATGGCACCGTACGAGGCGTTATATGGTTATAGGTGTCGTACACCTACCTGTTGGACTGAGCCGGGTGAGCGGCGAGTTTTGGGTCCAGAGTTAGTTTCTGATATAGAAGAAAAGGTAAAACTGATTCGAGACCGGTTGAAGGAACCATCTGATAGGCAGAAGTCTTACGCGGATCTTAAACACTGACATATTGAATATTCTATGGGAGACTTCATATTTCTCAAGATTTCCCCATGAAAAATGATACTAAGGTTTGGGCGGAAGGGTAAGCTTAGCCTTAGGTTTATTGGGCCTTACCGTATATTGAAACGTGTGGGATCGGTCGCCTATCAACTTGAATTACCTCTAGAGTTAGACCAGATTCACGATGTGTTCCACATCTCCATGCTGAGACGTTATCGCTCTGATCCCACACATATAGTACCAGTCGAGGAGATCGATGTTAGGCCAGATCTGACCTTCGAGGAGGAGCAAGTGTAGATATTGGATCGTAAGGTTAAAGTACAGAGGAAGAAATCTATTCCACTAGTCAAAGTGCTTTGGCGTAATCATAGTTCAGAAGAAGCCACGTGGGAACCTGAGGAGGCGATGCATCGGTAATACCCTCATCCATTCTGACCAGGTAAATTTCGAGGCTGAAATTTCATTAAGGGGGTAGAGTTGTAACGACCCAAAACTTTAAGCCTTTAATTTGTTCAGGATTGACACAAATTTCTTATTTACTTTAATGGATAAGTGATTTGGGTGTGTCTGGGAGTGTTTGAGAAGCCTGGGTTCAAGTCTTGACTTTTGCAGAATTTTTAGTTTTGCTCTTAAATGAATCTGGACACTGGCATATAGGCCTTATAAATAATAGTGCTTGTTTTTTGACACAAAAAGAGCTTGTGGTCTAGTGGCAAGGTGGCGTGTTGTGTAACTGTTAGGTTTGAGGTTCAAGTCCTGGGTTGCACGATGGAGTGTTTATTTTGCTGCTTGAGCTCTATAGGTAGTGGAGTTGGACTAAAACACAACTAAGGGGAGTTTAAATAGAATTTGAATAGAGTTTGAACTGGTCATGGAGAAGTTTGAAGAGGGATTTTAGGAGAAAATCAAGGAGATGAGAGGGGAGGGAGTTTGTGCCAAATTTGGACTCTAGCACTCAAGATTTTGGCCAAGAGAGGTATACTGCTCATTTGGGTTTTTTTTCTCTCTTTGGCCGAATGTGGTAGGTTCTTTTGGCATTATTTTTCTCTGGTCACTTTTTCCTTTTTGCATTTTTCTTTCTTTTCCCCCGCCCAATCCTCCTTTCTCTTCCCCTCTTCTCTTTGTTGTTTCGTTCCTTTCCTCTACTTTCCCAAACCTTGACCGAATAGTGTTGGGCAGTTCGTATTGCATTTTTCTTCTGATTTTCTCTTCTTTCTCCACCCCTTTTTGTTCAACTGTTTGTGGAATATTGCCTCTCTCTCCCTCTTCATCTCTTCAATTGTGTTTTTGGCTTAACAGCTATTCTTTGACGGTTCAAAATCCTCGAGGATTCAAAAAGTTTTAGGTAAGATTAAAGTCGTCGAAACCTTTTTCTCATCACTCGATCAAAGGTAAGTAGGTAGGCTAGCATCCAAAAGTGTAGGCCGAATGCTTTCTGCGATTCTGTAAGTTGTCATGTGTGGATTTAAACAACATGAATAAACAATCCTATTTAATAAAATTCATTTGTAATGCAGATGTCCGTCAAAGATACTATAGTCAACCTTCGTCAGTGGTATAAGTGGGCTAAGCCACATTTTTCAATCGAGGAAAGTGTTAATTTTAGTTTTAGTTAGGGGTGTAAAAGAAGGGGGCTAACCCTATTGTTCAACGACTAATGGAAAGCCTTGTATGAATGTAGGTTTTGGTGCTCGTGGAACTTGGAGCGGTTGCTTAAACAGGTGTGTAATCACACTGTTTTGACTATAGTACGGCAATAATCGAAATGCCGAAAAGCCGAGATATTAGGCTTTAAGGTCACATGGGCGTGCGAACGCTCGTGTGGTCAAACCGAGCCCATAAATCACATGTGTCTGACTGCAGAGGCCTCCAGGAGCATTTTCATGGGCTTAGGCCGAAATGGGCCAAGTTGGGCAGAAATGGGCTATGTGGACCCAATAGGCTCGTGGGCCCCACACGAATGAAATCCACGACTTGCGAAAAATATTAGACCGGGCTATGTAAGTCTTATATCCATGGCGAAATCTAGGCCGAACGGGCTACACGAGCGTGTGGGCCCACTTGGGCCGAGTAATGGGCCTTGGGCCCATTTACACTGTTATGACCATTTAGGTTACTGGAGTTGCTCGAGGTGACTGTGGACCTTGTAAGAGGTCGATATCTCTACCGAGACCCTAAAGTAGGTAAAATGACCAAAATACCCCTAAAGGGTGAAATGATTATTTTACCCCTAATAGATGGAAATGGCAGTTATATCCTAAAGGTAGGTGGACTGATGTGTTCATGATTTGTATATGACTGTTACTGAGTATGACATTCTGCATATATATGATTTATGACATGACATACTGCATAGAGTTAGGATACTGTTATGGAGGAAGTATACTATACTGGTGGCTTTGCCACATATACTGTTAGTGGTAGCTTTGCTGCGATACTGTTACTGGAAGCTTTGCTACGATATTGTTACTGGCAGCTTTGCTGCGATATTGGTGTGTTGGTTGGGTGGGTCGATTTTATCCCCACATAGTGTGTTGGTGGTACGGAGTGGTGTGTTGGCTGGATTGGGATGGGTTGCACTATAGCACTGTATTGATAGGGTATTGGGCTAAGGACCACAGTATTGGGCTAAGACCCACATTGTACTATTACTGAATAGGGCTTAGGCCTAGACTGTTACTGCATGGTGTATACTGACTGACTGATAGGGGATTATACACTGAGTTTTCGTAAACTCATCCTTTCCTTTTAACTATTCAGGTAATCCTTAGCCATAGGCGTTTCAGTGTTGTGAGGGGCTCGGAGGTGGCCACACAACTGCAGCTATTCTACACTTGCTTTCTTTTAAGTTTAAAGTTTACGTTGGGTTTTGTTTATGTAATAAGGCCATTATGTTTGTTTAAATTTTTAATTGGGCTTGTTTACTTATTTTAAACTGCTAGTTTAGGAGAAGACGAATTTTCAAAATAATTATTGTTTACAAAGACCCGAAATTTAAACATTAGAATTTTCAAAAGCTTCCGTGATTTTAACACAACCAATTACAATAATAGTAGATAATAAGGCAAACGTTTTGACTAGATGATTTGTTAAATAATAATAATGGGGTTTTAAATTTAGCAACAAGTTTTTACCAACAAGTCCAATTTTCGAAAGACACTTCAATGTAACATGCTAGATTCCGCCATAACATCTTGTTCGGGTTTGGGGTGTTACATGTTTGCCAATGCCATGTGATTATTAAGTACTGTGTTGTCTATGAGATGTTCAATAGTTACTCGTGGTGTTCGATGATAAGCTTATATTCTTCAGTATATCTAGAACATGTGATAGTGGATGAGGCGAGTTTAGCTTAGGTTAGATTGCGTGAAAATTCATTCTTAAAAATGAGATGTTCCATACTCAGTTTTTTTTTATTATAGAAAGTGACTTCTAATGAACTTAGGGTTTTTGAAGCCAAACTCAGTCATTTTGCCACAATATTATTTAAATAAAGAAGGCACTTTGAAGCTTAGAATTGTCGAGTAAGTCAGCACCATATTTTTTTGCTTCATTGTGTTCTTGGCTAGAAAAGTGAGTTTAAGTAAGAGTGTGTAATAAAAAAATAGAAGCACTCCACTATAGCAATGGGCTAAGTAGCTAATGTAACAGCCCGTTTTTAATCAAATAGGAACAGGTGTTTTGGGACCATAAATCCGATGTCAAAATATTTATTTTATTATTATTTTATTTTAGTGTCCATAGCATGTTATTTGATTCATATGAAAATTTCGTTAAGAAATTAAATCGTTTAAATACTCAATTCAATAAAAGGACTAAATTGCAAAAGGTGCAAATTAGAGTTCTATAGGCTAAACGCATTAAATAGCTAAAGAACTTAAGTGTTTGAGTACTTAAATGGTAATTAAACCATTAATAGAGGTAATGGACAAATATGGACATCATTAATATGACTAAGTAAAGTTATATAAGTAATTTAATAAGTAAATAATTAAAATAGGTAAAACAAAACCAAATTCTTTTGTTCATCTTCTTCTAGCCAAAATTTCAAGGAGGAAACTTCACCATTTCTTTAGCTTCAACATTCGGCCAAGCTCTTTCATTGCATGTGAGTATAATTTTGTCCCGTTATTAATATTTTTTTTATGTTTTTGGAGTCATTATAGCTTAATCTAGTTAGGCCAAGGACAAATTTGCAAAAGTATTAAAAGTCTAGGGTTTTACCATTGATGAATATGTATGTGTTTTGATGTTTGATAATAGAAAACGGACGGTTGTTGTTTGATAAACAACATTTCTTAAGTGATTTTGGTTGAAATTGCAAATTAGGGATTAAATTGAGAAATGTGATAAATTGTGTGGTAAATGTCTGAAATAATGATAAATATGGGCTGCTATGGGTCTAAATAATATTCTGATATAATGGGTTGAAATTAAATTGCATGAATTTGTTTTTTATGAGCTAGGGACTAAATTGTATTGAATTTAAAATTTAAGGGGAAAAAGTGTAATTTTTCCAAAACATGATTTTTTGATTAAATTCAAGAGAATATATTTTGAATAAGTTAAATTTGATTATATAGATCTGTAACATCCTGAAAAGGGCCTATGCATTTTCGGTTTATTTGTACGAAATGACATGTATATTGTGTTATGAAAGTATTTTGAACATTTTTGGAAACTTGGAAATGTATGGAAATGTTAAGTTTAAAGTGAACATTTTTGGAAACCTGGAAATGTATGGAAATGTTAAGTTTTAAGTGAACATTTTTGGAAACCTAGAAATGTAAGGAAATGATTTAGAAATGATTCAAAAGAGGAAAGTGAACATTTCTGGAAACTTGGAAATGTAAGGAAATGTCAAGTTTAAAGAGGGAAACGAAAATTTTTTGGAAACTTGGAAATGTAAGGAAATGACTTAGAAAATGTCGAGTTTTAAAGTTTAAAAGAGAAAACTGAGGCAAGGTGGTCTTAAGAGAAAATGTATGTGAAATTTGACACACAAACAGGCTTGGAAAAGTGGCCTGGAGATGCCACTTAGGGCCTCTGGAAATAGCGCCACATACAAGGGTATTGGGCCTGAGTTCGAGTCACATGGGAAGCAAATAAAAGAAATTTTTATTTTGCTTCCGTATAGAAAGAGGTGGACGGCACAAGGCTTTTAAAAGAGGAGTTTTATTCTCTTTAATTTTCGGCTAATAAGGGGATAAATAAAGGATTTATTTTAGATTATTTTCAAGAGATAAATAAGAAATATTCTTTAATTTTTAAATTAAGAAGATGAAGTTATCAAAATAAGGAAGAGTGGTGGCAAGTAAGGGACTCTAGCCTAGTAATTTCGGCTAAGAAAGGAAGAGTAAGGTTAGTCTTTATTCATTCTTTTCTCTTCAAGAAAGCCTCTGCCGAAATTCTCTAAAGTTTCTCCTCTTCTCTCACTGAAACTCTCTAGCAACCATCCTTCTCTTCTCTTTCATTTGCTAAGCCGAATCTATAGTCCACCATTGCCAAAATTCTCAAGTTTTCTTTTCTTTATTTTTGTGGAAACCGAATACTCCAAGAAAACCTCTAGCCGATTTCTTCAAAAGGGAATTTCGGGATTTAGGTTGTAACACCCCAAACCCGGTCCAAACACCATGACCGAATCTGGCATGTTACGGGAAAAACGAGTTTGAAAATTTCGAATTTGTACCAAATAGACTTGATAAAAACTTTGTTCCTTTTGAAACCAAGTTGTTTAATGATGTCACTAAAACCTTTAGACTTAGTAAAAATTTGCCTTTAAGTTTGAAAACAATTGATTTTTCAAAACTTATAAAATCACATGCGATACAGATGGTATAGTTGAAAACACATCGTTAAAGTTTTGAAATCGTTGTTGTGTCATGTTTTAGCAAATTAACCCAATCAGTCTTGTTAAAGCATATAAAAATCAAACTTAAAACATAATAATAAAAGGCATAATTTAAAGGCTTTTTACAAGTCCGAAATAAAACCCAAACAAAATTAAATACACTAAAGTACTCAAATGCAAATGGCTGAGTAAACTTTTTATTAGAGCATGGCATGCGCACCCCGAGTCCATCCCGGCTCCAAGTCCGCGTCTCACGAGTCACTGAAATGTCAAAGGAGAGGGTGAGTCGAGTGACTCAAATGTGTAAATCCCGCTCCCGATAAAACAACATGCTAACACCCATCATACATAGCAACATAATCAATGCAACCCGATCCTAACCATCCATACTCCTTTCTACCCCGTGTGGTACCAAACCACTGGTGACATACAGTCACGATGTGTTACCAAAACACTGATGTCCCAAAGACATAATATCCATCAATGTGGTCCCAAAACCTTTGGTGTCCCAAAGACACAACTGTGCTTAATAAAGCATCGTGACCAAGTCACAAATCCAACGATGATGGGGCCAACCCATCGTGTGTTACCAAAACACTAGCAGACGATCCCGTATCTCAAGTGGGGCCAACCCACGGTGGTCAAACCACAGGGACAAGTCGCAATGAGGTGCCAAACCTCTGGTGTCCCAAAGACACAATGTGCTACCAAAGCACCGTGACCGTAGTCACAAATCGGGTGATGGGGCCAACCCCATCGTGTGTTACCAAAACAACTGGCGTCAATCCCGTTTAATCATCGTGGGGCCAACCCATCGTGGTGCTGAGCCATCGGGACGAGACGGCGAGGTACCAAACCTCTGGAGGTGCCAAACCTCTGGTGACCCAAAGTCACAAAGTGTGCTACCAAAGCCTTTGGTGCTCGTCAAGACAAACTATCACTGCTTCCTCATCTCATATCACCCATCAACATACCATACTCATGTATCATGCATCTCATGCAAGTCATGCATATCATGCCAACATACCAAGCGGTCTCTCATAACATGCATACAAAACATAGGTCATGATATAATACTTTATTAATAGTACTCATAATAGAAACGAACTTACCCGAATCGTCCACATACCCCATTTGGGTATTCACTTGTCCAACATTTGTTATAGTTTTAACAGCAAATCGGTTTATTATTAAAAATATTACTAAGTATCAAGGTGTTAGTTACACACCGATAACTACGAGTCTAGAAATCCAACGAGAACTAAAGCTAATCCCTCGAGTATTGACTCCTACAATCGGCCAAAGATAGGGGTTAGGCACAAAGACATTCGCCAACACCATTAGACCAACAAGGATTGTCGAATCACCTTTACCTTGCTATTGGTTTGCTTTCCAAACAAACCCCGAACCGAAAGTGGCTCTTTTGACAATCGGCCTTCACCTAGAAATAGAACCATTAATCTCTTGTAGCCCATCTTAAAGAAATCGAAAGAATGTAGTAATATTACTTTACCACACTTATCTAATCACTTAACAAATGAAGATGGCCCTCTTGTTTGCTTGAAACCCTTTGATGTCCTATAACACAATCGGTTCATCACCAAAGGATTAGCACTCAACAACAAAGTCACATTCGGCTCTTTATCAATCCAAACGATTAAGAATGGAAAAGAGAAGAAATGGCCATTCGCCAAAAGCTTACCACCACCAACGATTAAGGCAAGGCTTCCAAAACACCACCGTATTCGGCCACTACAACCACCGAGAGAAGGGATGAGTTGGTCAAAGCACTTTGATCAAAAAGGAGAAAAAGTTCGCCAACAAAACACCAAGGGAAGGGAGGTATTCTGGCTAGAACTCGGAAGTACCACAGAGGAAATATGGTCTAAAAGATGAGAAGGAATCGGTCAACAGATGAGAAGGGTTCGGCTTGAGTGTTTAACACCTCTACTTTCTGGCTTTGTATGAGAAGAAAAGAGAGTCTAGTGAAGAGAAATGAGGTTACTGGCAATGGGGTTTGAGAGGGAAAAGAAGAAAGAAACCAACGATGGATAGAGGTTGCACTTTCGGTTTTGAGCAATAAAGAAGATGGAGAAAATGTTTTAGAAGTCAAGTTTCGGTTCAATAAAGTGGAAAAGAAGAAGAAGGTATAGGGAGAGAGCATTCGGTCACACCAAACAAAGGAAGCAAAGCAAAATTTGACAAGAAGAGGAGGTTTTTTTTTTTTTTCTAAGAAGAAAGAATGAGAACCTTGTTGAATTTCGGCTAACAAAATGTGACCGAAAGTGTACCAAAATTCCTAAATGAATTTTGGCACACACACAACCCATCCCAAGCCGTCACTTCCTCCCCTAAACTCTCCAAAAGATTGGCCAAATCCCCTATTCACTCCCAACCACCATTTCAAAAAGTTTGAACAAGTCCCCCCTCCACCAATTTCTCTCCACCATCCAAGTCACCCTTGACCAAGTCCAAGGTGGAGTTTAAATCACACACAACTCCTCCCTCCTATGCCGTCCAAAAAGAAAGCAAAATGTGGCCACTTTGCAGCTTGAACACAGGACCACACCCCCTGCAAGTGGCGTCACATTCACAAGCCCTTAGTGGCGCCTACCATGCCACTCCACCAACTCCTCTTTTGTGCAATAAAATCCCCTTTTATTTTCTTAAGCCCCAACTCTATCAGCTCCCCACACCTAAGGCCAAAAACTAAAATTTTCCTACCTACTCAGGCATTCACTTAGCCTATAATTAAGCCCCTAAAACACCGAAATAGCAACACAGCATGCCAACACATGCAATATCATGCAACACAAAATAGCCCCTAACCCGGGATATTACAGTTCTACCCCCCTTAAAAATAATTTCGGCCTCGAAATTACCTGATCAAAAGAGTTGCGGGTATTCTTTGTCTCATCAGAATCTCGGGTTCCCACGTAGCTTCCTCCACACCATGATTTCGCCAAAGTACCTTAACCAAAGGCATGGACTTCCTACGCAGAACTTTCACATCCCGATCAAGAATCTGCACAAGTTCCTCTTCCATAGTCAAATCCGGATTTACCTCGATCTCCTCCACTGCTACTACATGCGATGGATCTGAACGGTACCTCCGAAGCATCGAAACGTGAAAAACATCGTGAATCTGGCTAAGCTCTCATTGGCAACTCAAGGCGATACGCCATCTGGTCCAACTCGCCTCAATACCTTATACGGCCCAATAAACCTCGGACTTAGCTTGCCTTTTCTGCCAAACCTCAGCACCTTCTTCCAAGGCGAGACCTTTAAGAAAACCCGATCTCCCACAGCGAACTCTATATCTCTTCGCTTAAGATCGGCATAAGACTTTTGCCGGTCCGAAGCTTCCTTTAAACGAGCCTGGATCACTTTGACCTTGTCCTCAGTCTCAGCAACCAACTCAGGTCCTAACAACTGACGTTCACCTAACTCGTCCAACAAGTAGGTGAGCGACACTTCCTACCATCTGACGCCTCATATGGTGCCATCTTGATGCTTGCTTGGTAACTGTTGTTATAGGCGAACTCGGCCAACGGCAGAAACTCATCCCAACTGCCCCTGAAGTCCAGAACACAACCTCTCAACATGTCTTCCAAGATCTGAATGACCCTTTCTGATTGCCCGTCAGACTGAGGGTGAAAAGCCGTACTGAAATCCAAACGAGTACCCAGAGCCTGATGCAAAGCTCTCCAGAACCTCGACGTGAACCTCGGATCCCTATCTGAGATTATCGAAACTGGAACACCGTGTAGCCTTACTATCTCTGACACATAAAGCTTCGCCAACCTCTGAAGTGAATAGTCCACTCTCACCGGAATGAAATGGGCCGACTTAGTCAGACGATCCACAATAACCCAAACTGAATCCTTCTTGCTTGGCGTAAGCGGTAAACCACTGACGAAATCCATAGTTATCCTTTCCCATTTCCACTGAGGAATTTTCACAGGCTGAAGCAAACCCGACGGCAATCGATGTTCACCTTGACTGGCGACAAGTCAGACATTTTCCAACAAACTCTGTCACCTCTTTCTTCAAGCCAGGCAACCAAAACTGCTCTTTAAGATCCCTATACATCTTGCTACCTCCAGGATGCATAGCATAAGGACTGCTATGTGCGTCCTGAAGAATCTTCTGCCTCAGCTCAACATCTTTAGGCATACAAGCCTTCCCTTGGAAACACAGAACCTCATCACTAGATAAGCTGTAACCCTCCAAACCACCATTCTGCACATGTAACCTTCGCGCACTCAGAACCTCATCCTCCAACTGTTTCTCTTTGATCTGCTCAACCCAAGTAGGCTTAACCTGTAGCTCTGCCAAAATACTCCCGTCGTCATACAAACTTAAATGGGCAAACAAAGCTCTTAAGTCCGAAACAACCCTACGGCTCAACGCGTCTGCCACCACGTTAGCCTTGCCCGGATGATACTCGATCGAACAGTCGTAGTCCTTAAGCAATTCAACCCATCTGCGCTGCCTCAAATTCAGATCCTTCTGAGTCAATAGGTACTTCAGGCTCTTATGATCAGTGTAGACTATTGACTTCTCCCCGTATAAGTAGTGCCTCCAGATTTTTAGAGCGAAGACTACAGCTGCCAGCTCCAAATCGTGCGTCGGATAGTTGACCTCGTGTGGCCTCAGCTGTCGAGAAGCGTAAGCCACAACCTTACCCTCCTGCATCAGCACACAACCCAATCCCGTATGTGATGCGTCGCAATAGACCGTGTATTCCTTACCAGCCTCAGGTTGAATTAAACAGAGCCTCTGTCAAGATCTTTTCAACTTATCAAAACTCTCCTGCATTGTTTCTCGGTCCACACGAACGGAACTCCCTTTCTTAATGACTTAGTCATCGTGTCGCAATTAACGAGAAACCCTCAACAAATCTTCGATAGTATCCGCCAAACCCGGGGAAACTCGAATCTCGTGACCCGACTTAGGAGGCTTCCAATCCAAAACCGCCTCAACCTTCCGAGGATCTACTCTAATCCCCTCAGCTGATACTACATGACCCAAAAACGTCACTTCACTAAGCCAGAACTCGCACTTCATCGAACTTAGCATAGAGTTGCTTCTCCTCAAAATCGCAACACCACTCTTAAGTGTGCATCATGCTCTTCCCTCGACCTTGAGTATACCAAGATATCGTCAATAAAAACCACGACGAACCGATCCGGATCTTCTTTGAAACACCCTATTCATCATATCCATAAAGCTGCCGAGCGTTAGTCAACCCGAACGGCATTACAGAATTCGTAGTGCGTCGCATCGAGTCCAAACGCTGTCTTATGGATATCCGCTTCCTTAACTTTCAACTGATGGTACCCAGACCTCAAATCGATCTTCGAAAACACCGATGCACCTTTCAGCTGATCAAACAAGTCATCTATCCGTGGCAACGGATACTTGTTTTTAATCGTCAGCTTATTCAGTTGGCGGTAGTCGATACACATCCGCATCGAACCGTCCTTCTTCTTGACGAATAATACCGGCGCTCCCCACGGCGAAACACTTGGCCTAATGAAGCCTCGATCCAACAGCTCCTGAATCTGAGCCTTAAGCTCCACCAATTCCTTTGGTGCCATCCTATATGGAGCAATAGACATTTGGCGCGATCCACGGTAGCGGATCTATCCCAAACTCTACCTCACGATCGGGTGGCAAACCGGAAGCTCCTCTGAAACACATCCACAAATTCCTTATATGATGCGAACCTTCTCAACAAAGCAGATTCCTTAGCCTCTAAGGCATACACATGAACCACATACGCTTCGCGAGCCCTTCTACGACCATCTTTACTGACTTTTCAAGCGGATACCACATTTGATAAATAATCTCTCCTATTACCTATCATAATCACTTCATCTCCCTTATCCGTCGATAGAACCATGCGCTTAGCCGCGCAATCCACTTTGGCCTGGTACTTCACCAGCCAGTCCATCCCGAGAATCAGATCGAACTCCTCAAACGGCAGTTCCATCAGATCAGCAGCAAAAATGACCCCTTGGAGTTCTAGGGTACATCCTTATACAACTTATCTACCACTACTGAGTGACCTAGAGGGCTGAAATACGGTCATCCGTCTAGAAGATATCTCGAGTCTAAGTCCATGGTCTCAACTATACTACTAGCAACATACGAATGCGTGGAACCCAAATCAATTAAGGCGTATATAGGGAGAACCAAAAATCAAAAACGTCGTCCGGTGATTACGTCCGGTGCGTGCCCTCTCGCGGCGCCTAGCAAGCATACACGCAACCAGCCGTCGTGCCTCGAACTACCCGCACCTCTCGCGGTGCTCCACGACCTCGACCAAATCCATTACCGCCTCGCCATTACCACGGCCCTCTGCGGTGGCGGTCCATTACCTCGAACCGACACGGCCCCGACTCTCGGGATCGAATCACGGCCATCCTACGCGGACAATCCACGATGCGATGATCCGGTGAACCACACTCGAAGCGACCTTTTCCACCGGTCCAACAACCACCCCAATGAGATTTCCCACGCGATTACATCTGCGGTGGTCCGCCTAGCAAACACCAAATCTAGCAGATCGATTACGCCCCCACTCGGTCTAGCCTCTCTGCGGATTACCCGACGAACCAGCGGACCCAAAGCTCCTCTTAAGCCTACTCCTATCCATGTTACGCCTCGCGATTCCTTAACACCTTCGGCTACCTTAGCCTTCTCGACTAAGACAAACAAACTCGCGCTCCTGCTGTGGAGCAATCAGCGAGCCTCAACTCGTCCTCGCAGACTATCCTCGAAAGCGAACACACCTCTCATGCTCGGTGGCAACAATGCCCGGGCATACCTACTCACTTCAAGAACTTCGACCTCGTACTCAAGAATGATTTACTCCCCGAACAAGCCTCGAAATGCCTTTTGGGAGTCGATGTAACTAGCCCCGATGTATTTCTTTTGATATGCGGCTGCGAAATAATCCCATGTCGGATCCTCACCGCCACCAGTTGTCCGAACCGTGAGCCACTGCTGGTATGACTCATCCCGGAGAAGCGATACAATCCCCTTAAGTTTCTCCTCGATCGTCAAGTCCGGATCGTCCATGATCCGCTCGGTTGCCTCCGGCCAATACTCGGCAGTGCTAGGAGCAACACCCGATACACCTCGGAAGAACTCGGCCAGTATTGGCGGTCGCTCAGAGAGCGATTTCCTAACTCCCGCACCACCACTTACACAGCTACTCTTTCCAACACCCGCAAAGATCGCTCGTGTGACACGCGTCATCTCGATCGATCTTGGAACTCACCACCTCCGGTGGTGGCGGGCCAAGCATCTCATTTTCTCGAACCCCGCCCGGATCCTACGGGCTCGTAAACCGTCATCCTACCCCTACCTCTACCACGAGTATTACGACCACGTCGCCTCGAGTGCTCATGTCTAAACGATCTCACGATGTCGATTAAAAGGATTTTTATGCATTAGTATCGTTCCACTTTTCTTAACCGCAAAGAAATTTTATGGATAGAGTTTATTCGGGGTTCTTTTTCGAGCAATCAAGGTTTCAATCTTCTATCCTATTCACCCAAAAGAGATTATACATTCATTCCTTAAACCTTTCCATACCTATGCACTCTTGGACATTCACGCCCATTTCTAGCCCAAGGGTATTTTCGTCATTTTCCTACTGAGGTATTTTAAGTAATAAAAGATATTTTAAACTTTCGTAAAACTGGTCAATTTGAAATTCCAAAAATTTGAGAGTGTTCTTTGAAAATTTTGTAAAATACTTCGTTTTGAAAACCAGGGGTATTTTAGTAATTTTCACAACCGAAGCGTTGCCAGTAAATTTTCCAAAATCAAAATTTTGATTGATATTTTGTAAAACAGAGTGTTTGAATTTCGTAACATCATTGAAATTTTGGGGCAAAATCATTGAGTTGCTATTTGATAAACCGAGGGCATTTTAGTAAATTTACCCCTAAGGGCATTTTTGTAATTTTCCATAAATCAGGTTTTTTTCAAGAAAATTGTTGTAAATGTGACATTTTTAGTTTTGAAAGAGTTTATTGCAAAAAGTTTGAAAACATTAGGGTTGTTGTTGTATTTTTGAAAACATGGCTAATTCCCTTTTCGGGTTTTAATCGTTAGGTTAAGTCTACAACCGAGCCTTCTTGGTCAGGGTGAACTCGAGCTACGCACCAGGTGGGATACCTGCGAAGAGGAGGTGAGTCACGAGGACTGCTTAAATACCAAGCTCTTCCGGATCCTCTCCTAGACATGCGTACAGGAGTTGCCACACCCTAGCCCCGTGGCTGAGTCATAGATTGGTTTAGTGCTTTAAGTCTTATGCTTTAGTTCAAGTGTTTGAGTAATCTAATCCTAGGGTTCAAGTCCTATAAGTCTAACTACGTTCCATAACACCTACCCTTCTACAAATAATAATGCACAGAAGAGTTAGAACCACTTACCTGGGCGAACTGGTGCCGGAAACTCGGTGCCATGCCTTGTAAACCATGTATTCCATCACAAAACACTTTAAAACAAACTTTTGAAAACAGTTTGGGCCTCAAGCCCACAGCCGAGCTTTTGAACTTAGCTCTGATACCACAATTGTAACACCCCAAACCCGGTCCAAACACCATGACCGAATCTGGCATGTTACGGGAAAAACGAGTTTGAAAATTTCGAATTTGTACCAAATAGACTTGATAAAAACTTTGTTCCTTTTTGAAACCAAGTTGTTTAATGATGTCACTAAAACCTTTAGACTTAGTAAAAATTTGCCTTTAAGTTTGAAAACAATTGATTTTCAAAAACTTATAAAATCGATCACGATACCGATGGTATAGTTGAAAACACATCGTTAAAGTTTTGAAATCGTTGTTGTGTCATGTTTTAGCAAATTAACCTTAATCAGTCTTGTTAAAGCATATAAAAATCAAACTTAAAACATAATAATAAAAGGCATAATTTAAAGGCTTTTTCAAGTCCGAAATAAAACCCAAACAAAATTAAATACACTAAAGTACTCAAATGCAAATGGTGAGTAAACTTTTATTAGAGCATGGCATGCGCACCTCGAGTCCATCCGGCTCCAAGTCCGCGTCACGAGTCACTGAAATGTCAAAGGAGAGGGTGAGTCGAGTGACTCGATGTGTAAATCCGCTCCCGATAAAACAACATGCTAACACCCATCATACATAGCAACATAATCAATGCAACCCGATCCTAACCATCCATACTCCTTTCTACCCCGTGTGGTACCAAACCACTTTGGTGACATACGATCACGATGTGTTACCAAAACACCGATGTCCCAAAGACATAATATCCATCAATGTGGTCCCCAAACCACTGGTGTCCCAAAGACACAACTGTGCTGCAAACCAAAGCACCGGTGACCGAAGTCACAAATCCAACGATGATGGGGCCAACCCATCGTGTGTTACCAAAACACTAGTGAGCGATCCCGTATCTCAAGTGGGGCCAAACACGGTGTGGTGGTCAAACCACGGGGACAAGTCGCAATGAGGTGCCAAACCTCACGGTGTCCCAAAGACACAATGTGCTACCAAAGCTGCTGGTGACCGTAGTCACAAATCGGGTGATGGGGCCAACCCATCGTGTGTTACCAAAACACTGGCGTCAATCCCGTTTAATCATCGTGGGGCCAACCCACGTGGTGCTGAGCCACTGGGACGAGGCTGAGGTACCAAACCTCTGGAGGTGCCAAACCTCCGTGACCCAAAGTCACAAAGTGTGCTACCAAAGCACTGGTGCTCGTCAAGACAAACTATCACCGCTCCTCATCTCATATCACCCATCAACATACCATACTCATGTATCATGCATCTCATGCAAGTCATGCATATCATGCCAACATACCAAGCGATCTCTCATAACATGCATACAAAACATAGGTCATGATATAATACTTTATTAATAGTACTCATAATAGAACGAACTTACGATCGTCCACATACCCCATTTGGGTATTCACTTGTCCAACATCTTTGTTATAGTTTTAATGAGCAAATCGGTTTATTATTAAAAATATTACTAAGTATCAAGGTGTTAGTTACACACACGATAACTACGAGTCTAGAAATCCAACGAGAACGAAAGCTAATCCCTCGAGTATTGACTCTACAATCGGCCAAAGATAGGGGTTAGGCACAAAGACATTCGGCCAACACCATTAGACCAACAAGGATTGTCGAATCACCCTTACCTTGCTATTGGTTTGCTTTCCAAACAAACCCCGAACCGAAAGTGGCTCTTTTGACAATCGGCCTTCACCTAGAAATAGAACCATTAATCTCTTGTAGCCCATCTTAAAGAAATCGAAAGAATGTAGTAATATTACTTACCACACTTATCTAATCACTTAACAAATGAAGATGGCCCTCTTGTTTGCTTGAAACCCTTTGATGTCCTATAACACAATCGGTTCATCACCAAAGGATTAGCACTCAACAACAAAGTCACATTCGGCTCTTTATCAATCCAAACGATTAAGAATGGAAAAGAGAAGAAATGGCCATTCGCCAAAAGCTTACCACCACCAACGATTAAGGCAAGGCTTCCAAAACACCCTTTGGTATTCGGCCACTACAACCACTGAGAGAAGGGATGAGTTCGGTCAGCACTTTGATCAAAAAGGAGAAAAAGTTCGGCCAACAAAACACCAAGGGAAGGGAGGTATTCGGCTAGAACTCAGAAGTACCACAGAGGAAATATGGTCTAAAAGATGAGAAGGAATCGGTCAACAGATGAGAAGGGTTCGGCTTGAGTGTTTAACACCTCTACTTTCGGCTTTGTATGAGAAGAAAAGAGAGTCTAGCTGAAGAGAAATGAGGTTACGGCAATGGGGTTTGAGAGGGAAAAGAAGAAAGAAACCAACGATGGATAGAGGTTGCACTTTCGGTTTTGAGCAATAAAGAAGATGGAGAAAATGTTTTAGAAGTCAAGTTTCGGTTCAATAAAGTGAAAAAAGAAGAAGAAGGTATAGGGAGAGAGCATTCGGTCACACCAAACAAAGGAAGCAAAGCAAAATTTGACAAGAAGAGGTTTTTTTTTTTTCTAAGAAGAAAGAATGAGAACCTTGTTGAATTTCGGCTAACAAAATGTGACCGAAAGTGTACCAAAATTCCTAAATGAATTTCGGCACACACACAACCCATCCCAAGCCGTCACTTCCTCCCCCTAAACTCTCCAAAAGATTCGGCCAAATCCCCCTATTCACTCCCAACCACCATTTCAAAAAGTTTGAACAAGTCCCCCTCCACCAATTTCTCTCCACCATCCAAGTCACCCTTGACCAAGTCCAAGGTGGAGTTTAAATCACACACAACTCCTCCCTCCTATGCCGTCCAAAAAGAAAGCAAAATGTGGCCACTTTGCAGCTTGAACACAGGACCACACCCCCTGCAAGTGGCGTCACATTCACAAGCCCTTAGTGGCGCCTACCATGCCACTCCACCAACTCCTCTTTTGTGCAATAAAATCCCCTTTTATTTTCTTAAGCCCCAACTCTATCAGCTCCCCACACCTAAGGCCAAAAACTAAAATTTTCCTACCTACTCAGGCATTCACTTAGCCTATAATTAAGCCCCTAAAACACCGAAATAGCAACACAGCAGGCCAACACATGCAATATCATGCAACACAAAATAGCCCCTAACCCGGGATATTACATAGGTGGTCTCGACTACAAGGAAGGCTGTTTCAGGATTTAAGGTAAGCTATAAAGTGATATTCGGCCATAGGCCATTAGTATAATTTCAAGTTAGACTAAAATCTAACATATGTGTATGGGTGTTTCGATAGCATTAAGGAAGCAAGGATCCAATTCAGGATTTAAGATTTGGAAGGTAAACACATAGGTAGGTTCGGTCAAGGTCTGTTTTGATATCAAGATCTATTCCATAATTGTTTAAAAAGCCGAAACTAACCTATGATGTGATTTAATGTTGGCCGAATGCAAGAAGGAATACAACAAAGTTTCGGGACTTGATTCTTAAGTCAATCGGCAGCAAGGTAGGTTTTAAGTGTACAAATCCTACTAGGATTTGGTTTTATAGCCGAATAGGCTTTATGCTAACATATTAAGGTTACCGAATGTAGGAATTGAGATCTAAAAGCAATAGAACAGTTCTCCGGGATTTCAAGGAATTCGTTAAGCAAATCAGGTGTGTATCCCACACTAACTTTTAATAAGATATATGGCAATATTTAATATGTGCATGTTTATAAGAATATGGCTAAGGTACCGTGTTACGGTACAAAGTACTCAGGTACATTTCCTACTTCTACTAGGATTACGAAATATGTTATATTTAACATGTGAAAAGTGACATGAATGTGAATTTAAGTGTGATATGCATAATATGAATAATACATAATATGAATAATATGGGGCATTCAGGTTATATGAAAAAGGGGAAGTGAATGTGGTGACTTCGGTCTCACTATCTGAATGTGGTGACCTCGGTCACATTATCTGAATGTGGTAACTTAGGTTACATTATTTGAATGTGGTGTCTCATGACACAATTATCTGGTGGCTATGCCACGAATTTTATATGGGCGATGAGCACGTCGACTGCAGCGACTGCCTTCGATGGTGTGTAGCCGATGGAGGGTTGTCTTACTGGTCCCCACGGTGTGTAGATTGGTACGGGGATGTGTAGCGGATGGCATCTAGGTTTGGGTTCGGGTTGCATCATTATTTTATCTGTATATAGATATGCATGTGATATGATAAGGAACGCCTGATCTATTAAATTTTAGTGTTGGTTACACCATTGAGTCTGTTGACTCACCCCGTTGTGGGAACATGTTTTAGGTGATGAACAGTGATGGACCGGGACGGCAGAACTTGTGGTGGCCATGCTCAGCTTGAAGTTTTATTTAATTTGGGACATTTGATTTTATTTAAGTACTTTATAACTTTATTTTGGGTTTTGTTTGATGTAATAAGGCCATAGTGATGATTTTATATTTGTTTTATTTACTATGTTACAAATTTGTGATAATTAAAGAATAAGCCAATTTAATTTGAAATAAACTTTAAAAATTTTGACACCTGAAATAAATGGGTTTTCAATATAAAGTAAACTTGTTTTCAACTCGAGCCCAATCCACAAACAAAGTATCTTCAAAACACACAGTTTTTCAAAGTAACAAACGATATTTTGAACCGGTTTACATCGAGGAACATACCAGATTCGGTCCAGGCTCGTGGGCCGGGTGTGGGGTGTTTCAGTTTGGTATCAGAGACCAGTTTTAAACTCTCGGCCTGTGGGCTAAGGCCCAAAACAATTTCCAATCGAGGCAAATGAGTTTTATGGAAGTATTTCTGAAAATAAGCAGGTTTTCTGGCATGGCACCTAAGTCTCCTACAAGCAGTCCACAGGTAAGTACCCCTAACCATCTGTGTGATTATGTGAATTATAGAAGGGTAGAAAAGGAATGGAACGTAGAATAGTATGATAGGTATTTGAACCGTAGGACTAGTCTACTCAAACACAAACACATAAGACTTAATTGCTTAACTAAACAAACCTACGGCTAAGTCAACCGAGTTAGGGTGTGGTAACCCCTGTGCCCATGTCTAGGATTAGATCCGGAAGAGCCTGGTATTTAAGCAGTCCTAGTGACTCACCTCCTCTTCGCAAGAATCCTACCTGGTGCGTAGCTTCGGTTCACCCTAACTCAGAGGGCCCAGTAGGTGTGGCAACCTCTGTGCGCATGTCTAGGAATGGTTTCAGTGGGAGCTTGGTACTTAAGCAGTCTGTGTGACTCACCTCCTCTCCATTCGAACCCTACCTGGTGCGTAGCTTTGGTTCATCCTGACCAAGAGGACTCGGTCACAGGCTAAACACGATAACTAAAACCCGAAAGGGAACTAGCCGTGTTTTTTTTAAAAAAAAACCCTAGTTTCAAAACTCTTAAAATTACCTTTTTAATTTGTGAGAACTATTTATAGAAAAAATTTTTCCGAAAAATTCATTGATTTATAAAATTACAAAAATACCCCTAGTGGTTGTGAAATTACAAAAATGCCCTTGGTTTATGAAATTTCCAACATACTCACAGTTTTATCAAAATTTTCATCGCTTTATAAACTGTACAAAAACCCTAATCTGCAAATTATCAAAAAACCTTGATTTTGGAAAAATTACAACATTGCCCCTAACTTACAAAATTACCAAAATGACTCTGATTTCCAAAATTTCTGTAACATCACCGTTTTGGAAAGTAAGATTCTCAAAAGAACCCTCAAAGTTTTACAAATTTGGAAATACCCCTGAAGTATTAAACTTTACAAATTTACCCTGGTTTATTACCAAAATACCCCCTCCTGAGATTCAAAATTACCGAAATACCCCCGGATTTCAAAATTTTCCAAAATACCCTGAGAATTTAAAAATTTCAAAATACTTTTTGACAAAATCACCAAGGAACTTTTTCTTTTGAAAAATTTCAAAGTAGTACCTGAGAGGACAAATTACTTAAAATACCTCCCGGTAGTGGAAAAACAACAACAATGAAAACTACAACGTTTCTCTGAATGAACGAAAGTTCATAACTGATTGATGGATGTATGAATGAAAAGACTGTGTACATGTATGAATACGAAAGAACCACTCCTAAAATTCTTTTCATAAAACTTCTTCGCGGGTAATCAAGTGAAACAAAGACTAATTCATAAAACTTCTTAATCAGATCACGATGTTAGAAATGAGCTCTAGAGGACGTGGTCATCGAGGACGTGGTAGAGGCAGGATGACCGTTTCAGAACCCATTAGATCGAGTCAAGGGTCTGACAATGAGATACCATCGCCAGCACCACCCTCAACTGTGGGTGTTGATCAAACAAGCTCAAAGCGGAGATGATCTTTGTATCGCAGTCGTCTTTGCGAGTTTTGGAGTTGGTGGCTGGTGCAGGAGGAAATTCGGGAATTCGGAAGTCGGTACCTGAGCAACTTCGTGCCAATGGAGCTGAAGTGTTTCGTGGAGTATCTGGTGTGGCACCGATCTGGTGAAATCTTGGTTGGAGGCAACTGAGCGCATTATGGATGAGCTCGACTTGACCCCTGAGGAGAAGTTGAAAGGAATGGTGGCACTGTTACGCGATGAAGCGTACCAATGGTGGTTAACTATTCGAGATGGTGCCATAGCTGAGGATCTGACCTGGGAGTACGTTAAGGAAGCGTATCAGAAGAAATACGTTGGAACCAGGTATACTGATGAACAAAGGAAGGCTTTTCTGGGGCTGGTTCAAAGGAACAAGTCCGTAGCCGAGTATAAAGCTGAATTTCTGAGGTAGAGCCGGTATGCTCGAGGAGTAGTGGCAACCGAGCATGAGCGGTGTGTCCTATTTGAGGACGGTTTGAGGGATGATTTAAGGTTGTTGATAGCCTCACATTAGGAACGGGAATTTTTCGCGTTAGTGGAAAAGGCTAAGGTAGCCGAGGGAATCAAGGACTCGGTAAAGCAGAGCTCTGATAGGAATAGGCCCAAGAGGGGTCATGGGTCATCAGGATCGTCTGGGAGAGGGCAGAAGAGGCCTAGAGTTAATGGGCCGCGAGGTCAACAAGCTGGTACAGGATGGCAGTATCGTCCTTGTGAGCATTGTGGAAAGAAGCACTTAGGGAAGTGCTGGAAAAAGACGGGAGGATGTTTTAGGTGTGGGTCCAAGGACCATATGCTCAAGGATTGTCCTAAGAAACTAGATAAAAGTCAATCGCCAGACTCGGAATGTTAGCTTGGTGGTAGAGGCGAACAGCAGCCTCAACGAGGTCGTGGTTCGAATAACAGAGGTAATGGTCTTGCCGCGGAGAGGACGTGAACACACAGCAGAGGTGTGCTGCTAATGCTAAGGCAAGGCAACCGGGTTTGGTTTATGCGGTTCGCCATAGGGAGGATGGAGACGCGCCGGATGTTATAACCGGTACGTTCTTTATTTATGGCAAGCCTTATTATGCCTTAATTGATGTGGGCTCGACCCATTCTTATGTTGCATGTAGTATAGTGGAAACACTAGGCCTAGACTCTGAACTTTCTGATAGGCAAATGACTGTAGTAAGCCCATTAGGCCGAACTGTAGCGGTGGATAAGATCTTTCGGAGTGTACCTTTAGAGATTCGGGGAGTGAACTTTCGGGCTGATTTAATGGAACTACCCTTTAGGGAGTTTGAACTCATACTTGGAATGGACTGGCTAGTAGAGCACCGGGCCGTGTTGGATTGTTCGGCTAAACGAATGGAACTAAGGACCCCGGAGGATGAAGTAGTAGTAGTGATCGGAGAAAGAAGAAACTACCTGTCTAACGTAGTTTCGGCATTGAAGGCTGAGAAAATGGTTAGGAAAGGGTGCAAGGCATTCTTAGCTTTCGTAAGTGCGTTGGGTGGAAAGGAAGAAGGTGTTAGTGGAGTTAGAATGGTAAGGGACTTTGAAGATGTATTTTCGGAGGAATTACCAGGAATACCCCCAGATAGGGAGGTGGAATTTGGAATAAACTTGCTACCAGGAACAGCTCCGGTGTCAATCGCTTCATACAGGATGGCGCCAAAGGAGTTAGTTGAGCTCAAGGCTCAGATTCAAGAATTGCTGGATCGTGGGTTCATTCGACCCAGTGTGTCTCCATGGGGAGCACCGGTCCTGTTTGTAAAGAAGAAGGACGAGACTATGCGGATGTTCATAGATTACTGTCAGTTGAATAAGCTGACCATTAAGAACAAGTATCCTTTGCCAAGGATCGATGACTTGTTCGATCAGCTGAAGGGGGCAGCTGTGTTTTCGAAGATAGATCTACGGTCGGGATATCATCAGTTGAAGGTAAAGGAGGCAGATATCCATAAGACCGCTTTTAGGACAAGATACGACCATTTTGAGTTTGTAGTGATGCCGTTTGGATTGACGAACGCTCCAGCTGCGTTCATGGATATGATGAACTGGGTTTTCCAACCCTACTTGGATAGGTTTGTTGTCGTGTTTATCGATGACATTCTTGTGTATTTGAAGTCAGAGGAGGAGCATGATGAGCACCTACGGATAATGTTACAAGTATTAAGGGAGAAGAAGCTCTATGCCAAATTCAGCAAGTGTGAATTTTGGCTTAAGGAGGTGGCATTCTTAGGACATGTGGTATCCGCAGAAGGTATAAGGGTGGATCCTAGGAAAATTGAAGCAGTGTTGGATTGGAAACCACCTAGGTCCGCGGCTAAGATCCGAAGTTTCCTAGGTTTGGCAGGCTATTACAGAAGGTTCGGGGAAGGGTTCTCATCAATAGCCGCACCGTTGACAAGGTTGCTAAGGAAGGAAGTACCCTTTGAATGGACTGATAAGCAATAAGAGAGCTTTGAAAGGCTTAAGAAGGTGTTGACGGAAGCTCCAGTGTTAATTCAGCCGGAGGCAGGGAAGGATTTTGTGGTGTACTGTGATGCTTCGCATACGGGATTAAGATGCGTCCTAATGCAAGATGGAAAAGTAGTCGCTTATGCGTCTCGACAGTTAAGGCCGCATGAGGTTAATTACCCAACCCATGACTTGGAATTGGCAGCAGTGGTTTTCGCCCTTAAGGTGTGGAGGCACTACCTCTATGGAGAAAGGTCAGTGATCTACACAGACCACAAGAGCCTTAAGTATCTGTTGACTCAAAAGGAGTTGAACTTGAGGCAGTGAAGGTGGGTGGAGTTATTGAAGGATTATGATTGCTCGATAGAGTACCACCCGGGCAAGGCAAATATGGTAGCTGATGCTCTAAGTCGAAAGGTTGTGTCGGATTTAAGGGCTCTGTTTGCACACTTGAGTCTGTATGATGATGGAAGCCTGTTGGCAGAATTACAAGTCAAACCCACATGGTTGAATGAGGTAAAGGAAAGTCAATTGCTGGATGAGGACTTAAGTGCTAAGCTACAGCAAGTACAGAACAGAGAGTTAGAAGATTATGGTGTTAACGATGAGGGAGTATTGTGCTTCAAGGGAAAGGTCTGTATGCCAAAAGACGAAGAGTTAAGACAAAGGATTTTTCGGGAGGCGCATAGTAGCCCTTATGCTATGCATCCCGGAGGCACTAAGTTGTACAGTGATCTTAAACGGGAAGTTACTAAATTCATAGGGAAATGTCTGACGTGTCAGCAAGTGAAGGCTGAACACCAAGTTCCATTAGGATTGCTTCAGCCAATCGAGATTCCACAATGGAAGTGGGAGAGAATTACCATGGACTTCGTTAGTAGGCTTCCCCTTACGCCTACTAAAAAGGACTCGGTATGGGTAATAGTGGACCGTTTGACCAAGTCCGCGCACTTCATCCCGGTAAGAGTTGATTATTCTCTTCAGAAGTTGGCCAAATTATATGTGTGGAAATTGTGAGGTTGCATAGAGTACCAGTATCGATCATCTCCGATAGAGACCCAAGGTTTACATCTCGATTTTGGAGGGCACTTCATCATGCTTTAGGCACTAAGTTGGACTTCACTACGGCTTTTCATTCACAATCGACAGGCGAGGCGATGCGAGCAGGTAATACAAGTCTTTGGAGGATATGTTGAGAGGCTGTGTGATGGATTTCAGAGGAAGTTCGGAAGATTACTTGCCTTTAGCTGAGTTCGCCTACAATAACAGCTATCAGGCTAGCATTCGGATGGCACCATATGAAGCGTTATATGGTCGGAAGTGTCGAACTCCTACTTGTTGGACTGAGTTAGGAGAACGTCGAGTTTTGGGTCCAGAGTTAGTGGCAAAAACTGAAGAGTAGGTTGAAACAATTCGGGCACGATTAAAGGAAGCCTCTGACAGGCAGAAGTCGTATGCAGACCTTAAACGGAAGGAAATAGAGTTTGAAGTGGGAGACCAAGTGTTTTTGAGAGTCTCGCCTTGGAAGAAGGTGATGAGGTTTGGTCGAAAAGGGAAGTTAAGCCCAAGGTTTATAAGGCCCTATCGAGTACTGAAGCGAGTTGGACCAATGGCATACCAGTTAGACTTGCCACCAGAGTTGCAGCAGATGCACGGCGTATTCCATGTATCCATGCTACGTAGTTACCGATCGGATCCATCTCATGTAGTACCAGTTGAAGAAGTGGACCTAAGGCCAGACTTATCCTACGAGGAAGAGCCGATTCGGATATTGGAACGTGATGTGAAAGTGTTACGGAGGAAGTCAGTTCCCCTAGTCAAAGTATTATGGTGCAATCATGGATCGGAAAAAGCTTCGTAGGAACCAGAAGAGGCAATGCGACAGTAATACCCTCAATTATTTTAGCTAGGAAAATTTTGAGGACGAAATTATTTTAATGGGGGTAGAACTGTAACATCCTAAAAAAGGCCTATGCGTTTTCGGTTTAATTGTACGAAATGACATGTCTATTGTGTTATGAAAGTATTTTGAACATTTTTGGAAACCTGGAAATGTATGGAAATGTTAAGTTTAAAGTGAACATTTTTGGAAACCTGGAAATGTATGGAAATGTTAAGTTTTAAGTGAACATTTTTGGAAACCTGGAAATGTAAGGAAATGATTTAGAAATGACTCAAAAGAGGAAAGTGAACATTTTTGGAAACTTGGAAATGTAAGGAAATGTCAAGTTTAAAGAGGGAAACGAAAATTTTTTGGAAACTTGGAATGTAAGGAAATGACTTAGAAAATGTCGAGTTTTAAAGTTTAAAAGAGGAAACTGAGGCAAGGTGGTCTTAAGAGAAAATGTATGTGAAATTTGACACACAAACAGGCTTAGAAAAGTGGCCTGGAGATGCCACTTAGGGCCTCTGGAAATAGCGCCACATAGAAAAGTGGCCTTGGCAATACTACAAGAAAGAAGGGCAATGAAAAAGGGTAAGCATAAAGCATAATAAGTTTGCATGGAAATAAACAACAATAATAAGCTCATAAAGTAATCCATCCACGGTATTAGCTAATTTTACACAAGTTAAGGCTTCTTGTCAATACTTACTTACAATTGCCCTTGTATAGCACATACCGTGCCATGTATCGAAACCAATTCCTTGTGACTCACTCACATGACCTAAATATCATTCACATCTCTACTTCTAAATTCATCTACTTATCCCACACTTATCAAGGGATAGTCAAAGACGTGTATTTATTGCCACTACTGTAAGTATAAAGCCAATACCACGTCATCGAGGCGGTTTTACATGGAGTCACCTCTCTAACTGCCAATGCTATATCCCGGATATGGTCTTATATGAGATTACCTCTAAATGCCAATGCCATATCCCTGATATGGTCTTATATGGAATTTCCTAACACGGGTCGGTGCCATGTTCTGAACATGGTCTTACATGCTTTTCATATCCCTCACTGAAGCCATATCCCGAATATGGTCTTATACAGGATCTCAACTCGGCGCCGATACCATTTCCCGGACATGATCTTATATGCGACCTTATCTATATCATATTTCAATGATAGCATTTCTATAATCAATATGGCCCATTAGGCTTTCAACATCTCATTCAAGTTAACTACTCAAATTGGTGGTGCATCATGCACTAACATAAGGTTAGGCATTTCTCAACATGCTAATATAAATGTTACTCAAATCACATACAAACTTACCTCGATTTCAAAATGAGTTAGCTTGTCAATCTAGTCTGAGACTTTGTTCTTTCCCTGATCAAGGCGGGTCCTCAGTTCTTCTTGCTCTATAATAGCAATTTAACCCATTTTAATCACTATATTAATAATAGCATTTCAAAAACCATGCTTAGGCAAAATTACTATTTTGCCGCTAGACTTTGGCAAAATGACCATTTTACCCCTAGGCTCGAAAATAAATTCTGATCGTATTTCTACCTTCAACAAGCCTAGGTGAACATTTAATACTCTTATGACTATCATCAAAACTCAACATTTCACATACTTACTACCAATTTTGTAACCTTTTCATCAATGTCCTATTTGGTGTTTTCATGCTAACACCTTTCACAAAAGTTGTTCATCTAGCAACTAAGACTCAATTTCTTCCATAAAAATGCAGCAAATAACAGTGGATGCTCTCATGGAAAAACTCTAAACTCTTCACTATATTACAAGTTAATCCCCTCATTAGAAAGCTTAATCTTTAGTGGTCTCAAAAGTATAATTTTCTTCAAGAAAGATCATTAAAATCACTTACTAGCAAAGAAAGAAGCATGCTGAAAATTTGAGCTCTCAAACCCTTTATTTTACTGCGAATTTTCGATGGAGGAGAATAGAGAAAAAGATGATATCTTCTTTCTCTTTATTTTAATATAAAACATCAATTTAGTACACCTACTATCAACAACTTTGACCAATTTTTGACACAATTGTCTCCTATGGTCGGCCATGGTATCTTTAGGGGTCTAATTGCCTTTTAAATTCCTCTAATTAACAATCTATGGCTATTTGGCACCCTTAACTTATAGAATGGAACTTTCACACTTTATACGATTTAGTCCTTTTTCACGATAAAACACGAAATCGCTAAAATTAAAGCACCAAAATTTTCATGCATATATGCTATCATGTTCTAAGTCATAATATATCATGAAAATAAATTTCTCAAATCTTGGATTAATGATCCCGAGATCACTATTCTGACTAGCCCCTAAATCGGGCTGTTACAATCCTCCCCCCTTAATGATTTTCGTCCTCGAAAATATTACCGGTGAAAAGATTGGGGTACTGGTTTCTCATCGCTTCTTCGGGCTCCGATGTAGCCTCTTCTATACTGTGCCTCTGCCATAGGACTTTCACTAGGTCTATGCTTTTTTTTCTTAACTGCTTGACCTCACGAGCCAAAATTCTAACTGGTTCTTCGCCATAGGTCATATCCAGTTGTATCTCTACCTCTGTCGGCTCTATGACATGTGAAGGGTCTAAACGGTATGGGCGCAACATAAATACATGAAAGACGTCATGAATCCTTTCTAGCTCAGATGGCAAGGCTAACCAATGAGCTACTGGTCCTATCCTTTCAGTAACTTCATAAGGTCCGATAAAGCGCGGACTGAATTTGCCCTTCTGGCCAAATCTGAGGACTCTTCTCCAAGGTGATGCTTTCAAGAACACTTTATCACCAACTTCGAATTCTATCTCTTTCCTTTTTAAATTTGAATAGGACTTTTGTCTATCTGAGGCGACTTTCAGGCAGTTACGTATCACTTTTACCTTCTCTTCAGTTTCCTTAACCAAGTCAACCCCGTGTTTCTGTTTCTCTCTGAGTTCTGACCAATACAAAGGCGTTCGACACTTACGCCCATATAATGCCTCATAAGGCGCCATCTTCAAACTTGATTGAAAGCTATTATTGTAGGCAAGTTCCACCAATGGTAAGTATTTCTCCCAATTTCCATGGAATTCCAAAACATAACACCGAAGCATGTTTTCTAGTATCTGAATTACCCTCTCTGACTGCTCGTCAGTTTGTGGATGCAAAGTTGTACTGAAACTCAATCTCATGCCCAAAGCTTCTTGCAGCTTCCAAAACCGTGACATGAATCTTGGATCTCTATCTGAAACGATTGACAACGGTACACCATGAAGTCTTACTATCTCAGACGTGTACAAGTCTACCAATTTATCGAGTGAATAGTCGACTCGCACCGGTATAAAGTGGGCTGACATAGTGAGTCTATCAACCACTACTAATATTGCATCTTTCCTCTTAGGAATCAACGGTAAATCCGTCACGAAATCCATGGTAACACGGTCCCACTTCCACTCAGGAATCATAAGGGGTTGAAGTAAACCCGAAGGTACTTGATGTTCAGCCTTTACTTGCTGACAAATTAAGCATTTTGATACAAATTCGGAAATATCTTTCTTCATACCCGACCACCAATACCATCTCTTCAAATCATAGTGCATCTTTGTGCTACCTGAGTGTACATTCAAACATCCGTTATGTGCTTCATGCAAAATTTTGCGAATGAGCTCATCATTCCTGGGTACACAAACTCGATCTCGAAATGTTAGGCATCCATCAAGATTTACTCGAAAGTCTGTCTCAATGCTCGACTCACATAAAACTCTCTTGGCTTACAAACTGTTATCATCCTTCTGAGCTTCACAAATCTCTTGGAGAAACAATGGTTTAGCCCTCAACTCGGCTAAAACGGAACTATCATCTAACAAGGTCATCTGAGTATTCATGGCTTTTAGTGCAAATAATGATTTTCTGCTCAAAGCATCGGTGACTACATTTACCTTTCCTGGATGGTAGTCAATTACCAACTCATAATCTTTAATTAGCTCTAACCATCTTCGTTGCCTCAAATTCAATTCTTTTTGAGTCATCAAATATTTTAGCCTTTTGTGGTCAGTTAAAATCTGACACCTTTCACCATATAAATGATGCCTCTAAATTTTTAACACAAACATGATTACGGCCAACTCTAAATCATGAGTTAGGTAGTTCATCTCATGCGGCTTCAACTGCCTAGAGGCGTATGCAGTCACTTTACCCCCTTGCATAAGTACACAGCCCAATCCGTTCAAGGACGTATCACTATAAACCACAAATTCTCTTCCCGATTCTAGTTGCACCAAAATAGGAGCCTCGACCAATGAGTGTCTTGATTTCTCAAAACTCTGTTGACACTTTTCCGTCCAGTCGAACTTTACATCTTTCTGCAAAAGTCTCGTCATCGGTGTAGCTATCATGGAAAACCCCTTGACAAAACGCCTATAATAACCTGCTAGGCCTAGAAAACTCCTCACTTTAGTTACACTCCTCAGCTGTTTCCATTCAACCATTGCTGAAATTTTACTCGGGTCAACTCTAATCCCATCTCTCAAAACAATATGCCCCAAAAATCCCACTTCCTTGAGCCAAAATTCACTCTTACTGAATTTTGCATACAATTATTTTTCTCACGAAACTTGTAGAACCATACTCAAATGCTCTGCATGATCGTTCTCATCTCGAGAGTAGATCAATATGTCATCGATGAAGGTTACAACAAATCTATCCAAATACGGTCGAAAAATGTGATTCATCAAATCCATGAAGATCGCGGGGGCATTTGTTAGACTAAAAGGCATGACCAAAAATTCATAATGGCCATACCTAGTCCTAAATGCGGTTTTTGGCACATCCGAGTCCTTGACTCTCAACTGATAGCACCCAGATCTCAAATCTATCTTGGAAAATACTGTGGCTCCCTTCAGTTGGTCAAATAGATCATCAATCCTCAGCAACGGATACTTATTCTTCACTGTCACTTTACTGAGTTACCGATAGTCTATACATAGTCTCAGGGAACCTTCTTTCTTCTTCACGAATAGAACGAGAGCACCGCACGGAGAAAAACTCAGCCTGCGACACCCTTATCCGTTAATTCTTACAACTGTGCTTTCATTTCTTTTAGGTCGGTTGGAGCCATTCTATATGGAGTAATAGAAATAGGGGCAGTACCCGGAACTAATTCAATCTCTCTATCCTGATGTAGCCCTGTCAACTCTTCTAGAAAAATATCTAGATACTCGCATACTATGGGTACTGACTCAATTTTTAACTCAGTCTCTTTAGTGTTCAACACAAAGGCAAGATAAGCCTCATGTCTCTTCCTTAGGTACCTCTGAGCCAACATGGATGATATCATTATTGGTGACCTATCCGGTTTATCTGATTCAACACGAATAAAATCTCTATTTTCATCTCTCAAGTCGATATGCTTCTCCCCACAATTCACAATTACACTATGGGTAACTAACCAATCCATCCCGAGAATGACATCAAATTCGTCAAACGGTAACAACATAAGATCGACCGGGAAACAATGACCTTTAATCATCAAAGGGCACCCTTTACACACTCTATTAACCAACACACACCTGCCTGAGGGATTAGACACTCTTATGATAAATTCGGTAGACTCTATAGGCATGCTCATGTTAAAGACTAATTTTATGCATATATATGAATGGGTAGACCCTGGGTCAATTAAAGCTATAACACGAGTATTATGGAGAGAGAAGATACCCATGATCACGTCAGGGGAAGATGCCTCTTCACGAGCACGAATGGCATAAGTCCTCGCCGGTGCTCTACCCTCGACTCTAGTAGCTTGCTCTCTAGATTGATTCTTACATCCCATCTTAATCCCCAGGTTTCTCAATGATCTTCCCCTAGTGGTACTTCCCGATCTTGTATTCTGGGGCTTTTCTTTCTCGTCCACCCCGAGACAATCTCTGATAAAATGGTTTAAGGACCCACATCTGAAGTAGGCTTTCTCATTAGCCCGACACTCACCAGAATGGCGCCTGCCACACTGAGGGCATTCCAGTCTACTCTGTCGAACGTTGCCCACACTAGCAACTGATGTGGTTTGCCCTTTCGATCCCGAGAATTGCTTGCCTTTATTTCGGGTTGAAAACCCTGCTGAAGTGACTAATTGAGTAGTGAAATCCCTCGATTTCTTAGATGAGGATTGGTGGGACTTATTCAGTTGTCTCTTCCTCGAGTCACGAGACTCGTACTCAGCTCTTCTCTTCTCTTTAGCCAACTCATCGGCTTTACAGGCTTTATCCAGCAACACTACAAACTCCTTCAATTCAAGAACTCCCACGTATAAACAAATATCTTCATTCAATCCATCCTCGAACCTCTTGCATATGATGGCTTCGGTAGACACGCACTCTCGTGCATACTTGCTAAGCCTTACGAACTCCCGTTCTTAATCGGTCACTAACATATGACCTTGCTTCAATTCTAAGAACTCCTTTCTCTTGTGGTCGATAAACCTCTGGCTGCTATACTTCTTCTGGTATTCCTCTTGGAAGAATTCCCAACTAATTTTCTCCCTTGGCACCACCGACACTAGGATGTTCCACCATCAGTAGGCTGAATCACTCAAAAGTGACACTGCACACTTTAAGTACTCCTCAGGTGTGCAGGATAACTCATCGAATACCCGGATGTTATTTTCAAGGTAGAATTCTGCTTTCTCCGGGTCATCATCCTTATTCACCCAAAATTCTTCGGCTTGCTTCCGAATCTTATCCACCGAAGGCTTTCTCTTCTCATTACCTCAACCACTTGAGGAGCTACTAAAGCAGGTTGAGGGATAAGTGGGCGCGGAGGGGGTTGAGCGTTAGGATTCACTCGAGTATACTCAGTATACCAGTTGCTCATCATGTGGAGAAAGGCTTCTCGAGCCTCTTCCCCCAGACTCAAGGTCTCAAGTCTACTATTAGCTGGCGCGGTCCCTTGAGCGGGAGCCGGCGTGTTACTCGCAGCATCATCGACTGTAGTTCGGTCTGGATCAGAATCCATTTATTACATAAAACACAATTTTATACATCAGGAGTCATCACACTAGCATTACTCAGACACTCTTACATATGGCATGTATAGCTAGACTCGTACTTAAACTATGTTAGTCCTAGAATTGACTAAATCGTGGCTCTGATACCAATAAATGTAAAACTCTTTGCCCGTATCCTAAGCCAGAGATGTACGAGCGATAGGGTTAAACGAAATTTTATAACCCTATTTTATATGTTTAAGCAAGATTAGCTATGTAATGCCTCGAACCCTGTTCCGGCTAGGGTACAACATTAATCGCATTTTATTATAATAACTTGACCACTTTTGTGCCTAAATCTGATCCTCGTGGGAACGATACTCACTAATCACTTTATTACTTGATTCGACGTGTATACTTGCACAATTCGTATATAATTTCACACGTGACAATATCAGAGCTTTAGGTTCATTAACAGTCGAACCTAGGTGGTTGTTTTATTTTTGGAGTTTAGAAACTCTCGAGTCTAAATCTCTTTGATTTCTTGAAATTGTTTGTATAACTCTGATTGAATGGCACGAGATTGCTTGAAAAAGTTTGTTGAATTACATGTGTGGTAGGAACAGGAACACATTGCCTTAGTTTTGAAGTTTGCTTGCAGGAATGAGACTTGGATCATCTCCTTGCCACTTACACCATTTATAGATATACCTCCTAGACGTGCTAATGTGAGACCTAGCGCTTAAGAGGATGGTACATCCTCTGCACCTCCCGTGCCACCGTGTAGAGTGAAGATACCTCAAGAGGGTGCAGGCCCTCTAATGGAAGCTATGATAGGAAAGTTTCAAGCAGAGTGTTAGTACTAACCCTGCTCCTCTCCTACACCTGTTAACCGTGGGTTGTCACTTGAACGTCTTTAGGCATTGGGTGGTAAAGAGTTTTCTTGAGTGAAAGGTACTGATCCAATCATTGTAACACCCCAAACCCAGCCTAGAAGTTAGGCCCGAATTCAGCGTGTCACATCAAAGGCATATTTCAAAACAATTTTTCTATGTTAAATTTTAGGGCCCAAAAGCCCAAAACCCATGAGTCTTGTTAAGTAATGATAAAAGCCCATTTTATAGCTTTAAGTATTTCGGAAACCAAGTTTATGGATAAGAAATTTACTTAAGGTTAATCATTAAGTAAATAGTTAAAACATCAAAACCCAAAATTTAAAATCAAAACAAAGTACAAGGCCTTATTACATCCAATGAAAGTAAAGCAACTAAAACCATGGCCTTTGAAACAAATAAATAAAAATAAAAATTTAAACATCTTATAGTGTGGCCATCTCCGAGTCATCTCCCATGTCGAGCCGTTTACTAAGGATTACCTGAAAAATTAAATAAAGTGTGTGAGTTTTGAAAGTCAGTATGTACAACCCTTGGCAATCAAATCAACATACAAATATTCATATTGGGCCTAAGCACTATCGAATTTTAGCCCACAATGACTTCATATCATATCATATCATATCATATGCAAGACAAGGTAATGCAAAACCCTCCAAAAATCCATCCACTACACACCATTTTCCTTCCAACCCTACACACCTGTGGGGATTTCTAAATCGACCCACCCATCCTATACACACCAAAGGTAGCACTCACAGCGGCCCTACTCAACGTTGCAGCAAAGCTGCTTAGCATATAATGGGCTTAAAGCCACCGGTGGATCTATAGTCGTCTAGCGACTATGCGATCCTCAAATCTTCCTCCGTACCATAATTCCCACCCATATGCATCCTAAGCAGAATATCATATGAATGCATCAAACACATAAGTAACATCCATAAACTTATACACATCACATAGGGGTATTTTCATCATTTCACAACCCCAAGGGTATTTTTTGTAAATCTACTCTACAGGGATATCTAAGTAATTTTGCAAATCAGAGGAACTTTGGAAATTTTGTAAATCAGGGATGTTTTGGTAATTCTGCAAATTAAGGGTATCCTGGTAATTTCCCAATTCAGGGTTATCTTGGTGATTTTTCAAACCAAGGGTATTTTGGTAATTTTAAATCAGGGGTATTTTAGTAACTTTACAAATCTAGGGTATTTGGTCCCTCTTGGGTTTTAGTTATGAACTTTGACCCATTAACAAGTCCTTGCGGCTAAAGTGAACAGACACTATGCACCAGGTAGGATTCCAGAGAAGAGGAGGTGGGTTGCTAGGGCTGCTTAAGTACCAAGCTCTCCCTAAATCCAATCCTAGACATGCATATGCTCGTTACCACACTCTAACCTAGCGACTTGTCCACGGACATGTTTAATTATTAGAAAGTCTTATGTGATTTAAGAGTTGTTCAGTACTAAGCCTAAAGTCCATTAAACCCTAGCATACTAGCCTACGTCCCTATAAAACCCATCAAGCCCATTTCACGTTCATATAGCCCATTACGCCCAAATCACATCCTTATGGCCCATTAGGCCCAGATCTCATTCATATGGCGTATTCGGCCTAAAACAATTCCAGATCATGTAACATGCATGTCTAACTCAATTCATATAACCAAACTAATCAATTTCATCAAACTTAGCCTCAGGGTCCACTGGGCCCATTTTGCCACTTTTGACTTTTCGACATTGCCTATATCATGTGTGTGTAGTGTTTGTACACACCTGGTAACAACGCGTGCTATAAACCCCTTAATCACGAACCTACAATAGTCACCACTTAACGATTAATCTTGGCTTCATACACACTTTATCAAAAACTAAAACCTCACCGTAACCTTACCGTGTGCCACACGTTCTAGTAGCACTTCCTTAGCTGCTATTCGTGAATATCCCTAGATCTGCACCCAAACATATATCATCAAAATTGAGTGACTCATTTTTCACATAAGTCACCCCTATAAGCCATACACATATGCAGCCATTCACTTAATCCACCATCAATTTCAGTACACTTACCTTTGCTAACGATCCTACCACGCTTGCGATCTTTGAACCTTATCCTTGTTACCACAGAGTTAATGACAGGTCAGTTAGATAGCCTTTCGGCTTTTTGCAAAATGTACAAGAGAGGTTAACTGAATTCTTACCAAATCCATTTTCAATCCCGTAGGCCTAAATTCAGCTTTTGAGATTAGTATGGTGACAGAGACAATTCAGCACCAATAGGGAGAAGAAGAGGAGAAGTGATCGGCTAGAACTAAAGGTGAACAACAAAAGGAATTTAAGAAGAGAAGGTATGGGGAATTTGGTTAGAGAGAAAACCAAAATTTCGGTAAAGGGATGAACCAAAATTTCGGTAAAGGGATGATGGTTTTTTTTTTTTTTGGCAAATGGAAGAATTCGGCTAACGGGGAGAAAAAGAAATGTAATGGAACCCAAGGAAACTCTCAAAGGAATTCGACACCTCCTTTTATAGCCAATAGCCAAATCCCCCAACAGTTCAGTTCTGCACCAACTCCTCCCACCTCTCATCTTCTAATTTTTCTCCATGATATCTCCCTTATCTCATCCGAAATTCCCTCATTTATCAGCTCACAAGACCAATTCAAACACTTCAACAAAAGTGTCCAAATCCCACACAACTCTTACCATCCACTATGCAAAATAAACACTCTAAAACACCTTACCACTACTCGAACCTTGGACCTCTTCACTCCACCTTGTAGCTCCCTAGTGACGCCACCTTAACACTGGACCACAGACCCACTTGTGTCCTATTTTCCCATTAATCTGCTTAAGAGGCCTAATGCCTTAGACTAGGGTCCACGAAAGCAAGAAAAAATATTTTTTCCCTATGGTCTTCCCTATCTCTAAGGCTTCAAATAATCCCGATAATACCTTAAAATTAATATTCTAAGTGCTACTCCTACATACCAACCTCAGTGCACGAAAATTTAGAGTTCGGGATTTTTTGGGCGTTACAACCCAATAAGCCCAAATTTGGGGTATTACAATCGTTGTTGAGCATTTGGAAGGAGTTGAAAGGATCCTCGAGCAAGGAGAAGTTTGATTTTGTGGTGTCGTTACCTGATGATGAGGCTCATCGTTGGTGGAATAAGGTTAGGAGAGGTTCTGTTTCTGATAGATTGACTTGGAATTTCTTTCTTGAGGTCTTAAAGAGGAACTTTATAGGCGAATAGTATATGGAGGCTCGTAAGCATGAGTTTTTGGATTTGGTTTAGGGCAATTTATATGTGGCTGATTATGAGGCAGTGTAACACCCCTAACCTGTATCTGTCGCTGGTAAGGTTACGAAGTATTACTGGAGTTTACAGAACAATTACAGATAATTCATGTCATTCATTATTCATATCCGAAACTAATTATATTGTTCCCCGAATGGACCCTCAAGGCCTAATATAAACATTAGAAACTGGTCAAGACTAAATCGGGATCTCAGAGAATTTTTCACAAAATTTAAAAAATTTTCTTATATACAGGGCACACACGCCCCTATGGTCAAGGCACACGCCCGTGTGACCATAGGACACGCCCGTGCTGCAAGCCGTGTCTGATCTCGTCTAACTCTCTAACTTATGCCACACAGCCTGCCACACGCCCGTATGCTAGTCTTTGTGGTCTATTTAATTTTCACAAATTAGGTGCAGGTTTCACACGGCTAAGATGCACGCCGGTATTCTAGCCCATGTATCACACACGGCTAAGACACACACTCGTGTCTCTACCCGTGTGCCAAATTTTGAGCATTTTGTTTCTCAAATTTAATATGCAGGGGGAACGTGGTCAAACCATGTGCCCATGTTCCAGGCCATGTGTCACACACGGTCAAGACACAATCCCGTGTGTCTACCCGTGTAGGCAAAATAAGGCCATTTCTTAGCCTTATTTCTCATCCAAATTTAACCTTCAACCTACAATAACATTTGCATACATTTGCCAACCAATTCAAGCCATATAAATCAAGCTTACAATAACATATTCATATTATCAAACTTACCTTCTTACAATGACTTATATTTTACCTTAAATCAATTTAACCAAACCACATACATATAAGTTTATCATGATATATATAACCTTATAATAATAATACCAAAAAAAAAAACCATTATCAGCCATTCTAATAGCTAAGTTACAAACAACTATTTACTTGCCAAAATTCGCTAAATTAACTCATACATGCCATTATATCAAAATAAGATTACTTTTTATACCAAAATAAGTTGGTGGATAGTGTGATGATACTCCGACCAATCTCTAACCGTTTCGAGCTTCTAAGCACTATAAAACAGAGAAAATAAAACCTAGTAAGTATTTTATACTTAGTAAGTTCGTAAAACAGGAATTAAACTTACCAATCATACTCTTTTAAAAAAGCATATCAATATCATGCTTCTAAACAAATTAATAAATTTACCTAATCGCATACACTCAAATAAGCAAGTTAGTCACATAATTCACGTATACATCAAGTAAGCATAGATGAGCTCATCATGTTACAAACTTTCAGGTATTTCAAGAACATTCATGCTATAATTCATTTAACTTTATAGTTTCTCATTTTAGAAATTTATCCGCTGAATCATTGAAATTTTGATGGATACTTAGGTAGTACACACAAGGTGTACCAAACTATAAACCGTCAACTCATAACTTGGGTACCCATTAGGGCACTTAATCAGGAAGCTCACTCTCGAGCCATATATCAGGATGCTCAGATAAGCCATGTAACAGGACACATACCCGGGCTAATTAGGAAACTCATAAGAGTTTTAATCAGGGAGCTCATGGAGCTTAACAGATAACTCTGAAGGGTTAATATTAGAGAGCATCGCATAAGGTAATAAGGAGTTCAAGTGAGTCATATCAAGAAGCCCATAAGAGCTTATACCAAGATGCTCACATAGAGCTACGTTTGTGTCTGCATTATATGCTAGACCACAATCGATCGAGTCATGTAGCAGGACACTCACACAGAGCAGTGGTAGTGCACAACATATGCAGAATCACTACCGATCAGGATGCTCGCAGGAACTATACAACAGGATGCTTGAAATGGCCATTTCAGGATCGCTCATCCGAGCTATGTTCTGTCTGCAACATATGCAAGACCACATTAACCGAGATTATTCGTAACGTCCCTTAGATGGACCCTCGAGGTCCAATACGAGCATTAGAATTGAGTTGGGACTTAATCGAAAACTCTAAGAATTTTTTCGTGGCATTTCAAAAATTTTCCAAGGTGCAGGGCTCATACGCCCGTGTGGTCTAAAGAACACGCACGTATGACTCTTAGACACGCCCATGCATCAGGCCGTGTCTGATTTAGGTTGCTCTCTAACTTGTGCCACACGGCCATGCCACACACTCGTGTGCTAAGCTTTGTGGTTAATTAATTTAACTCGAATTAGATACAAGTTCCACACGGCCATGACACACGCCCGTGTTCAAAGCCATGTCACCCACACGGCTGAGGCACAGCCTGTTTCTCTGCTCGTGTGCTCAATTCTGAGCATTCTATTTATAAATTTTAGGATGCAGGGGACACACGGCCAGACCACACGCGAATGTGCTAGCCCGTGTGTCACACACGGTCAAGACACATACCCGTGTGTCTACCTGTATGGACAAAACAAGGCTATTTTCGAAGCCTTATTTCTCACCATTTTTTGCCTTATACCTGCACCAAAGTTTAAACACATTCTCATGGCCATATAAATATTCAACCAATATGCCTTTATGCACCACAATTTATTTCCATATCAATCTTGTACTCATATTTACCTATATACAATGGTCACATTTGTGCATTTTCTCTCAATTATAGTAATTTAATTCATTCATCCATTTGTCAATGTGATTTCTATCAATTAACCATTTTAAACATATACTATGATAGCTTTTATACATAATCACCAAAGCATGTCCCTAACTAGCCATTCCAATGGCTAGTCATTATCAAATATTTACATATCATTCCTTGACCAATTTAACCTATACAAGCCATTATAACCCTAATTGTTTTACCATATATACTGAAATTAACTGTTGGATAGTGTGAGTGATCTCCGCCTAGCTTCCAATCCAACAAGCATTTCGATTTACTATAAGACAGGGAAAAATAGAACAAAGTAAGCATATAATGCTTAGTAAGTCCATATAACTTGGTAAATAACTTACCAACCATTCACATTTAAGTTAAACATTGCACGGTATGACCAAAACATTTGGTCACAAGCCCTAACACATATTCTCAATACCCATGTTAAACACATATTTTATATAAACATCAAGAAACACATATAAGAGTCCAACAATATTCAGATTCTCATGCACATTTGTTTTTCCACAACATGTATTAACATAACATATATAAAAAGTATTTCCATGTATCTCAAATTTATTTCATATTAATTCATCTCGAGTTTCGGTATATTTCATGTCAGGACTTTACTCAATAATCAATTGCAGTATTGATAATCACTCGAATAGTACACTCAAGGTGTACAAATCTATTCTCATAGATGAACGTATTCATCAAACCATTTCATGTAACATCATTTCATATTTTTCAAGTAAATACATGTAAAAATCCATTTTCTTTTCGTATTAGTATTAGTATTTTACTCGTTGAATTATTGAAAACATCGATGGATACACAGGTAGTACACTTAAGGTGTACAATTCCATAGTCTGTCAATTCATATTCAGTAGTACCTTTTAGGTACACTCTCGAGCCACATATCACACAACAAAATTACCAGTCTAGGCTAAATTCTAGCTGTAACATATACTATAAGGGCTTTGTCGAATTACCAGTCCAAGCTAAATCCTTTATATGACAAAGAATTCCCTATAGGGTCCATTCTGGATTACCAGTCCAGGCTAAATCCAGTCAATTAGGATTACCAATCCAGGCTAAATCCTAATTAAAACATATGCTCGAGAGGGTTATTTCAGGATTACCCGTCCGGGCTAAATCCATTCTACAACACATGCAGTTTTATCAGGAAAAACACATTTATCCATCGACTTCCATTTATTCATACAAGATTTAACATTTATCAGGAAATTGTCGGGTATGTGATCAATCTCATATATTTATGCATTTATGCAATTCAAATGTTCACATTTAACTCAAGCATAAAAATAACAATTTTATCATTTATCACTTATCGGGTATTATCAATTATTTCAGGCACTTTCATTTATCGAGCTTTAACAAATATGTGATCATTTCACATAATTATAGCATTTATACAATTTACATACACAACATTCAATTCAAGCATATAGACATATACAATTTAGTTATACGAACTTACCTTGATAAATGTTCGTATACATAAAGTCTATTAATCAGACATTTTCTCCTTTCCTCGTTCTAACTCCGTATTCAATTTATTCGGATCTATACGAGTAAATTTAACATCAATTTAATGCAATTCATACTCAAATTAGTCCAATTTACATCTTAGGCAAAATTACCATTTTGCCCCTAAACTTTTAATAAATGTCGATTTCATCCCTAGGCTTGAAAAATGAAATTCATGCAATTTACTCCTTATTCCAAGCCTAACCAAAATTTCAATATAAAATTTATAGCACATGTATTCTATAAAATTCAAAATTTTTCCATGGATTTCACATTTTTACAATTTAATCCCTAAATCAAGTTTTCATCAAAATTCACTTTGTAAAAGTTGTTTATCTATCAACAACCTTTCATTTTCTACCATAAATTTCATAATTTCAGCATATTCATCTATGGTAAAAATTCTATACTTTGATATCTTTTCAAATTAATCCCCAAATAGACAAATTAAGCTTTCCCGATCTCAAAAATATAATAATTACTAAAATCGGGACATTAAAACTTACCAATTTGACCAAGAAAGATTTCTTTCTCTTTCCTAGGGTTTTTATGGAATATTTAGAGAAGAAGATGATATAAAATTATTTTTATTTCTATTTAATTATTTATCATCTTTTAATTTTATCACTTTCCAATTTAATCCTTAGCCTTTTTCTAATTTTCCATGGATGAATCATCCAAAAATATCTACTAACTTTTCTTTAATGGTCTAATTACCATATAAAGACCTCAAGTTTTGAATTCCATAACTATTTGATCCTTCTAGCTACTAGAATTCAACTTTTGCATTTTGTGCAATTTTGTCCTTTCCATAATTAAACACATAATAGATAAAATTTTCTTATCAGAATTTTCATATAATATTCCTATCATAATACGAATCAAGCAATAATATTAAAATAAATTTTCTTTCTAGCTCAGATTTGTGGCCCCAAAACCATTGTTTCCATTTCACTGAAAATGGGTTGTTACAACTCTCCCTGTAATAGTCTGGTTTAGACCCTAGTCAAAACAGTGGTTTCGAGACCAAAAATCTGAGGTCAAAATAATATTTTAATATTATTTTTGGTGTGTATTATATGTGTGTGTGAAAATTCTGTGTGGTTATTTTATCGACTATGTATCGAATTAATGAAAAGGACTTAATCACGTAAAATGTAAAATGCTTTGTGTCGATTGTTAAGTGTTCAATTGTTGATGTCTTTATAATGTGAAGCCCTTAAAATGAAATTAATCCATTATTTGGTAGTGGGGTGGTTGGTGGACAAATATGTCCATAGTCTAAATGATTTCATAAGTATTTCATTAAGGGCAAAGATGGTATTTGATAATTAAGTTATTTTATAACAAAACAAAACATTGAAATGGCCATTTTCTATCCATCTTTCCATCAAAAAATAGAAAAGAGAATAGCCATTGAAGCTTTTGAAATTCTGGCACTTGCTAAGCTAAATTGAGGTATGTTTTGGTTTCAATTTTTGATAATTTCTACATTTTTGTAATGGTTGCTTTGTGCTCTAGCTAACCCATGTCATAATTTTGTGAATTGATGATATTTTTGAAATATACCATTGATGAACATGTGAGTTCTTGAATGCTTGATGGTGGAAAATGAAAGATATGTGCTTGATTGATATAGTTTGTTTTTGAAGTTTTGATGAAATGGTATAATTTGGGCTAAATTGAGAAAAGTGTAAATTGAAGGACTAAAATGTGAAATAAATGAGAGGTGTCGACTTGTATGAACATAGAGAGAATTCGGCTAGGCATGGATGAAATGAACTTATGTGTATTTCATGATTTTGTGAATTAAGGATTAAAATGTCGAAATGTGAAAATGTGAGGGCTATTATGTAATATGCCCTAAATATGTGTGTTTGGACTAAAATGAATGATTTGGTGATTAAATGGATTGAATTTGAATGTGTACAGATCAAGAGAGGAGAGGTTCAGATCTAGATCAAAGCAAAGATAAAGTGCTCAATTAATCGACCGTTTCGGCATTTCTACGTCCGAGGTAAGTTCGGATATAGTACAAGATGTTAATTTATGTTCTATGAGATGTGAAATTGAATGAATATCTATATAACTATGAGATTTGAAATGCTATGTGCTGAAATGGTTTAGAAGGCACTAAGTGCGTGAAATTAGAAACGAGATAGAAATGATTGGCATTGTGTATGCGAGATGATAGAAGCTTCGACTTATTGAATTGGCACTGTGTGTGCGATACCGATATAAGCTCAATTTAACGTGTTGGCACTGAGTGTGTGATGACAATTACGTTTTGTCTACAAATTGGCACTAAGTGTACGGAGAAAGCAAGAGAATAACGAAGATTGAACGATGTGTAAAGTCGAGTGGTTGAGTAGCATGGTTGGTGACTAACTAAGTGTTAGCAGAGGTATGTATAAAACCTATGTGGTTGATGAAATTGATAGTAGATGAATGGAATGCTATGTGAGTACTGGATATGGTTGGATTTGTGTGACATTAATAAATTATCTGTGATGGTTTAATGTGTATATTAATTTGATTCAATGAATTAGTAGTATTGTATTTCGAACTTACTAAGCTTTTGAAAGCTTACTGTGTGATTGTTTCTCTGTTTTATAGTGTCAGTAAAGCTAGCTCAGATCCGGGAATCGTCAGCATCTTTATCACACTATCACAATCTATTTTGGTATTTTTGGAAAGATGTGTGTATTTAAATATGGCATGTATAGGCTAGTTATTTTGAAACAATTTGAGAAGTGTAAATAGCCATGTGATGTGGCTAGATATATGTTGGCTATAAGCATGAATGGATTTAGTATATGATGCATATTATGATATGGCTTGTTGGTAATGAGAATGTCTAATGAATGGTAAACCTAGTGACGGATTGATGCTAGTATGATCTAGTGAATTTGAGGATGAGTCATGTTTGGTATTGAATGTGTTCAAGTTGTGCAATTTACTTTATAAGTTAACATGTTAGAAATGAGATTGAATGAGATGATATGTTGACTATTTGACATGTATATGGTTGCCAAATTGTGTGAGAAAACATGCTTAATTGTGCTTGTAGTGTTGACCTTGTGTGGGTGGCAAATTGGCCTTACAAATGGTCTATTTTGCATATTTGGTTAAGGGACACAGGTGTGTATCTCCACCGTGTGGTTCAACAACCACTTCGAAGTGTGTCTATATAAGTTACACAGTCGTGGCACACGGGCGTGCCTAGTGGCTGTGTGACCAAGTCAGTAGCTAGCCTAATAATACACGGCCACGGCACACGAGCGAGTCTAGTGGTCGTGGAGATAAGTCAGTATGCATGCTCTGTTTTGACACGGCCTGGACACATGGGTGTGTTTTGTCGCCGTGTGAGGCACACAGCCTGATTGCACAGGCGTGTGACCTCAACAGTGTTGATGAATGTTTGAAATTTTGGAAACTTTTGTAAGTGTTCAGCTTAGTCCCGACCCCTTTCTAACATGTGTTTAAGGTCTCGTGGACTTCAATAAGGGACTACATGATTATGTTGTGATATGTTTTAATGATGATTGACTTTGTGACGTGAAATGGATGTAAAATGATCTGATTATTCGGTAATGCCTCTTAACCCTATTCGGGCGACAGTTTTGGGTTAGGGGTATTACATTGTATTAGTATCAGAGCTACGATTTAGTCGATTCTTGGACTAACGTAGCGCATGTGAGTCTAGCTATACATGCCATATATGAATTTACGATAGTGTGATGAATCCTGACAATTATAAATGTGTTTCCGTTTAGTAAATAGATCTCAACTGAGCAGTTACTGACGATGTAGAGAGTAACGCGCCTGCTCCCGCTCAAAGGACAGCACCAGCCACATCTAGGCCGAATGATAGTAATGAGGGAGGAGAGGCTAAGCAAGCCTTCTTCCGAATGATAAGTGAGTGGTTTTCAGAGTTCGTTCAAACGAATCCGACTGTTTCACAACCTCCACCCCCACAAGTACTTGTTGTGCCACAAGTAATAGATCCGATTCGACTGAATAAACCTCTTATGGATAAGATTCGTAAGTACGGGGCCTAAGAGTTTAGGGCCACAGCTGATGACATTGCTAAGCGATCTGAGTTTTGGCTCGAGAATACAATTCGGGTATTCGATAAGATGTCATTGACTCCTGATGAGTGTATCAAGTGTGCAGTTTTTTTGTTGAGAGATACAGCTTATAACTGGTGGAAGACATTGACATATGTGGCTCCGAGAGAGAGAATAACTTGAAATTTCTTTCCAGTTGAGTTCAGAAAGAAGTATATCAGTCAATGATTCGTTGATCAGAAACGTAAAGAGTTTCTAGAGTTAAAACAGGGCCATTTGTCAACTACTGGGTACGAGCGGGAATTTGTGAGATTGAGCCAGTATGCATAGAAATGTGTTTTGACCGAAGCTACTATGTGTAAAAGCTTCATTGAAAGATTGAATGAGGATATTAATTTGTTGGTTGGGATACTTGATATAAACGAATTTGTTGTGTTAGTCAAAAGAGCATGCAAAGTCGAGGAGCTCAGTAAAGAAAAGAAGAAAGCTGATTCTGAAGCTCGTGATAAAAGAAAAAGATCGATGAGTAAGTTTTCTCAACGTTCAACGAAGAGATTTAGAGATACAAGCAATCGAACAAATGCTTCATTTGGATATCCTAATAGAGACCGCGCAAGACTAAGTGTTGGTCCGAGAACTCAAGCTCAAATAGAATCAAGTGTAGATAGTTCCAAAAGTAACAAACCTGAGTGTAGACAGTGTGGAAGATGACATGTGGGAGAATGTTGGGGCAAGTACAACAATAAACTTTGCTATAAATGTGGATCACGAGAACACTTCATTCGAGACTGTCCAAAGATGGCTGAAGAAGAAAATGTTCAGAACGTGGGATCGAGCAATGCGATGGCAAGGTGTAGACCACCCAGAAATACCGGGAATATGAGTGAAAGTCAAAGAGGGACTACCGATACAGCTGTGAGATCAGAGGCGAGAGCATCTGCCCGAACCTATGCTATACGTGTGCGAGAGGAAGCGTCATCGCGAGATGTCATTACTGGTACTTTTACTCTATTTGATACTGATGTGATTGCATTGATAGATCCAGGTTCTACTTATTCTTATGTGTCTGTGAATCTAGTATCGAGTAAGACTCTATCTGTTGAGTTTACTGAATTTGTGGTTAGAGTATCGAACCCCTTAGGCAAGTGTGTCTTGGTGGATAAAGTGTTCAAGAATTGCCTATTGATGTTTCGGGATATATGCTTTCTGGTTAATTTGATGTTGTTACCATTCGATGGATTCGATATAATTCTAGGTATGGATCGGCTCACTTTGCATAATGCTATTGTGAATTGTAAAAGAAAGAGTATTGAATTGGGAAGTCAGAACGGTGAAATAATTCAAATTGAATCTAGTGATTTGAAAGGGTTACCAGCTATTGTATCTACAATGAAAGCTTTGAACTATGTGAGAAAAGGTTGTGAAGCTTATCTGGCATATGTGATTGATACAAAAGTGTCAGAAAAGAAAGTTGAATCTGTGCTTGTGGTTAGTGAGTTTTCAGATGTGTTTCCTGAAGAGCTACTGGAATTACCTCCAATTCGGGAAGTTGAATTTGGTATTGAATTAGTGTCAGGGACTACTCCTATTTCGATAGCTTCGTATAGAATGGCACCAACGAAATTAAAAGAGTTAAAGTCACAGTTGCAAGAGTTAACTGATAGAGGGTTTGCAAGACCGAGTTTCTCGCCCTGGGGTGCTCCTTTGTTATTTGTGAAAAAGAAACACGGTACTATAAGAATGTGTACTAATTCTGACAATTAAACAAAGTGACGATAAAGAACAAATATTCGTTGCCTCGTATCGATGATTTGTTTGATCAGCTCAGAGGAGCTACAGTGTTTTCGAAGATAGATTTGAGATCGGGCTACTATCAGTTGAGAGTCAAAGAATCCGATGTGCCGAAAACTGCTTTCAGAACGAGGTACGGACTTACGAATTCTTTGATGCCTTTTGAACTAACAAATGCTCCTGAGTGTTTATAGATCTGATGAATCAGATATTCAGACCATATTAGATCATTTTGTTATGGTGTTCATTGATGATATTTTGATTTATTTATGTGATGAGACACAACATGCCGAGCATTTGAGAATTGTGCTACAGACTCTGCGTAAGAAACAATTGTATGCTAGGTTTAGCAAATATGAGTTTTGGTTGCGAGAGGTTGGTTTCATAGGGCATGTTGTATCAGCTGCGGGAATACAAATTGATCCATGTAAAATCTCTACCATATTAGAATGGAAGCCTCCAAGGAATGTGTCTGAAGTTCGTAGTTTTCTGGGACTAACGAGATATTATAGACGGTCAGTAAAATACTTCTCGATGATTACAACTTCGTTGACGAAGTTGCTACAGAAAGATGTTAAATTTGAATGGTTAGAACAGTGTCAGCAGAGTTTCGATCAGTTGAAAGTGTTGTTGACAAAGGCACCAGTGTTAGTTCAGCCTGAATCAGGCAAAGAATTCATAGTTTATAGTGATGAATCGTTGAATGGTTTAGGCTGTGTACTGATGCAAGAGGGCAAGGTCATTGCTTATGCTTCAAGACAGTTAAAGTCGCATGAAAAGAACTATCAAACGCACGACCTTACAGTCACCGCGATTGTGTATGCATTAAAGATTTGGCGTCACTATCTATTTGGTGAGAAATGTCATGTTTATACCAATCATAAGAGTTTGAAGTTCTTGATGACTCAGAAAGAATTAAATTTGCAACAGAGAAGATGGTTAGAATTTATCATTCAGGTAACGCTAATGTTGTAGCTGATGCTTTGAGTCAAAAGTCAATATGTGCTTTTCGAGCAATGAATGCTTAGAAAGATCTGTGTTATGGTAGTGCGGTTTTGGCCGAGTTGAAAGTAAATTCAATGTTTGTACGTCAGATATGTAATGCCCAGAAAAGTGATGTTGAAATGACGGCTAAATGAACTCAGTGTGAATTGATTGTTGATTCGGAATTTCAAGTTGATAGTGATGATTGTCTGAGATTTAGAGATCGGGTTTGTGTTCCAAGAAATTCAGAGTTGATTCAGATGATTTTGAATGAAGCTCACAATAGTCGTTTGACTGTTCACCCGGGGAGTATGAAAATGCACAATGATTTGAAATAGTTTTATTGGTGGCATGGTATGAAACGGGACATCTCTGACTTTGTGTCGAAATGTTTAATATGTTAGCAAGTAAAAGCTGAACATCAGATTCCATCCGGTTTGTTACAGCTGATCATGATTCCTAAGTGGAAATGGGAGAGAGTTACAATGGACTTTGTGTTAGAATGGCCTTTATCTCTGGGAAAGAAAGATGCAATCTGGGTGATAGTTGACAGATTGACAAAATCAGCTCATTTTATTCCGGTGAGAACAGATTATTCACTCGATAGATTAGTTGAATTACATATTGCTGAAATTGTGAGATTACACGGGGTGCCACTATCTATTGTATCTGATAGATATCCGAGATTTACCTCGCAATTTTGGAAGAAATTGTAAGAGGCTGTAGGCATAAAATTGCATTTCAGTACTGCATTGCATCTGCAAACGGATGGTCAGTCCGAGCGGATTATTCAGATTCTCGAAGATATGTTGAGATGATGTATACATGAGTTTGGAAGTACGCAGGAAAAACATTTGTCGTTGATAGAGTTTGTGTACAATAATAGTTTTCAAACTAGTATCAAAATGGCACCATATGAAGCTCTTTATGGTCGAAAATGTCAAACTCCATTATATTGAACTGAGCTAAGTGAGAATAAGATTCACGGGATTGATCTTATAAAAGAGACTTATAGCTTGAAAGCGGCTTCAGATCGTCAAAAGTCTTATGCAGACTTGAAACGGAAAGTTATCAAGTTTGAAATTGGTGATAAAGTATTTTTGAAAGTGTCTCTATGGAAGAAAATACTTCGTTTTGGCAGAAAAGGCAAGTTGAGTCCGAGGTTCATCGGACCATATGAGATTATCGAGCTTGTTGGGCCAGTTGCGTATAGATTGTTGTTGCCATTTGAGTTAGAAAAGATCCAGAACGTGTTTCATGTGTCAATGCTTCGACGGTACAGATCTAATCCGTCTCATGTGATTACTGCCACTGAAGTTGAAATTCAATCAGATTTGTCGTATATGAAGAACCGATCCGAATTTTGGCACGGGAGATCAAAGAGTTGAGAAATAGAAAACATCTTTAGTGAAACTATTATGGCACAAACACGGATTGGAAGAGGCTACGTGGGAGCATGAGAACATTATGAGAGAGCAATAACCACATCTAATCATTGGTAAGATTTTAGGGGACAAAAATCCCTAAAGGAGGGAGAGTTGTAACAGCCTGGTTTAGAACCTAGTCAGAAAAGTGGTTTCGAGACCACAAATCTGAGGTCAGAATAATATTTTAATATTATTTTTTGTGTGTATTATATGTGATATAGCCTGTGTGAAAATTCTGTATGGTAATTTTATCGACTATGTGTCAAATTAAGAAAAAGGACTTAATCGCGTAAAGTGTAAAATGTTGTGTGCCGTCTGTTAAGTGTTCAATTATTGATGTCTTTATAATGTGAAGCCCTTAAAAGGCAATTAATCCATTATTTGGTAGTGGGGTGGTTGATGGACAAATAGTTCCATAATCTGAATGATTTCATAAGCATTTCATTAAGGGCAAAGATGGCATTTGAAAATTAAGTTATTTTATAACAAAATAAAACATTGAAATGGCCATTTTCTATCCATCTTTCCACTGAAAAATAGAAAAGAGAATAGCCATTGACGCTTTTGAAATTTCTGCACTTGCTAAGCTAAATTGAGGTATGTTTTGGTTTTGGTTTTTGATAATTTCTACGTTTTTGTAATTGTTGCTTTGTGCTCAAGCTAACCCATGTCATAATTTTGTGAATTGATAATGTTTTTAAAATATACCATTGATGAACATGTGAGTTCTTGAATGCCTGATGGTGGAAAATAAAAGATATGTGCTTGATTAATATAGTTTGTTTTTGAAGTTTTGATGAAATTGTGTAATTTGGGCTAAATTGAGAAAAGTGTAAATTGAAGGACTAAAATGTGAAATAAATGAGAGGTGTGGACTTGTATGAATATAGAGAGAATTCGGCTAGGCATGGGTGAAATCTAATTATGTGTATTTCATGATTTTGTGGATTAAGGACTAAAGTGTCGAAATGTGAAAATGTGGGGGCTATTCTGTAAAATGCCCTAAATATGTGTGTTTGGACTAAAATGAATGATTTGGTGATTGAATGATTGAATTTGAATGTGTATAGACCAAGAGAGGAGAGGTTCGGATCCAGATCAAGGCAAAGATAAAGTGCTCGATTAATTGACTGTTTTGGTATTTCGACGTCTGAGGTAAGTTCGGATATAGTACAAGTTGTTAATTTATGTTCTATGTGATGTGAATTGAATGAATATCTATATAACTATGAGATTTGAAATGTTATGTGCTAAATTGGATTAGAAGAACTAAGGGTCCGAAATTAGAAACGGGATAGAAATGATTGGTATTGTATGTGCGAGATGATAGAAGTTTCGGCTTATTGAATTGGCACTATGTGTCCGATACCAATATAAGCTTAGTTGAACGTGTTGCCACTGAGTGTGTGATGACAATTATGTTTTGTCTATAAATTGGCATTAAGTGTGCGAACAAAGCAAGAGAACAATAAAGATTGAACGATGTGTAAAGTCGAGTGGTTGAGTAGCATGGTTGGTGACAAACTAAGCGTTAGCAGAGGTACGTATAAAACCTATGTGGTTGATGAAATTGAAAGTAGATGAATGGAATGCTATGTGAGTATTGGATATGGTTGGATTTGTATGACATTGATAAATTATCTATGTGATGGTTTAATGTGTATATTGATTTGATGCAATGAATTAGTAGTATTGTATTTCGAACTTACTAAGCTTTTGAAAGCTTACTGTGTGATTGTTTCTTTGTTTTACAGTGTCTGTAAAGCTAGCTTGGATCCGGGAATCGTCAGCATCTCTATCACACTATCGGCAATCTATTTTGGTACTTTTGGAAATATGTGTATATTTAAATTTGGCATGTATAGGCTAGTTGTTTTGAAACATATTTGAGAAGTGTAAATAGCCATGTGATGTGGCTAGATATATGTTTGCTATAAGCATGAATGGATTTGGTATATGATGCATATTATGATATGGCTTGTTGGTAATGAGCATGTCTTATGAATGGTAAACCTAGTGAGGGATTGATGATAGTATGATCTAGTGAATTTGAGGATGAATCATGTTTGGTATTGAATGTGTTCAAGTTGTGCAATTTAGTTTATAAGTTAACATGTTAGAAATGAGATTGGATGAGATGATATGTTGACTATTTCACATGTATTCGGTTGCCAAATTGTGTGAGAAAACAGGCTTAATTGTGCTTGTAGCGTTGACCTTGTGTGGGTGGCAAATTGGGCTTGCAAATGGCCTATTTTGCATGTTTGGTTAAGGGACACAGGCATGTTTCTCCACCGTGTAGTTTAAGGACCACTTCGAAGTGAGTGTGTACAGGTTACACGATCGTGGCACACGGGCGTGCCTGGTGGCTGTGTGACCAAGTCAGTAGCTTGCCTAATAATACACGGCCACAGCACACGGGCGTGTCTAGTGGTAGTGGAGATAGGTCAGTATGCATGCTCTGTTTTGACACGGCCTGGACACATGGGTGTGTCTGGTAGCCATGTGAGGCACACGGCCTGATTGCACGGACGTGTGACCTCAACAGTGTTGAAGAATGTTTGAAATTCTAAAAACTTTTGCAAGTGTTCAGTTTAGTCTCGACCCCTTTCTAGCATGTGTTTAAGGTCTCGTGGACCTCAATAAGGGACTACATGATTATGTTGTGATATGTTTTAATGAGGATTGACTTTGTGTCATGAAATGGATGTAAAATGTTCTGATTATTCGATAATGCCTCTTAACCCTATTCCGGTGACGGTTTTAGGTTAGGGGTGATACACTCCCCCTTAAGAATTTTCGTCCTCGAAAATCTTGCCAGTAAAAAGATTGGGGTATTGCTTCTTCATGGTATCTTCTAGTTCCCAAGTAGCTTCTTCAATACGATGTCGTTGCCAAAGAGCGTTTACTGATGCTACCTTTTTATTTCTTACCTCTTTTGTTTCGCGTGCCAAGATTTTGATCGGTTTCTCACTGTAAGTCATATCAGGCTGAATCTTAACTTCTGTCAAAGAAATAGCATATGAAGGTGATCAATATCGTCGTAACATAGACATGTGAAAAACATTATGAATTTTGTCAAGTTCTAATGGTAATGCCAACCGATATGCAAGAGGTCTGATTCTTTCTATAATTTCATATGGCCCGATGAATCGTGGACTCAGTTTTCCTTTACAGCCAAACTGGAGGACTTTTTTCTAAGGTGATACTTTTAAAAATACCTTGTCGCCGACCTGAAATTCTATTTCTTTTCGTTTAAGATCGACATAAGACTTTTGACGATCAGAGGCTACTTTCAAACTATCTTGAATAACATTCACATTTTCCTCAGTTTCACGACTTAAGTCAACTCCATGTATCTTCTTCTCACTAAGCACTGTCCAACATTATGGAGTTCTACATTTACGACCATATAGAGCCTCATACGGTGCCATTTTAATGCTGGACTGATAGCTATTATTATAAGCAAATTCAACTAAAGGCAGATATTTTTCCCAATTACCTTCAAATTCAAGCACACAACACCGAAGCATATCTTCCAAAATCTGTATAACACGTTCGAATTGTCCACCATTCTGAGGATGGAATGCGATACTAAAATGTAGTTGTGTACCCAAAGCTTCTTCCAATTAATTCCAAAATCAGAACGTAAATCGAGGATCTCTGTCTGAAATAATAGAGACTGGTACTCCATGTAGCCTGACAATCTCGTAAATATAATTCTGCCAATCTATCCAAAGAGAAATCCATACGTACCAGAATAAAGTGTGCAGACTTCGTTAAAAGATCAACTATTACCTAGATAGCATCTTTCTTCTTTGGAGACAGGGGTAACCCTGATACAAAATCCATGGTAACTCTTTTCCATTTCCATTTCGGTATTGTAACTGGTTGTAATAATCACGAAGGCACCTGATGCTCAGCTTTTACTTGTTGATATATCAAACATTTAGATACAAATTCAGAAATATCCTGTTTCATTCCTAGCCACCAATACATCTTTTTCAAATCATTGTACATTTTGTTACTACCAGGATGAATAGACATATTACCATTATGAGCTTCATGTAGAATCTTCTGTACCAGATCTGAATTCTTTGGTACACATATTTTGCCTCTGAATAACAAACAACCATCAGACTCAATCTGAAATTCTGAATCAAAATTCAACTCACACTGTTCTCTTTTAGCTTGTAATTCATAATCATTTTTCTGAGTTTCACAAATCTGTTGTAGAAATGTTGGTCTAGCTTTTAACTCAGCTATGATTGAACCATCATCTGATAATGACAACTGGGTATTCATTGCTCACAAAGCAAATAAGGACTTCCTGCTTAGAGTATCAAAAACTACATTGGCTTTTCCCGGATGATAGTCAATGACCAGATCATAATTGTCGAAACCATTTTTTTGAAAAAGGAGTCGACTTTTATTTTAAAAATGAAAACGAGAAAATAGGAGTCGCCGCCGGTCCTTTTTTTGATTAGGTATGATCGGGTCACCTCAAAAACTGGTTTTTTCAATAAACGATTTAATTTATTAAAACAATGATTTTGGTCCACGAAGTTCAGAAAAATGGGTTCGAGAGTCGGTTACATATGAGGAAGGATCAGCACCCTCGTAACGCCCAAATTTGGTACCTAGTTAATTAATTAGTGTCATAGTGTCGAAAATTGAGTTTTGAAGAAATTTAAAATACAATCCTTTGTTAAAATATCTCTTGATTGAAAATTACTTGAGAAAAGGGGGTATTTCACGCTAATCGAGGGAAAAAAGATCATGTCCCGTAAGTTAGGACATGATGCTTTAAATCTCCGACAATGAGAATAAACACGAAAATTATTTATTTTGAAAGATATTTAATTATCTCAGTTTTAGAAAGAAATCATATTTCTTAAGTCTGAACACGATCCTTTCATAATTCCAAGATTGTAACACCCCTTACCGTATTCTACGCCGGAACCGGGTACGAGGCGTTACCGTACTTGACGCACATTGTCATACAACTTTGGGTTATCAAATTTCATTCCAAATTAAAACTTTTCCATTCATATATCTAACATCCTTATACTGGGCCTACAAGGCCCTAAACATACTTCCAGAAGGTTTCGAAAATAATCAAAAACTTTTACACACTTGGAAAAATTTTACCTAAACAGGGGCCATACGCCCGTGTGAAATAGGACATGCCCGTGTGAGCAGGCTGTGTGGTCACACACGCCCATGTCCCTCACCCATGGTCGACACTGACTTATTTCACACGGCCGAACACACGCCCGTGTCCCTTACACGGCCTTGACAAGCTCGTGCCTCAGCCCGTGTGCCAAAATCTTGGCATTCTGTTTATGACATCATCACCTCACTATAGTCACACGGCCAAGGCACATGCCCGTGTCCTAAACTGTGTGTCGAATTAAATTCCTAAATTCAGGTGCAGGCTTCACACGGCCTGGGCACACACCCATGTCTTTGGCCATGCCTCCGATAGGGCTGAGACACACTGCTGTGTCTCTGCCCCTGTGTTTACTACTGAACTTACTGACTTGCAATCCTAACATGCAATGGGACACACAGCCTGGACACACACCCATGCAATTGACCATGTGTCACACACGGCCTAGACACACGCCCGTGTACCTACCCATGTGGACAAGAACAAGGCTATTTTCCAAGCTCTTTCATCACCCTAACTCACTCAAGCATAATTTACCCTCTACCATCTATTCATTCATGCATATTCATACCCAAACAACCCAACCATATACTCTACACATTTATGAATAACCTTTCATTCCATTGATTGATAGTAAAGAGCCATTTACTATGGCAATATACAAAAGATTTCATCTATAAGGAGCCAACACATTTGGCCAAAATAACAAAACAATATACCTAGTCTAGCTCCTATACATGCCATTGCCATACTCAAAATGCTAGTTCTAAATATACCAAGATGAGCTGATATTGTGGGTGATCTTTCAATTATCTCTGTATCCCAATCGACTCTTTGACACTATAAAACAAGGGAAAAGAAAGGGGGTAAGCTTTAAGCTTAGTAAGTTTACATACAATAAACATCATAACATGTGCTAATCAATAAATAGCATTTCACAATCCAAGATCATGCTTACTCATTCATCTCTTACCACAATCCAACCATATCACAACCAAATGCTCTTATTATTTAACATACATCCCTGCACTTGATCACCAGATGATCACATGAAACAACACATCACAATTACACAATAAACCATTCTTAGTAATACCAAACACTCAGTGGTTTCTTACTTTGCCCATCATTTATTATTAACAGGGTGGTATCGTACATAGCCCACCAATAAGAATATTTACGGTGGTATAGCACCTAGCCAACCAAATAATAATACTAACAATGGTATCGCACACAGCCCATCATGAATAAGTGATAAGGTGGTATCGCACATAGCCCACCAACAAAAATAAATATGGTGGTATCACACATAGCCCACCATTATTTACTACGGATAATATTTTACACCTATAAGTTTATTTCAACGTTCATATGGAGTTTATTCACTTTCTACCAAATTTCCATCCATTTAACTCGTAAGTGTTCTCAATCATACAATGCACCAATAAGCAATTACATGTGTATTTAAGATGCATCGTTTACACATAAACTTACCTCGGTGCAAAACGCGTTAATCAACAGTCTATTCCGTAACCTTGCCTTTTCCTCAGTCAAGTTTGATTTCACGTTCTTCTTGGTATATAACAACAAAATTCACTCATTCAATCATTTTCTAATCATAATATATTATAATCTCTACTTAGGCAAAAATGATCGTTTTGCCCTTGTACTATGGTAAAATTACAATTTTGCCCTTAGGCTTGTAAATCATTTTTAATCACATTTTCTCATAAAACAAGCCTAGCTAAACATTTATTACTCTTACAACTACTCATAATTCCAATTATTTCATGCATTTATTACACATTTTCAATCTTTGCATTCAAGTCCTATTTATGTGTTTTCATGCTAACACCTTTCACAAAAGTTGTTCCTTAACTCACTATCATTCATTTTCCTCCATAAAAACTCAGTAAACAACATGAACACTCTCATGGAAAGTCCCTAATCTTTCAACCATTTAGCATATTAGTCCCCTCATTGGCTAGCTTAAGCTTCAGGGACTCCAAACGTACAAAAATTATCAAATAAAACCACCAAAATCGCTTACTAGCAAGAGATTTGTTTTGCTGAAAATTTGAACTCCAAGAACCCTTATTTCCTCTCAATGTTTGGTGGTAGAAGAAGAAAGAATAGTAAAAGATGATATCTCATCTTTTTATCTTATTTTATTCATTTTTTTATCACCTAATGTTACCAAATTTTGACTAAAATTAATGCCCTTGTCCCCTAAGCTACATGGCCGGCCATCACACATCCAATGGCCTAATTTCACTTTAAGGACCTCCAATTTGATATTCTTTGGCTATTAGACACCTCTACCACTTATAATGGAACTTTCGCACTCTATGCAATTTAGTCCTTTTTCACAATTAAACATACAATTGCTAAAATTAAAGCACCAAAATTTTTATATAGCCATATATTAATGCCATAACACAATAAATGATACTAAAATAATTTTCCTCAACTTCGTATTAGTGGTCCCAAAACCACTATTCCAACTAGCCCCAAAATCGGGTTGTTACAACTCTCCCCTCCTTTAGAGATTTTCGCCCTCGAAAATCTTACCGGTAAAAAGGTTTGGATATTGTTCTCTAATGGCTTCTTCCAGTTCCCACGTAGCTTCTTCCACACCGTGTTTTTGCCATAACACTTTTACTAAAGCTATGCCTTTATTCCTCAATTGTTTAACCTCCCGAGCCAAAATCTTAATCGGCTCCTCTGCTTAAGTGATATCTAATCGTATCTCAACTTCCGTTGGAGGGATCACATGTGAAGGATCGGAACAATATCGTCGCAACATTGACACATGAAACACGCTGTGTATTTTCTCTAACTCTACTGGCAAAGCCAACTGGTATGCCACTGGCCCAATCCTTTCGTTAACCTCATACAATCTTATGAATCGTGGACTCAATTTGCCTTTACGACCAAATCTCAATATTTTCTTCCATGGGGATACCTTTAGAAATACCTTGTAGCCCACTAGAAACTCAATTTCTTTCCTTTTTAAATATGCATACGACATTTGTCTATCCGAAGCAGCTTTCAGACTATCTCGGATCACTTTCACTTTCTCCTAGGTCTCTTTAATTATCAACCCCATGAATTTGTTTCTCACTAAGCTCGGTCCAATACAAGGGAGTTTGACACTTGCGACTATATAAAGCCTCGTACGGTGCCATCTGTATACTTACTGATAACTGTTGTTGTAAGCAAACTCAACCAAAGGTAGATATCTCTCCCAATTACCTCCAAACTCTAACACACAGCATTGGAGCATATCCTCAAGGACTTGAATCACTCTTTCAGATTGGCTGTCAGTTTGCGGATGGAACACAGTATTAAAATTCAACCTGTACTTAAGGCTTCCTGTAACTTCTTCCAGAATCTCTAAGTAAATCTAGGATCCCTATCCAAGATAATAGATACAGGCACTCCATGTAATCTCACCACTTCAGCAATATAGAACTCGGCCAACTTATCGAGGGTATAATCAACATGCACTGGTATAAAGTGAGCCGACTTCGTTAGTCTATCCACAATAACCCACACAGCATCTTTCTTTCACGGAGTCATAGGCAACCCCGTTACAAAATCATAGTGATCCGATCCCACTTCCACTCGGGAACCATTACCAGCTGAAGTAATCCTGAAGGTACCTGATGTTCGGCTTTCACTTGTTGACAGATCAAACACCTTGTCACGAACTCAGAGATGTCTCTTTTCATACCCGGCCACCAATAAAATTTCTTCAAATCATTGTACATTTTCGTGCTACCGGGATGTACTGACAAGTGACCACTAGTGCTTCATGTAAAATTTCCCGGATCAACTCATCATTTTTAGGTCCACAAATTCTGTCGTGAAACATCAAACAACCATCCAAACTCACTCAAAAGTCAGAATCATTTCCCGATTCATACTTAGCTCTCTTAGCTTGCATCTCATTATCATTCTTTTGAACTTCACATATTCGCTGATTAAATAGCGGTCTAACCCTCAACTCGGCCAATATAGCACCATCCTCAGACAATGGTAAGCTCGTACTCATGGCCCTCAAAGCATAAATGGATTTTGGATCTCTCGGAGCTCTATTGGCATTTCTTAGTCCATTCGAACTTGACATCTTTATGCAACAGTTTTGTCATCAGGGTAGCAATCATGAAAAACCCCTTTACAAACCGTCTGTAATACGCCGCTAAACCCAAAAACCTTTTGACTTCCGACACATTTCTTGGCGGTTTCCACTCCACAATAGCCGAGATCTTACTCAGATCAACTCTAATACCATCATCCGATACGACGTGTCCTAGGAATCCGACCTCTCAGAGCCAAAACTCACTCTTACTAAATTTAGCATACAGCTGCTTGTCTCTTAAAGTCTACAAAACAATTCTCAAATGCTCCGCATATTCACTCTCATCCCGAGAATAGACTATATGTCACCAATAAAAATGACTACAAACTTGTACAAGTACGGTCAGATGATGGGATTCATCAAATCCATAAAAATTGCAGGGGCATTTGTTAAATCAAATGGCATGACAAGAAACTCATAATGGCCATACCTCATCTGAAATGCAGTTTTCGACACATCTTGCTCCTTAATCCTCAACTGATAATATCCAAACTTTAGATCTATCTTGGAGAACACCATAACTCCCTTCAGTTGCTCAAATAAATCATCTATTCTTGGTTCTTCACTGTCACTTTGTTGAGTTGTCTGTAGTCTATGCACAACCTCATCGACCCAACTTTCTTCTTACAAAAAGTACAGGAGCACCCAACGGTGAATAGCTCAGTCTTGCAAATCCCTTATTCGTTAACTCTTGCAACTGAACCTTCTAGTCTTTCAACTCTAATGGTGCCATCCTATACGGAGCAACCAAAACAAGTGTCGTTCCCAGAATTAACTCAATTCCAAACTCGACCTCTCTAACTGGAGGTAATCCAGGTAACTCTTCTGAGAATACATCCGAATACTCACTACCACCGGTATTGATTCAATCTTTATTTCTGATTCTTGAGCATTCAACACAAAAGCGAGATAGGACTTGTATCCTTTCCTCAAGTATTTCTTGGCTACCATAAAACAAATTATCACTAGCAATTATTTGACTTAACTGATTCAACCTGAATAACAACTCCATTTTCACATTTCAATTCAATAAATTTACTACCATAGTTAACTAAAACACTATGAGTAGTCAACCAATCCATACCAACAATCAAGTCGAACTCATCAAACGGCAACAACATAAGATTTGCATGAAAAGGACAATTCCTACACACCTTGTCAACTAGCACATGTTTGCCTAACGAGTTTGACACATATACTACAAACTCCGTAGACTCAACAATCATAGTCATTCTAGGTGCCAATCTTATGCAAATGTAAGAATGGGTAGACCCCGGATCAATCAAAGCAATAATAGGGGTATCATGAAGAGAAAAAGTACACGTTACAACATCTGAAGATGATGCCTTTTTACGAGCGCAAATGGCATAGGTCCTCGCAGGTGCTCGACCTTCTGATCTCATAGCAGAAGCTCGAGGCGCACCTCTACTAGTCCCACCTCCCGGGTTCTTTTATGATCTACCCCTTGGAGATACTTTGCTTGATCTCACTTCTTGCTTTTTTTCCTTCTCTTCCCTCTCTAGACAATTTCAGATAAAATGGTCGGGTGAACCGCACTTGTAACAATTCTGGTTGCTTCCCTAGCACTACCCAGTGTGCTACCTACCACCATTTGGACACTTCAGTTTGATCTTCAGATTGCCTACACTTTCCATCGAAGTGGCTTGAACTCTCAAGCCCGAGTATGTGTTACCTCGATCTCGATGTGAATGTTCAATCGACATTATCATCCGGGGGTTCATTTCCTTGGACCTCTTTGATTGAGTTTGGTATGATTTACTCATTGGCCTTTTTCTCGCAGTTTGGGCCTCACTCATGGCTTTCCTCTTTTCCTTATTCAGTTCTTCGGCCTTACATGCCCGGTCGACCAACACCACAAACTTTTTTAACTCTAAAATCCCAACTAGCAGTCTAATATCCTCATTCAGCCCATCTTCAAACCTCTTGCACAAGATAGCTTTTGTAGATACATACTCTTGTGCATACTTACTGAGCCTAACAAACTCACGTTTATATTCTACCACAGTCATTTTTCCTTACTTTAATTCAAGGGATTCTTTCCTTTTCTGGTCCAAAAATCATTGGCTTATATATTTCTTTCGAAACTTCTCCAAAAAGAAGTCCCACGTCACACTCTCCTTTGGAATCACCGACGTTAACGTCTTCCACCAATGATAGGCCGAGTCCCTCAGCAAGGACATGGCGCATTTTAAGCTCTCCTTAGGTGTGCAGGAGAGTTCATCAAATACCCGCATTGAGTTCTTAAGCCAAAACTCCGCCCTCTCAGGGTCATCATCTAAATTGGCTCTGAATTTCTCGGCCCCTTGCTTCCAAATCTTATCTACCGGGGGCTTGGTTATTCTCACTAAATCTATACCTTGGGGAACCACAAGAATTGGCTAAGGTATAGGAGAGGGTGGAGGAGGTTGAGCATTAGGGTTTGCTCGTACATACTTCGCATACCAATTACTCATCATTTGGAGAAAGGCTTACCGAGCCTCTTCTCCAAGACTCCTAGTCTTGGGTCCACTCTTTACAGGCGTAGTCCCTTGCGCGGGAGCCAGCGCGTTACTAGCTGTGTCATCAGCAGTCGCTCAGTTGGGATCTATTTACTATATAAAAACAAAGTTTAGAATTGTCAGAAGCCACCACACTATCAATATACGCTTATGGCATGTATAGCTAGACTCTTACACACGCTACGGTAGTCCGAGAATCGACTAAAATATAGCTTTGATACTACTAAAATAACACCCCTTACCGTATTCTATGCCGGAAACGGTACAAGGCGTTACCATTCTTGACTTACATGGTCATACAACTTTGGGTTATCAAATTTCATTCCAAATTAAAACTTTTCCATTTACATATCTAACATCCTTATACTGGGCCTACAAGACCATTAACATATTTCCGGAAGGTTTCGGAAATAATTAAAAAAATTACACACTTAGAAAAATTTTACCTAAACAAGGGGCCACACGTCCGTGTGAAATGGGACACGCCCGTGTGGTCACACACGCCCATGTCCCTTACCCATGGTCGACACTGACTTATTTCACACGGCCAGACATACGATCGTGACCCTGGCCCATGTCCCTTACACGGCCTCAACGCGCCCGTGTCTCAGCCCGTGTGCCATAACCTTGGCATTCTGTTTATGACGTCATCACCTCACTATGATCACACGACCAAGGCACGCGTCCATGTCCTTAGAACATCTGTCGAATTAAATTCCTAAATTCAGGTGCAAACTTCACACGGCCTGGGCACACGCCCATGTCTTTGGCCGTGCCTCCTACACAGCTGAGACACACGGTTGTATCTCTGCCCATGTGTTTACTACTAAGCTTACTGACTTGCAATTCTAACATGCAAGGGGACGCACGTCCTGGTCACACATCCATGCAATTGATTGTGTGTCACACACGGCCTAGACACACGCCCGTGTGCCTTCCCGTGTGGATAAGAACAAGGGTATTTGCCAAGCTCTTTCATCACCCTAACTCACTCAAGCTTAATTCATCCTCTACCATCAATTCATTCATGCATATTCATACCCAAACAACCCAACCATATACTCTACACACTTATGAATAACCTTTCATTCCATTGATTGATAGTAAAGAGCCATTTACTATGGCAATATACAAAAGATTTCATCTATAAGGAGCCAACACAGCTAGCCAAAATAACAAAACAATATACCTAGTCTAGCTCCTATACATGCCATTGCCATACTCAAAATGCTAGTTCTAAATATACCAAGATGAGTTGATAGTGTGGGTGATCTTCTAATTATCTCTGTATCCCAACTCGACTCTTTGTCACTATAAAACAAGGGAAAAGTGATAAACCATAATATATACATATTTTAATCCCACATTTGGCATACTTTTGGATGATTTATCCCTTGAATTATGGAATTTGATGCTCCTAATCTTTAATTTCATGTTTTATACTTAAAAGAGCATATAAGGATGAAAAGAATGAGAAACGGGCCAAAAATGGAGAAAATGGGACAAAGTAAGAAATCCACACGGCCTGGAGTTCGCCACACAGCCGTGCGATTTTAGCAAACTCGAACACGGTCTTGGGCTCGATTCACACTGGCGTGCCACACGGACGTGTCCCTGCCGTGACCTATTTTAATTCCACTAAGAAAAGGATACTTAGAGGCAAAGAAAGACATTCCGAAAGCCTATATAAACACCCTAAGTGTAACCTAAAAGGGAGGAGGACAAAGGTCAACAGAAGTTCGATAGAAGGCCTCTGTCAGGGTTCTTTTAAAAGGAGCAAAGCTAGAGAGGGCTGAATACAGGGGATTACTCCAAGAAAGCCAGTTGATCCATCTCAGAAGCCAGAATCACGCTCAAGACTGAGGATATTTCTTTCAATTTCCTTCAGGGGGTTTTAGGGTTTTCTTTATGTTTTTTTGTTTAATTTCTTCTGAGATGTATTCTTTTATAATTATGAACTAAACTTCTTAAATACCTATGGGGAATGAAACCTAAGACGGATCTTGTTATTGTTTTCTGAACTATATGATAAATACTCGATTTGTTCTTAATTATGTGTTCTTAATTCTTGCTTTAATATTTCAGAATATTGATTCAAGTATTGATGTGCTTATTCAGAGGAGTAAAAGTCTTTGTTTAAGAGTAGATCTAGCATAGTTAAGCGGAGTTGATCGCACTCCTAGAAATAGGACGATGAAAATCTACTGGATTAGGGTCAAACCTAACATGGGATTCCATAGACCGAATTAATGCAACACTAGGGGTTTTAATTAGAAAGAGACTTCAATTAATCAACTTAGGGTTAGACGCTAGTAGCCTCGAAAGAGGTATTAATATAAATTAGGGAATCTTACAGATCAAGTCAAGTGAATAAATCGTCTTGTTCAGAGTTAAATAACAAGTGAAGTCTAGGTGGATTCTTCTTCGGGTATTGTCTTAATTAATTGGTTTTCTCAAAAGTATTTTCCCCAATTCATTCTCTGTGTCTTAGCATCCTTAGTTTAGTAATTAGTTAGACAGATATCAATCCTCTTTATTTTAGACTAGATAGTAAAAAGAAAGTTAGTACTAGTACTTTTGGTTCTTTTGGGTTCGACATTCTGGTCTTGCCACTAAGCTATACTACTGCTCGATAGGTGCACTTCCCTTAATCGTGGTGATAGTTAGTTTTTAGGCTCGATCATTCTTTTTGTAAATATTAAAGATTTTAGACCACCATAAAAAAGAAAGGGGGTAAGCTTTAAGCTTAGTAAGTTTACATGTAAGCAATAAACATCATAACATGTACTAATCAATCACAATCAAAGATCATGCTTACTCATTCATCTCCTACCACAATCCAACCATATCACAACCAAATGCTCTTATTATTTAACATACATCCCTGCACTTGATCACCACATGATCACATGAAACAACGCATCACAATTACACAATATACCATTCTTAGTAATACCAAACACTCGGTGGTATCTTACTTAGCCCACCATTTATTATTAACAGGGTGGTATCGCACATAGCCCACCAAATAATAATACTAACAATAGTATCGCACACAGCCCATTGTGAATAAGTGATAAGGTGGTTATAACACCCGAAACCCAGCCTAGACGTTATGGTCGAATCTAGCATGTCATATAGAAGTGTTTTTCAAAAACCATGTTTTCATTGAAAACCCTTCTTAATTAAATGCTTGAGTAAAATCCCAGTTACATTAGTTTATTATTATTTTATTTTAAACATGGTATATAGAAAATTTATTAAGTTTATTCCCAAAATTTCTTTTCATTTGTGGAAGCTAAGTTTAAAAGTAACTGATTTACGAAAATGTGATGTTTAAAGATTAAATTATAGAAGCGTAGTGTTTTGAAAACAGTTATTGTTTTGAAAATAGATAAGAAACGTAATAACTAAAAATCCTAAATTAAAAACTAGAAATTAAAAAAGCCCTTATTACAACCCAATAAGAAAGCAGTTTAAGCAAGGTAAAATAAAATACTAAAATTAAAGCTGATCGTAGTGTGGCCACCTCCGAGTTCTCCAGTACGTCGAACCGCCTACTGAGGATTACCTGAAAAATTAAAAAGAAGGAGTGAGTTTATGAAAACTCAGTGTGTACAACCCTCATCGGTCATAAAGCATGCATCACATCAAACCGGGCCTAAGCCTATTACAGTAATCAATGTGGGCCTAAGCCCAACACAGTAACTATGGTAATTGGGCCTTAGCCCATAATAGCCTCAATTGGGCCTTAACCCATAACAAATGTCACATATCACATCTATCTGGGCCTAAGCCCAACATAATATCAAAATCAGTACATGCAATGCATGAATACCCAAGCCAACCCTGCACTCCGTCTCCTATCCAACCCTGCACTCCTGTGGAGATTTAATCAACCCACCTATCCCTACACTCCTTATGTAGCACCGATTACAGCACTAACCAATATTGTAGGAAAGCTGCCAATCTCATAAGCGGCTTAAAGCCATCGATGGATCCACATTCGTTAAACGACCATGCAACCCTAACAAATCATATACTTCCTCCAAATCAATGATCCCATCACCCATGCAACATAATATCACATGAATACAAACATGCCATAAATGGCATACAATAACAATCATATCACATGTAGGGGCATTTTTCTCATTTCGCCCTTCAAGGGCATTATTGTCATTTTACCCTATAGGGGTATAACGGTCTATTTACCCTACAGGGGCATTTAGTCATTTCTACCCTACAAGGGTATTTCAGTAATTTTACAAATATTAGGTTCTCGGTACTTATTACGACCTCCTATAAGGTCTACAGTAGCCTTGGGCGACACAAATAACATATATGTCAAAACGGTGTAATTGGGCCCGAAGCCCAATATTCAGTCCAAATGGGTCCACAGCTCGTGTGGCCCATTTAGCCCAAATTCAGTAACGGCTATATGAGCATTATAGCCCAATTAAGTTTCTGCCACTTTTCAATCTATGTGGGGCCTACGAGCCCATTGGGCCTACACGGCCCATTTCAGCCAAACAAGGCCTAAAACAGTCCAAAAGCACGAGAATGCTGTGGTGGCCTCTAAAGTCTAACGCCCATGTTCGTGGGCTCGGTTCACCACACGCACGATCGCACGCTATTGTGGCATCGTACGCTATATTTTTGGCTTTTCGGCATTTTGCCGATCTACAGTTGGAGTGGTATGTGTACACACCTTGTTGGAGAAAAATGCAGTAGCCCACGAGCGTAGAACCTATATTCGATTTAGGTATTCGGTTAGCCATTCTATTAATAAGATTTAACAAGCCTTTCTAATAAAGAAACCGAATCCAAGATTAATACCTCCGTAACTGAATCGGCTTATACTTCTTAAGCCGTTCGATTATGAATCGATCTCTCCTCCTTATGGTTAATCTGTACCACAACCATTATTAAGCATCAATATCCAATAACCAAGGTTAATCAAATACTAACATAAGGAAACACACGGCCAACAAGAGAAATAGCGTTCGGTCAAAACACTTACCCCTAACAACCGGCCAATAAATAAATTGCACTCAGACAACCCTCAAGAGAAGAACAGATTCGGCACTTTAGAGGCTGAAGCAACAAATGGAGGAAAGATCAATATTCGGTTACAAGGACAGGGTATATTCAGCTACAACATTCGACCACAGAACCAACAACCTTTGACAATGCGGATTAAAGTAGATGGGGGGAAAGAGAATCGGTCAAGAACAATAATCAAATGTTGACTGAATTAGAAGAGAAGAAGAAGAAAAGATAACTAATATTTGGCCTAATTCCAGATTAAGAAAGAATACTCAAAGTTGACAGAGATGAAAAATTGCTAAAAAAGAAATAAAGAGAAGGAGAACGCGGTTATAAATAAGTGAGAAGGAGAACTTAGAATGAGTAAGAAAGGAGGGAGAGAAGAGATTGGCTCGGTCAAATTGAGAAACAAGAAAAGTAGAAAAGTGCCAAGAGGAGGAGAATAAAGGGAGAATCGGCACAAGCAACAATTGTTGCAAAGAAAAATAGTAGAGGAAATGGGTATTGCTCGATTTTGGCAAAAGGCAAAAAGATGAACAAAAAGAGCCAAAAGCTAAAATGGCTAAAAGAAAAATGGCATCCCTATCATACACTAACTAAATTTGCACAAAGAAGTAGCACAATTCGGCTACAACACTCCTCTCCTTCAAATCCCCTGAAAATCTCCTCAAATCCCCCACTTTTCCCTCCTTGATATCCTCCATGATCCACTCCTTAAATCACTCATTTGACTCATTCAAACTCTCCAACACAGAGTTCGAATCCAACACCAACTCTTGCCCACTCATGATTAAAATAAATAATCCTATTTGCATGCAGTGAGACTTGAACCTCTGACCTCCTTGCCACACCTGTGACGCCACCTCCTTGCCACACCTATGTCGCCACCTTCCCAGTACACCACACGCTCTTTTGTGTCTCTTTTTAACCACCATTATTTAAAAGGCTTAAAACCAGGAGTCAGGTTCCCCTAATGCTAAAAATAAAAATTTTCCATATGACATGGCTTGAACCAAGGACTTCATAGAAACCCCATAACCTTCCAAAATCACTCACCCAGCAGATCTAACATGCAATTGTGACGTTCTTTTGTTCTCAAAAAAATTTAAACATTCCCATGCCCAAGGCCCAATTCTTCTAGGCCCAAAATTTAGGGCATTACAGTGGTATCGCACATAGCCCACCAACAAAAATAATTAAGGTGGTATCGCACATAACCCACCATTATTTACTACAGATAACATTCTACACCTAAATGTTTATTTCAACGTTCATATGGATTTTATTCACTTTCTACCAAATTTCAATCCATTTAACTCGTAAGTGTTCTCAATCATACAATGCACCAGTAAGCTATTACATGTGTATTTAAGATGCATCATTTACACATAAACTTACCTCGGTGCAAAACGCGTTAATCAACAGTCTATTTCGTAACCTTGCCTTTTCCTCGGTCAAGGTTGATTCCACACTCTTCTTGGTCTATAACAACAAAATCCACTCATTCAATCATTTTCTAATCATAATACATTATAATCTCTACCTAGGCAAAAAACGACAGTTTTGCCCTTGTACTATGGTAAAATTACGATTTTACCCCTAGGCTCGTAAATCATTTTTCATCACATTTTCTGATAAATCAAGCTTAGCTAAACATTTATTACTCTTACAACTACTCATAATTCCAATTATTTCATGCATTTATTACACATTGTCAATCTTTGCATTCAAGTCCTATTTAGGTGTTTTCATGCTAACACCTTTCACAAAAGTTGTTCCTTAACTCACTATCATTCATTTTCCTCCGTAAAAGCTCAACAAAAAACATGAACAGTCTCATCAAAAGTCCCTAAACTTTCAACCATTTAGAAAATTAGTCCCCTCATTAGCTAGCTTAAGCTTTAGAGACTCCAAAAGTACAAAAATTATCAAATAAAATCACCAAAATCACTTACTAGCAAGAGATTTGTTTTGCTAAAAATTTGAACTCCAAGAATCCTTATGTCCTCTCAATTTTCAGTGGTAGAAGAAGAAGGAATAGTAAAAGATGATATCTCATCTTTTTATCTTATTTTATTCATTTTTTTATCACATAATGTCACCAAATTTTGACTAAAATTAATGTCACATGGCCGGCCATCACACATCCAATGGCCTAATTTCACTTTAAGGACCTCCAATTTGATATTCTTTGGCTATTAGACACCTCTACCACTTATAATGGAACTTTCGCACTTTATGCGATTTAGTCTTTTTTCACAATTAAACATATAATTGCTAAAATTAAAGCACTAAAATTTTTATATAGCCATATATTAATGCCATAACACAATAAATAATACTAAAATAATTTTCCTCAACCTCGGATTAGTGGTCCCGAAACCACTATTCTGGCTAGCCCCAAAATCGGGCTATTACAGAGATTATTTTAAAAATTTTAAGACGTTTGTTTGTTCAGAATTGTCGAGAAAGTCGAAACCCCGTAAGTTAGGGTACAACTTTTCAAATTTTAAAACACGGGGTATTGCTTATTTTAAGAACAAAATTTTTAATGCATCGTGTAAAATGTAACGCGGTTTTGTTGCGAGATGTAAAATAAGTTACGGTGCTTACATACCTAACAGAATAAATACGTTAATAAAATAACAATATGTGAGATCAAAAATAATAAAAAAAACAAGCCAAAAATAAAAAAGACGAATAATAAGAATAAAGTCTGAAATTGTAAAATAAAAAGCTAATATTAAACAAACAACTAATAAATAAGTATAGTGTAAAATGATAATAATGGTGATATTAATAAGAATGATATAATAAAAATCTAAAGTTTTAAAATTATTAAAGTATAAATAAGAAAATAAATATAGGTAAATAAATACGAAAAGGAAACACAATAATAATAGTAATAATATGAAGTTAAGGATACAATAATATAATAATAATGATAAGTAAATAAGCATAAAATATAATTATAGTAATAATAATATTAAATTAATTAACAGAATAGCAAAAATAACAAAAAAGGGACTTGATTGAACTTTAAAATAGGCATTTTGGGAAAATTAGAAATAAAAAGTAAAAGGGAGGACTTATCTGAACACGCGAATAACAAGGAGGGACCTAAAGGGCAATTTTCCCTTCTCCTCCAAAATGGCGTCGTTCAGATGTAGATTAAAATGAAATCGAAACAAATTAATAGGGTAAAATTAAAAATATAAAAAGCTTTATTGCAAAAGCATTCTAAAGTGGAAGGACTTGTAGCGCAATTAGCCCATCAAAGTGAAAACACGTGGATCCCCTGGCGGGTCAGGTAGGTCGGATTGGGTCAAGGTGAAACGGCGTCGTTTTGGGCGCCTGAAGCTTGCCCCAAAATAGCGTCGTATAGGGGTACTATATAAATCAAGTTTTTTCATCAAAAAATCATTTTCCCCACTTCAATAAAAAAACTGAAACCCCCCCCAAAAAAAATCTCTCAATCCTTTCCTCTCCGGCCGAATCCCGGTCGCCGGACCACCGTGGCGGCCGTCGTTCACGGTGACCGAAAAAGTAAAAAAAAGTCCATTTTTCGCCTTTCGAGCCCCCTCCAAGCCCACAAGACATAGTTTTTCATCGGAAACAACTAACCTCGGCCATCCACGATGGTGCAAATGCCAAAAAAAAGCGGTAAAGGTTCGAATTTCTCTTTTATTTTCTATTTTCTTTCTTAAAAAATAAAATGAAAAAACGGAATGAAAAAAATAAAAAGAGCAGAAATAAAAAAACACCTTTATAAACTTTTCTTTTATGTTTCGATTGTTGTATTTGGTGTTCGTAAAAAAATTTTACAACTTGTGTAGTGGCTTTTATAGCCGAAAATATTACAACTTTTTTTTCTTCTTTTTTTTTACTCTCGTTTTCTACTGCCTCTCTACTATCTGTCCTTACAGGTACAGAGGCCGTAGGCCAGCTGGGGGATGGAGGTACGAGGAGGGTACGGAGGTGCTGACGTGGAGGAGCAGCAGCGGCTGATCTTAGGGTTTTTTTGTTATTTTTTGAAAATGTTGTGAGCTGGGGTAGGCTGGGTTTATTCTAATTAGGCTGCTTGATTTGGGTTTAATTTAGTTGGGTTTGGGGTTTAGGTTTGTTTGGTTTGATTTTGGTCTTGTGGTAATTTAGGTTTTGTTTTGTAGTTGGGTTGGTTTGCTTATGAGCCCCGGGCTAAATTGGGCTCATACAGCTGCCTCTCTTTGCTCGTTGTTGTGTAACAAGAACAGAGTAAAGACTTTTAAGAAGGACCAATTTTGCCTGGTCTCGCTGAATCTTGACTTCTTGGTGCTCATCTTCTTCAAGTAACCTTGTTCTAGCCCACTGCAACTTCAGGGGTATAGGAATTGTTGCTACAATCAAATCCACTGCAACTTCATGGAGATAAGACTTGTAGTTCCAATCTACTCCAATGCAACTTCAGTGAGATGAGATTTATGGTTTTAGTCTGCTCCATTACCACTTCAGGGAGATAAGGCTCATATCTTGTAGCTTCAATCTATTCCGCTTCAACTTTAGGGAGATAAGGCTAGTGGCTTCAATATGCTCCACTGCAACTTCAGGAAGATAAGATTTGCCATAATTTGTAGCTTTAATCTGTTCCACTACAACATTAGGAAAATAAGATTAACTGTCTTCAGCCTGCTCCACTGCAACTTCATGGAGATAAGGCTGGTGGCTTCAATCTGCTCCACTGCATCTTCAGGAAGATAAGATCCACTATAATTTGTAGCTTTAATATGTTCCATTACAGTGTTAGAGAAATAAGATTCGCTATCTTTAATCTACTCCATTGCAACTTCAAGGAGATAAGATCTACGCCTTCAATCTGCCTCATTGCTACTTCAGGGAAATGAGATTTGTGGATTCACTGATCTTGCTACACCGTCCTCTAGGGGACATGACCTGTAGAATCGATTTCATGGGCCTATGCTTATGCCCAATGATTAGGATGCCATGATCAGAACGAATCAAATACTCCTAATTGGATGTGCATGAATGATATTTGCATGAATGCAGAATGTCATTTTGCGAGAAGAATCCCTTTCTAGTGCTTAGGTATCTATTGCTCGTTGTTTATCAAGGTTGTATCACTGACATAATATCCTGTCTTCTTGTTCAGCTGATATTTTTGACAGAAAATCCAAAGAAATAGTCACAATAGACTCTCCTTTCTCAAATATTTCCAACCCTTAGGCTTGGTGAATTCTAAATAATAGTCCTGTTTCACGTTCTTGTACTATTTAGAAGCTTCCAGAGTAATACACATAACTCATTTTGTGAAAGTATTATTAGTCTATTAATCGTTATTTCAATGCAAAATGCTTGAAAAAGATCATAATGATGGACAAAACTGAAATTTATCATGAACAAAATCTGAAAAAGAATGGATTAATCAAAAAAAGCAAACATTGCCAGAATACAAAATAGGTGAAGGGAAAGAATAAGTGCCCCAGATATCTCAGCCCAAGCTTCTCTGTATGAACTTCTTAAGGACCATTTTGAGCTCAACATTTGTTTAGGAGATTTAGAATACTTTTTCGATGCCCTAAGATGTAGCATACCTCCTCCCTGTTAATTCAGGCATAGCAAGACCATCGCATGCCCCACCTTCGATCAAAATTTGAATTTCCCTTTCATGGGTTTTCAATTCAAAACCCCTTTGGTCTCAAGGCACCCTTTACGGTTTTCACCCTAGCCTCTCCTTTTTTTTAGACGAAGTACTTCTTGATTGAGTCTAAATTCACTAGATTAGGTAGGCTCTTGTCGTCCATCTCAATTAATATCAACGCTCCTCCAGAAAAGGCCTTCTTTACCACATAAGGTTCTTCTTAGTTTGGTATCCACTTTCCTCTGAAGTCCTTTTGTATAGGAAGGATCTTCTTCAACACCAGGTCCCCCTCGTGGAATTCTCTAGGATGAACCTTTTTGTTCTAAGCTCGCATCATTCATTTTTGGTATATTTGACCATGACGAATAGCTTTCAACCTTTTCTCTTCAATCAGGTTTAATTGGTCATATCGAGATTGGGTCCATTCTGCTTCATCCAACTTTAACTACCTCCATTCCATAAACCAATGAGAAAGGCATTGCCTTGGTAGAGGTTCTGACAGACGTTCTATAGGCATAGAGGGCAAATGGTAACTTTTCATGCCAATCTTTGTAAGTTTAAGTCATTTTCCCCACGGTCTTCTTGATGTTTTTATTGGCCGCTTCTACTGCACCATTCATTTTTGGGCGATACATTGACGAGTTATGGTGTTTAATTTTGAACTGACTGCAGACCTCTGCTATCGTGCTGTTGTCCAAGTTCAATGCATTATCTGATATGATCCTTTTTGGCATTCCATACTGGCATATAATCTCCCTCTTTAAAAACTTGTTGGCTATCGACTTGGTGACATTGGCATATGAAGTAGCCTCTACCTACTTGGTGAAGTAATCGATGACCACAAAAATGAATCGATGCCCACAAAAATAAATCGATGCCTGTTAGAGGCTCTTGGCCAGATTTGCCTAATGACGTCCATGCCCACATAGAGAAAGGCCATGGAGAAGTCATAACATGAAGAGGTGAAGGACGCACATGAATCTTGTCCCCAGAAATTTGGCACTTATGGCACTTCTTGGCATAGCTGATGCAATCCCCTTCCATGGTGGAACAATAATATCCAAATCTCATGATTTGCCTAGCCATTGTGAGACCATTAGCATGTGTTCCGCAGACACGCTCAAGGACTTCTTCTAGGATTTTCTTAACCTCAACAGCGTCCACACATCTTAATAACACCTGATCCTTTCTTCTTTTGTATAGGATCTCCCATCTAAGACGTAATTACTGGCCAGTTTTCTCAACATTCTTTTATCTTTTATCATACTCATTTGGATAGGCTTCACATCCTCTTGTTTATTTACTCTGATCATAAAAGCTAATGTAGCCAATGCGTTAGCCATCTGGTTTTCATCTCGCGAGAGGTAACAGAAGGTGATATCATCAAACTCCTCAATTAATTAGAGAACTAGCTTTCAATAATTAATCAATTTGGGGTCTCTTGTTTCCCATTCACCTTTGAGCTGATAGATCACTAGTGTAGAATCACCATACACCTCTAGCATTTTGATTTTGCATTCTATGGTCGCATGGATTCCTATGATACATGCTTCATACTCTGCCATATTATTTGTGCAATCAAAATCCAATTTGCAAGTAAATGGATGAAGATCTCCATTTGGGGATATCAGGACTGCCCCAATTTCGTTACCAACAGCTTTTGATGCTCCATCGAAGTTTAGTTTCCAAGGACGATCTTCTGAAGCATTTTCTTCAGTAGTTGCCACATATATTAGATCTTCATTAGCAAAATCAAAGTTCAAATGCTCGTAATCTTCTAGAGCTCTATTGGCTAGAAAAATCTACTATTGCACTCCCTTTCACAGCCTTCTAGTTTACATAGACTATGTCAAATTCGGAAAGTAGAATTTTCCATCTTGCCATTCTTTCATTCAAAGCAGTCGACTCTATCATATATTTTAGAGGGTCTAGTTTTGAGATTAGCCAAGTTGTATGGTACAACATGTACTTCCTCAATCTCCAAGTTGTCTAGATCAAGGCGCAACATAATTTCTCAATTGGCGAATATCTCATTTCACACTCAGTGAATTTCTTACTGAGGTAGTATATCGCCCTTTCTTTCTTCCCTGTCTCATCGTGTTGGCCAAGCACACATCTCATAGAATTGTCAAATATTGTCAAATACAGTATCAGTGGCCTATTTGGACTAGGTGGCGACAGCACTGGGGCATTGGATAGGTACTATTGTAACACCCCTAACCCGAGACCATCGCCAGAATAGGGTTAAGAGGCATTACCGAACAGCCGCAACATTTCACATCCATATCATGACACAAAGTCAGTCATTCAACAAACATATTCAATTATATACATACATTCCCTTATTGAGGCCTACAATACCTTAATCACATGCTAAAAAGGGGTCGGGACCAACCCAAACACTTATGAAAATTTTTAGAAATTCAAGCATTCTTCAACACTGTTGAGGTCACACACCCGTGCAGTCAGGCCGTGTGCTTCACACGGCTACCAGACACACCCATGTGTCCAAGCCATGCGAAAACAGAGCATACATACTGACTTGTTCACACGGCCACTAGACACACCCGTGTGCCATGGTCGTGTGATAATATGCTAGCTACTGGCTTGGTCACACGATTATCAGGCACGCCCATGTGCCACGACTGTATAACCTGTCCAGACACACTTCAAAGTGGTCCTTGAACCAGATGGTGGTGATACACGCCCGTGTCTCTTAACCAAACATGCAAAATAGGCCATTTGCAGAGCCAACATGTCACCCACATTTGGGTCAACCCTACAATCAATATACCAATTCATTTTATGTACTATTGACAACCAAAAACACGTCAAATGATCAACATATCATCTTATACAATCTCACTTCTAATCATGTCTACTTATAACGAAATTTCTCAACTAAACACATGCATTACCAAGCATGATTCATCCATAACATCACTAGGTTGCAATAGCATCAATCCATCACTAAGCTTACCATTCATAAGACATTCTTATTGTCAACAAAACATACCAAAACATGTTTCACATACCAAATTCATATATGCATAATTCCAATATTTATCTAGCCAATTCTCATGGCTATTTACACATCTCAATTGCATTTCAAAACAACTAGCCTATACATGCCATATTCAATATACACATCTTCAAAAGTACCAACATAGATTGTCGATAGTGTGATAGATATGCTAACAATTCCCAGATCCGAGCTAGCTTTATTGACAGAGCAAGGCAGAGAAAGAAATCACACAGTAAGCTTTCCAAAGCTTAGTAAGTTCGTAACATAATACATTATACCATAATTTGTAACAGTCTGAATTTGACCCTAATCGGAATGGTGGTTTCGGGACCACGAATCTGAGTCCAAAAAATATTTAAATATTATTTTCTGTGTTTATTATATGTGAATTATTATGTGTGAAAGTTTCGTATGAAAATTTGATTCTTTGTGTGCTTAATTAAATAAAAGGACTTAATCGAGTAAAGTGTAAAAGTTACAAACTATAGTGAAAAGTGCTTATTTGTTAGTGGCTTTTTAATATGAAGTCCTAAAAGGGCAAAAAGCCCATTTTCTAACTTAGTGGCTGGTTATGTACACAAATAACCTTATGTACTAATATTAGTTATTTTATAAAGGAAGGTTAAATTAGTAATTAAACAAATAGTTAGTATATATGTTGATTAAAACACAAAATAGGCCATGTTTTGTTCATTTTTCCTTGGCCGAATACATTCAAGAGAAGAAAAGAAAATAGCCAAGCTTAGTTCGGCATTTATCTAGCTAAATTAAGGTATGTGTTTAGTGCGGTTTATGTTAATTTTTACGTTTTTGAGATCTTTGCTTCGAATACAAGTCGACCCATGTTAGAATTTTTGAATTTGAGCATGTTTGATATTCGACTATGGAGAGATGTTTGTGCTTTGTATTATTTGATGGAAAAATGTTAAAAGTATGTATGAAATTAATATGTTTTGAATTGGAAATTTTGGTGAATTTGAGTATTTTGGACTAAATTAAGAAAATAAATCTTTGAGGGGTTAAAATGCAAAATAAAGGAAATGTAGGGACTTGTATGAGTATGGGGAAGATTCGACCCTAAAGGAGTAGTTCCAAATTATGTGTATTTTGTGTTTTGTGCAATAAGGACTAAACTGTAAAGGTTGTAAATGTCAGGGGTAAAATGGTAATTTGCCCATCTAAGTGTTTTTGGATTAAATTGAAATGAAATGTGTTTTTATGAGCTCAAATTGAATGTGTTTAGATCAAGAACAAAGAAAAATGAAGTTGGATCGAGGAAAGGCGAAAGTTAATGAATAGCCGATTCTCGACGTCCGACGATATCTAAGGTAAGTCTTTAAGCAAGTTAATATCGTAAATATCGATTATAACCTAGTATACACATTGAATTATGAATTTGTGGATTGAAATATGTCAAAGCCGAATGTATTAAAGTAATTTAGCAATGATATGTAATTGAATAAATTGAGTTCACTATGTGTAAAGATATGAATTATATGTGATATTTGTGATATTAATTATGTGTAATGTGAATGAGTTGGTTTGGTAATATGAATATTTGGGCTTATTGCCAAGCAGGCCTTGTGCCGATGAACTATATCGGGCTTATTGCCTAACAGGCCTTGTGCCAGTGAATTATATCGGGCTTATTGCCTAGCAGGCTAAATGCCGGTGTTTAAAATCTCAGACCTTGGGTCTAGTAGGCCTAGTGCCGGTGAGTGTGATTCGGGCTAATGCCTAGCAGGTTTTATACCGGTGAGTTACAATTCTGAGCTCAGACTACGAATTTATAAAGTCATGAAATAAATCGAGTAAGCCTAAGCTTTTGAAAATGAATCTTGTTAATTCGTACATAAGGTATGTGTTTTTCATACTTATATGTTATATATGATGCTAATGAGCAAATAAAATGATGAAAGAAATCTGTAGTACATTTGGTTGTTGGAGTTTGTATATAAACTATACTATGTGGATACCAGTTATTTGAAAGCATGAGAGTGGTTAAAGATGTTCATGTAGGTATACTTATATACATAGATATGTGTATATATATTCGGTGAATGGTGTACTTTGGTAACAAAATGAAAATTGTTAGGTTAAGTGAGGTAATGATATTCGTCTATGGTAAATTTATAAGTTGAATTATTTTATATACAATGCCATGAACCGATTGTTTAAAAATGCTTGGATGTTTGAATGTTATAATATAGTTGCTTAAGACTTACTAAGCTAGTAAGCTTACTCCGTGTGTGTTCATTTTTCTGTTTTATAGATTTTGATCAAGCTACGGGCTCAAGGGATCATCACTAAAGTCATTCACACTATCGGCTCACTTTGGTATCATTAAAGTTTGGACTTTTGAACTTAAGGCATGCATAGGCTAGTTTATTATTTGAATGATATTTTGTTAATGTATAAAAGCCATGCGAAATTGGCCTGTTTTAAATGTTAATGTTGATAGTTTATTAAATCTTTGGTATAATATACGTTTACGTCATGCTTTGAAGATGAATGTGGCTTTGATGCATGCTTTTCATGATTATGTGATTCGGTAATGAGTAATGAAAATGTTTGTGATTATTTTTGGGTTGAACATTGGAGAGCTAAATTGAGAACTGATTATATGGTAAAGAATTAGTTGTACATATGTATTTTGGATTAGTTATAGAGCATATGTGTTTGGTATGTTAATTAATAATCTTTGTGGTTGTGAATCTTTAAAGTGGATATGGTAAAATGAGCGTAAATTAGGGACTATTTCAATTGTATGTGGTTTTATGGAGAAGCTTATTTATGTGTAATATATATATAGGTATGCCTATTATGTCGTGTGGATTTCTTAACCTAGGTTAATATACGTAACTTGTGAATTGGCATAATCACAAAAAGACTTATTAATTTAATATGATAATATTAAATTGATAATCATGGTTTGATATGGCCTTTGTTTCTAGGAATTTTGAGCATGTTATATAGCATTAGGAGCATGTTCGGTTATGCTATAATGTTTTAATGTCACATATGTGAATGGATATTTAACAAAGTATTATGGATCTATATGTTTTGATATACACATGTGTATAAGTTATTAAATGATATGTTGATATTTGATTAATGAAATAGATGTATTGACGCGCATTTGATATATATATATATATATATATATATATATATGTATAAAGTGAATGATATATGCCTGGCTATGTTTAAAATGTTTGAATGTCTTAGATTCGAGGGTCAGATGGTTTGGATTTTAGAAGTATGAAACATGTATAATTTGGTTTTGGTTTTTGGAAAACTTGATCCAAAGCTTGTATAAATTATGAATAATGATGTAGTTGAATTACGAGCATGATTGGTAATGTAAGTCTTGATTAGCATGAAATAAGAGTATGGGTTATCCATGAGCTATTTGTTGGATATTGAGAATCATGCATATTTGGTTTAATAAATAAATGAATCGTGAATGTGTATGAGATTGAAATGTTAAAGAGTTATAATTGTAACCTGTAGTATGAATAGTGATGAATGACTGTGATGAACTGAGTTTAGTTTGGTAATGCCTCATAACCTTAATCTGGCGACGGATACGGGTTAGGGGTGTTACATTTCATTGGTATCAGAGCTTACAGTTTAGTCGATTCTAGGACTACCGTAGCGTGTGTGAGTCTAGCTATACATGCCTTAAATTTTATAATACGATAGTGTGGTGACTTCTGACATTTAAATTGTGTTTTATATAGTAAATGGATCCTAGCAGAGCCGTAGCTGATGATGTAGAGGGCGTAGCACCTGATCTCGCACATGGGTTAGCGCTGGTAGACTCTCGACCTGTCTCGGGTAGCCATGAGGGGGAGGCTAAGCAAGCCTTCTACCAGATGATGAATGAATGGTTTACCCAATTTATATAGACTAATCCGGCTGTACAACAACCTCCACCCTCGAATAATCCAACTCCGATACCTTCAGCACCTCCGATGAGATCTAGCAGGCCTCCCGTTGATAAAAATTAGGAAATATGGGGCCGAAGAATTTAAAGCTAATGATGATGATGACGCGGAACGAGCTGAGATGTGGCTGGATAATACTATCCACGTGCTTGATGAGCTGTCATGTACTCTAGACGAATGCTTGAAGTGTACTATATCCTTATTAGGGGACACCACATATCACTGGTGGAATACACTAGTATTGGTGGTTCCGAAAGAAAAAGTGACTTTGGATTTCTTTCAGACCGAGTTCTGTAAGAAATATATCAGTTGGAGATTCATTGATCAGAAACGAAAAGAATTTCTAGAATTGAAACCGGGTCGAATGACCGTGACTGGGTATGAATGGAAATTTGTCAGACTGAGCCGATATGCCCGTGAATGTGTGTCAACTGAAGCCATTATGTGTAAAAGATTTGAAGACGGTTTGAATGAAGATATTAAGTTACTAGTCAGCATACTCGAGATTAAAAAGTTTGTGGTACTTGTCGAACGAGCTTGCAAAGCTGAAGAGCTTGGAAAAGAGAAAAGAAAAGCCGAGTTTGAAGCTAGAGACATTCGAAAAAGATCATCGAGTAAGACCTTTCATTCCGCACCAAAGAAGTTTAAAGATGAATCCAGTCGACATAAGACTACTTCAGACTTCTCTAGACGAGATCGACCTCCTGTGGGTTCTCGAGCTACTTCGATGGCCAGTGTTGGTAATGTCCAGTAGAATCGGGTTGAATGGAAGCATTATGGTAAATGGCATTCTGGGAGTTATAGATTTCGTGATTGGTCCTGCATTAAATGTGGATTGTCGGATCATTTTATTCGAGAGTGCCAGATGCTATCCAAGCAAAATACGACTCAGAATACAAGACCGAGCAACGCGTCAGCACGAGACAGACTACCCAGACATTCGGGGAATGTAGGTGGCAGTCAGAGAGGAACAAAAGACACTGCAGTTCGATCAGAGGCTCGAGCACCTGCTAGAGCATATGCTATACGTGTCAGAGAGGATGCTTCTTCCCCAAATGTTATCATCGATACTTTTACTCTTTATGATACTACTGTGATTGCATTGATTGATCCGGGTTCGACTCATTCATATGTGTGTGAAACTTTAGTATCCAGTAAGACTCTGCCTGTTGAGTCTACTGAGTTTGTGATTCATGTATCAAACCCTTTGGGTCGATGTGTTCTGGTTGATAAAGTGTGTAAAAGTTGTCCGTTGATGATTCGAGATTCATGCTTCCCAGCTGATTTAATGTTGTTGCCTTTCGATGAGTTCGATATAATTTTGGGAATGGACTAGTTAACTTTGCACGATGCTGTTGTTAATTGCAAAAGAAAGACCATTGATTTGAGATGTCAGAACGGTGAAATTATCCAGATTGAATCTAATGACCTGAATGGATTACCGGTAGTAATATCCTCGATGTTAGCTCATAAGTATGTGAGAAAAGGGTGTGAAGCTTACTTGGCTTATGTGTTGGATAGTAAAGTTATTGAGAAACAGATTGAATCCGTACCAGTTGTGTGCGAGTATCCAGATGTGTTTCCTGAAGAACTACCGGGTTTATCACCTGTTCGAGAAATAGAGTTTGGTATTGTACCAGGGACGACTCTGATTTTAATAGCTCCGTATCGGATGGCACCTACAGAATTAAAAAAGTTGAAAGCACAATTGCAAGAGTTAACAGATAGGGGCTTTGCACGACCGAGTTTCTCTCCTTGGGGAGCACCAGTTTTATTTGTGAAAAAGAAAGACAGAACTATGTGAATGTACATTGATTACCGACAGCTCAACAAGGTAACTATAAAGAATAAATACCCGTTGCCACTGATTGACAATTTGTTCGATCAGTTGAAAAGGGCTTCAGTGTTTTCAAAGATAGATTTGAGGTCGGGTTATTATCAGTTGCGAGTCAGAGATTCCGATGTGCCAAAGACTACCTTTCGAACAAGGTACGGACACTATGATTTTTTGGTTATGCCTTTTGGACTCACTAATGCACCTGCTATTTTTATGGATCTGATGAATCGGATTTTCAGTCAGTATTTAGATCGGTTTGTGGTAGTGTTTATAGATGATATTTTGATCTACTCCAGAGATGAAACCGAGCATGCTGAGCACCTGAGACTTGTGCTACAAACTTTGCGAGAAAAATAGTTGTACGTAAAGTTTAGTAAGTGTGAATTCTGGTTGAATGAAGTCAGTTTTCTGGGTCACGTTGTTTCAGCATCAGGCATTTGGGTTGATCCGAATAAAATAGCGGCTATACTTGATTGGAAACTACCAAAGAATGTTTCTGAAATTCAAAGTTTCCTGGGACTTGCTGGTTACTACAGACGGTTTGTGAAAGGTTTTTCTATAATAGCTACCCCATTGACAAAGCTATTACAGAAAGATGTTAAGTTTGAATGGTCAGAAAAGTGTCAGAAAAGTTTCGATCAGTTGAAAGCTCTTTTGACCAAAGCTCCAGTATTAGTCCAACCTAAATCGGATAAAGAATTTGTTGTTTATAGTGATACTTCCTTGAATGGTTTGGGTTTTGTTTTGATGCAGGAAGGCAAAGTCATAGCCTATACTTCGCGAAAATTGAAGCCGCATGAAAAAATTACCCAACACATGATTTAGAGCTGGCAGCCATTGTGTTCGCGTTAAAGATTTGGTCATTATCTATTTGGTGAAAAATGCCATGTTTATTCAGATCACAAGAGTTTGAAGTATTTGATGACACAAAGAGATTTGAACCTGAGGCAACGCAGATAGTTAGAGCTGTTGAAAGATTACGAGCTTGTGATTGATTATCATCCGGGAAAGGCTAACGTTGTTGCAGATGCTTTAAGTCGAAAATCATTATTTTCTCTTTGTGCATTGAACGCACATGTGGCTATGTCTGGTGATGGTTCGATAGTAGCCAAATTGAAAGCAAAACCGTAGTATATTCAACAAATTTGTGATGCTCAGAGAGTTGACAAAGATAAGATGGTAAGACGAATTCAGTGTGAAAGTAATGCAGAGTCAGAGTTTCGAATTGATGGAAATGACTGTTTAAACTTCAAAGGCCGAATATATGTTCCGAGGAATGTGGATTTGATTCAGATGTTGTTGAATGAGGCTCATAATAGTCAATTGTCATACAATCGGGTAGCACGAAAATGTATAATATTTGAAATAGTTCTATTGGTGACCTGGTATGAAACGGGACATATCCAAATTTGTCTCGAAGTGCTTAATTTGTCAGCAAGTAAAAGCCGAACATCAGGTGCCTTCTGGGTTACTTCAGCCGATCATGATACTTGAATGGAAATGGGATAGAATTGCTATGGATTTTGTATCCGGATTGCCTACGACACCAAGCAAGAAAGATGCAGTCTGGATTATAGTGGATAGACTAACCAAATCAGCTCACTTTTCTCCAGTTCGTATGGACTATTCGCTCTATAAGCTTGCTGAGTTGTATGTATCTCAAATTGTAAGATTACATGGTATGCTGATTTCCATTGTTTTGGACAAAGACTCGAGATTCACGTCGCGGTTTTGGAAGAAATTGCAAGATGCTTTAGGTACCAAACTACACTTTAGCACAACTTTTGACCACGTGACGGATGGTGCATGCTGGCGAACCATTCAGATACTTGAGGATATGTTGAGATGTTGCGTCCTCGAGTTTGAAGGTGTAACAGAACAATATTGACCCTAATCGGAACGGTGGTTTCAGGACCACGAATCCGAGCCCGAGAAATATTTTGATATTATATTCTATGTTTATTATATGTAGACTAATGTATGTGAAAATGTCGTAGAAAAATATTATCGTTTAATTGCTTAAGTTGATAAAAAGGATTTAATCGAGAAAAGCGTAAAAGTTGCATGCTAAAGTGAAAGGTACTAATTTGCTTGTGGCTTTTTAAGTGGATGTCCTAAAAGGGCAATTAGCCCAAAATCAATAATAAGGAACGGCAATGGGCCACTCCAACTACAAAATATATGTTAGTTTAATTTTATTATAAAGTTATATTAGTATATTTATAAATAATGTTAAATACTACATAAAATAATAAAAACAAAGTGGAAAGAAAGAGAACATACCTTGTTCTTCTTCTTCATTTGAATGTAGGAGGAAGAAAACTCCATTGTTGAAGCTTTAAATTTGGCAACTTGGAGCTTAATTTGGGGTATGTATTTTGCTTAGTTTTTAATAATTTTTACATTTTTGGAATTGTTACTTTGAATGCTATACAACCCATGTGGTAATTTTTGAGATTTTGGCACATTGAGATTCGTCTATGGTTGTATATGCATGGCATGAAATGTTTGATAGTAGATTATTAATAGTAGGTGTTAAATCATCATTTTTAGAATTAGAAGTTGTGGTGAAATTGAGTGTTAGGGACTAATTTGAAAAAAATTAAATTCTTGAAGGACTAAAACATGAAATAAATGAAATGCATGAACTCATATGGCTATGGGGAAGATTCGGCCTAGCTATGGTGTTGGAAAATTTTGTATATTTTGTGTTTTGTGTAAATAGGACCAATTTGTGAAAATGGGAAACATTAGGGGCAAATTGGTAAATTGTTTATTTAAGTGTTTTTGGATTAAATTGAGATGAAATATGCTTGAATGGGTTAAATTTTTAATGTGTTTAGATCAAGAACAAAGAAAAACGGAATTGGACCGGGGAAAGACAAAGGTTCTCGAATAGCCGATTTACACGGTCTATCGACAACCGAGGTAAGTCCTTTAGCTAAAATATATCAAGGAACTATGAATATATTAAATAGTAGGAATGGATAAATTTTAGTACTTGTTTATGTCATGGCCGAATGTATATAGGTATACTAGGTTGATGATTAAAGTTGGTTATGTGATGTGAATAAATGTTTCGATGTGAATTGTTGGATTGTATAATGATTTAATGATTTTATTGGTTTAATGTGAGTGAGCTCAATGGAATTGGATATATACATATATATATAAAATAGTTATGAAGTGTGTCGAGAATGTTTAACTACATTGACATGTTTCAGGCTTTTACGCCTAGCAGGCCTTGTGCCGGTGTTACTTATCGGGATTTTACGCCTAGCAGGCCTTGTGCCGGTGTTACTTATCGGGCTTTTACGCCTAGCAGGCTTGATGCCGGTGATGTGTTTTACAAAAAAGAAACCGAATTTTTGTTCAAGGCAAATTATAGCTAATTTATCGAGTTAATGGCTCAGGTAAGCATGTAAGGTACGTTATGTTTAATTTTACTTGAGTCAAGTAAATACTATGAGAACAATGTTAAGTACATTGAATGTTAAGGTTGATGTGAACAAGTATTATAATTTAAACGTTTAATGTTTGAATGTTATATTATTAGGAGCTTAGGACTTACTAAGCTAGTAAGCTTATTTGTGTGAAATGTTTCCTCTGTTTTATAGATTAGGTGAAAGCTACAAGCTCGTCGGGATCGTTTAGAAAGTCGTCCACACTATCAAACTAACTTGGTACTCTTTCATTTTGGTTTTCGAATGAAGGCATGTATAGGAAAGACTTTGTCTTTGTTTTGATGAAAACTTTTGGTTCATGTATATAATAGCCATGCGAATATGGCTAAATTTTTTTAGTTAAGTATGCTTTTTGTGCTTTTGATACAAATGTCGGTTTATGTTGGTAATGTTTGTGCATTTTTAATCAAAGTTTAATTATATTTGATAAGGAAATGTATGTTTATGAAATGAACCTTTGAATTAGGTATTGTGGTTAGTAACCAATGGTACACTCGATTATATGGAACCATAGTTGGGTTTTGTTAATAAATCGATGATGTTATGATATTACGCGAATGTTTTAGGTATAAGTTAATTTGCATAAATGATTAAAATGCATGGACAGTATGAGTTGTATGTGGGTATATTCGGTTATAAACTAGTTAATCATATTTTGCAATGAAATAGTTTTTAGTTAGCAGCAGTGATGTGATTTAAAAAAAATCACCAAAAATAGGATATATTGAATGTGTCTATTTTGATATGAAAGAAACAGAGTAGGCAAAGGAATTTTATATTATGAGATATTTAAATTTTAGTGAGACTTGTTCTGAGTGAATTCGTGACTTCCTGTTCTGTCTTGGAAAAATTGTTAAAAATTGTACAAAAATAATCATGGAGCATAGTTTACATACTTAGAATCCTTAATGAGTCTATTTTTTATTGGAATAAACAAGAACATTATTGAAATTTTGTACAATGAGATAACTGAGTTTTTGTAAAGATAGGTCAGAATCATCAAACAGTGAAATAGGGGTAACTTTGAGGAATAAACTGTACTAATTGGCCACATGAAAAATTCTGGAAAAATTATGGTAAAAATTTATATGAGTCTAGTTTCAAGGAAAATTTACGGATCTAAATTTTGAGTTTTGTAACTCGAGTTATGGTCAATTTAGTCAGCATGACGCAGTTGGATAATTTTAAATTTTTATGCCCCGAATTAGTAGTCAAGTCTAGTAATGCCACATACTCGACTCCGGCAAAGGTCTCGGGTAAGGGGTGTTACATTTTATTGGTATCAGAGCTACGGTTTAGTCGATTCTAGGACTACCGTAGCGCGTGTGAGTCTAGCTATACATGCCTTTATCATATATTGATAGTGTGGTGACTTTCGATGACTGAACTTTGTTTTATATAGTAAATGGACGATCACGAAGGAGCCGTAGCGGATGATGTAGAGAGTGTAGCGCGCGACCGTGCACACGGATCAGTCTTGCGGTAGACTCTCGACTGTTTCGGAGTAGTCATGAGGAGAGACTAAACAAGCCTTCTATCGGATGATGAGCGAGTGGTTTACCCAATTTATTCGGACTAACACGGTGTACACCAACCTCCACCCCGAATAATCCAACTCTGATCCCTTCGGCACCCCCGATAATAGATCCGATGAGATCTAGTAGGCCTCCAGTTGGCAAAATCCAAAAATTTGGGGCCGAAGAATTTAAAGCCAATGATGATGATGACGCAGAACGAGCTGAAAAGTGGCTTGATAACACTATTCGGGTATTTGATGAACTATCTTGTACTCCAGATGAATGCCTGAAGTGTGCTATATCTTTAATGCGGGACCTTTGCATATCACACAGTGGAATACACTAGTATCAGTAGTTCCGAAAGAAAAAGTGACATGGGATTTCTTCCAGAATGAATTCCGCAAGAAGTATATCAGTCAAAGATTCGTTGATCAAAAACGAAAGGAGTTCCTTGAGCTGAAATAGGGGCGAATGACCGTGACGGAATATGAAAGAAAATTTGTCAGGCTCAGCAGATATGCTAGAGAGTGTGTTTCTACTGAAGCTATTATGTGCAAAAGATTTGAAGATGGCCTGAATGAAGATATAAAGATGTTTGTTGGCACTCTTGAAATTCAAGAGTTTGTGATTCTAGTTGAGCGAGCTTGCAAAGCTGAAGAGCTCGGGAAAGAGAAAAGAAAGGCTGAGACAGAAGCTAGAGACTTTCGTAAAAGATCTTCGGGTAAGGTCTTCCATCCCACATCCAAGAAGTTCAGAGATGACTACAGCCGACATAAAGCTACTACAGATCTACCTAGACGGGATCGACCTCCTGTGGGCTCCCGAGCTACCTCGATGGCCAGTGTTGGCAACGTTCCACAAAATCGAGTTGAATGCAAGCACTGTGGGAAATGGCACTCTGGGAGTTGTAGATTTCATGATCGGTCTTGCTTTAAATGTGGATCGTCAGATCATTTTATTAGAGAATGCCCGATGTTAGCTGAGCAGAATACAGTTCAGAACATTAAGCCGAGCAACACGTCAGTGCGAGGTAGACCACCCAGACATTCAGGCAATGTAGGTGGTAGTCAAAAAGGAATGAAGAACACTACAGTTCGATCTGAGGCTAGAGCTCCAGCTAGAGCTTATGCTGCAAGAGCCAGAGAGGATGCTTCCTCCCCCGATGTTATTACTGGTACTTTCACCCTTTATGATACTAACTGTGATTGCTCTAATTGATCCTGGTTCGACTAATTCATATGTGTGTGAAACCTTAGTATTCGGTAAGACTCTATTAGTTGAGTCTACCAAGTTTGTGATTCGTGTGTCCAACCCTTTGGGTAGATCTGTGCTTGTTAATAAAGTGTGTAGGAGTTGCCCGTTGATGATTCGGGATTATTGCTTCCCAGCTGATTTAATGTTGTTGCCCTTTGATGAATTTGATATAATCTTGGGTATGGACTGGTTAACTTCGCATGAGGCAGTAGTGGATTGTAAAAGAAAGCTTATTGATTTGAGATGTCAAAATGGTGAGACCATCAGAATTAAATCAGGTGATGTAAATGGGTTGCCTACAGTAATATCTTCGATGTTAGCCCGGAAGTATGTGAGAAAAGGGTGTGAAGCTTATTTGGCTTATGTACTGGATAATAAATTGTCTGAGAAACAAATTGAATCTGTATCGGTTGTATGCGAATACCCAGATGTGTTTCCTAAAGAACTACCGGGTTTACCACCAGTACGAGAAATTGAGTTCGGCATTGAATTGATACCGGGAACGACTCCGATTTCGATAGCTCGTATCGGATGGCACCTCTTGAGTTAAAAGAGTTGAAAGCACGATTGCAAGAGTTGTGAGATAGGGGCTTTTTGCGATCGAGCTTCTATCCTTGGGGTGCACGGTTTTATTTGTGAAAAGAAAGATGGGACTATGCGAATGTGTATCGATTATCGACAACTAAATAAGGTAACTATAAAGAATAAATACGAATTCTCGCGGATTGATGATTTGTTTGATCGAGTTAAAGGGGCTTGGTATTTTGAAGATAGATTTGAGATCGGGCTATTATCGATTGCAGTCGAGATACAAATGTTCAAAAAGCTGCGTTCGGACGCAGTACGGACATCTTGAGTTTCTAGTTATGCCTTTTGGACTCACTAATGCACTGTTGTTTTTATGGACCTAATGAATCGAGTCTTCGGCGGTTTTGGATCGATTTGTAGTAGTGTTTATTGACGATATCTTGATCTACTCCAAAAATGAAACCGAACATCTTTGAACATTTGAGATTAGTACTACAAACTTTGAGAGATCAACAAGCGTATGCAAAGTTTAGTAAGTGCGAGTTACGGATGAATGAGGTCGATTTCTTGGGTCACGTTGTTTCAAAGATCGGTATTCGGGTGGATCCAAACAAAATAGCAGACTATACTCGATTGGAAATCACCAAAGAATGTTTTCGAGATCCGAAGTTTCCTAGGCCTTGCGGGATATTACAGACGATTTGAAAAAGGTTTTTCTGTAATAGCTACACTTTTGACGAAACTACTACAGAAGGATGTCAAGTTTGAGTGGTCAGAAAAGTGTCAGAAAAGTTTTGAGCAGTTGAAAGCCCTTTTAACCGAAGCTCCAGTGTTAGCTCAGCCTGAATCGGGTAAAGAATTTGTTGTTTTTAGCGATGCTTCCTTGAATGGGTTGGGTTGCGTTTTAATGCAGGACGGCAAGGTTATAGCCTACGCTTCGAGACAATTGAAGCCGCATGAGAAAAATTATCCGACTCACGATCTGGAACTAGCAGACATTGTTTTCGCATTGAAAATTTGGAGTCACTATTTATTTGGCGAGAAATGTCATATTTATTCGGATCATAAAAGTCTAAAATATTTGATGACTCAGAAAGATCTAAATTTGAGACAACGCAGATGGTTAGAATTGCTGAAAGACTATGAATTAGTGATTGACTACCATCCGGGAAAAGCTAACATTGTTGCAAATGCGTTAAGTCGAAAATCATTGTTTGCTCTTCGTGTAATGAACGCACAGATAACTATGTCTGGTGATGGTTCGATTATAGCCGAGTTACAAGCAAGACCGATGTTTATTCAACAAATTTGTGATGCACAGAAAGTTGACAAAGATTTGATTGCTAGTCGAATTCAGTGTGAAAAGGGTGTAGAATCATATTTTCAGATTGATGCAAATGATTGTTTGAATTATAAAAGCCGAATGTGTGTTCTGAGGAACTCAGGTTTGATACAGATGATTATGAGTGAGGCTCATAGCGGTCGACTATTGATACACCCGGGTAGCATGAAAATGTATAACGATTTGAAACAGTTTTATTGGTGGTCTGGCATGAAACGGGATATATCTGAATTTGTTTCCAAGTGTTTAATCTGTCAACAAGTGAAAGCTGAGCATCAGGTACCCTCCGGACCACTTCAGCCGATCATGATACCTGAATGGAAATGGGATAGAATTACAATGGACTTTGTATCCGGTCTTCCTATGACACCGAGTAAGAAAGATGCCGTGTGGGTTATCGTTGATAGACTGATTAAATCAGCTCATTTTGTATGCGTGACGCATGGACTATTCACTTGATAAACTTCTTTGAATTGTATGTGTCGCAGATTGTGAGGTTGCATGGTGTGCCGAGTTCTATTATTTGAGACAGAGAGAGACCGAGATTCACATCGCGGTTTTGCAAGAAAGCGCAAGATGCTTTAGGTACTAAACTTCACTTTAGTCTGACCTTTCATCCACAGACGGACGGTCAATCACGAGCGAACTATTATGATACTTGAGGACATGTTGAGGTGTTGCGTTCTCGAGTTTGAAGGTGCGTGGGAACGATATCTACCTTTGATTGAATTTGCTTACAATAATAGCTTCCAATCTAGTATAAAAATGGCGCCTTATGAAGCCTTATACGGCGAAAATGCCGCACACCATTATATTGGGTGAGCTCGGTGAGAATAAGATACACGGGGTTGATTTGATTAAAGAAGCAGAACGGAAGGTAGCTATTATTAAAGGTAATTTGAAAGTCGCCGGATCGTCAAAAGTCCTATGCCGATTTGAAGCGTAAGGACATTGAATTTGGTCGAGATCGTGTATTCTTAAAAGTTTCTCCGTGGAAGAAAGTACTCTCGATTTGGTCGGAAGGCAAGTTGAATCCGAGATTTATCGAACCGTATGAAATCATCGAGCGTATTGGGCTGTAGCTTATAGATTGAAATTGCCCCACGAGTTAGAAAAGATACACAGCGTATTTCACGTTTGATGCTTATGAAATCTGGATCGAGATCAGTCTCATGTGATCACACCGTCGAGAGATTGAAATCGATCCGATTTAACATATGATGAAGAACCAATCCGTATCTTAGCTCGGGAATTGAAAGAGTTGAGAAATAAGAAGATTCCACTAGTAAAAGTATTATGGAATAGGCACGGGGCTGAAGAGGCTATGTGGGAGCCTGAAGATTCAATGAGGCGACAATACCGAAATTGTTTAACGGTAAAATTTTCGAGGGCGAAAATTCTTAAAGGGGAGAGTTGTAACAGACCAATATTGACCCTAATCGGAGCGGTGGTTTTGGGACCACGAATTCGAGCAGAAATATTTTGATATTATATTCTATGTTTATTATATGTGGACTAATGTATGTGAAAATGTCGTAGAAAAATATTATCGTTTAATTGCTTAATTTGATAAAAAGGATTTAATCGAGAAAAGCGTAAAAGTTGCATGCTAAAGTGAAAGGTACTAATTTGCTTGTGGCTTTTTAAGTGGATGTCCTAAAAGGGCAATTAGCCCAAAATCAATAATAAGGAACGGCAATGGGCCACTCCAACTACAAAATATATGTTAGTTTAATTTTATTATAGAGTTATATTAGTATATTTATAAATAATGTTAAATACTACATAAAATAATAAAAACAAAGTGGAAAGAAAGAGAACATACCTTGTTCTTCTTCTTGGCCGATCAGAGTAGAGGAAGAAAACTCCATTGTTGAAGCTTAAATTTCGGCAACTTGGAGCTTAATTTGGGGTATGTATTTTGCTTAGTTTTTAATAATTTTTACATTTTTGGAATTGTTACTTTGAATGCTATACAACCCATGTGGTAATTTTTGAGATTTTGGCACATTGTGATTCGGCTATGGTTGTATATGCATGGCATGAAATGTTTGATAGTAGATTATTAATAGTAGGTGTTAAATCATCATTTTTAGAATTAGAAGTTGTGGTGAAATTGAGTGTTAGGGACTAATTTGAAAAAAATTAAATTCTTGAAGGACTAAAACATGAAATAAATGAAATGCATGAACTCATATGGATATGGGGAAGATTCGGCCTAGCTATGGTGTTGGAAAATTTTGCATATTTTGTGTTTTGTGTAAATAGGACCAATTTGTGAAAATGGGAAACATTAGGGGCAAATTGGTAAATTGTTTATTTAAGTGTTTTTGGATTAAATTGAGATGAAATATGCTTGAATGGGTTAAATTTTTAATGTGTTTAGATTAAGAACAAAGAAAAACGGAATTGGACCGGGGAAAGACAAAGGTTCTCGAATAGCCGATTTACACGGTCTATCGACAACCGAGGTAAGTCCTTTAGATAAAATATATCAAGGAACTAATTATGAATATATTAAATAGTAGGAATGGATAAATTTTAGTACTTGTTTATGTCATGGCCGAATGTATATAGGTATACTAGGTTGATGATTAAAGTTGGTTATGTGATGTGAATAAATGTTTCGATGTGAATTATTGGATTGTATAATGATTTAATGATTTTATTGGTTTAATGTGAGTGAGCTCAATGGAATTGGATATATACATATATATATAAAATAGTTATGAAGTGTGTCGAGAATGTTTAACTACATTGATATGTTTCAGGCTTTTACGCCTAGCAGGCCTTGTGCCGGTGTTACTTATCGGGATTTTATGCCTAGCAGGCCTTGTGCCGGTGTTACTTATCGGGCTTTTACGCCTAGCAGGCTTGATGCCGGTGATGTGTTTTACAAAAGAGAAACCAAATTTTTGTTCAAGGCAAATTATAGCTAATTTATCGAGTTAATGGCTCAAGTAAGCATGTAAGGTACGTTATGTTTAATTTTACTTGAGTCAAGTAAATACTATGAGAACAATGTTAAGTACATTGAATGTTAAGGTTGATGTGAACAAGTATTATAATTTAAATGTTTAATGTTTGAATGTTATATTATTAGGAGCTTAGGACTTACTAAGCTAGTAAGCTTATTTGTGTGAAATGTTTCCTCTGTTTTATAGATTAGGTGAAAGCTACAAGCTCGTCGGGATCGTTTAGAAAGTCGTCCACACTATCAAACTAACTTGGTACTCTTTCATTTTGGTTTTCGAATGAAGGCATGTATAGGAAAGACTTTGTCTTTGTTTTGATGAAAACTTTTGGTTCATGTATATAATAGCCATGCGAATATGGCTAAATTTTTTTAGTTAAGTATGCTTTTTGTGCTTTTGATACAAATGTCGGTTTATGTTGGTAATGTTTGTGCATTTTTAATCGAAGTTTAATTATATTTGATAAGGAAATGTATGTTTATGAAATGAACCTTTGAATTAGGTATTGTAGTTAATTTGCATAAATGATTAAAATGCATGGACAGTATGAGTTGTATGTGGGTATATTCGGTTATAAACTAGTTAATCATATTTTGCAATGAAATAGTTTTTAGTTAGCAGCAGTGATGTGATTTAAAAAAAATCACCAAAAATAGGATATATTGAATTAGAAAGTGAATAAGATATAGAATTAAAGCTTATTGTGTCTATTTTGATATGAAAGAAATAGAGTAGGCAAAGGAATTTTATATTATGAGATATTTAAATTTTAGTGAGACTTGTTCTGAGTGAATTCGTGACTTCCTGTTTTGTCTTGGAAAAATTGTTAAAAATTGTACAAAAATAATCATCGAGCATAGTTTATATACTTAGAATCCTTAATGAGTCTAAGTTTGATTGGAATAAACAAGAACATTATTGAAATTTTGTACAATGAGATAACTGAGTTTTTGTAAAGATAGGTCAGAATCATCAAACAGTGAAATAGGGGTAACTTTGAGGAATAAACTGTACTAATTGGCCACATGAAAAATTCTGGAAAAATTATGGTAAAACTTTATATGGGTCTAGTTTCAAGGAAAATTTACGGATCTAAATTTTGAGTTTTGTAACTCGAGTTATGGTCAATTTAGTCAGCATGATGCAGTTAGATAGTTTTAAATTTTTATGCCCCGAATTAGTAGTCAAGTCTAGTAATGCCACATACTCGACTCCGGCAAAGGTCTCGGGTAAGGGGTGTTACAGAAGGCACGTGGGAATGATACTTACCTTTGATTGAATTTGCTTACAATAATAGCTTTCAATCTAGTATCAAAATGGAACCTTACGAAGCTTTATACTGCCGCAAGTGTCGTACACCTTTGTACTGGACCGAGCTCAGTGAAAACAAGATACACGGGGTTGATTTGATTAAAGAGACTGAACAGAAAGTGGCAGTAATCCGAGATAGCTTGAAAATTGCATCAGATCGCCAAAAGTCGTATGCGGATTTGAAACGTAAAGACATCGAGTTTCAGGTTGGAGACCGGGTATTTTTGAAAGTTTCTCCGTGGAAGAAAGTACTTCGATTTGGTCGAAAAGGCAAATTAAGTCCGAGGTTCATCGGACCGTATGAGATCATCGAATGTGTTGGGCCTGTTGCTTATAGATTAAAGTTACCCTCTGAGCTTGAAAAGATCCATAATGTGTTTCATGTCTCAATGCTCCGTAAATATCGATCAGATCTGTCACATGTGATTGCCCCGTCTGAGATTGAAATCCGATCTGATATGACTTACGAGGAGGAATCGATCCGTATCTTGGCTCGTAAAGTGAAAGAGTTGAGAAACAAGAAAATTCCGTTAGTAAAAGTATTATGGAATCGTCATGGAATAGAAGAGGCTAGTGGGAGTCTGAGGATTTAATGAGACAACAATATCTGACTCTATTTAACGGTAAGATTTTCGGGGACGAAAATCCCTATGGGGGGAGAGTTGTAACAGTCTGAATTTGACCCTAATCGGAACGGTGGTTTCGGGACCACGAATCTAAGTTCGAAAAATATTTAAATATTATTTTCTGTGTTTATTATATGTGAATTATTATGTGTGAAAGTTTCGTATGAAAATTTGATTGTTTGTGTGCTTAATTAAATAAAAGGACTTAATCGCATAAAGTGTAAAAGTTACAAACTATAGTGAAAAGTGCTTATTTGTTAGTGGCTTTTTAATATGAAGTCCTAAAAGGCCAAAAAGCCCATTTTCTAACTTAGTGGCCGGTTATGTACACAAATAACCTTATATATTAATATTAGTTATTTTATAAAGGAAGGTAAAATTAGTAATTAAACAAATAGTTAGTATATATGTTAATTAAAACACAAAATAGGCCTTGTTTTGTTCATCTTTCCTTGGTCGAATACATGCAAGAGAAGAAAAGAAAATAGCCAAGCTTAGTTCGGCATTTATCTAGATAAATTAAGGTATGTGATTAGTTCTGTTTATGTTAATTTTTACGTTTTTGAGATCGTTGCTTCGAATACAAGTCGACCCATGTTAGAATTTTTGAATTTGAGCATGTTTGATATTCGGCTATGGATAGATGTTTGTGCTTTGTATTATTTGATGGAAAAATATTAAAAGTATGTATGAAATTAATATGTTTTGAATTGGAAATTTTGGTGAATTTGAGTATTTTGGACTAAATTAAGAAAATAAATCTTTGAGGGGTTAAATACAAAATAAAGGAAATGTAGGGACTTGTATGAGTATGGGGAAGATTCGGCCCTAAAGGAGTAGTTCCAAATTATGTGTATTTTCTGTTTTGTGCAATAAGGACTAAATTGTAAAAGTTGTAAATGTCAGGGGTAAAATGGTAATTTGCCCATCTAAGTGTTTTTGGATTAAATTGAAATGAAATGTGTTTGAATGAGCTCAAATTGAATGTGTTTAGATCAAGAACAAAGAAAAACGGACTTGGATCGGGGAAAGGCGAAAGTTAACGAATAGCCGGTTCTCGACGTCCGACAATATCTGAGGTAAGTCTTTAAGCAAGTTAATATCGTAAATATCGATTATAACCTGGTATACATGCTGAATTATGAATTTGTGGATTGAAATATGTCACAGCTGAATATATTAAAAGTAATTTAGCAATGATATGTAATTGAATTAATTGAGTTCACTATGTATAAGGATATGAATTATATGTGATATTTGTGATATTGATTATGTGTAATGTGAATGAGTTGGTTTGGTAATATGAATATTCGGGCTTATTGCCTAGCAGGCCTTGTGCCAGTGAACTATATCGGGCTTATTGCCTAGCAGGCCTTGTGCCGGTGAATTATATCGGGCTTATTGCCTAGCGGGCTAAATCTAGGTGTTTAAAATCTCGGACCTTGGGGTGCAGCGAGGCCTAGTTGGGGTGAGTGTGATTCGGGCTAATGCCTAGCAGGTTTTATACTGGTGAGTTGTAATTCCAAGCTCAGACTACGAATTTATAAAGTCATGAAATAAATCGAGTAAGCCTAAGCTTTTGAAAATGAATCTTGTTAATTCGGCCATAAGGTATGTGTTTTTCATACTTATATGTTATATATGATGCTAATGAGCAAATAAAATGATGAAAGAAATCTGTTGTACATTTGGTTGTTGGAGTTTGTATATAAACTATATGTGGATATCGGTTGTTTGAAAGCATGAGAGTGGTTAAAGATGTTCATGTAGGTATACTTATATACATAGATATGTGTATATATATTCGGTGAAAGGTGTACTTTGGTAACAAAATGAAAATTGTTTGGTTAGGTGAGGTAATGATATTCGGCTATGGTAAATTTATAAGTTGAATTATTTTATATACAATGCCATGAACCAATTGTTTAAAAGTGCTTGGATGTTTGAATGTTATAATATAATTGCTTAAGACTTACTAAGCTAGTAAGCTTACTCTGTGTGTGTTCATTTTTCTATTTTATAGATTTTGATCAAGCTACGGGCTCAGGGGATCATCACTAAAGTCATTCACACTATTGGCTCACTTTGGTATCATTAAAGTTTGGACTTTTGAACTTAAGGCATGCATAGGCTAGTTTATTATTTGAATGATATTTTGTTAATGTATATAAGCCATGCGAAATTGGCTTCTTTTAAATGTTAATGTTGATGGTTTATTAAATCTTTGGTATAATATATGTTTATGTCATGCTTTGAAGATGAATGTGGCTTTGATGCATTCTTTTCATGATTATGTGATTCGGTAATGAGTAATGAAAATGTTTGTGATTATTTTTGGGTTGAACATTGGAGAGTTAAATTGAGAACTGATTATATGGTAAAGAATTAGTTGTACATATGTATTTTGGATTAGTTATAGAGCATATGTGTTTGGTATGTTAATTAATAATCTTTGTTGTTGTGAATCTTTAAAGTGGATATGGTAAAATGAGCGTAAATTAGGGACTATTTCAATTGTATGTGGTTTAATGGAGAAGCTTATTTATGTGTAATATATATATAGGTATGCTTATTATGTCGTGTGGATTTCTTAAACTAGGTTAATATACATAACTTGTGAATTTGCATAATCACAAAAAGACTTGTTAATTTAATATGATAGTATTAAATTGATAATCATGGTTTGATATGGCCTTTGTTTCTAGGAATTTTGCGCATGTTATATAGCATTAGGAGCATGTTCGGTTATGCTATAATGTTTTAATGTCACATATGTGAATGGATATTTAACAAAGTATTATGGATCTAAATGTTTTGATATACACATTTGTATAAGTTATTAAATGATATGTTGATATTTGATTAATGAAATAGATGTATTGACACGCATTTGATATATATATATAAATATATATAAAGTGAATGATATATGCCTAGCTATGTTTAAAATGTTTGAATGTCTTAGATTCGAGGGTCAGATGGTTTGGATTTTAGAAGTATGAAACATGTATAATTTGGTTTTAGTTTTTGGAAAGCTTGATCCGAAACTTGTATAAATTATGAATAATGATGTAGTTAAATTATGAGCATGATTGGTAATGTAAGTCTTGATTAGCATGAAATAAGAGTATGGGTTATGCATGAGCTATTTGTTGGATATTGAGAATCAAATATGCATATTTGGTTTAATAAATAAATGAATCGTGAATGTGTATGAGATTGAAATGTTAAAAAGTTATAATTGTAACCTGTAGTATGAATAGTGATGAATGACTGTGATGAACTGAGTCTAGTTCGGTAATGCCTCATAACCTTAATCCTGCGACGGATACGGGTTAAGGGTGTTGCATAATTAACCATCACATAGATTAATTCACAAACACATATACCATTCCATTCAAAGCTCACATGCTTAATTAATCTTCCATAAACTCATATATAGTCTCATCAACCACATAGGTTCCGAACATACCTTAGCTAACACTTAGTTGTCGATTACATATGCTACTCTGTACTCACTATCTCATTTTGACCAACTGTCATCCCTTCTTCGATTCAATTGCACACTTAGTGCCTCAAATCATTAGCCGAAGCTTAATTAACATGGCACTCTTAGTGCATTTATATCAAACTGATCTTAATTCGGTATCGCACACACAGTGCCAACTACAAAGCCGAAGCTTATATCAATTTGCACACACAGTGCCAGTCATCTCGGTCACATTTCCGAATACGCACACTGAGTGCCACATAACTCAAGCTCTCACATAGCGTTCACAGTTCAATAATCACATACCATTCATTTCATGACATTAAACATAGTTAAATACATGTATTATGTCCGAACTTACCTCGGACGTCGAAATACCGAAACGGTCGATTAATCGAGCACTTTATCTTTGCCTCGATCTTGATTCAAACCTCTCCTTTCTTAGTCTATATACATTCAAATTAAATCCATTCAATTACCAATTCATTCAATTTAGTCCACACACACTTATTTAGGGCATTTCACAAAATAGCCCTCACATTTTCACATTTCGACACTTTAGTCCTTAATTCACAAAATCATCAAATTCACATAATTTTCTTTCACATAAGTCTAGATGAATTTCCCTTGTGTTCATACAAGCCCACACATTTCATTTATTTCACATTTTAGTCCTTCAAAATGATATTTTCTCAATTTAACCCTAATTAGCTAAATTCATCAAAAATTGAAGAACAAAACATGTTCATTAAACACATATCTTTCATTTAACACCAACACTCATCACAAAGCTCACCATTTTATCAATGGCACATTTCATAACCGTCATCAATTCACAAAACTATGGCATGGGTTAGCTAGAGCACGAAGCAACGATTACGAAAACGTAGAAATTATCAAAAACTGAGCTCAAAACATACCTTGATTTTGAGCAACTATGGCCGAATACCCCAAAGCCCTATTCCTTTCTTTTTCCTTCAAATTTCAGCAAAAAAGATGATAACATGGCTTTATCTTTCTTTTGGTTTTAATTATTATTAACTAAATTATCAATTCACCAATTTGCCCTTTTATTAGTCATATAAGACAAATTTACATCAAGGTTAATATGTCATTTAACCATCCACCAACTTTAATAATGGTTAATTGCCTCATAAGGCCTACTCATTATAAAAACAACAATTAAGCACTCAGCAATTAGTACATAGCATTTTTACACTTTATACGATTAAATCCTTTCTTTTAATTCGGCTCACAATTGATAAAATTACCTCACAAAACTTTCATACAGGCTATATCACATGTAATCAACACCAAAAATTACATTAAAATATTATTCTGACCTTGGATTTGTGGTCTCGAAACCACTATTCTGACTAGGGTCTAAACTGGGCTGTTACAACTGTTTTACCTTGTCAAAAGTTTTCTGGCATTCATCATCCCATACGCCTGGATTGTGTTTCTTAAGAAGACAGAATATAGGGTCACATTTCTCAGTTAGTTGTGAAATGAATCGGGTAATGTAATTTAGTCTTCTTAAGAAACCTCGAACTTCCTTTTAAGTGCCTTGACTTTATCTGAGTCGATCTCAATTCCCTTTTCAGTGACTACGAAACCTAGTAGTTTTCCTGACCTAGCCCCGAAAGTACATTTTGTTAGATTGAGTACATTTTGTTAGATTGAGCTTTAGCTAAAATTTTCTCAACCTCAAGAACAATTTCCTCAAAACTTGCACGTGCTCCTTTTCTGTTTAAGATTTTGCAATCATATTATCGACATAAACCTCGATTTCCTTATGCATCATGTCATGAAACATGGTTACCATGGCTCTTTGATACGTTGCTCCATCATTTTTTAATCCAAATGGCATCACCTTATAGTAAAATGTTCCCCACAAGGTTACGAATGTGGTTTTCTCCATGTCTTCAGGATGCATCTTTATCTGTTGTATCCAAAAAAGCCATCCATGAAGGAGAACAATTAGTAGCCTGTTGTATTATCCACTAAAGTGTTAATATGAGGCAATAGGAACTTGTCTTTTAGGCTGGCCTTGTTTAATTCTCTGTAATCTACACACATCCGTACATTTCCATCTTTCTTAGGGATAGGGGCAATATTGGCTACCCATTCTGAGTATTTAACCACTTGTAAGAAACCCAGCATCGAATTGCTTCTTGACCTCTTCTTTTATTTTTATCACAACATTGGGCCTCATCCTTCAGAGCTTCTGCTGAACTATCTTGCACTCTTCTTTTATGAAGAGGCGGTGTACCACAATATCAGTGCTTAACCCGGGCATATCTTAGTACTACTATGCGAAGGCATCTTTGAATTCTTGAAGTAACTCAATGAGGTCTCATTTTGTTACTTCGGCTATACAAGTTCCAATTTTCACTTCTTTTCCTTCTTCTAAGATCACAATCTCTACTTTCTCTTTGTGAGGTAGAATCTGTTTCTCTTCTCGTTCTACCAACCTTAACAAATTCGGAGATTAGTTACAGTCTCTATCGTCTTCAAAATCCTGAGATCCCTCCAGACACATGTCTCGCTCAAAAGGAGATTCTGGGTCAACAGCAGCGTCGCTCATGTCGTTGATATTTTGAGACCTATTGTAGGCACGAAGGAATATCCAAAGAACAATTGAATCTAAGAATAGCTATTTGTATGGTAGGGTTATGAATGAAATGAAAGAATTAAAGAATATTTGCTCAGATTGATACAAGAGAAATGAATTTTTTATTGAAATAAAAATGTTGGACATTACCCTATTTCACAAAAGGATTCTTATTGCTTCTAGGCTTAAAGTAACAAGTGTGTTTTGAACATTACTCTGAATCAGCTCTAAAAACTACAAGAATCTCTTCTGTAGTCTAATTGTTCAGAACACTTCCAGGCTCATTAGGGCAGATGCCCGATAAGTTTTCTTCCACCATTCCTCCTTCAGATATGGCGTTGATGGTTAGATTTCCCATCATATCTTCAATAATTTATTTTCTTGTCATCTTCCGTTTAGGGTGAATAATTCCTTCTAACACGAATGTTCTGGATATATAGGGGAAGGTCATCGGTTCCCATTTGACTTATACCCTGCTTAATCGTGCTCTTCTTCTCTCTTGCTTCGTCTCCAACTCCTTCTTCCTTTGCTTCGCATTTGGCTTATACCTTAAGCCAAAGTGATCCTGTTTGTCAACCAAGATTACTATTTCGACCCATCCATAGAGGTATTTCCCGAGTCCCCTTTCAGGCAATGCTCCTTTTCCAACTATCAGTTGTAAGCTCATCCTCGTAGCTTTGGATATTTTGGGCATTGGGATCCTGCTTTCTTCGTTGATTAAGGTTGCATTCAGAAATTCCAACGAGTGAAAGGAACATTCTGTCGCTTCACTATCACTCTCTATGTATGGCGCATCATTGGTAACGGATGCAATAATATCTTCTTCCACGTTTATCGTTATCAGTCGGCCCTCCATTAGCAACTTTAGCTTTTGGTGCAGTGATGATGGTACCACCCTTGCTGAATGAATCCAAGGCCTCCCTACTAGGCAATTGTCAGAAGGCTTGATATCTATCACACGGAAGTCTACCTCGTATATGTTTGGACAGATCAAGAGAGGTATCTCAACCCTTCCCATTACTTTCCTTTTAGTGCCGTCGAATGCTCTCACTATGTTTTGTCATGTCTGCATGTAAAAACTGTCCACAAGCAACCTGTTCATGTGTACAGGGGCAATATATTCAGTGTCGATCCATTGTCAATCAGTACCCCCAGTAATGTATACCACTTGCAAGGGGTGGTGATGTGCAGAGCCTTGGTGGATCTCATGCCCCCTAGCGGTATTTCATCGTCATTAAAAAAGATGAAATTATCGGTGTTTATGTTGTTGACAAGATGGTCTAGCTTATTTACGGAAATATCATCAGCGACATAGGTTTCATTTAACACCTTCATTAGCCCATTACGGTGTGTCTCTGAGCTTAAGAGTAAAGCCAGTACCGATATGCGAGCTGGCTACTTGTGTAGTTGTTTCACGACGCTATAGTCCTGTGTTTTAGAAATTTCAAGAATTCCTTAGCTTCTTTCTCAGTTACCAGCTCATTAACAGGTAGTTCTAGTTTCTCTTTCCTTTGTTCGATCACCAAGGATTTCCTTTTTACAGGTTCAGCTTTTGTATTTGGGGCATCATAACGTCTTCCGCTACCTGTATAGAAACCCACATCTTGACCTTCCTCTGGCGTGTTGACCGGGCCCACCTCTCCCAGGATTGTCACATTGCAGTCATAGTTCCAAGGTACCCTTTTGCTATCTTTATAAGGAAAAGCAACGGGTTTCTGGATTACAACTCTTGGTGCAATTTTTGCTCCGGCTTCGTTAATTCTTGGTTGTGAGATTATTACCACCAGGTAGTTGGCCTCATAGACCTTCTTTATCGACCCTCCCTCTGAGGCGCACACCTCTTCTCACTACATTTCTCAATCTCATGATCTCCTTCATCATGGAACTCATAATAGTTTCTTGCTTCTTGGGATCTGTCCCTCGAGTCTTGTGTGATTAACCCTATTTCTACCATTTTCTTCCAAACTTCTCTCAATGGGGTTTTCACTTCTGCAATATTCATTTTGATTTTCTTCCCCACATTCTCGACTATCGCATTTACCCCCTTATCAGCATGGTTGGGTAACGGATTTTCTACACCAAATGGATCATCGAATTATACAATGCCCATTTTGATGAGCCTTTCAACTAACTTTTTAAAAGTGGTATAGTTTTCTATTGAATGTCCCGTGATTCCAGCATGGTATTTGCATTGGGCGTTTGCGTCGTATCATTTCGGGTATGGGGGTTGCATTGGTTTTAGGTAGAAAAGGAATACAACATGTGCATCAAATAAACTTTGGTACAACTCCCTATATGTCATTGGAATAGGCATAAACTGGAGTTTCTCCGTATTTTAGCTTGTGTTGGACTCTTGTCTTGGTGGGCCTTGATGGCTAGTAATTACCGTTCTCGGTTGGTTCACAGTGATTGGTTTCGAATAACCCTTGTTATACGTGCTCACATTGTTTACCTCTTTTTTTCTTTTTCTTAGGGCTGACCTCTTAGCATTTTCCCTGGCCTCTACTTTTCCACACCTTATTGCATTCTCTATCATTTCACCAGACATCACCTTATTCCGAGAAACTTCTAGTTGCGCTTCCCAGCATGTGATTAATAAAAGGTGCCTTTAGAGTATTAATGAAGAGTATGGTTGTTTCCTTTTCTAGCAGTGGCAATTGGGCTTGCATGGCGATTTCCCTCCACCTTTGAGCCTATTGCCTGAAACTTCTGTTTGGCTTTTTCTCTAGATTCTGTAATGTGATTCTGTCAGGTGCCACATCCATCACGTGGCCATATTGTTTCATGAAAGCCTGTGCCAGGTCCTTTCATGAATTAATTTGGGCACGATTTAGCTCATTATACCATTTGGCCACAGCCCCGGTCAAGCTGTCCTGGAAATAGTGAATCAATAACTGATCATTACTGACATATCTGGTCATACTCCGATAGAACATTGTAATGTAAGCCTCGAGGTAGCTGGTCCCGTTATATTTTTCAACCTCCGGCATTTTGAACCTTGGAGGGAGCACTAGATCTGGGACCAGGCTCAATTCCTTATGTAATATCCGGGATTTAAGGGTTATGCATTTTCGCTTGAATGTACTTGGTAGTATGATTGTGTGTGATTTGTATGTGTTTTGGGGGCTTCGAGAATTTTGGGGTATAGGTAGGAGTTATAGAAAAATACTTGATTTGAAGCATGGAAAGGGGAGCTAAGCAAGCTAGGCCTTAAGAAAATTTGTGTGGGGGTTAGGACACAAATAACCCAGTGGTAAAGTGGCAGAATGCGCCACTTAGGCCCTTGAGAAGTGACGCCACAAGCAGTGAAAGGGGGCTTAGGTTTGAGTAGCAAGGGGAGCATTTTTGGAGCTACTTTTTACGTCAGGCAAGAGGGGAGTTGGACGGCACTGGGACACTAAATGGATGAGCATTTGGTTTATTCAAATCCATTTGAAAATTCGGCTAAGAGAGGAGATAGGTGTTAACTCATTCAAATTCTTTTGAATGAGTGAAGAATAGAAGATTTAGGAGAAAAACAAGGAGGAGTTAGAGTTTGAGTGTCAGCCGAAATTAAGAGAGGAGTAAGGAGGTGGGGTACATTCGGTTGGAGGAAGGCTTTGGTGCCGAAATTTTAATGCCATCAAAGTGCCATTCGGTCACTTTCTTTTGCCAAAAATTAGTTTCATTTTCTCATAAACTCTCACCCTTTTCTTTCATAATCGAACCACACCAAAATTGACCCTTTTCCTCACTTGTTAGACCTTGGCTGAATCATCCATAGACCATTAGGGTCATTTGCTTTTTCTTTCTTTTTCCTACCTGATTGATTAGTAAGCCGAATTTAGTTCTCTTCTCTTCTCTTTATTTTGCTTAGGCCGAACCTCTCTTCCATTTTATTTTCCCATTGCCGCAACTCTCAAAGATCCCAAACATCTTTACTTTTATTTTGTTTTCTATTGTGCCGCAAGTAGGATCTCCAACCCCTTCACCTCTTCTTTCCATGATTCATCAAAAGCCAAGAACATTTGACCTTAGCCGATTGTTCATCAAGCCGAATCTATATCTCCTTGCTATTTCCTTCTAAAGCCTAAAGTTCCACTTCATTGTCACCCTTTGAAACCGATTGTTCTTAAGCACCAAAAGCCTATCATCTTTCTCCTCTGAATCGATTTCTCTACTTCAAGTTCTTCTTGTCGATTTCTTAAAGGTTGTTGACCATTTGAGTTTTGGTCACTCTTTGCCGGTAAGGATCTCTTTTAGGCTGATTTCTTTTTCTTTTTCTTTCTTTGACTGTCGAAAACCAAGACTCTAATCCCTCCTATTCTCTTTTGGCCGAAACCATGAAGGTGGGTTTCGGGATTCTTCGTAGCTGACGACTAGGGGGGAGATCATTCGGGATTTGATATTCAAGGTAAGTAAGATATGATATTCGGCCAAGGGCCATTCTTATAGATCTTATACATTAAAAGCCGACTCTAACATATATCATATAGGGATTTTGACAAACTCCATAGGCAAGTGACAGTTTTCGGGATTTAGACGAGCAAGGTAAGGGGTCTTGATATTCGGCCAAAGGCCATATTATTATGTTAAGGGATGACCGATTCTGACTATGGTCTTTTAGGAGGTGTTTGACAGTGGTAAAGAAGGAGTCTCGGGATTCTGATCCGTTTCGGTAAGGGTGTTTAAGTTATGGATTATGTTGTGTTTAGATCTTGTATATTAATTAATCGGGTGTTGATTAAGTGTTCCTTAATGGATGCGAGTACCAGTGGAGGAGTGGAAGGGTAAATTCAAGAAACGCTCGGTTTCTGCTGTTCGTGATTGGCCACCGGGGTGTGGGCCAGCATCAGAAAGGGATAACCAGTTCATTGTTATCCCTGCTAGCGAGAGTGTTGGTATCGATGGTATCGTACTCACTGTTATCAGGTGTGTAGCCTTACACTAAATTCCCGATAGATTGATAGTATTAATGTTAGCATGTGTTAATAAGAAATATGAATGATTATGGCTACGGGTACCATTCAGTGGTACAGTGTATTCAAGTACGTTATCCCCTAACACTATGTATAAGCATTTGTTATGAAATATATGTGAGTTCACTATGATTATGAGGTAAGGTATGTTGCATGATATCTGAGCAATATCTATGTTGCATGGGCATATGGGTGGTAATGATAAAGGGGAAGTGTTCCGGTGGTTTTTACCACATTATCCGGTGACTTATGTCACATATTATGAATCTGGTGACTCTGTCACATTATCCGGTGGCCATGCCACGATTATAGAAGCGATGTGCGATTGATCGCGATGATCGCTTCGAGGGTGTGTAGCGGATGGAGGGTCGATTTAGTAATCCCACGTTTGTGATTGGTGTAATGCGGGTGGCGTGTAGAGGATGGATATATAGGTGGGCTCGGGATTGCATTTCATTTTATATGTACATGTGATTTAATATGTCATGATTCGATATGCTATGTTATGGGCTTACGGCCAAGTATGATTAGAATGGGCTTTGCCGAAATGTTATAAGTAAGACTATGATCGATTGGGCTTTTAGTGTAGCTGTTACACATTGAGTCTGTTGACTCACCCTTCGTGGGATAAATTTTGCAGGTGAAACTCAGTGATATGGATCGGGTCAGCGAGGACTGTATGGTGGCCATGCTCAACTCAGCATTTCGGGTTTTCTTTTAATTAAACTTATTACGTTTTCTTTTAGTATTTCGGGATTTATTTTGGGTGATGTTTTATTGTAATAAGGCCACTATTAGCTGTTTTATTTATGCGTTTTAACTTTTTATTCTGCTACAATCAACATCAACTAAATGATTAAATATTTTCGAAAAACAACTTAAACTGTTTTGACACCTAAACACCTATGGTTTCCAACTTAATAATAAGCTCTAAATTCGGTTTTTCTTTTAACTTATAATTTTTTTTTAAATCAGGAAGATAACGTTCTAATGAGATACAAACTTAAATAACAACACAGTTTTCAACAGGATCATAATCCAAATCTATTTTCCTCGAAACCAACATATTTTTCCAAGATTACAAAAACGAGTTTTACTCAAGGGACATGCCAGATCCGGATGGGGCTTGTGGGCCGGATTTGGGGTGTTTCAACTTGGTATCAGAGCCCAGTTTTAAACACTTGGCCTTGGGTTTTGAAGCCCACAATGTTTTCAAAATTTGAGCCAAAATGGGTTTTTGAAAATTTTTGGGTAAAATGGTTTTATGGAAGCGTGGCACCCGAGTTCTCGGCCTAGGTCCTCCAGGTAAGTTCTTTTGTGGATAAATTGATGTAAGTATGCTGATGTATGATGCTTTAGCTGATAGATTTAGGGACACTATACTATAGAGACATGGACCCTATGTATATGTGTACTTTTACGGAAAAACAAACCACTGATTAAGTCTCTATTGCATAAAACTCTCTTTAAACAAAAAGTGAGACTCTAATGCATAAAAATTTCATAAAACAGATAAGATGCAATGTAGACATGACTTTTAGGGGATGTGGTCGCAATACTCGTGGACGCGGCAGAGGCAGAATGACTGTGTCGGAACCAGTTGGGTCTGGTCAGGGTTCCGAAAATGAGGCACCGCCACCGGCTGTAGGGGCGGAATTTCAAGAGCAGACAAGAGGAGATGATGCGATATTGCAGGCTATGCTGCGAGTTTTAGAGCGAGTGGCAGGAGCTAGTATGGGAAATGGGGCTCGAAAGTCAGTTTCTGAGAGACTTAGATCAAATAGAGCCGAGGTTTTTAGAGGAGTATCTGGGGTAGCTCTGAATGTAGCGAAGTATTGGTTAGAGGCAGTCGAGAGGATCATGGATGATTTGGATGCACTCATCGAGAGAGAAGTCGAAAGGTCTTTGTTTTTGCCGCCGAGATAAGGCCTACCAATGGTGGCTCACTGTCAGAGAGGGTACCCCTGCAGATCGAGTGGATTGGGGGTATTTTAAGACTAAGTTTGAGGGGAAACACGTTGGAGCTAGCTACATAGACTTGCAGAGAAAAGCGTTCCTAAATCTAGTACAAGGAAGTAAGTCAGTAGCGGAATATGAAGCGGAGTTTCTTCGGTTAAGCCGGTACGCCAGGGGGATTGTGGCTACTAATTACGAGCGATGTGTTAGATTCGAGGATGGACTGAGAGATGAGCTGCAAGTGTTGATTGCTCCATAGCGGGAAAGAGACTTTGCAGTCTTAGTGGATAAGGCTCAGATAGCTGAAGAAGTTAAGCGGACTGAGAGACAAAATCGGGACAGAGGCCAGAGTAGGAATAAGAGGAACTATGGGTTTTCAGGATCATCTGGGAATTTTCAAAAGAGACCTAGAGTTGATGGGCCGCAAAGTCAGCAGGTTGTTGTGGGAGGACAGTACCGTACTTGTAACCAATGTGGAAAGATGCACCCGGGAGAATATTGGAAAAAGACCGGGGATGTTTTAAGTGTGGGTCTAAAGATCATATGATTAGGGACTGTCCGGTGGATACGGAGAAGGCAGCCGTCGAGGGGTCGTGGTCCGAATGGCAGAGGTAATGGTTTTGGTAGAGGTCGCGGAGCACCAGGCAGAGGAGGTGGTAACACAAAGGTGAGGCAGCCGGGTCTAGTATATGCGGTTCGTCAAAGGGAAGATGGTGACGCACCTGATGTCATAACGGTTACGTTCCTTATTTCTGGGTTACCCTTTATTGCTCTAATAGATATAGGGTCAACTTATTCATACATTTCTAGTGAAGTATCTGGAACTCTGCATGTGAATTCTGAGACTGTACCTAGGAAGATGACTGTACTTAGTCCTTTAGGGCAATCAGTAGTGGTAGACTGTACTTAGTCCTTTAGGGCAATCAGTAGTGGTAGACAAACTCTTTAAGGAAGTGCCTTTAGAAGTTCAGGGGACGCAGTTTCTGGCTGACTTAATGGAGTTGCCATTCGGGGAATTTGATCTAATTTTAGGCATGGAGTGGCTAGTGAAGTATCGTGTGAATGTGGATTGTGCTGCTAAGCGCATGTTATTGAGAACTCCCGATGACAGTAAGGTTCTGGTCATGGGCGAGAGACGGAATTACTTGTCGAATGTAGTATCCGCTCTTAAGGCAGAAAAGATGGTGAGAAAGGGATGTGTAGCTTTTCTGATGATTGTTAGTGCCTTAGAGGCTAAGGAAGCAGCTGTAGAAGGGGTCAGGACGGTAAACGAATTTGTGGATGTCTTTTCGGAAGAACTTCCAGGGTTGCCTCTGGATCGTGAGGTGGAATTTGGGATTGATTTGTTGCCGGGTACAGCGCTAGTATCTATCGCTCCGTACAGAATGGCACCAAAGGAGTTGGTTGAGCTTAAGGCTCAGATTCAAGAGTTGCTTGATCGTGGGTTTATCCGACCCAGTGTGTCTCCATGGGGAGCACCAGTCCTATTCGTGAAGAAAAAGGACGGGACTATACGTATGTGCATAGATTACCAGCAGTTGAATAAGCTGACCATCAAGAACAAGTATCCTTTTCTGAGGATAGACGACTTGTTCGATCAGTTTAAGGGGGTCGCGGTATTTTCAAAGATAGATCTAAGGTCAGGGTATCATCAGCTTAAGGTGAAGGAAGCGGATATACATAAGACAGCTTTCCGGACAAGATATGGGCATTATGAGTTCTTAGTAATGCCGTTCGAATTGACGAACGCCCCAGCTGCGTTCATGGATATGATGAATTGGATTTTCCAACCTTACTTGGATCAGTTCGTCCTTGTGTTTATAGACGACATCCTAGTGTATTCTAAGTCTGAGGAAGAACATGATGAGCATCTCCGAGTAGTACTGCAAGTGTTGAGGGAAAAGAAGTTGTATGCCAAATTTAGCAAGTGTGAATTTTGGCTGAGGGAAGTTGCGTTCTTAGGGCATGTGGTATCTGCAGAAGGGATAAGGGTTGATCCTCGGAAGATTGAGGCAGTGTTAGATTGGAAACCACCTAAGTCGGTGGCTGAGGTTCGCAGTTTCTTGAGGTTAGCAGGCTACTACAGAAGATTTGTAGAAGGGTTCTCATCAATAGCGGCACCTCTGACGAAATTGTTGAGAAATGAGTTACCTTTTGTTTGGACAGATAAGTAGCAGGAGAGTTTCGAGAGACTTAAGAAAGTTTTGACAGAAGCTCCAGTTTTAATTCAGCCTGAGGCAGGAAAGGATTTCGTGGTGTATTGCGATGCTTCACACACAGGATTAGGATGTGTTCTAATGCAAGATGGGAAGGTGGTCGCGTATGCGTCTCGGCAATTAAGGCCACATGAGGTTAATTATCTGACGCATGACTTGGAATTGGCAGCAGTAGTCTTTTCTCTTAAGGCGTGGAGGCATTATTTATATAGAGAAAAGTCGGTAATTTACACGGATCACAAGAGTCTGAAGTATCTGCAGACTCAGAAGGAGCTGAATTTGAGACAGCGAAGGTGGGTTGAGTTGTTGAAAGACTACGATTGTTCCATAGAGTATCACCCGGGTAAGGCAAATGCAGTGGCAGATGCCCTAAGTCGGAAAGTAGTGTCGGATCTGAGGGCGATGTTTGCACATCTTAGTCTTTATGACGACGGAAGTTTGTTAGCAGAGTTGCAAGTAAAACTGACACGGTTGAGTCAGGTGAAAGAGAGTCAGTTGGCAGATGATGATCTAAGTGCTAAGCTACGGCAAGGGCAAAATGGGAAATTGGAAAACTATGGTGTGAACAGTGATGGAGTGCTATGTTTTCAGGGCAAGGTCTGTATGCCGAAGAAAAGGTTAAGGTAATTCGGGCACGGTTGAAAGAGGCATCTGACAGGAAAAAGTCGTACGCAGATCTTAAGCGGAAGGACATAGAGTTTGCTGTGGGAGATCAGGTGTTTCTAAAAGTTTTGCCATGGAAGAAAGTGATGAGATTTGGTCGCAAGGGAAAGTTAAGTCCCAGGTTTATAGGACCTTATTGGGTTTTGAAGCGGGTTGGACCAGTGGCATATCAGTTAGAGTTGCCTTCGGAATTGAAGCAGATGAACGATGTGTTTCATGTTTCAATGCTACGTCGTTACTGGTCGGATCCATCTCGTGTAGTGCCAGTTGAGGAGGTGGAGTTAAGACCAGATTTGTCCTACGAGGAAGAGCCAATTCAGATTCTGGAACGGATGTGAAGGTGTTACGGAGGAAATCAGTTCCTCTCGTCAAAGTGTTATGGCATAACCATGGATCAGAAGAAGCTTCGTGGGAGCCGGAGGAGGCAATGCGGCAGCAATACCCTCACCTATTTCAGCCAGGTAATTTCGAGGTCGAAATTATTTTAAGGGGGTAGAACTGTAATATCCGGGATTTAGGGTTATGCATTTTCGCTTGAATGTACTTGGTAGTATGATTGTGTGTGATTTGTATGTGTTTTGGGGGGCTTCGGGAATTTTGGGGTGTAGGTAGGAGTTATAGAAAAATACTTGATTTGAAGCATGGAAAGGGGAGCTAAGCAAGCTAGGCCTTAAGAAAATTTGTGGGGGGTTAGGACACAAATAACCCAGTGGTAAAGTGGCAGAAAGCGCCACTTAGGGCCTTGAGAAGTGACGCCACAAGTAGTGAAAGGGGGCTTAGGTTCGAGCAGCAAGGGGAGCATTTTTGGAGCTACTTTTTACGTCAGGCAAGAGGGGAGTTGGACGGCACTGGGACACTAAATGAATGAGCATTTGGTTTAGTCAAATCCATTTGAAAATTCGGCTAAGAGAGGAGATAGGTGTTGACTCATTCAAATTCTTTTGAATGAGTGAAGAAGAGAAGATTTAGGAGAAAAACAAGGAGGAGCTAGAGTTTGAGTGTCAGTCGAAATTAAGAGAGGAGTAAGGAGGTGGGGTACATTCGGTTGGAGAAAGGCTTTGGTACCGAAATTTTAATGCCATCAAAGTGCCATTTGGTCACTTTCTTTTGCCGAAAATTAGTTTCATTTTCTCATAAACTCTCACTCCTTTCTTTCATAATCGAACCACACCCAAAATTGACCCTTTTCCTCACTTGTTAGACCTTGGCCGAATCATCCATAGACCATTAGGGTCATTTGCTTTTTCTTTCTTTTTCCTACTTGATTGATTGGTAAGCCGAATTTAGTTCTCTTCTCTTCTCTTTATTTTGCTTAGGCCGAACCTCTCTGCCATTTTATTTTCCCCATTGCCGCAACTCTCAAAGATACCAAACATCTTTACTTTTATTTTGTTTTCTGTTGTGCCGCAAGTAGGATCTCCAACCCCTTCAGTTCTTCTTTTCATGATTCATCAAAAGCCAAGAACATTTGACCTTAGCTGATTGTTCATCAAGCCGAATCTATATCTCCTTGCTATTTCCTTTTAAAGCCGAAAGTTCCACTTCATTGTCACCCTTTGAAACTGATTGTTCTTAAGCACCAAAAGCCTATCATCTTTCTCCTCTGAATCGATTTCTCTACTTCAAGTTCTTCTTGTCGATTTCTTGAAGGTTGTTGACCATTTGCGTTTTTGTCACTCTTTGCCGGTTAGGATCTCTTTTAGGCTGATTTCTTTTTCTTTTTCTTTCTTTGACTGTCGAAAATCAAGACTCTAATCCCTCCTATTCTCTTTTGGCCGAAACCATGAAGGTGCATTTTGGGATTCTTTTGTAGCCGACGATTAGGGGTAGATCATTTGGGATTTGATATTCAAGGTAAGTAAGATGTGATATTCGGCTAAGGGCCATTCTTATAGATCTTATACATTAAAAGCCGACTCTAACATATATCATATAGGGATTTCGACAAACTCCATAGGCAAGTGACGATTTTCGGGATTTAGATGAGCAAGGTAAGGGGTCTTGATATTCGGCCAAAGGCCATATTATTATGTTAAGGGATGACCGATTCTGACTATGGTCTTTTAGGGGGAGTTTGACAGTGGTAAAGAAGGAGTCTCGGGATTCTGATCCGTTTCGGTAAGGGTGTTTAAGTTATGGATTATGTTGTGTTTAGATCTTGTATATTAATTAATCGGGTGTTGATTAAGTGTTCCTTAATGGATGCGAGTACCAGTGGAGGAGTGGAAGGGTAAATTCAAGAAACGCTCGGTTTCTGCTGTTCGTGATTGGCCACCAGGGTGTGGGCCAGCATCATAAAGGGATAAGCAGTTCATTGTTATCCCTGCTAGCGAGAGTGTTGGTATCGATAGTATCGTACTCACTGTTATCAGGTGTGTAGCCCTACACTAAATTCTCGATAGATTGATAGTATTAATGTTAGCATGTGTTAATAAGAAATATGAATGATTTACTACACACGGTACCATTGAGTTAGTACGAGTGTATTCAAGTACGTTATCCCCTAAAACTATGTATAAGCATTTGTTATGAAATATATGTGAGTTCACTATGATTATGAGGTAAGGTATGTTGCATGATATTTGAGCAATATGTTTGTTGCATGGGCATATGGGTGATAATGATAAAGGGGAAGTGTTCCGGTGGTTTTTACCACATTATCCGGTGACGTATGTCACATATTATGTATCCGGTGACTTATGTCGCATATTATGAATCTGGTGACTGTCACATTATTTGGTGGCCATGCCACGATTATAAGGGCCATGTGCAGTTGACTGCAGCGACTGCCTTCGAGGGTGTGTAGCGGATGAAGGGTCGATTTAGTAATCCCCACGTTGTGATTGGCTGGTACGGGTGGTGTGTAGAGGATGGATATATAGGTGAGCTCGGGATTGCATTTCATTTTATATGTACATGTGATTTAATATGTCATGATTCGATATGCTATGTTATGGGCTTACGGCCAAGTATGATTAGAATGGGCTTTGCCGAAATGTTATAAGTAAGACTATGATCGATTGGGCTTTTAGTGTAACTGTTACACATTGATTCTGTTGACTCACCCTTCGTGGGATAACTTTTGCAGGTGAAACTCAGTGATATGGATCGGGTCAGCGAGGACTGTATGGTGGCCATGCTCAACTCAGCATTTCGGGTTTTCTTTCAATTAAACTTATTACGTTTTCTTTTAGTATTTCAGGATTTATTTTGGGTGATGTTTTATTGTAATAAGGCCACTATTAGCTGTTTTATTTATGCGTTTTAACTTTTTATTCTGCTACAATCAGCATCAACTAAATGATTAAATATTTTTGGAAAACAACTTAAACTGTTTTGACACCTAAACACCTATGGTTTCCAACTTAATAATAAGCTCTAAATTAGATTTTTCTTTTAACTTATATTTTTTTTTAAATTAGGAAGATAACGTTTTAATTAGATACAAACTTAAATAACAACACAGTTTTCAACAGGATCATAATCCAAATTTGTTTTCCTTGAAACCAACGTATTTTTTCAAGATTACAAAAACGAGTTTTACTCAAGGGACATGCCAGATCCGGTCGGGGCTTGTGGGCCGGGTTTAGGGTGTTTCACCTTAGCATCAATTCCTCATTGGTAATCAGTGCTTTCCAACACCTTGAATTTCTCTTCTAGCCATTTGCATCGGTCTTCCAGTTGTTTTGGGAGCTCTACTCTCTCCTTTCCCATTTCCTCTATATCATCAAGGTCGGGGACAACGGGATTTGCTGGATTGTCTCCGGGATTGGAGCCTGAACCCGTTGGGAAGTTTATCGGTGCTTAAGTACCGGTCTGATATTGAGGCCTGATGTTGAGGTTGTGCTTGGGTGTTTGTTGGGGTGAAGCCTGAAGGATCAGCAGGGTCCTCGTTGTCGTCTCCGGTATTAATCATAGGGCTCTTTCCTTTTTCTAGCCCCCCAGCCAGCAACTGTATTAACTAGCTCATCATGCTTTTCTGGGATTCTCGCATCTGATCCCTCATATCCTGTTGGATTTTGGCCAACTGTTCTTGCATCTGTATTTACAGTTGATCCTGCATCTCTCTTTGAATTTGTTCAAATCTTTCCAACCTTTCGTCTATGGCTTTAGTCTTTCTTCGTGTATCGTAATGATATTCCAGGGTAACTGCCACAATTTTAGAGTCTCTTTGTGAGTTTTAGCGTACATGATGAAATGCAATACTGATGCGTGAATGCAATGAATGCAAAAAAGAAAATGGCATTGATTCTGATTCAATTTCATTAGAGTAACCTTTCTAGAAAACACATTTCTTTACATAAAATGGATTACATATATGGCTTTGCCCTAATGCTTATGGTCATGACTTGCTTAAGAAGCCAAGCTAACTCTCGGCCTCGATCTGACTCTGACTCATTTTTCAAACTCAGTACATCAGCCTGGACCGCCAAGGTTTGTAAATGATTAGCCAGCTCTCGGACTTGAGCCAAAGCTTTACCCATGACATAATCCCTATCCCTGACCTGGTCTTGAGATCGATGAAGTTGCTCTTTCCACCGCTCATTATTAGATTCAAGCAGTTCAACCCAGAGTTCACAGTTTTGCAGTGCGGTTTCAAGTTCTTCTATCCTCCTTTTTAGTTCCTCAACCTTCCTTAGGCTAGCCCTTAATTCAATTATGGAGTTGCAACTACAATGCTAGTGTAGTGACTTTTCTAACTCTGCCACCCGAGCTCTTAATTTCTCCTTTTCATTTTGGCTCTCCAACAAGCTCCTTTTTAAAGCGTCCTCCCGTACTCGAGTATCATAGAACTTCTTCTCCCACTGATCATGTAACACCCCTAACCCGAAACTGTCACCAGAATAGGGTTAAGAGGCATTACCAATCATTTCAGAACATTTAAATTCATTTCACAAAACAATGTCAAACATCAATCAAACATATCTAAATAAAAACATATAGTCCCTTAATGAGATCTACGAGACCTTAAACACATATTAGAAAGGGGTCAGGACTAAACCGAACACATACGAAAATTTTCGAAATTCAAACATTTTTCTAAGTTACAGAGGTCACACGCCCGTGTGGGTAGGCACACGGCCTCGGACACGCCCATGAGTCCAAGCCGTGGCAAAACAAGGCATACCTACTGACTTGTCCACATAGCCTGAGACACGCCCGTGTGCCTCACCCGTGGTCAACACTGACTTGCACCACACGGCCAGTCACACGCCCCTGTGTCCAGCCTGTGGTCGAGTCTGACTTCTTTTGAAACACAACCTCGAAGGACACGGTCGAGCCACACGCCCGTGTGCTCAACCGTGTGGGCAATTATAGGCCATTTTCAAGGCCAAATTACCAACCACACTTTGGAATCGTCTATAAACATCAAACTAATACCAATTCATGCCTTAAATGCAACCAAAACATACCAATACAAACACCAAATAATCATCAACTACATCATTTATTTCCTTACTCAATTCCTACTCAAACAAGTCAATCCAGAACACCATTTTCACAACTCAAATCATATAAGCTAAGCTTCATATAGTTCATACCACAATTTCACACTTAAACCATTATTCTCATCATCCAATTTAAGCATGAAACACACCATTATCAACATTCACATAACCACTTGTTTATATACCAATATCATTCAACTTTCAAGCCATTATATATGGCAAAACTATACAACTCAAAACATCCCATAATCACTAGCCTATACATGCCATATACCAAAATATATACAATATCCAAAAGTACCCAAAATAGTTATTCGATAGTGTGATTGAGTCGCTGACGATCCCCGGATCCGAGCTAGCTTTACTAACACTATAAAATAGAGAAACACATCACACAGTAAGCTTTTAAAACATAGTAAGTTCGTAACTTAATCCATTCAATTCAATAATTCAAATACAATATACAAAGTTAATCCATCACATAGATCAACTCACAACTATACATATCATAACATCCATAGCTAATATACTCACTCAACCATTCATAAATCCATTTACAATTTCATCAACCACAAAGGATCAAAACATACCTTAGCCAACACATAGTTATTCACCAGTAATACTACTCAATGCTCGATATTACATTTCGATCAACCTTTGTTATTCATTCGATTTAATCGCACACTTGATGCCAATTTCATAGCCGAAGCATAAATATCATCGCACACTTAGTGCCTGTACTTTAAACCGAACTTATCTCGGTATCGCACACATAGTGTCAAACCAATAAACCGAAGCTTCTATTATTTCGCACACACAATGCTAATCATCTCTATCACGTTTCTAATTACGCACACTTAGTGCCACATTACTCAATTCAACACATAACATTTCTATTCCAAAAATCGCACAATTATTCATTTCATAGCACTAAAACATAAACTTAACAACACGTATTATATCCGAACTTACCTCGGACATAAAAATACCGAGACTAATCGATCAATCGAGCACTTTGTCTTTACCTCGATCTCGATCCGAATCTCTCCTTTCTTGGTCTTGATTGAGCTTAGGTAATGGCCGAAACCTAGCTTACTCAACAATGGTGTTTTTCTCCTTTAACATTCGACAATAGCCATTAAAATGATGAACAAAATATTGTTTTGTTTTAATTTAATGCCATTATTTACAAATTACCAAATTACCATTAACGAAAACATTTAAAATTCATGTAATATATGGCCACTTATGTACATTACCATCCACTCACTTATGAAATGGTTTAATAACAACATAAGGACTCCTCATTTAGAAAGCCATGACAAATAAACACTGTAACAATCAGCACACAGCTTTTACATTTTATGCGATTAAGTCCTTTTTGCAATTTAAGCACACAATCGATAAAATTTTCACACAGAACTTTCACACATGCTTAATCACATTTTACAAACACCAAAAATAATATTAAAATATTTTTCTGACCTCAGATTTGTGGTCCCGAAACCACTGTTCCGACTAGGGTCTAAATCGGACCATTACAACTCTCCCCCCTTAGGGATTTTCGTCCCCGAAAATCTTACCAATGAATAGGTTTGGATATTGCTCTCTCATAACATCTTCAGGCTCCTACGTAGCCTCTTCAACTCCATGTTTATGCCACAACACTTTCACTAAAGATATTCTTTTGTTTCTCAACTCTTTGATCTCACGTGCCAAAATTCAAATCGGTTCTTCACTATACGACAAATCTGACTGAATCTCAACAACTTATAAGCAACTGGCCCAATTCTTTCAATGATCTAATACGACCCGATGAACTTCGGACTCAATTTGCCCTTTCTGCCAAAACAATGTATTTTCTTCCACGGAGACACTTTCAAGAACACTTTATCACCGATCTCAAACTCAATATCTTTTCGTTTCAAGTTTGCATAAGACTTTTGACGATCTGAGGCCGTTTTTATTCTATTACGAATCACTTTCACTTTCTACTCAGTCTTTTTTATCAAATCAACCCCATGAATCTTATTCTCACTCAGCTCAGCCCAATACAATGGAGTTCGGTATTTTTTACCGTAAAGAGCCTCATATGGTGCCATTTTAATGCTAGATTGAAAACTATTAATGTATGCGAATTCAATCAATGGCAAATGCTTTTCCCACGTACTTTCAAATTCAAGAATACAACATCTCAACATATCTTCGAGAACTTGAATGATCCGCTCGGATTGTCCATCCTTTTGCAAATGAAATGCAGTACTGAAATGCAACTTTGTGCCTAAAGCCTCTTGCAATTTCTTCCAAAATCGCGAGGTAAATCTCAGATCTCTATCAGATATAATAGATAGTGGCACTCCGTGCAATATCACAATCTCAGCAATATACAATTCAGCTAACTTATCAAGTGAATAATCTGTTCACCGGAATGAAATGAGCTGATTTCGTCAATCTATCAACTATCACCCAAATTGCATCTTTCTTTCCCGGAGATAAAGGCAATCCCGACACAAAGTCCATCGTGATTCTCTCCCATTTCCACTCAGAAAATCATAATCAATTGTCCTAACCCAAGATCATCGTCTGAATAGGGTTAAGAGGTGTTACTAATCATTCTGGATAATTTCACATCCATTTCACGACACAAAGTCAATCTTCAATCAAAGATATTTAAATATAAACACATAGTCCCTTATCGAGGTCTACAAGACCTTAAACACATGTTAGAAAGAGATCGGGACCAAACTGAACACATACAAAAATTCTCGAAAATTTAAACATTCTTCAAAACTGCAGAGGTAACATGCCCGTGTGGGTAGGCCGTGTACCTCACACAGCCCCGGACACGCTTGTGCGTCCAAGCCGTGTCAAAACAGGGCATACATACTGAGAAGTCCACACGGCCTAAGACACGCTCGTGTCCCTCAGCCGTGGTGGACACTAACTTGCACCATACAACTAGTCACACGCCCGTGTGTCCAGCCCGTGGTTGAGCCTGACTTGTTTCACTTGGCAAACTTAAACGACACGGTTGAGCCACACGCCAGTGTGCTCAACCATGTGGGCAATTATGGGTCATTTTCAAGGCCAAACTTGCCTCCCACACCTTGAATCACCTACGAGCCTCAAATCAATACCAAATCATGCCTCAAAATGCATCCAAATATATCCATATTTACACCAATTCATCATCATTTATACCATCACTAGTCATACATCATTTCTACTCAAATAAGCTCATTCAAAAACAACCCAATTACACATCTCAAAACCTATCGCTATGCAACATCTAATCATACTACAATTTCACACTTAATATGCCATTCTCATCAACTAATTCAAGCATGAAATATACCAATTCCAATCTCACTATAACATACCAAAATCATCATTTTCATAGCATTAAGTATAAACCAACAACCTTCAACTACTAAGCCATATCACATGGCTAGGTTTATACAACTCAAAACATGCCACGACTAGCCTATACATGCCATATTCAAATATACACATCTTTCAAAAGTACCCAAAATAGATTGCCGATAGTGTGATAGAGATGCTGACAATCCCCAGATCTGAGCTAGCTTTACTAACACTATAAAACTGAGAAACAAATCACACAGTAAGCTTTCAATGCTTAGTAAGTTCGAAATACAATACATACTACTCAATAATACCACATCAATACATAATTTAAACCATCACATAGATAAATGCATAACTAGGCACATCATCAATCTCAACCATATGCTCAAATATTTATTCATTCAACTTTTAAAACTATCCTCGACCACATAGGTTCAAACGTACCTTGATCAACACATAGTTTTCACCATTCATGCTACTCAATTACTCGATATTCCATCTCGTTCAACCTTTGCCATTCTTTTGCTTTATTCGCACACTTAGTGCCAGTTTCATAACCGAAACATAATCGTCATCGCAAACTTATTAGTGCCAGTTTCATAACCGAAACATAATCGTCATCGCAAACTTAGTGCCAATATGTTAAACAGAACTTTATCGGTATCGCACACACAGTGCCAAATCAATAAGCCGAAGCTTTTATCTTTTCGCACACATAGTGCTAATCATCTCTGTCTCGTTTCTAACTTCACACACTTAGTGCCATCTAATTCAATTCTGCACATAGCATTTCTAATCTCTTAATTATATATAATTTCATTCAGTTCACATCACATGGACATAATTTAACAACTAGTATTATATTCGAACTTACCTCAGACGTCGAAATACCGAAATGGTCGATTAATCGAGCACTTTGTCTTTACCTCGATCTCGATCCGAACCTCTCTCTTATTAGTCTATACACATTTTAAATTTAACTCATTCAATCACCAATTCATTCAATTTAGTCCACACACATATTTAGGGCATTTTACAAAATAGCCCTCACGTTTTCACATTTCAACATTTTAGTCCTTATATCATAAAATCATCAAATACACACAATTTCATATCACCCATGCTTAACCGAATATTCACTATGATCATACAAGTCCACACATTTCATTTACTTCACATTTTAGTCCTCTAATTTCTCATTTTTACAATTTAGCCCAAATTACTCAATTCCACTAAAAATTCAAAGACAAAACATGTTCATCCTTCACATATCTTCCATATTTCATCATCAACTATCTCAAAGCTCAAGCATTCATCAATGGCATATCTCAAAAACACCATCAATTTCTAAAATTAAAGCATGGGCTAGCTAGAGCACAAAGCAACGATCACAAAAACATAGAAATTATCAAAAACCGAGCTTAAAACATACCTTAATCAAAGACACAAATGGCCGAACCCTAAGACCCTTCTCCTTTCTTTTTCTTTAGAAAACTTCGGCAAGGGTGGATAAAAGATGAACAAAAATTTGGTTTTGTTTCATTTAATATTAACTTAATAAGCTTTTTACCATTTTGCCCTTAATGAATTAAACATTAAAACTTATAATGATTGGTTATAAATGTCCATTAACCTTGCTAATGGTTTAACTACTACATAAGGCCTTCACCTTTATAAAGCCATGACAATTAGACTCTTCAACAATCAACACACAACTTTTACCTTTTATGCGATTAAGTCTTTTTTTCCAATTCGACACACAGTCAATAAAATTTTCACACGAAACTTTCACACAGTCTCAATCATATATTATAAACATCAAAAATAATATTAAAATATTTTTCTGACCTCAGATTTGTGGTCTCAAAACCACTGTTCCGACTAGGGTCTAAATCGGGATGTTACAACTCTCCCCCCTTAGGAATTTTTATCCTCGAAAATCTTACCAATAAATAGGTGTGGATATTGTTCTCTCATAACGTTCTCAGGCTCCCACGTAGCCTCTTCAACTCCGTGTTTGTGCCACAACACTTTCACTAAGGAAATTCTTTTGTTTCTCAACTCTTTGGTCTCTCGTGCCAAAATTCGAATTGGTTCTTCACTATACGACAAATCTGACTGAATTTCAACCTCAGTAGGAGCAACTACATGAGACGGATTAGATCTGTACTGTCAAAGCATCAAAACATGAAACACATTATGAATCTTTTTTAACTCGGGTGGCAACATCAATCTATAAGCAACTGGCCCGACTCATTCAATGATCTCATATGGCCCGATAAACCTCGAACTCAGCTTGCCTTTTCAACCAAATCGAAGTATTTTCTTTCACGGAGACATTTTGAACAACACTTTGTCACCAACTTCAAATTCAATATCTTTTCATTTCAAATCTGCATAAGACTTCTAGTGATCTGAAGCCGCTTTTAAACTATCACGAATCTCTTTCACTTTCTGCTCAGTCTCTTTTATCAAATCAACCCCGTGAACCTTATTCTCACTCAGCTCAGTCCAATATAATGGAGTTCGACATTTTCGACCGTAAAGAGTCTCGTACGGTGCCATTTTAATACTAGATTGGAAACAGTTGTTGTATGCAAATTCAATCAACGGTAATTGCTTCTCCTACGTACTTTCAATCTCAAGTATACAACATCTTAACATATCTTCAAGAATCTAAATAATCTGCTCGGGCTAACCATCCGTCTGCGAATGAAATGCAGTACTAAAATGCAATTTTGTGCCTAAAGCCTCTTACAATTTCTTCCAAAATCGCGAGGTAAATCTCAGATCTCTGTCAGACACAATAGATAGTGGCACCCCGTGCAATCTCACAATCTCAGCAATATACAATTCAGCTAATTTTTCAAGTGAATAATATGTTCTCACCGGAACAAAATGAGGTGATTTCGTCAATCTGTCAACTATCACCCAGATTGCATCTTTCTTTCCCGGAGATAAAGGTAATCCCGACACAAAGTCCATCATGATTCTTTCCCATTTTCACTTAGGAATCATAATCGATTGTAACAAATCGGACAGAACCTGATGTTCAGCTTTAACTTGCTGACAAACTAAACACTTTGACACAAAGTTAGAGATATCCTGTTTCATACCATGCCACCAGTAAAACCGTTTCAAATCATTGTACATTTTCGTAATCCCCGGATGAATAGTCAAACGACTATTGTGAGCTAAATTCAAAATCATCTGAATCAACTCTGAATTCCTCTGAACACAAATTTGATCTCTGAATCTCAGACAATCGTCACTATCAACTCGATATTCTAGATCAGAAATTGAATCACATTAAGCTTGTTTTGCTATCATTTCATCATCACTTTTCTGGGTATTACAAATATATCGTACGAACATCGGCCTTACTTTCAACTTAGCCAAAACTGAATCATCATCACATAGGTCTATCTAAGTACTCATAGCTCACAAAGGACATAATGACTTTCGACTCAAGGCATCAGGAAAAACATTAGCTTTACCCGGATGATAATCTATTACAAGCCCGTAATCTTTCAACAATTCTAATCATCTTCTCTGTCGCAAATTTAATTCTTTCTGAGTCATCAGGTACTTCAAGCTCTTGTGATCGGTATAAATATGACATTTCTCACCAAATAGGTAGTGACGCCAAATCTTCAATGCAAACACAACCGCGGCCAATTCAAGGTCGTGCGTCGGATAGTTCTTTTCATGCTGCTTTAACTGCCTCGAAGCATAAGCAATGACTTTGCCTTCTTGCATCAACACACAACCCAAACCATTCAACGATGCATCACTGTAAACTATGAATTCTTTGCCCGATTCAGGTTGAACTAACACTGGTGCTTCCGTCAACAACGCTTTCAACTGTTCAAAACTCTGTCGACACTTTTCTGACCACTCAAATTTAACACCTTTCAGTAACAACTTCGTCAACGATGTCACAATTATCGAGAAGCCTTTTACAAACCGTCTATAATATCCCACTAATCCCAGAAAACTACGGACTTTAGACACATTTCTCGGAGGCTTCCATTCTAAAATAGCTAAATTTTACTCGGATCAACTCATATTCCCGCAACTGATACAATATGCACCAGAAATCCAACCTCATGCAACCAAAACTCACATTTGCTAAACTTTTCATACAATTGCTTCTCACGCAGAACCTGTAGTACAATTCTCAAATGCTCGGCATGTTAGGTCTCATCACTAGAATAAATCAGAATGTCATCAATAAACACTACAATGAAACGATCCAAATATGGTCTGAATATCCGGCTCATCAGATCCATAAACACAGTAGGAGCATTCGTTAGTCTGAAAGGCATAACTAAAAATTCATAGTGTCCATGCCTCGTTCTGAAAGCAGTCTTCGGTACATCTTTTTCTTTAATTCTCAACTGATAATAGCCCGATCTCAAATCTATCTTAGAAAACATTGTAGCTCATTTCAACTGATCGAGCAAATCATCAATACGAGGCAACGGATATTTATTCTTTATCGTTACTTTGTTCAATTGTCGATAGTCGATACATATTCTCATAGTGCAGTCTTTCTTTTTCACAAACAACACAGGAGCACCCCAGGGCGAGAAACTCGGTCGTGCAAATCCTCTATCATTCAACTCTTGCAACTAAGATTTCAACTCTTTCAATCCCGTCGACGCCATTCTATACAGAGCTATTGAGATAGGAGTAGTCCCTAGTACTAATTCAATACCAAATTCAACTTCTCGTATCGAAGGTAATCCCGATAATTCTTCAAGAAACACATCAGGGAATTTACAAACCATAAGCACAAATTCAACTTTCTTTTCTGTCACTTTTGTATCAATCACATAAACCAGATAAGCTTCACAACCTTTTCTCACATAGTTCAAAGCTTTCATTAAAGATATTACATTCGGCAACCCGTTCAAATCACTGGATTTAATTCGAACCACCTCACCATTCTGACTTCTTAATTCAATACTCTTTCGTTTACAATTTACAATAGTGTTATGCAAAGTGAGCCAATCCATGCCCAAAATTATATCAAATTCATCGAATGGTAGCAACATCAAGTTAGTCAAAAAACAAGCATCTTGAAACATCAATGGACAGTTCTTGCATACTTTATCCATCAAGACACACATGCCTAAGGGGTTTGATACTCTAGTCACAAATTCAGTAGACTCAACAAGTAGAGTCTTACTTGATACTAGATTCACACACACAGAGGAATGAGTAGAAGCTGGATCTATCAATGCAATCACATTAGTATCAAATAAAGTAAAAGTACCAGTGATGACGTCTAGAGATGACGCTTCTTCTCGTGCTCGTATAGTATAGGCTCGGGCAGGTGCTCTCACCTTCGATCTCACTACTGTATCAGTAGTCCCTTTTTGGCTTCCATTCACATTTGCAGTATTTCTGGGTGGTCTACCCCTGGCCGTCATGTTACTCGGTCTCACATTTGAACATTTTCTTCTTCAGCTAACTTAGGGCAATCTCTAAGGAAATGATCTCGTGATCCACATTTATAACAAACTCTATTGTTGTACTTGCCCTAGCATTCTCCCACATGTCGTCTTCCACACTATCCACACTCAGGTTTGTTGCTTTTGGCACTACTAACACTTGATTCAGTCGAGAATTGAGCTTTTGGTCCAACACATTGTCTCAGACGATCTCTACCCAGGTGTCTAGATAAAACATTTGAGCGATTGCTTGCATCTCTAAATCTCTTCGTCGAAGGTTGAGTCGACTTACTCATCAATCTTTTTCTTTCATCTCGAGCTTCAGAATCGGCTTTCTTCTTTTATTTGCTAAGCTTCTCGGCTTTGCAAGCTCATTCAACTAACACTACAAATTCATTTATATCAAGTATCCCAACCAACAACTTAATATCTTCATTCAACCCTTCTATGAAGCGTTTACACATGGTAGCTTTGGTCGAAACACATTCCCGTGCATATTGGCTCAATCTCACAAATTCTCGCTCATACTCAGTAACAGACATGCGACCTCGTTTCAACTCGAGGAATTCTTTACGTTTCTGATCAATGAATCGTTGACTAATATATTTCTTTCGAAATTCAACTTGAAAGAAGTCCCAGGTAATCCTCTCTCTCGGAACCATAAAAATCAACGTTTTCCACCAGTTATAAGTTGTATCTCTTAACAAGGAAACTGCACACCTAATGCATTCATCAGGAGCCAACAACATCTCATCGAACACTCGATGTAACACCCCTAACCCGTATCTTTCATCAGATTAGGGTTACAAGGCATTACCAGATAAATCAGAAACTTTTACGGACATTTCATAATACAATTCATCAAATGCAATCAAAGTGTCCCTTTTATAGGTCAACAAGACCTTAATCATCCTTTAGAATAGGCTCAAGACTAAACCGAACACATATGAAATTTCTCAAAAATTAAAAAATTTTCTAAGTTACAGAGGTCACACGTCTGTGTGGGCAGGCCGTGTGCCTCCCACGGCCTCAACACGATCGTGTGTCTAACCTGTGTCAAAACAGGGCATACATACTGCCCTGTCCACACGGCCGTGGACACGCCCGTGTGCCTAACCCTTGGTCGCTACTGACTTCACCACATGGCCAGTCACACACCCGTGTGTCCAGCTCGTGGTCGATCCTGACTTGTTTTGAATTTCAACCACGAGGGACACGGTCGAGCCACACGCCCATGTGCTCAACCGTGTGGGCAAATATAGCCCATTTTTAAGGCCAATTGCCACCCACACAGGGGTCATCCCTACAAGCAATATACCAATTTATTTCATGTTCAATTGAAAACCAAAGATATGTCCAATAATCAACAAATGTTCACATTCAATCTCATTTCTAAACATGTTAATTTGCATACCAATTTGCACAACTAAAACACATATATATATATCCAAGCATGATACATCCACATTTTTTTACCATTCATATAAGCATTTCATTGATCAAACATACATACTCATATTGCATTTATATGCTTACCAAAGCCTTGACCATTTCATTTGCTATCAAGCCATACCAAAACATGCATCATATACCATATTCACTCTTTCATATTACCAACATTTATCTAGCCACATATCATGGCTATTTATACATATTTCAAACATTATCCAACATCATTAGCCTATACATGCCATATTTAGCTATATACATATTCAAAAGTACCAAAGTTGAGTTTGATAGTGTGGTGATAATCCTCGATGGTCCCCGAGCCTCTCGTAACTTTAACAATCTATAAAACAGAACAAACACACTCAAAGTAAGCTTTTCAAAGTTTAGTAAGCCATATACAAATAAACTTAACATAAATCATTCATAAGCATAGCTATTTGAATTCATTAACACATCTTCAATTCAAGCACATAAATAAACTCTTTGGCTCACTTGGTTTGCCATTGCTTACCAATTCATCACATCTCAAATATCTCATTTGCTTATATCTCAAACATATATATATCTCAAATGTTCATTTGAATTAATACACATACATACTCACCTTTCACGCTTATACAAAGTATATATATATATCAACGTACCTGTAACGGATGTACAATTCACATATTCAATCATTTCTCGGACTTGCCCGTTGAATCATTTGGAATCAAATAGGATACTTGGAGTGCTCGGAATAGTCATGCAATGCCAACGTCTCAGACGTGGTCTTATATGTTGCCAAATATCAGTGCCACTGTCCCAGACAGGGTCTTACACGAATTAATACGATACCGATGTCCCAGACATGATCTTACACGTAAATCTCATATCGATGCCAACATCCCAGACGTGGTCTTATACGAAATATCAAATCAATGCCAACGTCCCAGACGTGGTCTTACATGATATCACATAATAGACACCTATGTCAAGACATATACTATCCTATCTATTCCTAGGTTCAAACGGGACTTCTCAGACTTAACAGCTTGTCGACTTATAAGCAAACTCGGATTTCACATACATTCCATCTCAATAGATATTCATAGCAATTCAAATATCATATATACTAAAATAGTTCAATTCAACCACATTTATTTGTATATTGACTTACCTCGAGTTCGATTTAACGGAAACGGATACGGCTACTCGATTACTTTCGATTTCTCACAATCTAAGTTTGTTTTCTTCGATTCTTGATCTATACATATTCAAATTTAACCCTTTCATTCACCAAAACATTCAATTCAATCCAAATACACATATTTAGAGCAATTTATAAATTGGCCCTCACATTTACACATTTGGACATTTTAGTCCCTATATCACAAAATCACAAAATACACCAAATTTGCTTTTACTCATGCTTGGCCGAATACACACTATGCTCATATCAATCCATACATTTCATTTATTTTACAATTTAGTCCCTCAATATACTATTTTCTCAATTAAGTCCAAAATACTCAAAATCAACAAAACTTCAAAGACAAAACATGTTAATCAATTATATATCTTTCATAATTCACCATCAAACATCATAAAACACATGAGTTCATCAAAGGCTCATCTCAAAAACATCATCAATTCTCAAAATTAAGACATGGGTTTTATAGTATACGAAGCAACGATTGCAAAAACGTAGAAATTATCAATAATCGAAGTCAAAACTTAACTTAATCAAAGCTTGCAAGTGTCAAAAATCAAAAGAACTAAACCCTTTCTTCTTCCTCTTATTTTCGGTCAAGAAGATGAGTAAAAATGGTCATTTTTTATGTTTTATTTGTTATAACATATTGTTAATCTATTTACCTTATTAACCTTTCAATTAATATTTGAAACAAATATACATTAAGGGCATAACCGTCCATAGGCATCCACTATCTTTAATAATGGCTTATTATTCCTTTAAGGACTTCAAATAATAAGAACATTAACAATTCAGCACTTATTCAAATAGAAGGTCACTTTTACCTTTTATGCTATTTAGTCCTTTTATCAAATTAAACACACGAACAGACAAATTAATTTACGAAACTTTAACACATGCTTAATCATATAACAAAGGCACAGAAAATAATATTAAAATATTTTATTGACTCGAATTTGTGGTCCCGAAACCACTGTTCTGACTAGGGTTTAAACCGGACTGTTACACTCAGATTGTAATCTTGAGCCAAAACTCGACTCACTCAGCATCATCATCAGCTGTGGCCCTAAACTCTTCGGCCCCATACTTTCAAATTTTATCCACAGGAAGCTTATTCAATCTGATCGGATCTACAACTTGTGGCACAACAGGTACTTGTGGGGTGGGGGTTGTGGAGAAGCCAGATTCGTTCGAACGAACTCCGAAAACCACTCACTCATCATTTGGAAGAAGGCTTGCTTAGCCTCTCCCTCTTGGCTACTATCATTAGGCCTAGATGTGGTCGGCGCTGTCCTTTGAGCGGGAGCATGCGCATTACTCTCTACATCTTTAGCAACTGCTCGATTGGGGTCCATTACTATATGAAAACACATTTTCAACTGTCAGGATTCATCACACTATTGTAATTATATATATATGGCATGTATAGCTAGACTCATACGCGCTACGTTAGTCCGAGAATCGACTAAATCGTAGCTCTGATACCAATAAAATGTAACACCCCTAACCCGAGACCGTTGCTGGAATAGAGTTAAGAGGCGTTACTAATCATTCCAGGACATTTCACATCATTTCACGACACAAAGTCAATCTTCAATCAATCATATTCAAATATAAACATATAGTCCCTTATCGAGGTTTACGAGACCTTAAACACATGTTAGAAAGAGGTCGAGACCAAACCAAACAGATACGAAAATTCTTGGAAATTTAAACATTCTTCAAAACTGCAGAGGTCACACGCTCGTGAAGGTAGGCCGTGCACCTCACATTGTCTCAGACACGCCCGTGAGTCCAAGCCGTGTCAAAACAGGGTATAGATACTGACATGTCTACACGGCCTGAGACACACCCGTGTGCCTCACCTGTGGTGGACACTGACTTGCACCACACGGCCAGTCACACTCCCGTGTGTCCAGCCCGTGCTTGAGCCTAAATTGTTTCACTTGGCAAGATTAAATGACACGGTTGAGCCACACGCCTGTGTGCTCAACCGTGTGGGCAATTATAGGTCATTTTCAAGACCAAACTTGCCTCCCACACCTTGAATCACCTACGAGCCTCAAATCAATACCAAATCATGCCTCAAAATTCATCCAAATATATCCATATTTACACCAATTCATCATCATTTATACCATCACTAGCCATACATCATTTCTACTCCAATAAGCTCATTCAAAAACAACCAATTACACATCTCAAAACTTATCACTATTCAACATCTAATCATACTACAATTTCACACTTAATATGCCATTCTCATCAACCAATTCAAGCATAAAATATACCAATTCCAATCTCACTATATCATACCAAAATCATCATTTTCATAGCATCAAGCATAAACCAACAACCTTCAACTACTAAGCCATATCACATAGCAAGGTGTAACGCCCCAAATTTTGGGCCTAGATGAATTGGGCTTTGGGTCTCATAATTTTTTTTAAGCAAGAAAATGACAAATGACATGTTGGCTTTAAGGGTTTAATAAACTAGGAGTGTCTATGGGTGTTGGAGAAGTGCTGGGTTCGAACTTTAAGGAGAAGGAATTCTTAATTAATTATTAAAGGAACTAGGGCTGTGAGTAGTTGGGCTTTTAAATAAAAATAGGGAAAATTGCATCAAAGAGCCTTGTGGTGGAGTAGCTAAGTGACGCCACTTAGGATATAGGAAGGTGGCGTTATGGGCTAGTTCGAATCCGAGCTTAGTATTTTTAGGAGTTTAATTTTGGCCTTCTAGAAGGTTGGAAGTGGTGTGAGGATGAAGTCTAAGGAGAGTGATCAAAAGAGAAAATTTAGGAAAAGGATTAGGGAGTTATCAGGGAGAAAAACGAGAAGATGAGATAGGAAAGAGTTGGAGCCAATTGGGACTTTAGGGGAGGTAGATAGAGTTTCGGTTTTTTGTATAAATAGGGGGTGCTAAATTCCCCCTGTGCTATTTCGGCAACTATAGTGCTCTGTCAAATTCTCCTTCACTTTTTCTGTTCTAAACCTCGCCTCTTCCTTATGTGTTTTCTTTTCTTCTCTTCTAAAGCCTTAAATCGAATATCATTCTCTTCTTTCTCTATTGCTTGTGCCATCCCACCTTCATTTCCATTGTTGGGGACCAAATATTCGTGACTTCAAAAGTAGAAAACCTTTGCTCTAGGAGCCGATTTCTTCATCGCCCCAAACCTTGTGCCGAATACTCTAGTGACAAAATCTTTTTCGTGCTGTCATCATTCCTTTGATTTTTGGTGGATTGGATCTTGGAAAAAATTCGAATCAAGCCTGTCGAAAAGCTATCCATACATTTCGGTTTTTTGGGTAAGTGTTCTTGATTTTAGGATAAGTTGGCCAAATAGTCTATAGTAAGGGAAAGTGTGACTTAAGTGGATACAAGTCACCTATTATTATGTCTTTAACGATTAAGATTGATACAGATCTAGGGGATATTCGTGAGCAGTAACTAAAGAAGAGCTATTAGGGCTGGTGGCACACAATAAGGTTATGGTAAAGCTTCGGTTTTTGGTAAATATTGTGGTTAAGTGTGTGATTGATTAGAGGTTGGTATTGGTTGCAGGTTTAAGACTGAGGATAGTGTAACAAGTCTCATTTACCATGTGTGTACATACACTTCACACACGACAAGTAATGCCAAAAAGCCAAAACACTGAAAGGTTGGCACTGGCAACCGTACGAGCCTACGAACATTCGTGTGGGAACACCGATACGACCACCGGGACCAAGAGAGAGATCTTATGATCTCGGGCCACTATTTGGCCAACTGGGCCAGAAAGGGTTAAATGGGCCTGTCAAGCTCGTGGGCCCAAATCGGTAACAGTTGATTGTGAAATTGAATTATGGATTGATATGGATGGTTGTATGATTCGATTATGATCGGGCCTAATGGGCTACATGTATATGATTGGGCTTAAAGGGCTATATGGACATGATTGGGCTTAGTGGGCCTTATGGGATTTTAGAAATGCATGCTAGGGTTTTAATGGACTCTAGGCTTAGTTCTGATGAATTCTTAAACAGCATAAAACTTAATTTAATAATCAAACATGTCTGTGGACAAGTCACTAGGGTAGAGTGTGGCAATGGACATATGCATGTCTAGGATTGGATCTAGGGAGGGCTTGGCACTTAAGCGGTCCTAGTGACCCACCTCCTCTTCTCTGGAATCCTACCTGGTGCATAGTGTCTGTTCACTTTCGCCAACGAGGACATGTTGACAGGCCAAAAGTTCGTACTTTAAAACCCATACTATTAAGAATTACTGAAATAACCCTGAATTACAAAATTTCAAAAATACCCCTAAATTGTAAAATTACAGAAATACCATTGAATTGTATAATTACCGAAATGCCCTTAATTTTTGAAATGACTAAAATGCCCCTATGTGTTGAATGTAAGATTTATGGATGTTACATGGACATTTGCTGCATTCATATGATATTCTGTTTAGGATGCACATGGGTGGGAATTATGGAACAGGGGAAGTATATGAGGATCGCATGGTTGCTTAACAACTGTGGATCCACCGATGGCTTTCTAAGCCTATTATATGATAAGCAGCTTTGCTGCAACGTTAGGTAGTATCGTAACCGGGCTACCCTTGAAGTGTATCGAATGGGTGGGTCAATTTAGAAATCCCCACAGAAGTGTTTCGGTTGGACGGAGACGAAGTGTACCAGATGGATTATTTGGAGAGGGTTTGCATTGCATTGTATGTATGATATTATTATGTTATTATTATGATATGTATGTTGTTTGTTTGATGATGAGGGTCGTACACACTGAGTTTTCGAAAACTCACTCCTTCTTTTATTTTTCTCAAGTGATCCTCAGTAGGCGGTTCGACGGATGGAGGGACTCAGGGATGGCCAACTAGCAAGACGATTAGACTTGTTTTCTTAATATCTAAATTCTAGACTTGAAGTTATTTTATTTCAGATTGTAATAAGGTTTCCCTCTTGTTATTATTCCATTACTTCCACTATGTATTGTAATTTTGAAACGGAACATGGATTTATTTCTTTTAAGCATATCTCAAGTTTTTTTGAAAATGATTATGTTTTAAGAACAAGCTTCTGCTGTCAAAGGAAATTTTTACATAGAACAAGGAAATGGTTTTTGGCTACACCTTATTTTGAAAGTAAACTGAATTTTGCTTAACTTTTCTCTAGAAGGGTTTTCAATGAAAACAAGGTTTTCGCAAAAACACTTCAATGTGACATGCCAAATTCGGGCCTAACTTTTAGGCCGGGTTTAAGGGTGTTACATTTAGTGGTATCAGAGCCCGATTGCAAAACTCGAGCTGTGAAATGGGCCTTAGTATTTGGGTTAAAAACTATTTTTGAATGAGTCAAAATATTTTAGAAATTCTTGTGATGGGGCACACCGAGTCTCCGACGTCGAACCAAGTAAGTTCTCTTGATACTTAGTTATTTTAAGCTGATATACTATAGATAATGGGCTACTTTTAGAATATTCCTAGAGTAAAACTAAAGCCCATAGAGAATTGAGACTGTAGAGGACTTACGACTGCAAAAACAATTCTCCACTTAATACTTCATAAAACATCGGCTTAATTACTAAGTTGGATTAAAACTTCATAAAATTTCTAATTCAGATAATACGCGAATCGACGATGAGCGCTAGAAGAGGTGCAAGGGGCCGCGGCCGAAGCCATGGAAGTGTTAGGGCTTTGTAAACATTTGTATCTGAATTTGGTACTTCTTCTGCGTGTGTTTGAAAAAGTTTGAAGTAGGTGGATGTTTTGGGTATATGTTGAAATTATTGGAATCAGAGTGCACAGCAAAAGCATAATGGTGTGACTTGAGCAGTGCGATTAATAGTTAGTTTGAAATTTCAAGGACGAAATTTCTTAAAGGGGGTAGAATTGTAACGCCCCAAATTTAGGGCCTGAATGAATTAGGCATTAGGCTTTGGGTCTCATAAATTTTTTTTAAGCAAGAAAATGACAAATGACATGTTGGCTTTAAGGGTTTAATAAACTTGGAGTGTCTAGGGGTGTTGGAGAAGTGCTGGGTTCGAACTTTGAGGAGAAGGAATTTTTAATTAATTATTTAAAGGAACCAGGGCGGTGAGTAGTTGGGCTTTTAAATAAAAATAGGGAAAAATGGCATCAAAGAGCCTTGTGGTGGAGTGGCTAAGTGACGCCACTTAGGGTATAGGAAGGTGGCGTTATGGGCTAGCAAGGAGATCCTAGGTTCGAATCCTAACTTAGTATTTTTAGGAGTTTAATTTTTGCTTTCTAGAAGGTTGGAAGTGGTGTGAGGATGGACTCTAAGGAGAGTGATCAGAAGAGAAAATTTAGGAAAAGGATTGGGGAGTTATCAGGGAGAAAAACGAGGAGATGAGATGGCGAAGAGTTGGAGCCAATTGAGACTTTAGGGGGTTGATAGAGTTTCGGTTTTGTGTATAAATAGGGAGTGCCAAATTTCCCCTGTGCTATTTCGGCAACTATAGTGCTCTGCCGAATTCTTCTTTATTTTTTTCTATTCTAAACATCGCCTCTTCCTTATGTGTTTTCTTTTCTTCTCTCCTAAAGCCTTAAATCGAATATCATTCTCTTCTTTCTCCATTGCTTGTGTCGTCCCACCTTCATCTCAATTGTTGGGGACCAAATATTCGTGACTTTAAAAGCCGAAAACCTTTACTTTTGGAGCCGATTTCTTCATCTCCTCAAACCTTGTGCCGAATACTCTAGTGACCAAATCTCTTTCATGCTGTTATCATTCGTTTGATTTTTGGTGGATCAGATCTTGGAAAAAATCGGAATCAAGCTTGGATCTACAAGTCTTTACCGAAAAGCTATCCTTACATTTCGGTTTTTGGGTAAGTGTTCTTGATTTTGGGATAAGTTGGCCGAATAGTCTATAGTAAGGGAAAGGGTGACTAAAGTGGATATAAGTCAGATATTATTTTGTCTTTAATGATTAAGATTAATGTAGATCTAGGGGATATTCGTGAGTAGTAGCTAAGGAAGGGCTATTAAGACTGGTAGCATAAGGTAAGGTTATGGTAAGGCTTCGGTTTTTGGTAAATATTGTGGTTAAGTGTGTGATTGATTGGAGGTTGGTATTAGTTGTAGGTTCAAGGCTGAGGATAGTGTAACACGTCTCATTTACCAGGTGTGTACATACACTTCACACACGACAAGTCAGCAAAAGCTGAAATACCGAAAAACTGGAATGCAAAAAAGCCGAAACGCCGAAAGGTTGGCACCAGAAACCGCATGATCTTGCGAACATTCGTGTGGGAACATTGATACGAATACTGGGACCAAGAGAGCGACCTCATGGTATCGGGCCACTGTTTGGCCAACCGAGCCAGAAAGGGCTAAATGGGCCTGCCGAGCTCGTGGGCCTAAATCGGCAACAGTTGATATGTGAAATTGAATGATGGATTGATATGGATGGTTCTATGATTCAATTATGATTGGGCCTACTGTGCTACATGTATATGATTGGGCTTAATGGGCTATATGGACATGATTGGGCTTAGTGGGCCTTATGTAATTTTAGAAATGCATGCTAGGGATTTAATGGACTCTAGGCTTAGTTCTGATGAATTCTTAAACAGCATAAAACTTAATTTAATAATCAAACATGTCTGTGAAACATGTCTGTGGACAAGTCTCTAGGGTAGAGTGTGGCAATGGACATATGCATGTCTAGGATTGGATCTAGGGAGGGCTTGGTACTTAAGCTGTCCTAGTGACCCACCTCCTCTTCTCTGGAATCCTACCTGGTGCATAGTGTCTGTTCACTTTAGCCAACAAGGACATGTTGACAGGCCAAAAGTTCGTAATTTAAAACCCATACTATTAAGAATTACTGAAATACCCCTGAATTGCAAAATTTCAAAAATACCCCTAAATTGTAAAATTACCGAAATGCCCTTGATTTTTGAAATGACTAAAATGCCCCTATGTGTTGAATGTAAGATTTATGGATGTTACATGTACATTTGCTGCATTCATATGATATTCTGTTTAGGATGTATATGGGTGGGAATTATGGAACGGGGGAAGTATATGAGGATCGCATGGTTGCTTGACAACTATGGATCCACCGATGGCTTTCTGAGCCTATTATATGATAAGCAGATTTGCTACAACGTTTGGTAGTACCACAACCGGGCTACCCTTGAAGTGTATCGGATGGGTGGGTCGATTTAATAATCCCCACAAAAGTGTTTCGGTTGGACGGAGACGAAGTGTACCAGATGGATTATTTGGGGAGGGTTTGCATTGCATTGTATGTATGATATTATTATGTTATTATTATGATATGTATGCTGTTTGTTTGACGAGGGTCGTACACACTGAGTTTTCAAAAACTCACTCCCTCTTTTATTTTTCTCAAGTGATCCTTAGTAGGCAGTTCAACGGATGGAGGGACTTGGAGGTGGCCAACTAGCAAGACGATTAGACTTGTTTTCTTAATATCCAAATTATAGATTTTAAGTTATTTTATTTCATATTGTAATATGATTTCCCTCTATTTAATATTCCATTACTTCCACTATGCATTGTAATTTTGAAACGGAACCTGGATTTATTTCTTTTAAGCATATTTCAAGTTTTTTTGAAAATGATTGTGTTTTAAAAATGAGCTTACGCTGTCAAAGGAAACTTTTACATAGAACAAGGAAATGGTTTTTGGCTATACCTCGTTTTGAAAGCAAACGAGATTTTACTTTTCTCTAGAAGGGTTTTCAATGAAAACAAGGTTTTCGCAAAAACACTTCAATGTGACACATCGGATTTGGGCCTAACTTTTAGGCCGAGTTTAGGGGTGTTACACAAGGTTTATACAACTCAAAACATGCCACATTAACTAGCCTATACATGTCATATTCAAATATACACATCTTTCAAAAGTACCCAAATTGGATTGCCGATAGTGTGATAGAGATGCTGATGATCCCCGGATCCGAGCTAGCTTTATTGACACTGTAAAACAGAGAAACAAATCACACCGTAAGCTTTCAAAGCTTAGTAAGTTCGAAATACAATATATACTACTCAATAATACCACATCAATATATAATTTAAACCATCACATAGATAAATGCACAACTAGGCACATCATCAATCTCAACCATATGCTCAAATATTTATTCATTCAACTTTTACAACTATCCTCAACCACATAGGTTCAAACGTACCTTGATCAACACATAGTTCTCACCGTCCATGCTACTCAATTACTCGATATTACGTCTCGTTCATCCTTTGCCATTCTTTTGCTTTGTTCGCACACTTAGTGCCAGTTTCATAACCGAAACATAATCGTCATCGCACGCTTAGTGCCAGTATGTTAAACCGAACTATATCGGTTTTGCACACACAATTCCAAATCAATAAGCCGAAGCTTCTATCTTTTTGTACACACAGTGCTAATCATCTATGTCTCGTTTCTAATTTCACACATTTAATGCCATCTAATTCAATTCCGCACATAGTTTTTCTAATCTCTTAAGTATATATAATTTCATTCAGTTCACATCACATAGACATAATTTAACAACTAGTATTATATCCGAACTTACCTCGAACGTCGAAATACCGAAACGGTCGATTAATCGAGCACTTTGTCTTTGCCTCGATCACGATCCGAACCTCTCCCTTATCTATCTATACACATTTTAAATTTAACTCATTCAATCACCAATTCATTTAATTTAGTCCACACACATATTTAGGGCATTTTACAAAATAGCCCTCACATTTTCACATTTCGACACTTTAGTCCTTATTTCATAAAATCATCAAATACACACAATTTCATATCACCCATGCTTAGCCAAATATTCACTATGATCATAGAAGTCCACACATCTTATTTATTTCACATTTTAGTCCTCCAATTTCTCATTTTCACAATTTATCCCAAATTACTCAATTCCACTAAAAATGCAAAGACAAAACATGTTCATCATTCACATATCTTCAATATTTCATCATCAACTATCACAAAGCTCAAGCATTCATCAATGGCATATCTTAAAATCACCATCAATTTCTAAAATTAAAGCACGGGCTAGCTAGAGCACAAAGCAACGATCACAAAAACGTAGAAATTATCAAAAACCGAGCTTGAAACATACCTTAATCAAAGACACAAATGGTCGAACCCTAAGACTCTTCTCCTTTCTTTTTCTTTAGCAAATTTCAACAAAGGTGGATAAAAGATGAACAAAAATTTGGTTTTGTTTCATTTAATATTAACTTAATAGGCTTTTTACCATTTTACCCTTAATGATTTAAACATTAAAACTTATAATGATTGGTTATAAATTTCCATTAACCTTGCTAATGGTTTAACTACTACATAAGGCCTTCACCTTTATAAAGCCATGACAATTAGACTCTTCAACAATCAACACACAACTTTTACCTTTTATGCGATTATGTCCTTTTTCCCAATTCGACACACAGTCGATAAACTTTTCACACGAAACTTTCACACAGGCTCAATCACATATTATAAACATCAAAAATAATATTAAAATATTTTTGACCTAAAATTTGTGGTCTCGAAACCACTGTTCTAACTAGGGTCTAAACCGGGATGTTACATGTTCAGCTTTAACTTGCTGACAGACTAAACATCTCGAAACAAACTTTGAGATATCCCATTTCATACCATGCCACTAATAAAATTGTTTCAGATTGTTATACATTTTTGTACTCCCTAGATGAACAACCAATCAACTATTGTGAGCTTCGTTCAAAATCAACTAAGTCAATGCTGAATTTTTTGGAATACAAATCCGATCACTGAATCTCAAACAATCATTGTTATCAACTCGAAATTCCGAATCAGAATTCAAACCACATTGAGTTCATTTTTTCATTATCTCATCATCATTTTTTGGGCATCATAAATCTAACGTATAAACATCGGTCTCACTTTTAACTCAACCAAAATCAAACCATCATCACACAGATCTATCTGAGTACTCATTGTTTGCAAAGCAAATGAAGACTTTCAGCTCAAAGCATCAGCAGCAACATTAGCTTTACCCGTATGATAACCAATCACCAATTCATAGTCTTTTAGTAATTCTAACCATCTCTGTTGTCTCAAATCCAATTCTTTCTGAGTCATCAGATATTTCAAGCTCTTGTGATCTGCATAAATATAACACTTCTCACCTAATAAGTAGTGATGCCAAAACTTCAATGCAAATACAATCGCGGCTAGTTCAAGATCGTGCGTCGGGTAGTTCTTTTCATGTGGCTTTAACTGCCTCAAAGCATAAACGATGACTTTGCCTTCTTGCATCAATACACAGCCTAAACCATTCAATGATGCATCACTGTAAACTATGAATTCTTTACCTGGTTCAGGTTGAACTAACACTGGTGCCTCTATCAACAATGCTTTCAACTGTTCAAAACTCTGCTAGCACTTTTTTGACCACTCAAATTTAAAATCTTTCTGTAGCAATTTCGTCAACAGAGTCGCAATCATCGAGAAGCCTTTCACAAATCGCCTATAATATCCCGCTAGTCCCAGAAAACTACAAACTTCAGACATATTTCTCAGAGGTTTCTATTCCAAAATTGCTGAGATATTACTCAGATCAACTCGTATTCCCGCAGCTGATACAATATGCCCCAGAAAACCAACCTCATGTAGCCAAAACTCACATTTGCTGAATTTTGCATACAATTGCTGCTCATGCAGAGTCTGTAACACAATTATCAAATGCTCGTCATGTTTCGTCTCATCACAGGAATAAATCAGAATGTCATCAATAAACACAACAACAAATTGATCCAAATATGGTCTAAATATCCGATTCATCAAATCCATAAACACGACAGGAGCATTCATTAGTCCAAAAGGCATAACTAAGAATTCATAATGTTCGTACCTCGTTCTGAAAGCAGTCTTCGGTACATCTGATTCTTTAACTCTAAACTGATAGTAGCTCGATCTCAAATCTATCTTAGAAAACATTGTAACTCCTTTCAAATGATCAAACAAATCATCAATAAGTGGCAAAGGATATTTATTCTTTATACACATCATTCTTTATACACATCCTCATAGTACCATCTTTTTTTTTCACAAATAACACTGAAGCACCCCCAGGGCGAGAAACTCGGTCGTGCAAACCCTCTATCTGTCATCTCTTGCAATTGAGACTTTAACTCTTTTAATTCTGTCGATGCTATTCTATACGGAGCTATTGAGATAGGGGTCGTCCCCGGTACTAATTCAATACCAAATTCAACTTCTCGGATCGGAGGTAATCCCGATAGTTCTTCAGGAAACACATCTAGGAACTCACAAACTATTGGCACAGATTCAACTTTCTTTTCAGTCACATTTGTATCTATCACATATGCCAGATAAGCTTCACAACCCTTTTTCACATAATTCAAAGCTTTCATCAATGATATAACAGCCAGTAGCCCATTCAACTCACTGATTCAATTTGAATCATCTCACCATTCTGACTTCTCAAATCAATACTTTTCCATTTACAAATCACAATAGCATTATGCAAAGTGAGCCAATCCAAATGCAAAGTTATATCAAATTCATCGAATGGTAGCAATATCAAATTATCTGGAAAAAAAATATCCCGAAACATCAACAGGCAGTTCTTGCACACTTTATCAACCAAAACAAGGTATACCTACTAACTTGTCCACATAGCCTGAGACACGCCCGTGTGCCTCACCCATGGTCGACACTGACTTGTACCACACAGCCAGTCACACGCCTGTGTGTCCAGCCCGTGGTCAACTCTGACTTGTTTTCAAACACAACCTTGAAGGACACGGTCGAGCCACACTCCCGTGTGCTCAACTGTGTGGACAATTATAGGCCATTTTCAAGGCCAAATTACCAACCACACTTTGGAATCATCTGTAAACATCAAACCAATACCAATTCATGCCTTAAATGCAACCAAAACATACCAAAACAAACACCAAATAATCACCAACTGCATCATTCATTTCCATACTCAATTCCTACTCAAACAAGTCCATCCAAAACACCATTTTCACAACTCAAATCATATAAGCTAAGCTTCATATAGTTCATACCACAATTTCACACTTAAACCATTATTCCCATCATCCAATTTAAGCATGAAACACACCATTATCAACATTCACATAACCACTTATTTATATACCAATATCATTCAACTTTCAAGCCATTATATATGGCAAAACAATACAACTCAAAACATGCCATAATCACTAGCCTATACATGCCATATACCAAAATATATACAATATCCAAAAGTACCCAAAATAGTTATTCGATATTGTAATTGAGTCGATGACGATCCCCGGATCTGAGCTAGCTTTACTGACACTGTAAAACAGAGAAACACATCACACAGTAAGCTTTTAAAGCTTAGTAAGTTCGTAATATAATACAATCAAGTCAATAAATCAAATAAAATATACAAAGTTAATCTGTCACATAGATCAACACACAAATATACACACCATATCATCCATAGCTAATATACTCACTCAACTATTCATAAATCCATTTACAATTTCATCAACCACAAAGGTTCAATACATACCTTAGCCGACAGATAGTTATTCACCATTCATGCTATTCAATACTCGATATAACATTTTGATCAACCTTTGTTAATCATTCGATTTAATCGCACACTTAGTGCCAATTTCGTAGCCGAAGCATACTTAGTGCCTGTACTTTAAATCGAAATTATCTCAGTATCTCACACACAGTGCCAAATCAATAAGCCGACGCTTTTATTATTTCGCACACACAGTGCTAATCATTTCTGTCTCGTTTCTAAATTCGCACACTTAGTGCCACCTATCATGATTCCACACATAGCATTTCTAATCCAATAATTACATAACTTTACATTTCATAGCATTTAAACATAATTTAAGAACACGTATTATATCCAAACTTACCTCGGATGTCGAAATAATAAAACAGTCGATTAATCGAGCACTTTGTCTTTGCCTCTAACTTGATCCGAATCTCTCCTTTCTTGGTCTATACATATTCAAATTTAACTTATTTCAATTACCAATTCATTCAATTTAGTCCAAACATACATATTTGGGGCATTTTACAAAATAGCCCTTACATTTTCACATTTCGACACTTTAGTCCCTATTTCATAAAGTCATCAAATACACATAATTTCACTATACTCATGCTTAACCGAATTCTCCTTATGTTCATACAAGTCCATATATTTCATTTATTTCACATTTTAGTCCCTAAAAATATTATTTTTACAATTTAATCCAAACTACTCAAATTCACCAAAAATCCATAGACAAAACATGCTAATCTTTCACATATTTTTCAAATTTCATCATCAACTCTCACAAAGCTCAAACATTAATCAATGGCATATCTCAAAATCACCAAAAAATTCTAAAATTAAAGCATTGGCTAGCTAGAACACTAAGCAACGATCACAAAAACGTAAAAATCACTAAAACCCGAACTCAAAACATACCTTAATTGAGCTAAGTAGTAGCTGAATATGAGAAAGCTTCTAAACCCTTTTTCTTTCTTCAATTTTCGGTGAAATAAGGATGATAATGGCCATCCAATTTATTTTTAATATAATTATTATAACATTAATAATTAATTTCCAATTTTACCCTTAATGAATTAACGATTAAAACTTATAATGGTTGTCCATATTAGTCCACTATCAATTATAATGGTATAATTACCATTTAAGGCCATTAATTCAAAAGCCAACCCACTTAAGTACATTAATAATTAGCACACAGCTTTTGCATTTTACACGATTAAGTCCTTTTTCTAAATTCGACTCATAAACAATAAAATTTTCATACAGAATTTTCACACATGCTCAATCACATATTATTCACACCAAAAATAATATTAAAATATTTTTCCAACCTCGAATTTGTGGTTCTGAAACCACTGTTCCGACTAGGGTCTAAACCGGGTTGTTACAGATCAACTCTAGTCTTTTCTTCTTGGATTTCTTGTCGCCATTACTCAGATGTTTTACCCAAACCAGCGGTTCTTATTGACAAATGCTGTTTCTTGTAATCTGTTTTCAAACTGTCCAAATCTTCTTCGGCCTTATTCTTTCCCTTCTTCAGTTTCTCAGCTTCTAGTTTCTGGACATCAACATCTAGCCCCAGCTACATTTTCTCCTCCTCCAATTGCTCTATCCTTTTTTCTAGTTCTGAACTTTTCTTCTCAAAATCTTATTTGATGATCTCTAGTTCAAACTGGACCACCTGCAAGTGTTCTTCTATTGATTAGATGTTTTCTTATTTTGACGTAGGGATGTTGTCGTTGATTCTCTGACCCCCACCACTGGTCATACTCAGGGGTAGTCATTGGATTAGCAGCAAACCTTTTCATTCTACTAGTTCGGTTCTAGGCGTTTGATATCTTACAAACTTTCTCTTTGTAATTATCTCCCTTGTATATGAACTCACACTGAGCTAACCCTTGTGTTGCTGGCGTGAACTATCTTGACCTGTGTAATAGGCCAATTTTGGCCTGGCCTGATTAACCCATTTAAACCAAAAAAAAATAATAAATAAAAAACCCAAATAATAAATCCAAATATTATAGAATCCAAATTTACAAAAAAAAAAAAAAAAGAAACCACCCCAATTAAATTAAAGCCCAAACCCAACTAAACGTAAAACCCAAATCAGCCCAAAACAAAAAAAAAAACAAACAGAACCCTAGGCTTTTGCGCTGAATAAATTCCCAACACCGCTCCTCCCACGTTACCTCTCGTGCTGGCGCCACGGTGGCCTCTCAGTACTGCGAATAAGACGAAAACACAGCAAACCAAGAATAACTTAAAGAAAAGCATTGTATTTTTTGTTTTTATTTTTATTTTTACAATTTCGGCTATAAAACCAAATGAAAATCATTTGTACTATTCTTTTTCTACACTCAATATCAATAGAAAAAAGAACACAAACAATTTTTTTTCGAATACAATACAGCAAACCGAAGGTTTTTAGGTATAGGTTTAATATTGTATATTTATTTTTCGCATAGCATATCAATATATTTAAAAAAAACTGCTTACCTCGGTTACGAATCGGAAAGTAAAATGTCCTCCTTTTTTTCTTTCTTTTTCATTCGTTTTTTTGTGCTCCCGTCTTTAAAAAGAGCCGAGGGAAGAAAAATAGCCAAAATGGCCTTTTTATGGTGAACTCTGGCCACCGTGGACGGCGGTCGCCATACCGGCTACCGGCGGGGCCACAGTGGCGCTTAAGGCCAGATTCGAAGAGGGGTTGAGAGAAAAAGGGAAAAGGTTTTTGGGTTTTTTTTAAAGAGGCTAGAAATGAATTTTTTTTGAAAAATTTTTAACTTAAATAGGCCCTACAAAACGGCACCGTTTTGGGCCAATGCACAGCCGCCAAAACGGCGTCGTTTTGAGATTGACCCGCGCGCGCGACCCGACCCGTAATGAGGATCCGCGTGTTTTTAATAATTGGGTTATTTAACCTTTCGGTCCTTCTGCTTTTTTGGGCTGTTTTAATTTAGTCCTTATTGATTTTTTCTTTTCTTTTAATTTTGTCACATATTTTTATCCGTGTTTCATTTTAGTCCCAAAGGAACGGTGCCGTTTAAACGGCATGGGAATTTTCCCATTTTGGTCCTTCCCTTTTTACGCGCGTTGCATTGGGGTCCTAATTCGTTTTTTCTCTTTTAAATTTGGATCTTTAATTTTATTTCTCTCTTAATTTAATCCCTTTAATGTTTTATTTATAATTTGGGCTCTCAATTTTATTTTAATTTCAATTTAATAAAGTATTCATTTATTATCAATTTATTTATATTTATGTGTATCATTTTCATCTATTTATTTAATTGTTTTCATGTACATATATTCTTTTTTTATCATTATTATGTATTTTTTTACTTCTTTGTTTATTCATATTTTTTGTATTTTACTTTATTCTGTTTTATTATTATTATCATTATTATTATTTTATTATTATTATTATTATTATTATTATTATTATTATTATTATTATTATTATTATTATTATTATTATTATTATTATTATTATTATTATTATTATTATTATTATTATTATTATTATTATTATTACTATTATTACTAGTATCATTATTTTTATATTTACTAATATTATCATTATATCATTAAATTGGTTGATTTAGTATCAAATGTTGTTTGTTTATTTACTTTTTTTTAAATTAAATTTTATTTAGTTTCATCATTTTACCAATTATTGCCATTTTTTCATTTATCTATTTATTTACATATATATATCTTTTATATACCTTCAAAATTTATATTATTATTAAATTAAATAGCTATTATTATTATTATTATTATTATTATTATTATTATTATTATTATTATTATTATTATTATTATTATTATTATTATTATTATTATTATTATTATTATTATTATTATTATTATTATTGTCATCACCATTATTTTGTTACACATATTAGCACTGTAATTCATTTTACATTTTACTATAAAATCGTGTTACATTTCATCCGATACATCAAAAAGGTTGTTTTTAGTAAGTAATTTTTCGTAATTCGAGATTTAGGAAATCGTACCCTAACTTACTGGGTTTCAATTTTTCCTGTCGAGTCTAAAGAACCAATCATTTCTAAAATTAAAGCACATAGTTAAATAAAAACTTATTCTTGGGAAGTCAAAAATATTGTGTCTTAACTCACTGGATGTGACATTTTGTTATCCCGAGGTAAGGATTTCTAAAAAAAATAAAGGCAGTATTCTGTATTTGGAATTTTGAGAAATTGTGCCCTAACTTACTGGGTTCCGATTTTTCACTTGACCCAAATAACCGAATATTCTTCTTGAACTTAAATGAATGAGTTTTAAAAGTCAAAAGACAAGCTTGGTTTCGAGGATTTGAAATGTCGTATCCCAACTCACTGGACGTGACATTTTACTTCTTCGAAACAAGAGGGTCTTAGCATCCGATTTATTTCATTCAAGTTTTCTTTTAAATAAAGAGGATCGTATTTTAAAATCTTTTCAAATTTTCGAAATTAGGACGTTAATTAATCAATTAGGTACCAATTTTAGGCATTACGAGGGTGCTAATCCTTCCTCGTGCGTAACCGACTCCCGAACCCGTTTTCTCAAATTTCATAGGCCAAAATCATTATTTAAATAAACCAAGATGTTTTAATGATTAATCTTAAGGTGATCCGATCACACCTCGAAAAAAGATGTTTTCATATTTAAAGTCGGCCCCGTTTTTCAATGAAAAAAATGGTTTCGACAGCTTGGCGACTCCACTGGGGACCAATAAAAGAGTCAAGCCGTAAAATTGATTATTTTCTGTCTCGTTATCGAAAATTGAAAATTTGATTTCAAAAATTATGATCCTTTTATTGCATTTGTTTCTGTTATTTCATATTATTATTGTGGTTTGATTCTCGTAGAATGTTTTCGCATCATATTGTCTAAGGACTGTTTGGTCTTACCTTTTTAAGTGGGAGTGAGACGCTACTCTTTCGTGAGGTTTTCACCTCCGTGCAGGATAGTGGACCGCTTTCGGGATACATCTATACCTATGTCTTCGTGAGATTTTCATATCTGTTCAGCCATAGGGAAATGTATTCCCCTGAACTGAACTCAATCTGTATGAGCCTATAATGGGTGAGGATTGAGGAATCTGCTGGTTCGGGTACCTCAACTTTAGAACCTAATCGCATGTAGAAGACCCTAGGAGCCCACCTTAGATAGCACTGCGAGAAACCCTAACGGTTACCCAGATAGGTGTTCAATTCTCTTTTATTTACTTTGTGTTTTGTTGTTGTACGTTGTACTGGCTTATTGTGTTTTTTCTATGTTGCATGTCATTTCATATTCAAAAGAGTATCGATTCAAGTTCGATTACTAAATTAGAGAGCCTATCATGGAGAACGAATTTCTTGGTAAAGTGGAAGATAACACGACTGTCTGTATTTGGTCAGAGAACACTCAATTAGAGAAAGGAGATAGTCTAGCCGAGGGGTGTACGTCAGAATTATAGGACTACACCCGTATTAGTGTGACGCAAAATAGCTTTCAGGAATTAAAAGAAATATGGGGCCAGTGGAATGATGAGACCAAGCAGTTGTTCTACTATAATTATTGGGACTTGCCGTATCTACTCGACATCAAGGTAGACGAGCATTTATTAGGGCCATCTTTCAAGATTAGAACCTCGCGCGATGATTGCTTCACCTTTGGGAGGGTCGATTTAGTGCCCACTGTGGAAGAATATACAGCCGTACTACTTTGTCCAAAGGTTCAAGTTGATAAAGCCTATTCCAGAGCCGCTTATGTCCCGACCTTTTGGAAGAAATTGATGAACATTACTGGAATGAGAGAACAGTGGATCACGGCTAGGATCAAGGAAAAAGGTGAATATAAGTGCATCCCATGGAAGAATTTGAGAGATTTGATTCTAGCGCATCCTGATACGAAGAAGAGAGCCCATGTGTTTGCTTTGAGAATCTACAGATTAATGATCTTCCCTGGGGCATTTGGGTATATAGATGAGACGGTCTCGGATCTATTTGATCGACTTGATAAAGGGGTCACACCTGTTCCTGCAATCTTGGCCGAGACATTTAGATCTTTGAATACATGTAGAAGGTCTGGTGAAGGCAGATTTATAGGTTGCGCACAATTGTTGTTGGCTTGGTTCCACAGTCATTTCTAGAAAGTGGATAAGGTTTCTTATCGAGTTTTATCCAGGAATTACTCCCCATTAAAGGAGATAGTGGCCACACCAATAAGGGATGACATATCAGAGGAAAATTGGATAGCGCTTCTCCAAAATATCTAGGAAGAAGACGTCGAGTGAAGAGCTCATTGGTTACTTCCTGATGAAATTCTTTATCTATGTAGGATTTTTGATTGAGTCCCTTTGCTTGGGATTTAGAGAGCCGTTGGGTACGCTCCTTTTGCTCGTATACGGTAATACAGATTAAGACAATTCATACTGGCAACACACGGGCTAGCTCAATGTGAGTTTTCGTATCGAGGAGATAATTACAATAAAAGGGTAAAGGAGATTTCCAACGCTTGGAACCAGACTCATCGAATGAAAAGGCTAGCCGTAGGTTCTATAACGACTCCCGAGTATAGTGGATGGTGGGGTAAAAGAGTTAACGATAATATCCCCGGGCCGAATTTAGAAGGTGTTCAACCGATGGAAGAATACTTACAAGTGATCCCGTCAGAATTAGAAATCATAAAGCAAGACTTTGAGAGGAGGAATTTGGAACTTGAAAAGAAGATAGAATAATTGGAGGAAGAAAAGATGCATTTAAGGTTAGATGCTGATGTTCAAAAGCTAGAGGCTGAGAAATTAAGGAAAGGAAAGAATAAAGCCGAGGAAGACTTGGATAGTTTAAAGACGGACTACAAGAAAATGCGTCTGTCGGCAAAACATCGGAGCAATGGCGACAATAGATCCAAGAAGAAAGAACCAAAGCCCATCAGTGGGAGAGAAAATTCCAGGAGGCTCAGGCACAGAAAGAGGCTCTAGAAAGGAGTTTGTTAGAAACCCAGAATGACAAAAGCGAATTAAAGGCGAAAGTAGCAGAACTTGAAAAATCACTTCATCAGCATAGAAATCATAATTCTGCAGTTGAATTGAGGGCAAGTTTGAGCAAGATTAAAGAAATGAAAAGAGAGATAGAAGAACTAGAGTCTGCACTGCAAAGCTGTGAGCTCCGAGTAGAGCTTCTTGAGGTAAGTGAAGAACGTTGGAAGAAACAGCTCCACAATTCCCAGGATCAAGTTAGGAATAGAGATTACATTATGGGCGATGCCGTGGCTCAGATTCGAGAGGTAGCCGATCATTTATAGACCTTGGAAATTCAGGCCAATGTGCTAAGCGTGAATTATGAGCTTGAATTAGATAGAGGTCAAGAGCTAGCTTCATTGCTTAGGAAAGTTAAAACTTTGATCATTAGGGCAAAGCCATATTTGTAATCCGTTTTATGTAAAGAATTTTGTTTTCTAGTAAAGTTTTCTACATGAAATTGAATCAGAATCGACGCTCTTTTTGCATTCATTTCATGCATTAGCATTGCATTGCATCATATACAGTAAAACTCACGAAAAACCCTAAAATCTTGGCAGTTACCCTGGAATATCGGTACACAAGGAAAAACTAATGAAAGGACCAAAGGTTGGAGAGATTAGAGCAAATGCAAATACAAATGCTAGAGCAATTAGCCAAAATTCCACAAGATATAAAAAATTAGATGTTAAAATTTCAAAGAAACATGATGAGCCAATTAACCCAGATGCTAGCTGGAGGGTTAGAAAAAGGAAAAAGCCCTAGGGTTGATTCAGGGGACGATAACGAGGACTCTACTTATCATTCAAGCTTTACCCCAACAAACACCCAAGCACAACCAAATGCATATCCACAAAGGGTGTCTATTAACATCATACCCCAATACCAGACCAGTACCTCGACACTGGTGAACTTCCCGACAGGTTCAGGTTCTAGTCCAGGGGATAACCCAATCAACCATGTTGTCCCTGATTTGGATGATCTAGCTGAAACAAAAAAGACGAAAGTGGAGCTCTCAAAACAATTTGAAGATCGTTACAAATGGAAAAGGCAAGAGAGGAGCTTCCAGATCAATACTTTAAAGGCCCTAAGGAAGAGGGAAAATGAGGCGAATAATGCGAGAACGTATAATAAGGGCTATTCAAGGCCGATTACAGTAAGCCAGCTAAGGACGACAATTACTAGCCATTAGGTCCCTCCAAGGCAAGATCCTAATCTAAGACCGTGCTCAGAAAAACCCTGGTTCACGCCCATCCCGATCACGTACAAGGAGTTGTACCAAAGTTTGTTTGATGCACATATAGTATCCCCTTTCTACCTAAAACCTATATAGCCTCCCTTTCCCAAATGGTATGATGCGAACGCCCAATGCGAGTACCATGCAGGAATCACAAGAAACTCGATTGAGAACTGCACCACTTTCAAAAAGATAATTGAAAGACTCATCAACATGGGTATTGTGAAATTTGATGCAGAAAATTCGTTACCCAACCATTCTGACAAAGGGGTAAACGCGATAATCGAGAGTGCAGGGAAGAGAATCAAGACAGATGTAGCAGAAGTGAAAACTCCGCTGAGGGAGATTTGGAAGAAAATGGTAGATGGAGGATTAATCATCCAGGATTTAGGGGAGAAACCTGGAGAAGCAATGAACTACTATGAGTTCCATGATGAAGAGGGTCACGTAATTCAAAAGTGCAATAAATTCAGAGCATTGGTGCAAGACCTAATAGATAATAAAGAACTGGAGTTCTATGAATATACTGAAGGCTCGGATGAAATCATCAGAAATGGGAGCATCAATGCTATATCCGAAGAAGGAACCGGAAGAGAAAACTTATCAGGCATTCGCCCTTATGAGCCTGGGAGTGTTTTAAAAAATGGGTCTGTGGAAAAGATCCCTGTATTTTTTAGAGCTAATTTAGAGTAATATTCAAAACACGCTTGTTGTTTTAAGCCTAGAAGCAATAAGAATCCTTTTGTGAAATAGGCTCATGTCCAGCATCTTTATTTCAATAAAAAATGCATTTTTGTGTCTCACTTTGAGCAAATATTCTTTTATTTATTTATTTTATTCATGTTCATACCATATAAATAATTATTTTTAGATTCATTTGTTCTTTGAATATTCCTTCATACCCACAACAGGTCCCTAGATATCAACGACATGAGCGACGCTGTTACTGACTCAAAATCTACTTTTGAGCAAGATATGTGTCTAGAGGGATCTCAGGACTTTGAAGACGACAGAGATAGTAACCTATCTCCTGATTTGTTAAGGATGGTAGAACAAGATGAAAAATAGATCCTATCTTACAAAAAGTCATTATGAGCCTGTGAGAAGAGAAAGAGGTGAAGATCGGAGCCTATATCACCACAAAGACAACGCGAGACGTCATTGAGTTATTCAAAAAAATTCAAAGATATTTTCGTATGATCGTATCAAGAGATGCCTGGCTACTAAGATGTGTGGATGCTGTTAAGGCTAAAAAAATCTTAGAAGAGGTCCATAAGGGTTTCTGAAGAACATATGCTAATGGTTTTACAATGGCCAAGCAAATCATGAGGTTCGGGTACTGCTGGTCCACTATGGAAGGGAATTGCATCAGTTATACTAAGAAATTTCATAAGTGCCAAATTTATGGAGACAAGATTCTTATGCCTCCTTCATCTCCTCATGACATCTCCCTAGACTTTCTCTATGTGAGGCATGAATGTTAGTGGGCCAATCTCACGAAAGGCTTCTAGTGGGTATCGATTCATCTTTATGGTCGTCCATTACTTCACCAAGTATGCGAAAGCTGCTTCATAGGCCGATGTCACAAAGTCGACAGTCAGTAAATTCTTGAAAAAAAGAGATCATACGTCGGTATAGAATATAAAAAAGGATCATATCTGAAAATGCACTAAAGTTAAACAATAGCACGATAGCAGAAGTTTGCAGCCTGTTCAAGATGAACATCACATTGCCCCAAAATGAATGGTTCAGTGGAGGCAGCGTAAAAAAAAGATCGTGGGGAAAATGGCTGAAACTTATAAAGATAGGCACGAGATGTTACCATTTGCTCTCTATGCTTATCGAACGTCTATCAGAACTTCCACCGGGGCAATGCCTTTCGCATTGGTTTATGGAATGGAGGCGGTTTTACCCATTGAAGTAGAGATACCTTCCCTTCGAGTTTTGTCAGAGCTAAAGTTAGATGGAGTAGAATGGATACAGTCTCGATACGATCAGTTGAACTTGATTGAGGAAAAGAGGCTAAGGGCTATTCGTCAGGGTCAGATGTACCAAAAACGAATGATGCGAACTTATGACAAAAAGGTTAGCCCAAGAGAATTTCACGAGGGGGACCTGGCATTGAAAAAGATCCTCCTTATACAAAAGGATTTCAGAGGGAAATAGATGCCAAATTGGGAAGGACCTTATAAGGAAAAAAAGGCTTTCACTGGAGGAGCACTGATTTTAACCAAAATGGATGGAAAAACTTTCCCAATCCTGTAAATTCGAATTCAGTCAAGAAGTAATATACTTAAAGAGGAAAAGAGGTCAAAGTGAAAACCCGCAAAGGGCGCTTTGATACTTTCTTCAAAAAAATGGAGAGGCCAAGGTGAAAACCCGCAAAGGTCATCTTGAGACCAAAGGGATTTTGAGTCGAAAACCTAAAAAGGGCGACTCAAATTGTGATCAAAATATGGGGCATGCGGTAGTCTTGCTTTCCCTAAACTAACAAGAAGGAGAGATGTTACGCCTTGAGGCCATAGGGGTTTTGAATTAAAAACTCAAAAGGCAATTCAAATTTTGATTAAAGGAGGGCATGCGGCAGTCTTGCAATGCCTGAATTAACAGAGAAGAAGTATGCTACATCTTGGGGCATCGACAAAGCACTTTTAATCTCCTAAACACATGTTAAGCTCAAAATGGTCCTCAAGAAGTTCGTGCAAAGAAGCTCATGCTGCGATATCTGGGACATCTATTTTCCCCTCACCTATTTTTTATTCCAGCAATGTTTGCTTTCTTAAATTAACCCATTCATTTTATATTTTGCTCTTGATAAATTTTAGTTTTGTCCATCATTATGATCATATTCAAGCATTTTGCATTGAAATAACGATTAATGGACTAATAATACTTTCACAAAAGGAGTTTTGCATATTACTCTGGAAGCTTCTAAATAGTACAAGAACCTGAAACAAGACTGTTATTTAAAACTCGCCAAACCTAAAAGTTAGAAATATTTGAGAAAGAAGAGTCTAAATTATGATTATTTCTTCGAATTTTCTATAAGGATATCAACTGAACAAGAAGACAGGATATTGCGTCAGTGATACAACCTTGATGAACAGTGAGCAATGACAACCTAAGCATTAGAAAGGGATCCTTCTCGCAAAATGATATTCTGCATTCATACAAATATTATACATACATATCCAATTAGGAGCATTTGATTCATCCTTATCATGACGTCCTAATCATTTAGCATAAGCATAGGCCCATGAAATCGATTCTACACGTCATGTCCCCCAAAGGACGATGTAGCAAGATTGGCAAATCAACAAATCTCATCTCACTGAAGTAGTAGTGGAGCAGATTGAAGTTGTAGATCTCATCTCCCTGAAGTAGCAGTGGAACATATTGAAGTTATAGATCTTATCTCCTTGAAGTTGTAGTCAAGTAGATCGAAGATGGCAGATCTTATCTTCTTGAAGTTGCAGTGGAGTAGATTGAAGCCACCAGCCTTATCTCCCTGAAGTTGCAGCGCAGCAGACTGAAGACAGTGAATCTTATTTCTCTGGCGTTACAGTAGAATAGATTAAAGCTACAAATTATGGTGGATCTTATCTTCCTAAAGTTGTAGTGGAGCAGATTGAAGCCACCAGCCTTATCTCCCTGAAGTTGCAGCGGAGTAGACTGAAGACAACAAATCTTATTTCCCTGGTGTTGCAGTGGAACAGATTAAAGCTACAAATTATGGCAGATCTTATCTTCCTGAAGTTGCAGTGGAGCAGATTGAAGCCCCCAGCCTTATATCATTGAAGTTGCAACGGAGCAGATTGAAGATAGTGAATCTTATTTCCCTGAGGATGCAGTGGAACAGATTAAAGCTACAAATTATGGTGGATCTTATCTTCTTGAAGTTGTAGTGAAGTAGACTGAAGCCACCAGCCTTATCTCCTTGAAGTTGCAGCGAAGTAGACTGAAGGCAGCAAATCTTATTTCCCTGAAGATGCAGTGGAACAGATTACGGCTACAAATTATGGTAGATCTTATCTTCCTGAAGTTGCAGTAGAGCAGATTAAAGCCACCGGCCTTATCTCCTTGAAGTTGCAGCGGAGCAAACTGAAGACAGCAAATCTCATTTCCCTGAAGATGCAGTGGAACAGAATAAAGCTACAAATTATGGTGGATCTTATCTTCCTGAAGTTGCAGTGGAGCATATTGAAGCCAACAGCCTTATCTCCCTAAAGTTGTAGTGGAGCAAATAGAAGCCATTAACCTTATCTCCCTAAAGTTACAGTGGAGCAAGTTGAAGATAGCGAATCTTATTTATCTGAAGTTGCAGTGGAACAGATTAAAGCTACAAGTTACAAGTCTTATACCTCTGAAGTTGGAATAGGTCGGATTAAATCTACCATGGTGAATCTTATCTCCCTGAAGTTGCAGTGGAGCAGATTGAAGCCACGATTCTTTTCTACCTGAAGTTGTAGTGGAGCAGACTCAAGATAGCAAATCTTATCCCCCTAAGGTTGCAGTGGAGCAGATTGAAGCTACAAGTCTAATCTCCCTGAAATGGATCGCAGCACTAGTTCCTAGGCCCCTTGAAGAAAGAGTGGGATGGAATGAAGCTATTCGAAGAACAAAAGCACCGAAAATTCGAAGCTCGGCAAAACCAGGCAAAATTGGTCCTTTTAAGGTTTTTGCTCCATTCCCGTTACACAACAACGAGCAAAGAGGGGCAGCTGTAATAGGCCAATTTTGGCCTGGCCTGATTAACCCATTTAAACCAAAAAACAAAATAATAAATAAATAACCCAAATAATAAATCCAAATATTATAAAATCCAAATTTACAAAAAAAGAAAACAGCCCAATTAAATTAAAGCCCAAACCCAACTAAACCTAAAACCCAAATTAGCCCAAAACAAAAAAAAGACCAAATAGAAACCCTAGCCAGCTTGCGCCGCAACAGCCCCAACACCACTCCTCCCACGTCAACCTCCGTACGCTACCACAGCTGGCCTCCGTACCTGCGAATAAGATGAAAACACAGCAAACCAAGAATAATTAAAAGAAAAAACTTTGTATTTTTTGTTTTTTTTTTTATTTTTATGATTTCGGTTATAAAACCGAATGAAAATCATTTGTAATCTTCTTTTTTTTACACACAATATCAATAGAAAAAAGAACAAAAACAGATTTTTTTCGAATACAATACAGCAAATTGAAGGTTTTTAGGTATAGATTTAATACTGTATATTTATTTTTTGCATAGCATATCAATATATTTAAAAAAAACTGCTTACATCGGTTACAAATCGGAAAGTCGAAGGTCCTCCTTTTTTTCTTTCTTTTTCATTCGTTATTTTGTGTTCTCGTCTTGAAAACGAGTCGAGGAAGGAAAATAGCGAAAATGGCCTTTTTCTGGTGAACTCCGGCCACCGTGGATGGCAGTCGCCGTTGCTGGTGGCTGCGGCGGGGCCACAGTAGTGCTTAAGGCCGGATTCGAAGAGGGGTTGAGAGAAAAAGGGAAAAGGTTTTCATGTTTTTTTTAAAGAGGCTAGAAATGAATTTTTTTGAAAAATTTTTAACTTAAATAGGCCCTACAAAATGGCGCTATTTTGGGCCAATGCACAGATGCCAAAACGGCGTCGTTTTGAGCTTGACCCACGTACGCGACTCGACTCGCAATGAGGATCCGCGTGTTTTTAATAATTGGATTACTTACCCTTCCGATCTTTTCGCTTTTTAGGGCTATTTTAATTTAGTCCTTATTGATTTTTTCTTTTCTTTTAATTTTGTCACATATTTTTATCCGTGTTTCATTTTACTCCCAAAGGAACGGTGCCGTTTAAATGGCATAGGAATTTTCCCATTTTGGTCCCTCCATTTTTACGCGCGTTGCATTGGGGTCCTAATTTGTTTGTTCTTTTAAATTTGGATCTTTAATTTTATTTCTCTCTTAATTTAGTCCTTTAATGTTTTATTTATAATTTGCGCTCTCAATTTTATTTTAATTTCAATTTAATACAGTATTCATTTATTATCAATTTATTTATATTTATGTGCATCATTTTCATCTATTTTAAAATCTTAACGTCCGATTTATTTCATTAAAGTTTTCTTTTAAATAAAGAGGATCCTATTTTAAAATCTTTTCAAATTTTTGACATTAAGACGTTAATTAATCAATTAGCTACCAAATTTGGGCGTTACGAATGTGCTAATCCTTCCTCATGCGTAACTGACTCCAGAACCCGTTTTCTCGAATTTCGTAGGCCAAAATCATTATTTAAATACACCAAAATGTTTTAATGATTAATCTTAAGGTGAGCTGATCACACCTTGAAAAAAAGATTGGTGGTGACTCCATTTTCATTTTTAAAGTCGAACCCTTTTTCAAAGGAAAAAATGGTTTCGACAACCTATATTGCCTTAACACGAGTAGGGGATCATACCAACAGCTCCCCATATCCCAAGCAGGAGAACCCAATCAAAATCTCCACATCGATATAAGATCTCGTCGGGGACTATCCAAGGGGCTCTCTATTCGATGTCTTCTTGCAGATTTTGGAGAATCATCATCCACTTTTCCTCTGTAATATCATCCCGTCTCGGCATAGCCACTATCTCTTTTAGGGGAGAGCAGCTTTCGGAAAAGATTCGATATGAGACCTCTTCCACCTTCCAAAAATGGTTGTGGAACCATGCCAACAAAATTTGCGTACATCCTATAAATCTGCTCTCGCCCGCTCTCCGGCACACTTTCAAGGATCTGAAAGTTTCAGCCAAAATCGTAGGAACCGGTGTGACCCTTTTGTCAAGTCGATCAAAGAGATCCAAGACTGCCTCATCTACGTGCCCTAATGCCTTGGGCAAGACGACCATACCGTAGATGCTCAAAGCGAAAACATCAACCCTTTTCTTCATATCCCGATGTGCTAGAATCAGATCTCTCAAGTTTTTACAAGGGATACACTTACTATCTCCTTTTTGCTTGATCCGGGCTGCAACCTACTGCTCACTCATCCCTCTGATGCTCATCAATTTCTTCAAATAGGTCGGGACATTAGCGGCTCTTGGATAGGTTTTGTCGGCTTTAATCCTCGGGTAACAAAGTAAGGCCATATGCTCCTCGATGGTAGGTACCAAATCAACTTTCTCAAAAGTGAAGCAACTGTAGGCAGGATTTCAGAACTGGGCGAGGGCTTGAAATAAGTGCTTGCCCACCTTCATATCGAGCAGATAGGGTAAATATCCATAGTTACAGTAAAACAGCTGTTTGATCTCATCATTCTACTGGTCCCATATCTCCTTTAATTCTTGAAGATTATTTTGAGTCACGTTGATGGAGTGAAATCCCACAACTCTGATATGTATCCCTCAGTCAGACTATCACCCTTTTCTTGCCGTGTTTTCTCAGACCAAATCCGGACAGCCGCATTATCTTTCACATTATCAAGAAACCCCCTTTTCCATGATAAGCTCTCTACTTAGTAATTGAATTTGAATCAACACCTTTTTATGATGAAATGACATGCAATGACAGTTAAAGTAAAACACCACAAGTCAGTATTATGTACAAAAAAATAGAACTCCAAGCAAAGAGGAAATAATAAAGCACCTATTCGAGTAGCCACTAGGGCTCCGCGTAGTTTTACCTAGGACGGGCTCACAGGGCTCACTATATGGGGTTTGGTTCCAGAGTAAAGGTATTTGAACTGGCAGATTCCTCGATCCTCACCCATTATAGGCTCATGCAGACCGAGTTCAATTCAGGGGACTACATTTCCCTATGGCTATATGGAGATGAAAATCTCACGAAGACATAGGTACGGATGTATCCCGAAAGCGATCCACTATCCTATACGAAGGTCAAGACCTCACGAAGTAATAGCTTCTCACTCCCACTTAAGAGGGGTAAAATCGAGCGAGTATGCAATATGATGCACAAAAGTATACTAAGAGACTCGAACTAAAAGCAAACATATCAAATGACGCAAACCACGAAAATGAAATGAAAAGATCGTAATTTTAAATTGGATTCTAATTTTTGACAAAAGGACAGAAAATAATCAATTTACTGCTTGACTCTCGTGTTTGTCCCTAGTGGAGTCGCCAAGTTATCGAAACCATTTTTTTTAAAAAGCGGTCAACTTTTATCTTAAAAATGAAAATGAAAAAAGGGAGTAGCCACAAATATTTTTTTCGATGAGGTATGATCGGGTCACCTCGAAAAGTGGTTGTTTTCAATAAATAGTTTAATTTATTAAAACAACGATTTTGGTCCATGAAGTTCGGAAAAACGGGTTCGGGAGTCAGTTACGTACGAGGAAGGATTACCACCCTCGTAACGCCCAAAATTGGTACCTAGTTGATTAATTGGTGTCTTAGTGTCGAAAATTGAATTTTGAAGAAATTTAAAATACAATCCTTTGTTAAAATATCACTTGATTAAAAATTACTTGAGAAAAGGGGGTATTTCAAGCTAATCGAGGGAAAAAGATCACTTCCCATAAGTTAGGACATGATGATTTAAATCCCCAACAACGAGAATAAACACCGAAAATTATTTATTTTGAAAGATATTTGATTATCTCGATTTTGGAAAGAAATCATATTCCGTAAGTTTAAGCACAATCCTTTCATAATTCCGAGATTATTTTAAAAATTTTAAAACGTTCGTTTGTTCGGATTTGTCGAGAAAGTCGAAACCCCTTAAATTAGGGTACGACTTTTTGAATTTTAGAACACGGGGTGTTGCTTATTTTAAGAACAAAATTTTTAATGCATCGTGTAAAATGTAACGCGGTTTTGTTGCGAGATGTAAAATAAGTTACAGTGCTTGCATGCCTAATAGAATAAATACATTAATAAAATGACAATATGTGAGATTGAAAATAAAATAAAACAAACAAGCCAAAAATAAAAAAGTCGAATAACAAGAATAAAGTCTGAAATTTGAAATAAAAAGCTAATATTAAACAAACAAATAATAAATAAATATAGTGTAAAACAACTTGAGAATAATAATATTAATGATAATAATGGTGATATTAATAATAATGATATAATAAAAATCTAAAGTTTTAAAATTATTAAAGTATAAATAAGAAAATAAATATTAGGTAAATAAATATGAAAAGGAAATATAATAATAATAGTAATAATAATATAAAGTTAAGGATACAATAATATAATAATAATGATAAGTAAATAAGCATAAAATATAGTTATAGTAATAATAATATTAAATTAATTAACAGAATAGAAAAAATAACAAAAAAGGGACTTGATTGAACTTTAAAACACGCATTTGGGGTAAATTAGAAATAAAAAGAAAAAAGTGAGGACTTATCCGAACACACGAATAACAAGGAGGGACCTAAAGGGCAATTTTCCCTTCTCCTCCAGAACGGTGTAGTTCAGATACGGATTAAAATGAAATCAAAACAAATTAATAGGGTAAAATTAAAAATATAAAAAGCTTTATTGTAAAACCATTAAAAAGCGGAAAGACTTGCAGCGCAATTAGCCCATCAAAGTGAAAACACGCGGACCCTCTGGCGGGTCAGGTCAGTCGGATTAGGTCAAGGCGAAACGGCGTCGTTTTGGGCGTCTGAAGCTTGCCCCAAAACGACACCGTATGGGGGTACTATATAAGTCAAGTTTTTTCATCAAAAAATCATTTTCCCCACTTCAATAAAAAAACTGAAACCCCCCTCCCAAAAAATCTCTCAAGCCTTTCCTCTCCTGCCGAATCTCGGTCGCTGGACCACCGTGGCGGCCGCCGGCCACGGCGCCGCTATTCACGGTGGTCAGAAACGTAAAAAAAAGGCCATTTTTCGACTTTCGAGCCCCCTTCAAGCCCACAAGACGTTTTTTTCATCAGAAACGACTAACCTCGACCGTCCACGGTGGCGCAAATGCAAAAAAGAAGCCGTAAAGGTTCGACTTTCTCTTTTATTTTCTATTTTCTTTCTTAAAAAATAAAATAAAACAACGAAATGAAAAAAAAAAGAACGGGATAAAGAAACACCTTTAGAAACTTTTCTCTTATGTTTCGATTATTGTATTTGTGTGTTCGTAAAAAATTTTACAACTTGTATGTTAGCTTTTATAGCCGAAAATATTACCACTTTTTTTTTCTTCTCTCTTTTTTTTTACTCTCGTTTTCTACTACCTTCTCATCATGCTCTTCTTGCAGTGCAGGCCGTAGGCCAGCTAAGCTGGTGGAGTACGAGGAGGTGCGGAGGTCTTTGATGCGTGGAGGCGGCGGCTAGTCCTAGGTTTTTTTTGTTATTTTTTGAAAATGTTGTGGGCTGGGGTAGGTTGGGTTGTATTGGGCTAGGGCAATTTAGTTTGGGTTTAGGTTAGTTGGGTTTATTGTGATTGGGCTGCTTGATTTGGGTTTAATTTAGTTGGGTTTGGGGTTTAGGTTTGTTTGGTTTGATTTTGGGTTTATGGTAGTTTGGGTTTTGTTTTGTAGTTGGGTTGGTTTGCTTATTGGCCCTAGGCTAAATTGGGCTCATACAATAATCTTTCAATAATTCAAGCCACTTGCGTTGTCTCAAGTTCAAGTCTTTTTCCGACATCAAATACTTCAAACTTTTATGATCGGTGAATATGTGACATTTTTCACCAAATAGGTAATGCCGCCAGATTTTCAATGCAAAAACAATTGTTGTTAACTCCAAATCATGTATCGGGTAATTTCTTTCATGTGGTTTTAACTGTCTCGAAGCATAGGCTATTACTTTACCTTCTTGCATCAATACACAGCCTAAACCATTTAACGATGCAGCACTATAAATTACAAATTCCTTACCTGATTTAGGTTGAACTAACACAGGTGCTTCAGTCAATAAGGCTTTTAATCTGTCAAAACTCTTATGGCGTTTATCAGACCACTCGAATTTCACATCTTTCTCCAGCAATCGAGTCATCGGCGAAGCTATAATTCAGAACCCTTGTACAAATCTCCGATAATATCCTGCTAATCCCAGAAAACTTCTGACTTCAGACACATTTTTTGGTGGTTTCCAATTAACAATAGCTGAAATTTTATTTGGATCCACCCTGATACCTTCTGTAATAGCCTTAACTTGGGCATAGTCAGAACAGTGGTCTTGGGACCACAAATCTGACGATGAAAAATTTATTTTTTTATATTTTTATGGTCTACGATTTCATGAAAAGATTTCGTGAAAATTTCGTTCGAAAATTTTGACGTTTGGGCACTGAATTTAGTCAAAAGGACTAGATTGTAAAAAGTGCAAAAGTTGAGTTTTACATGCTAGATATGTGCAATTTTTATGAAATTTTAAATTGGAGGTCCTTAAATGGTAATTAGGCTATTGGTTAATTTTTTGGACAAAAATGGACATGAGATAAGTGAAATAGGATATTTTTAAGTTAGGGGCATTTTGGTCATTTAGTGATTAAATGATTAAATACATAAAATTAAAAGCCAATTTTTGTCCATCTTCAACCCCATGGCTGAATTTCACAAGGGGAAACCACGGCTAGGGTTTTTCAAGCTTCCAAGCTTGATTGTAAGTCCGTTCTAGCCTCGTTTTTAATGATTTTTACTTTTTTGAAATCCTCGTGACAAGATCTATCTATTTCTACCACTAGTTTGAGATTGGTTAAAGGCTAGGGTTTTGACCCATGATGAATATGTGTGTATTTTGGTTTTTAATGGTAGAAAATGCATGTTTATGGTTAGAGAAACGACTTTTACTAAGTGATTTTCGGTGAAAATGCCTAAAAGGACTAGTTTGTAAAAGTTATAAAATGTGTCATAAAAGTGTGTTTTAATGGAAATTGTGGGTTGTTATAGTTATGAAAATGGTTCGTCTAGGCTTAAAGTACAAATAAATTGAATGAAAATCATTTTACGAGCTTAGGGGCAAAATTGTAAATATGTGAAACTTTAGGGGCAAAAACATAACTTTACCATAATATGATTTTTGGGTCACATTGAATAACGTTACTAATAAATAAATTAAATGTGATATTATAGATCAAGAAAAACGAGATTCGGACTTAGAATAGGGGAAAAACAAAGAATATGACGAATAAGTCATTTTCACCGATTGTGCTACCGAGGTAAGTTTGTATGTAAATAATGCATCGTTTTTACTTACATTTTCATATTTTGATAAATGGTATGAATTTTGGTTGAATATTTGATGTAATTGACAAAATATCGACAAATGAGAAATTTCCTGGTTGAACCTTAGGAATAAAAATGGATACGAGTGACATGTTCACTAGAAACCTATGTGAAATCTAAGTGAAATAAGTGATTTGGGTACTGGTCCGTACGTTATACCGGTGGCTAAGTTATCTGGCATGTGTTATCGATACTCGATAGCTTGTGTAAGCAGTACCGTGTAGTTTCGTCATGACCGATAGCTTGTGTGAGCAGACCTGAGATTGTGACTATGTGAAACAGGTGCTGGTCTTATAAGTTCTACTAGTGGCTAGGTAATACAGCATGTGTTGCGGATACCTAACAGCTTGTGTGAGTAGCACTGAGTAGTTACGTATGACCTACAGCCTTTGTGAGCATACCCGTGAATGTGATTAGCTCGAGAGCGAGCCTATGTAAAAAGCGTGATATGAAGTATCTTTAGCTACAAGTGTGGCACTTATGTGCAAATTTCCGTGTATTCGTTAATATTCCGATGCGTTCAACGGGAAATGACTAAGTATAAACGAATATGACTAAGTGATGAATAAGTGCAGGTATGTGTGTGTCAATTTATGAGAAATGTGCTCGATATGTGATCAAACTTTGGTAAGATAGATACGGAGTAAGTGTTACAACGAAAGTTACTATAAAGAAAACATGAAAGAGTGAAATTTAGAAATAAAATAGTTTTGGACAGCAGCAGTAGTGTGACTTTGAAAAATTACCAAAAATGGTGGAAACCGAATTAGAATATGAATAAGATATGAAATAAAAGCTTATTGAGTCTATTTTCATATAAAATAAATTTTGTAAGTAAAAGAATTTCATATTATGAGATATTTAAATTTTAGTGAGACAGGGTCAGAATGATTATGGGATCCCCTATTCTGACTTTGGAAAATTATTAAATATTGTAAAAAAATAATTAAGAGTTATAATTTATATTTTTAAAATCCTGAATGAGTATATTTTCAAGGGAAACAAATAGTAACATCATACGAATTTTGTACGAGAAGATAATTAGTTTTTAGTGAAGAAGGGTTGAAGCTGTCAGACAGTAGAATAGGGGAAACTTTAAAGAATAAACTGTACTTATTGGCTAAACCAATAATTCTGAAAACTTTATGGTAATAAGATATGTGAGATAGTTTCAGGGAAAATTAACGGATATTAATTTGGAGTTCTGTAGCTCAAGATATAAATAATTTAGTGACTGTGACTCGATTAGACAGCTTGAGATGAACATGAATAAATAGTGGAACTATGTGCAATTATGATTGTATTATCTTGAGAACATATTATGAAGATTTATAAAAGCCTGTTAATAAATCACTTATTATTTACATACCTACTTACTAAGCTATAATGGTTACCCCCCTTCCTTTCCTTTTTCCTATAGTGTCACAGATGCTAGCTCGAGTTGGAGGTCGTCGGAGATTCTATCACACTAACAAGTTATTGATTGGTATTGTATCAACGATCTTCAAGTATTTTTAAGTCTATGGCATGTATAGGGACTTGATTATGTGTATATGTTATTATGAGTTGGCCTATGCTATTTGATGGTTTTTGTTGTATAAGGCCATTTAATATGGCCAATATTTGTTATGTTATAAGTCTATGATAATGCATTTCAAGGATGTGTATGCTTGCATGTGAATGGTTAAGTGTGTGTATGTGATTATGCATGATGAATGTAGTTTGTAAATGGTATGTGGATATCTTAGTGTGGATGTTTGAATGCTTAATAATACCATGTTGTGTGATGATAAATTTGTATAAATGCATAATTGTTTTGGGGTGGCAAAGGGCTTGGTAAATAGCCTTACTTGTGGCCACACGGGCAGCCACACGACCATGTGCCTAGGGTGTGTGAAGTCTGCACTTGATTTTTAGAAATTCGAAATGCCACACGGCCTAACACACGGGCATGTATCTCGGCTGTGTGAAGGACATGGCCTTGGACACGGGCGTGTGCCCCTGTTTTTTAAGAAATTTTTAGTGCTTTCAAAAGTTCTCGATTTAGTCCCGGACCACTTCCAAGGTATGTATTGGGCCTCTAGGACCTATTTAGGGACTCAAAGATAAAAATTTGAAAAGTTTCAATTTGGGTGAAACTTTATGACTCGGTTTTACATTTACAAGTGTATGTGTTCCGGTAATGCCTCGTACCCTATTCCGGCGTCGAATATGGGTAAGGGGTGTTACACCTTCAGTAGATACTATATGTCTAAGAAAACCAACTTCTAGTAACCAAAATTCATATTTATTGAATTTGACATATAATTGTTTCTCACGCAGAGTTTGCATTACAATTCTCAAATGATTAGCATGTTCATTTTCATCTTGAGAATATACCAGAATATCATCAATAAATACTACTACAAACCTATCTAGATGCAGTCTGAAAATTCTGTTCATCAAATCCATAAATACTGCAGGTGCATTTGTCAAACCAAACGGCATTACAAGAAACTCATGCCCATACCTGGTTCTAAAAGTTGTCTTTAGAACATCTGATTCTTTCACCTGTAGCTGATAATAGCCAGAACAGAGATCAATCTTTGAAAATACAGTGGCACCTTTCAACTGATCAAATAGATCATCAATTCGAGGTAGTGGATACTTGTTCTTTATTGTGACTTTGTTAAGCTATCTGTAATCTATACACAGTCTCAATGATCCATCTTTCTTCTTTACAAATAGAACTGGTGCACCCTAAGGTGAAAAAACTGGGTAGAGCAAATCCTCTGTCAGTCAATTCTTGCAACTATACTTTTAACTCTTTTAACTCAGTAGGAGCCATACTATAGGGTGCTATAGATATCGATGTTGTCCTGGAACAAGATCTATAGAAAACTCCACTTCTCTAATCAGTGATAAACCAGGTAATTCCTTCGGAAATGCATCAGGAAATTCACAAACAACCGGCATTGACTGAATCTTTGATTCAGATACTTTAGTATCTAGCACATATGCAAGATAAGCATCCCATCCCTTTCTGATATATTTCTATGCCGATATAGCTGAAATCACATTTGATAACTCATCCAGTTTATTAGATTCAACGTGAAGTAACCATTCTGACACTTTAACACAATGTATTTCTGTTTACAATTTACCACTGCATTATGCTGAGTTAACCAGTCCATTCCTAAAATCACATCAAATTCATCAAATGGCAATAGCATCAAATCAGCTGAGAAACAATAACCCTTTTACCATCAATGGGCAAATTTTACAAATTTTATCCACAATAACATACTGACTCAGGGAGTTTGATACTTTAACCACAAATTCAGTGAATTCTATAGATAAATTTTTAACAGACACTAAATTTGTACATCTGTATGAATATGTTGAACCGGGATCAATTAAAGCAGTAATATTAGTATCAAGTAGAGAAAATGCACTAGTAATAATGTCTAGTGTAGAGGCATCCTCTCTAGCACGAATAGCATATGTCCTTGTCGGTACTTGTGCTTCAGATTTAGCTGTTATGTTTTTTTATAGCACCTCAGCTACTACTGTCATTACCAGGGTGACGGGGCGGCCTGCCTCTCGAGGCGGGATTACTCGACTTCGAAATCTGATCAGTATCTTTTTCAACCCTCTCCGGACAATCTTTAAGAAAATGATCAAGAGAACCATATATATAATATGCTCCACTTCTCAAATGGTATTCCCTAAAATGAAAATTATTACAATATTTACACCTCAGTTTGGGGTTACCGACACTTCCTACACTTGTTATAGATGGAGACGAAGATCTCGGGTTAGAGCGTTGAGAGCTCCGCTCTTTTCTAAAATATCCCGTAAATGTAGTAAAATGATCATAATATTTCTTTGATTTCTTTGAAACAAATGCTTGTGACTTCCCCATAGATCTTTTACCAGATATCCGGCCTTCTCTCTCTGCTTGCTTTTTTTCTTTATTCAATCCCTCAGCTTTGTGTGCTCGATCAGCCAGTACTACAAATTCCCTTAATTCAAGAATTTCGATCAACAATTTGATATCTTCATTTAGACCCTCTTCGAAATGTTTACACATATCAGCCTCAGTTGGAACCCACTTTCTGGCATATTTGCTCAATCTAACGAATTCTCACTTATATTCAGATACAGTCATGTTTCCCTATTTGAGCTCAAGAAATTCTTTCTTTTTCTGATCCAGAAATATCTGTCTAATGTACTTTTTTTCTGAATTTAGTCTGGAAAAACTCCCATGTAACATTTTCTCTTGGTACAACAGAAATTAGAGTATTCCATCACTGTTAAGCCGAATCTTTTAGCAATGATACAGCACATTTCAAACATTCAACTGGTGTACATGATAACTCATCTAATACTTTGATGGTATTTTCCAACCAGAATTCAGCTCTCTCTAGATCATTATCGGCAGTAGCCCTGAATTCCTCTACCTCATACTTACGGATTTTATCCATCGGAGGCTTACCGATTCTAACAGGTTCAACAGCTTGTAGCTCTCAAGAACCGGTTGACGAGCAGGTAGGGAGGTTGTTATACAGTAGGATTTGTTCTCAAATATTCAATAAACCATTCATTCATCATTTGAAAGAAAGCTTCTTTTGCCTCTTCACTTCGGCCCTCAGATACGGTCATTCTTCTACTACTAGATGCAGCTCGTTGAACGGAAGCTTGAGTAGTGCTCTCATCTTCCTCAGATTCAGCTCTAGCTTGGTTGGATGACATTACTATATGAAAAACACATTTAAAAATGGTTAGGAGATATCACACTATCACAAATTATATAATGGCATGTATAGCTAAACTCATACTTGCTACGGTAGTCCGAGAATTAGCTAAATTGTAGCTCTGATACCAATAAATGTAACACCCCTTACCCGCATCCGTCGCCAGTAAGGTTACAGAGCATTACTGAAGTTTACAAAACAATTACAGATAATTCATATCATTTATTATTCATATCCGAAACTAATCATATTGTTCCTTGAATGGACCCTCAAGGCCCAATATAAACATTAGAAACTAGTCAAGACTAAATTGGGATCTAGAGAATTTTTCATGAAATTTAAATTTTTTTCTTATATGTAGGGCACACACGCTCGTGTGACCATAAGATACGCCCGTACCGCAAGCTATGTCCAACCCCGTGTAACTCTTTGACTTGTACCACAAGGCCTGCCACACACCCGTGTGCTAGTCCGTGTGGTCAATTTAATTTTCACAAATTAGGTGCAGGTTTCACAAGGCTAAGATACACGCCCGTGTTCTAAGCCGTGTATCGTACAAGGCTGAGACACACTCCTGTGTCTCTACCTATGTACCAAACTCTGAGCATTCTGTTTCTCAAATTTAATATGCAAGGGACACACGGCCAAACCACATGCCCATGTGCCATGCCATGTGTCACACACGGTCAAGACACATGCCCGTGTGTCTAGCCGTGTACATAAAATAAGGTAATTTCTTAGCCTTATTTCCCACCCAAATTTAACCTTCAACCTACAATTACATTTGTATACATTTTCCAACCAATTCAAGTCATACAAATCAAGCAAACATCATTATCATGTATGAATTAATATCACATATTCATATTATCAAACTTATCTTATTGCAATGACTTATATTTTACCCTAATTCAATTTAACCAAACCACATACATATAAGTTTATCATGATATATATAACCTTATAATAATAATATCAAAACAAACCATTATCAGCCATTCAGATGGCTAAGTTACAAACAACTATTTACTTGCCCAAATTCACTAAGTTAACCTATACATGCCATTATATCAAAATAAGATTACATTTTATACCAAAATAAGCTGGTGGATAGTGTAATGATACTCCAACTGATCTCTAACCTTTTCGAGCTTTTAAGCACTATAAAATAGAGAAAATAAAACCTAGCAAGCATTTTATGCTTAGTAAGTTTGTATAACAGGAATTAAACTTACCAATCATACTCTTTTAAATAAGCATATCAATATCATGCTTCCAAACAAATAAACAAATTTACCTAATCACATACACTCAAGTAAGCAAGTTAGTCACATAATTCACATATACATCAAATAAGCATAGATGAGCTCATCATGTTACAAACTTTCAGGTATTTCGAGAACATTCATGCTATAATTCATTTAACTTTATAGTTTCTCATTTTAGAAATTTATCCGTTGAATCATTGAAATTTTGATGGATACTCAGGTAGTACACATAAGGTGTACCAAACTATAAACCGTCAACTCATAATCAGGGGTACTTATTAGGATGCTCAGATAAGCACACTCTCGAGCCACATATCAAGATGCTCAGATGAGTCATGTAACAGGACACTTATCCGGGCTAATAAAAAAACTCATAAGAGTTTTAATCAGGGAGCTCATAGAGCTTAACAGATAACTCCAAAGAGTTAATATCAAGGAGTACCAGATAAGGTAACAGGGAGTTCAAGCGAGCCATATCAAGAAGCCCATAAGAGCTTATATCAGGACACTTACGTAAAGCTGCGTTTGTGTCCGCATTATATGTTGTACCACAACCGATCGAGTCATGTAACAGGACGCTCACATAGAGTTGTGGTAGTACGTAACATATGCAGAATCACTACCGATCAGGATGCTCGCAGGAACTATATAACAGGATGCTCGAGAGGGCTATATCAGGATTGCTCGTCTGAACTATATTCTGTCCGCAACATATGTAGGACCACATTTAATATGGGAAATCACATATATCCATCGAATTTCATTATTCAAACGGAACCTAATATCTTATGAACATTTCCGAGCATGTGATCATTTCATGTATTTGTTACATTCATATAATTCACATAAATACATATCATACTCAATCCAAATACAACATTCAATTGAAACATATTAACATATATAATTAAGTTACACGAACTTACCTCAAAACTTGTTTGTATATAAAAATCTACTAATCCGAAACTTTTTCTTTTCCTTGATCTAACTTCGAATTTGAGTTTTCCAGATCTATATAAATGAATTTAATCATCAATTTATCATATTTCATATTCAACTGAATTCAATTTACATCCTAGGTAAAATTTTCATTTTGCCCCTATAGTTTTCATAATTAATAATTTCGTCCTTAGGCTCGAAAAATGAAATTCATGCAATTCAATCCTTATTTCAAGCCTAACAGAAATTTTCATATAACATTTACAGCACAAGTATTTCACAAAATTTAGAAATTTTCCATAACTTTTACATCTTTACAATTTAGTCCCTAAATAATAATTTCATCCCTAAATAATAATTTCATCAAAATTTTCTTTGTAAAAGTTGTTTATCTATCAACAACCTTTCATTTTCTACCATAAATTTCAAAATTTCAGCATATTCATCCATGAAAAAATTTTGATACTTTGATAACTTTTCAAATTAATCCCCAAAATAGATAGATTAAACTATCTCGATCTCAAAAATATAAAAATTACTAAAAACGGGACAAGAATACTTACCCAATTAAACCAAGAAAGCTTAACGGGACAAGAATACTTACCCAATTAAACCAAAAAGGCTTGTTTTCTCTTTTCTAAGGTTTTCATGAATTTTTTGGGGATGAAGATGATATAAAATGATTTATTTCTTATCATCCATTAATTTTTCTCATTTCCAATTTAGTCCTTAACTTTTTCTAATTTTTCCATGGATGAATCACCAAAAATATCTACTAACTTTTCTTTAATGATCTAATTACCATAGAAAGACCTCAAGTTTTGAATTCTATAGCTATTTGATCCTTCTAGCTACTAGAATTCAACTTTTACATTCTATGCAATTTGGTCCTTTCCATAATTAAATACATAATTGATAAAATTTTCTTATCAGAATTTTCATATAATATTCCTATCATAATACGGATCATGCAATAATATTAAAATAAATTTTCTTTTTGGCTCGGATTGTGGTCCCGAAAACCACTGTTTCGATTTCATTGAAAATGGGCTGTTATAGGCAGAATTAGTGTGCCTTAGTTAGTATGCTCCTGAGATGATACTTTCTGAGAGGTACCGTTGTAAGAGGTTCCAATTTGGTCTTAATTATGATATTCGGGTTTACTTAGTAGCTCAAAATGTAGAGATGTTTGATGAGTTAGTGTAGAGAGCTAAGGTAGTTGAGAAGATTTATCTGAGTCGCCTCGTTCTATGGTTACTGATTCTGGTACGAGAGCTTCTGATGGTGCATCTAGTCGACCACCTAAGAGAAGGCATGATAGTCATAGTTCTGGTAGGGGTGCAAGACGTGGGTCACGAACAACTAAGTTTAGACAGTAGAGTAGTACTCTGGTCAGTGCTAGTGGTTTGACGGGTGGTTCTAGATGGCCGTTTTATGATTACTATGAGCGTAGGCATTCTAAAGAGTTTCGTAAGTTAACAGCTGGATGTTTTAAATGTGGTTCGAAGGAACATTTTCTTAGGGACTATCCGAATAGAGTTGAGGTTATGCAGACTCAGAGTTCGGCACTTACTTCTGCGCTTACTAGAGGTCATGGTCGCGGTAGAGGTAATAGGAGACCAGTTGGGCAGCGAATTGTTTCTCATACTGTTGCTACACAGGTTGAGTCTGGAGGTCCAACTTAAATTTATGCTGTTAGGGAGCAAGAGGATCAGGATCCAACTGATGTACCACAGGTACTTTTACTTTGCAGTTTACTCTGTTAATTTCGTTGTTGATTATGGTTCTACGCATTCATATATCTTGATTGAATTGGTGTGTAAGTTAGAGATTTCAGTAGATACTATTGATTTGGGTATGACTATTAATAGTTCTTTCAGTGATAGTGTAGTAGTGAACAAAATGTATCGTAGATGCCCCCTTATGATACAAGGGCACGTTTTATCTGTTGATCTTATAGAATTGTCATTCTATAGTTTCGATGTTATTCTTGGTATAGACTAGTTAACTAAACATAAGAATCAGGTAGATTTTGAGAATAAGTAAATTACTTTAAGGAATGGTGACGGTTTGGAAATTCTTGTTGTTGGTGAAAGACCGGGTTTTCTGTCAATGTGGTTTCGGCCATGATGGTTGAGAAGTTGATGGGAAAAAGTTGTAAAGCTTATTTAGCTTATGTGATGAATTCAATTAGTAAGGAGTTCATAGTTCAGGATATTCGCACTATTAAGGATTTTCCTGACGTGTTTCCTAAAGAGTTACCGAGTTTGCCACTGGATCGTGAAGTTGAGTTTGGTATCGAGCTTTATCCTGGTACTGCATCGGTGTCCATTACACCTTATTGAGTGGCACCAAAAGAGCTCAAAGAGTTAAAGATTCAGTTGCAATAGTTGCTTGATAGAGGATTTATTTGATCGAGTGTATCTCCGTAGGGTGCACCGGTTTTGTTTGTGAAGAAGAAGGATGATATGATGTGAATGTGTATTGATTATAGGCAGTTAAATAAGTTGACCATTAAAAATAAGTATCCTTTGCCTCGAATTGATGACTTGTTTGATTAGTTTTGAGGTGCAACGATGGTTTCAAATATTGATGTTAGATCTGGGTATTATCAGTTGAAGGTGAAAGAGTCTGATGTGTTAAAAACTACTTTTAAGACTCGGTATGGGCATTATGAGTTTTTGGTGATGCCGTTTGGTTTAACTAATGTCCCTACTGTATTCATGAATTTGATGAACCGAGTATTCCATTCGTACTTGGATCAGTTTATGGTTGTCTTTATAGATGATATTTTGGTGTATTCTCGCTCTAAGGAGGATCACGACGAGCATTTAAGGGATGTTTTGCAAATTCTTCGGGTAGGAATTTCAGTAAGTGTGAATTTTGGCTTAAGTAAGTGGCATTCTTAGGTCATATTTGTGTCATATATAAATAGTACTTTTATAACACTTTTCATATAAAATTTAGGATTTTGCTCTTTTTGGTTAGATTATTATAAACATTCTTTTTACATTTTTATTGCACTTTCCTTTTCACAGCAAAAAGTATAAGGACCTACTTGTACATTTTGTAATCTCTTTAATATTTCAATAGACTTCTAGTATTTTCTTCATTCGATTTCACATTTTATCGATTTGGTTCAATATTCGGGGATTTAACACATCAAACCTTCAATTAATTCAAGGATTCTGCTGATTATATTGAGCATTTCTAAACTCAATTTAACTTCTGTTATTTTTCTTGTGTGATTAAACATAAAAATTATTGAGTTGCTTGAATTGATTATGGATGTGAACTAATTTTGTATGTGGTTGATTAATTGAAATGTTAATTGATTGATTTAAAGTTTAGGGACTAGATCGTGAAATTTGGACTGAATTGAATAAAATAAAAAACATAGAATTGACGACTCAGAGACTATTTAGATAGGTGAGACCGAAAGGAGATCCTATTGAACACTAATTCAATTAGTCCGATTTATTTTAGTGAGGTTGAAAGATAAACTAGATTGAATTGCTTAGTTGGGTAAAATAGTGGTCGAGAAGTAAAATTGGACCAATTAGGAAAATTAGATATTCTAGTGCCCTAAATTGAGAATTAGACATATTAACATGGATATTGATCAACCATATTGTTTCCCTAGTTGTTAATCTTGTGAAATTGGTATATTTGTAATTTAGTCTTTATAGTTTAGATTTCAACATAATTCACTCTTTTATGATTTTTTGTAGTATGTTATCTAGAAATTAGCTTGGTAGACTTCCTTGTTGCATGCTTGGTTATTGTTGGTCAATCTTGTCACCCGGTTTCTTTAAGTTCGATTCTCAGAATACTTAGTGTTCTGTTGTAAACTCTAGAAATATTATAACCTTATGACACTTGTCAATTTTTATATTTTTTGTACAAATTTCTTTACTGAGTGCGATCATTTTACCACTAAAAAAAAACAGTAAAAGGCCATTCAAGTATGAGAATGGCATTCAGCCATTAAAGTTTGGTTGTTGCAACATTTTGGATCTGTTAAAAAACTAACACGCCATTAACAAAAATATATGAACAAAAGTTTTTTAACATATTTCGAAGTTAGATATCAATACTACTGCCGGGATCGAACATGCAACCAAATCGTCAAATTCATTTATATATATATATATAGCAATAATCGAAGCAATAACCTGATTCAAATAACAATGTAAAAAAGATACTAACCGAAATTAATATATAAATTTACGAAATAAATGAAAATTAGAAAATCGTTGTTGAATTGGTTCAATGTACTGATGAAAACAAAATTGTGTACTAAAAAATCGTCTATATTCCGCAACACTAAATACACACTCAAAAAATAAAATTTAATTCCTTTTAAAGAACACTTTTAAGTTTCTTTTCTCGTTGAGAGAAAAAGTCCTCGTTTACACTTTTTTTATCCATTCATTTTCCCACTATATACACCAACTTAAAAATTGCTTTGGTTATTTCATTTTAAATTGAAAAAAGCTTTTGTTTTATATTCCTTGATGGCCATGAAAAAAAAAAAGTTGCAAAATGAGCCGTTAATTATGGGTGTCCAAAACCAACATTAACTACAACTGTTTTTCATAATTTAATTTGTTTATTAGTACAAAATTTAATAATAAAATATTGACATACTTATTTATTATAATTAATATAATATTTTTAAATTCCATAATAAAATATATCTTCTATATATTATTAATATGTATTATTATGGGTGTCCAAAACCAACATTAACTACAACTGTTTTTCATAATTTAATTTGTTTATTAGTACAAAATTTAATAATAAAATATTGACATACTTATTTATTATAATTAATATAATATTTTTAAATTCCATAATAAAATATATCTTCTATATATTATTAATATGTATTATTATTTTTTATGTTAAAATTGCATTTCCATTATTTTTAAAATTTTTTAAAAGATAATTACAATACAAACATTATTACACTAATATATGCAGATTAGTATACTATAAAAAACATGGAACCGAAATAATGAACATTGACCGGTGGTAAACATATATTTTGTGGTCAGCTGATTCCATGAGATGGTAATGCTCATGTACTTTTTACCACTCTCTGCAACCGGCAATAGCAGGTCACGAATCGCTTCGGGAAATCCAAGAGCCCCTACCTATGTTAATCGAGATTCTTAGGAAACAGTTCTTAGCTCTCCAAACCCTAATGCTACATTCATATATAGCAATTTTAATTTTTAAATTATTTTTTGGCAAGAAATTTTATATTTATTACAAATTAATTCTTTATTGTTACCAAATCGGTAGCGAGTGAGATGAAACTACGGAAGCTTAGTAGGGAAGAAAAATAAAATATGACACGTTGCAATATAGAATAATTTAGAAAGGGTTAAGAGATAGAAGAGATAATTAATCAACCGTTCCGATCTTGCCACGTTGGTTTAAGCCAATGAAAATCGTTGGATTTGTCGAGGAATCAACGGTTAAGATATGGGCACTTATTGCAATCAGGGATCTTGGCCGTTCATTAAGGCTTGGAGTGGGTTTCGTTGAGGGTGAAATAGCGAAAAGAAGATGACATTTAGAGCACAAAAAGAGGAAAGAGAGATAAGGAGAAGAAAGAGCGGAGAAGAGAGAGAGGGAGAGGCAGAGAGAAAGAAGAGAAAAGCTAAAATCTTTCAAGTCTGAGTCTGACAGATTGTTTCAACACAAGATCTTTGAAAAATAATCGAGATCGGATTCTCGCCGGAGACAGTCACCGGAGCTCATTTCTGGGCGAATTATGGTAGATTTGAGACGATTGACTGAGGAGTGATGCGATTAGTCTTGTTTCTATATCAACTAATTTGTTATCTGCAAAACGAGTTGATTTACGAAGATGGATAGAACCAGAGAAGCGAGGAGAGCCACTATGGCTACCGTTTCCGCCACACATGGCCTTTCACGGCGGCGGCATAGAAGTAGCTCTCTTAGAGACTCCCCAGGTTTTAAAATCAGATCCGGTCTTTCTTTTCACCTCTAACGGTGTCTTCATAGTGAAGTTTTCTGATTTGTTTATTTTTTTTCCCTTTTGTATTGTGCAGAGGATGACGGGCCGGTGGAGTTTCAAGAAACGACGCGTTTAAGAGATCGGAAGAAGGATCGAGATCGAGAAAGGGAAAGGGAAAGAGAACGAGATAGAGAGCGAGATAGAGAAAGAGAAAGAGAAAGAGATCGCTTTAGTAGAACGAGTAAGAGAAGAAGAGGCGATAGATTGATAAGTAACAGAGAAGACGGAGCCGATGAAAGTTCTGAAGAAAGTGTGAACGACGATGAAGATGATGACGACGAAGACGGAGGGGGAGGGGGAATAACTGGAGGAGGTTCTGTTCGGATGATTCCGCCTAACAACATGGCCGGGTCTTTGTCGATTCATCATCAACAGCAGCAGCATCAACATCGGAAGAGTTTTCCGCTACCCGTGAAAGTCATTAGAACGATACCGCCTTCGGGGCCTGTTATGACTACCAGCACAACTACCTCGTCTACGTGGAAGGCAGCCGATGAGATGATTGGCGTGTCGGTGCCTAGAAAAGCTCGGTCAGGTAGAGAGGTGGAAGAGATTAACGAATTTCAGCCTTTTTGTTAGCAAGTATTCTGCTTTTGAAGTGGCTGATTTGTTATTTTTCCTTTTATTTTATTTTGTACAGCTTCTACTAAAAGGTCTCATGAATGGGCATCAAATGGCGGTGCTGTTGGTTTAGTAGGTGGAGAACAGATTCACCGTCAAGCTTCAACTTCGCCGGTGAGAACAGGTGTAGCTGGGATGATAACATCACTGTCTCCGGCTCCAGCCTCTCCATCTTCTTCCAATGCTACTATGAGGAAGAAGATGGTCAGTTTTCTGAATTTTTTTTCTTTGTTTTTGGCTCTCTTTTTGTTCAATCTAGTGACGAAGATTTGGTTTTTGATGTGAAGGCTAATGGACCAAAGCAAAGGCCACCCAAATCTTCGTCGAAATCCTCATCTTCAGCTCAGGAAGAGATTGAGATGGAGATTGCGGAGGTCTTATATGGTTTGATGAGGCAGCCACAAGTCCCATCGAAGCAAGATACAAATGGGAATGATTCGGTCAAGTTCGATTCACGAGAAGTTAATAAACACAATCTTGATTCTAAATCAAGAGTCTCTTCACCGATCTCCTACTCCCCGTCAACCCTTCCTCAACCATCTTCCAATTTACCTTCAAATTCTAACTCTTCTGCTACTCCTATGTCTGCAATTGGTTAGTATCTTTCAGTTTAGAAGAAATAGAAACTTTTGCTTTTCTGAGCAATTGGGCGACAGATTTTGATTTGGGTATTGTTGTTGCAGCTCCCAAGAGGAAAAGACCAAGACCGGTGAAGTACGAGGATGAAACTACTGCGGTAGCACCACCTCCTATATTCTCTGTTTCGAACAATTCAATTTCATCTACAACAACTAAGGTTGAAATTGATCAACCCGCTAAAATTGAAGCTACCTCCCCCAGTTTTGAGAATAATTCAGGATCCATGGCTGAAAATGATGGTACGTATTTGATGAATTCTTCTCAAGCTGGACCAGCTTCTGCAGAGCTCGTTCAGGCTGAACCAAAGAAGGAAGAGAAGAACAATTTGGTACCAGATTCTAAGCCTTTGACTGAAGAATCTGTGAGTAGAGACGCGGGTATCTTTAAAAAAGAGGAGTCTCAATCGCCAATGAAGGAAACTTTACCTTCTCCTGCTAATAATCCTTCTATTGCTGGTCCCCGATTGGATGATGAGCGTGCGACTGTGACAAAAGCGTGAGCATTGTTTCCTTCTACTCATTCCTCGTTAACTTTTTATGCGGTGTTATAAGTCTCGAAAGCTTTGGTGTTTCAGGAATTCAACAGTTTGTGAAATCGAGAGTCAGCGGGAAGAGAAGTTCCAGATAGATCTGATGGTGTGGATCCTCCTTTAGTTAAAAGATGCAAGCTCTTTTATCTCCTTCTAGTTGATTCTTTGTCTCTGGAATTCTAAGCAATTTTTTATTTTGGTTTTAGGCTCTTCCTCCATCTAGATCATCACCAGAGAGGGATGATGAGATTGATTTTGGGGTTTCAGATCCTAAACCATTGCCCACAGATATGGAATTGGTTAGTCACCTATCTTTCACCAGTCTCTTGGTATGATGTGTATCATAAATTAATGGCTTTTTTTTTTCTTTTCCTGTGCAGGAGATGAAGTCTACTGTTAAGGAAGATGATAAAAGAGTGAATATCGGAAATGAAGATGTGAATGTGGAAGCCGAGGATAATAAGAAGCCCAAACTGACCGCTGAAGAAACTGAATCGCATAATGCAGTTATAAAGAGTGAAAGGAATGCTCATCTAAAGCTTGATTTGGAGAAATCTGATAGAGATAGTGGCACAGGTAGTGTCGGTGCGAGCAAGTTCAAACACAATGTTCTAAAGCAGGAGCAGCAGCAGCCCGATAAAGAGAAATCTGGTAAAAGTTAATCCTTTTTTTCCCGGGAAAATTTCTCCTCTCTTGTTTCTGATCTGGACTTCTGTTTTTGGCTTTCTACAGCACAATCTTGTGCTTTGCCTTTGCCGATGTCATTGGCTAGCTGGCCTGGTGGAGTTCCTCCAATGGGGTATAGCTTGTTGTTTTGATATTGGGTTTTGTGCTTTTTTGTCTTTAGTATATAAACCAGTGGTTTAGATGTTGTAATGGGGGTAATGAATTTTTTTCCCTTCCTGAGCAGATACATGGCTCCTCTGCAAGGTGTTGTATCCATGGATGGGAGCGCTGTATCTTCAGCATCTATTCAGGCATGTCGATATGTTCGTAATGTTTTCAGGTCTTGGTTATTTAATTGTTTTGGGTTCTAATTTACCTTGAACTTTTGGACTTTTGCAGCCTCCACATCTGCTGTTTACTCAACCAAGGCCAAAGAGATGTGCAACCCATTGCTACATTGCTCGGAATGTACACTGTCACCAGCAATTCATGAAGATGAATCCTTTCTGGCCCACGGCACCTGGTTCCGCTTCACTCTATGGTCTGAAGGCAAATCTAAATGTTGTGCCCGCTTCGGAATTGAATGGGAACATTCCTGGGAGAGCTGTGAGTTCTGTACAAGACAAGGGGCAGACTCTTGCAATTTTTCCTGGTCATGGTGTCAAAGATAAAAGTTCACAGGCTGCTACCAACATGGTGGATGCTGCACAGAGAAAGCAAATGCTGCTCCAGCAAGCTCTACCTCCTGGGGCACCCAGTAATATCCTGGTATGCTCTTGCCCGAGAAAACCTCATTTCACTTTTCTGGTCATCTGTTTTTAATGAAGTCCAGTGTTGTGTTAATTCCACAATTATATCTGGACGAATATTTGACATTTTTCTTTTTGGTTTATTTCTATGTCAGCATGGCCCTGCTTTTATTTTCCCATTGAGTCAGCAACAGGCTGCTGCTGCGACTGTCCGACCTGGGTCTGTGAAATCTCCTGGTGCTGGCAGCACAACTTTGAGCTCGTCTAATTCTGCCTCAGTGAGTGCCACCCCTGCTGGTGCAACTGCCGCCCCTGCAATGAGCTTTAACTATGTGAATATGCCTAGCAACGAAACCCAGTACTTGGCGATTCTGCAGAATAATGCATATCCGTTTCCATTTCCTGCACATGTTGGGGCACCACCTGCATATCGAGGGAATCATGCTCAGCCTATGCCTTTTATTCCTGGATCTTTCTATTCTTCCCAAATGGTTCACCCAACACAGCTTCAGCAGCAGCAACAGCCACCTACACAGTTACAGCAAAGCCAACAAGGTCATCAGAACACTAGCATTTCTATTGGTGCATCATCCTCCCAGAAGCATTTGCAGAACCTGCAGCAGAGGCCTCATGGGAGTGGTGCGGGTAGTGGCAGTGGAAACTTGCAAGGCTTTCCTGCCCCCAAAAACCAGTCGCCTCATCCCTTGTCACTACAGCAGCGGCAGCAACAACCAAGTCAGCATGCTTCTTATCAAGCCCGGCACCTTGAAAGTGAATTAAGTGGCAAAGATAGCCCATCAGCTTCTGACAGCCGAGTATCTCGTGCAAATATGAATATTTATGGTCAGAATTTTGCCATGCCTTTACAACCTCCAAACTTCACCTTGATGACTGCTGCATCATTGGGTGGTTCCACCAGTTCTGGCTGTAACCATGGGGAAAAGAAACAGCATATCCAACAGCCAGGTTCAAAGGCTGGAGTTGAGTCTCTTACATCTCAGTCATTTGCCATGTCGTTTGCCTCCATTAATGGTGCTACTACTCCTGGCCTTGATATTTCCTCCTTTGGACGAGATCATGCAATTCTTCAAAGTCTTCCAGAGAGTACAAGGCAAGGCTATCAACAGATCCCGGGAGCTGCTGTAGCTGCCCAAACAGCCCAACAGAAGAAGAATAATTATCATGCTTCCGAAGAAGGGAATCATGGAACTAATGATGCATCTAGTGTGGAAGAAGGAAGGAATACCATGGCAGGAAAGAGTTCAGCTACTGCTGGGCAATCCATTGCCTTCTCCAGGCTGGATCTGTCTGATTCGTCTGTTTCCACTATTCCTGGCAGCAATGTTATTGATAGTTCTGCCCGTACAACTAGTTCCGGGTCTGCTCCCAGAACTTCAGGTTCTGTTATGCCTGCTTCAATCAGTTGTGTAAATGCTCCTAGTGGTCAGCAGCAACTTCAGCGGAATCAACAACAGCAGCAACAGCAGATGCTTCAGCTTCAGAAGCCGCACCAATTTGGGGCTGCTTCTGCTTCTCGAAGCAAGGTGCCGGTAACAAGTAATGGAAATGCTTATTCTGATCACCTTCCTTCATCTTCTATGGCTACAAAATTCCCAAATGCCCTGTCTCCTTTCCCTCAAAATCTTGTGCAAACCAGCAGCAGTCCAGCTCAATCTCCTCAATGGAAGAATTCTGTAAGGACAACTGGCTCTCAAGTTTCTTCTCCATCTCTATCTTCAACTTCTTCAAGCCTAAAAAATATTTCCCAGCAACAAGCCCGGCTGCAGCAAAACCACACGGAGATTTCTTTCACAGCTGATCCTAACTCAACACAAAATCAACAGCCTCCTAGTAGCACCCCATCCCCCTCTACTCCGATGGTGGTTGGCTCTCCCACAACTTCAATCTCCAGAAGTGCTGGTGGTAGTCCCAGGACTACAGGTTCCACTTCTACTGGCAACAAAGGTTGTCAAGCATCTAGTTTATCATCTCAGCAGACCAAGAACTCACCATCAGTGCCTAGTCAGATATCATCTCCCGTTGGTGGGAGGAGTGTGCCATCAGTCCTGGGAAACCCCCATTTAAGTTCGAAGCCCCAATCAGTGCTACATCAACAGCAGCAGCAGCAGCAAAAGCATGCACTACGTCCGGCGCAACTGTTATTCTCAAATGCTTACATTCATGCCCAAGCTCAACACTCACCAACCACAACAGCTGCAAGTGGGTTCTTTCTTCAAAGACACCGTAATGAGCAACAGCAGGCACTGCCTCCAGGATCATCAACTTCAACGTCTGTGTTGTCATTGTGTTCTCCAGTTACTCCTGCTAACACTGGCACCACTGACCCTGCAAAGGCTGTAGTTGCTGCTGCTGGTAATATGAAAGGTGGTGGCATAGCATCACAGGGACTTGTACATGCTGCACAATTTGCAACCACACAGTCGTCTGGAAAGCCATATCAGCTTGTTCCAGGTTTCCCATATGTTCATGCTGTTCCTGCTGCTGTTCAGGTGAAACCAGCAGAGCAAAAACAATCTGCCGGTGAGTAGAAATATGTGCTTTGTGCTTCGTATTGCTATCACCATACAGGGAACAAGATACAGCACTGAGAAGAGATTTTGGCATTGCAGTTCCTTGTTGATTGTGCTTACCGTAGCATCCAAGACACTTAGGCTCATAAACTTTCTTGACAAGGTTGATCATTGTCCAGTCTAATTAAATTAGAATGGTTTGATGGGCGAAAGATGGGAAAATAGGTTGTCAACCATGTTTTTGTAGGGAAAATGAAGGTGGTGTAGGGGAATAGGGCTCCAGGAAAAGCAGGGAAGTGGAACACCTACTTTTCCGTCTTGTGGCAGTAATGAAGGTACTTTTTCTTATTTAATTTTATTTCCTTTTTGTCTTTGAATTTGGGATTTTGAAATTTCCAGAATAGATCAGTAAACAAATCTTTTGACATAATTTATGCAACTGAAGGGTGTATATGTATATGTATATGTGTTTCACATGCACATTTAAGAGTAATCCTCTTCATTTTTTCTATTCATCTATTTGCCTTCATTTTCATTTTGATTATTATGCCTCTTTCCATAACATGTCTTGAATCGATTCCTGTTAGTTTTAGGAGCAGCAAGCAAATGATTAAGAGAAGAGGGGTTTGATTGTTCTGTCTGGTGATAGAAGGGATATTATGACGATGGCGAAGTGGATAAAACTAGAGCCTGACTAAAACTTTTGAAGCTAACGTTGTACGAGACAATCAAATACAATACAAGCTCATATAGCTCACTGGTGTTTTATGTATATAAACAAGTAAGGTTTAACTAAACCATGAACAAAAAGGAAAACGTAGGGTTTAAACCTGCGGGCCGTTCATCAATCAACACCCTTTGTACATTGTGCTGTGCTGTCCATTTTTCTCATAATTTTTTTCCCTTAGCCAAATAGTGATTGAATCGCGCACTCTCTACCCTCGGTTCCCATCTGGCTTTTTATAGAAAAGTGACCCTATATAATTTTAAAAATTATGAAAATAATTTAATTTTAAGATTAATTTCGAGAATGACTTGATTTTTATTAAGTAACACCTTGAATTTTGATTCAATCATCAATCAATTATATATAGTGAATGATTACCTTTAAAAATTATTTTTTTTTTGGTAGTCACTTTTTAGGCAGCATTCGTATATGTTTTTTGAAACACCTGTATTTTTATATAGTATTTCTGAAGTAGAAGGAAAAAAATAATTTTTCTTATATTCTGGTGAGAAGGAAAAAAATAATTTTTCTTATATTCTGGTGATAAATCCAAATGTGGTGGCAGGAGTAAAATTTTTTGAGTGTCACTTCATGTGGAGGTATCAAATTTGAAAAAAAAAATCTTTGGAACTCCAAATGTAGCAGCACCAATGATTTTTTTTTTTTAGTGTCACCTCTTCATGTGGAGGCTCCAAAATTTAAAATTTTTTTTGATCTTAGCTCTAAATGTGACGGCATTAAGTAATTTCTTTTTTTTTTTTTACTTTTTCTCCTGGTGCCAACTCCAATTGTGGCATGTGACCATTGGTGTAGGGCTTCTACTTGAGAGTCATTTTGCTTCAGATACTAAGGTAGGTATTTAAGAAAGAGTTTATAAAGCATCTTCTTTTAGTGCAAGGAAAAAAACAGAGTTCTCTTGATAGCATAACTAATTTTACTTTGTGACCGTGTAACTATTATCAACAGGAACTCTTAACCACTACCAATTGCCCCATCTCCCTTAGTGTTAATTGATGTATTTCATTAGGGGTTGGAGCAAAAATTGATATTATGTTTTATGAGTTGTTTATCTATAAGAGTGATGGTATACTCTCCACACAGTAAATGAAATGTGTGCCACTTCGAACGTCACCGTATCGACGTGAATGCATACATACCTTAAAAGCTAGACAATTTCTCCGTATAGCACCATCATAATAATAAATATTCTATCTTGGTTCAACATAACACATTTATTTTTCTTTTTTCTTTCTTTCAACATAACAACAAAAACTTAATTTTTTCTTAAAACCTTCATATGTTAAATTGACATTGGGGTAATACACAATTGGTGGTGCTACCAGATAGACAGGTGACACTTAAAAAAAATATTGGTTTTTTTGCCTCCACATGAGGCAACACTGAAAAATTAAAAAAAAAAATTAAAAAAATTGTTAGTGCCACGGGCAAAAATCCCAATAATACCAAAAAAAAAATTTAATAACAGAAAAGGGCCGGTTTGAAAAATATTTACGGGAAAGGGCCATTTCCCCCCAAAACGCGTCCATGTCAGCGCCTTTTCAGAAAAGACAGCAAAGCGCGCCTCTGGGGATGCGCTTTGCTGCTGAATAATCAGGAAAACGCACTGATGTGGACGCGTTTTTGTCCTCCCCCCCTGGTCCAATTACAATATGATATTCTAAGGTTTCTGGGCTAGGGTAAATATATATTTAGGGTTTTGGGGCAAAATATATTAGCACAAAAAAATTAATTGAATTTTGTGACAGTTGTATTTGGCAAAATAATTTTGAGAAGGCGTTTCGAACAAGCGGTGGCTAAAACGCGCTTCAAGAAGGATGCCTTTGTCGCCAGAGTAATCGAAAAGAGCTCCCGCGTGGGCGCTCTTTTGCTACTGATGAGTCTCCGGCAAAATTATTTTGAGAAGGCGTTTACGAACAAACAAAGTGGCCAAAAGCGTTTTCGGCATGGTGCATCGTCAGCAGAGTACGAAAAAGAGCTCCACGTGGACGCTTTTTGCTACAATAGTCTCCGACAAAATTATTTTGAAAAGACGTTCAACGAACAAGCGGTGGCTAAAAACGCTTCAAGAAGGATGCACCGTCGCCAGAGTATCGAAAAGAGCTCCCACGTGGGACGCTCTTTTGCTATAGTAGTCTCGGCAAAATTATTTTGAGAAGGCGTTTACGAACAAGCGATGGCCAAAACGTTTTTCAAGATGGTGCAATCGTCGTGAAGAGAGTACGAAAAGAGCTCCCACGTGGACGCTTTTTTGCTACAATAGTCTCCGACAAAATTATTTTGAAAAGACGTTTACGAACAAACGATGGCCAAAGCGTTTTCGGCATGATGTGTGCATCGTCGGCAGAGATCTTGAAAAAGCTCCCACGTGGACGCTCTTTTGCTACTGATGCTCCGGTAAAATTATTTTGAGAAGGCGTTTCGAACAAGCGGTGATGGCAAAACGCTTCCAACAGGTGCTTTGTTAGCGGGAGTATTGAAAAGAGCTCCCACGTGGACGCTCTTTTGCTCTGAGTCTCCGGCAAAATTAGACTATAAATCACCAAATTTCATTTCTCAAAGTTGCATAAGGAAATTGAGGCAAAAGAAAAAATGATCGAACGTATTAATCTTTGTTATTTACTACGATGGTGAAATTTGTGACCGAAAATGGTGTTGTTTTCTTATCGGAGAACACAACATGATCGAGTTTTAATCAAACGCGTCGATGTGGTAAAACTCGCAAAAGAATTAGGCGTAAAATATTGGAACAACGCCAATGAAAGTTGATCTATTAAGTATAGATTTTGCGCTTGGTTGATCCGGTGAGATATGACTCATTCGACATCAAAGGTCCTCGGAGCTTTGAGGCAATGGTGGAGACTCATATTGCCAGTGGATCACCCTATCTCGAGGTATATATACAATTTTCATCTCCAAGTAATCTTTCTACGACCTCAACATCTACTGCTGTTCGAGGGGAATACACGACCCCAAGCCGACACTCTGTTAGTGGGAGGCAAAATACGGAAGTGCCCGTGTTCGGTGGTAGTATGGAAAACATAACCCCTGCACGACACTCGGTTGGTGGATGGGACATACATATCCGTCCTTCGACGTCCGATGATAGAAATACGTATTGGGGGACGTCATCAACTTCTAGTGGTTGGCAATCCACATATGATTGGGAACGTTATGAAAAATGTTTAAGGAGGGATAATGTACTCCCCACGACATCCACCGGCGATGGGCCCTCGTTTGTTGCAGAAGTTGGATTATTTTCTGAACCGGAGCCTGTTCCAATTGTACCTGAAGATGTTGAGGGCGGTTCAGACGAAGAAGAAGAAGATCCGCTATTTAGGGCGTACTCGCCTTCAGCCCACATGCATAATGTCAATCTATCTCAAGATGATGCATTGGAGTTTCCTGAACTACCACACCGGACGCGTGACGTACAACTTCGTCATTGGATTCAGTCGAATTAGAAGTTGGTAACGAGTTTTCCAACAAGAATGCTTTTCTTGCTGTATTGAAACAATACAGCATCAGGAACGGGGTTAACTACAACATGGTTAAATCTAAGCTCGATAAGTACGAGGCGAAGTGTGCAGTGCAAGACGGTACATGTTCATGGAAAATCATGGCGTTGTTGAGGAAAAGGACAGGCTTGTGGGAGATCAAAAAGTACAAAGGTCCACATACATGTCTTGCCGGTACAGTACCACTATGTGTTCAGTGTTTTTGAATAATACTAATATTATGTAATGTTGCATTATTTAACGTACTTCATTGACAGGTTTTGCGCAAGATCATCCGAAGATGGATTCAGACATGTTAGCTGACTTAATAATCCCGACGGTGAAGGCCGATCCTAGGACTATAGTGCCGACCTTAATTGGCAATATTCGTAGCCAATTGGGGTACACGCCCTCTTACAGAAAGGCTTGGATAGCCAAGCAGAAGGTGTTAGAAAAGTTGCATGGTCGGTGGGACGCTTCATATAATGAAGTGTGGCAGTGGTGTCAGGTGCTGGAGAGATATGTCCCAGGCAACATAACAGACCTTGAAACGGAACCGACGTACTACAACGATCGTTTGCTCCGTGGATACGCAGTGTTCAAGCGTCTGTTCTGGACATTTAAGCAATGCCGAGATGCCTTCATATACTACAAGCCATTGGTACAAATTGACAGTACCTTTATATATGGTAGATATACGCATCGGCTATTGCTAGCTATGGCACAAGACGGCTATGGGAGAATCCTTCTGATTGCGTTCGTAATAACACTGGTGGAGTCAGCTGATGACTGAGACTTTTTCCTATCTAGGTTAAGGAGGCATGTCTGCCCCCAACCAGATATATGCGTTTTATCGGATTGGGGCCCTGGAATACTAGTCGCAATAGAACGGCAGGGAAACATGTGGCATCGCACACACCATCAATATTGCCTAAGGCATGTTGCATCCAACTACTATGGGCAACATCGATCTAAAAGTCAGCGACGACAAGTGACTAATATAGGTATTAAATATCTATTAATATAATTTCGTTTGTAATATTCAATTTATTCTCAATTGAAAAGTGATATGTAATATTCGCTATCAACCTATATTGGTAGGGTACGAGATCAATAAGGACCGTTTTCAAGAGATGTTGGCGAGTCTGCGCTCAGATAACGATGAAGGCGCAAACTACCTGTGCAATATTCCTTTCGAACAGTGGACACAAGCATACGACGGCGGCCTACGATATGGTCATATGACCACATACCTGGCCGAATGCATAAATTCTATTCTAAAAGGAACCCGTCATCTGCCGATTACATCGGTTGTGCGAGAGACATATTTTCGTTTAACGGCACTATTTTCGAAGCGAGCAGCGAGTTATAGAGGGCAGATGCAAAGAGGCCATGTATGGAGCCCGAAGGTCTTGCAAGAAATAAACAAGGGGGAAGACACGGACCAACACCATGCACACAGTGTGTCACGATCTCGACAGCCTATGGTTTCATGTCACGGAGTTTGACAGACCGAACCAAGGTATTGTTGGCAGGCAGTATCGTGTACACTTGACAAATAGAACCTATGACTATGGGAAATTTAATGCACTTCGTTACCCATGCGCTCATGTACTTGCGACTTGTCAGAATGTCTGTCTTGATCCCATAAGCTATGTCAACGAAGTGTATAAATTAGAAAACATGTACAACGTGTAGAGACACGTATTCCCACCAGTCCCAGATGAACATAAGTGGTCGTCGATATCGCTTGCACCTTATAAGCTGTTGCTGGATAGACAATTGAGGCGCAGACCAAAAGGTCGACCTTACTCGACTAGAATACGCAACAATATGGATATCCGAGAAACGAGCAACCAAAGTAGGTTGTGCGGATGGTGTAGGACCCCGGGGCATACATCTCACTCGTGTCCAAATCGGAATAGTTGGTCGTGTTCTTAGCTTTTTTGTCTCTTGGTGGCTATGTAATTTCTATTTTTTTGATGAAAACAGTGAACTTTTGTACAAGAATCCCGTATTTTATTTAAATTATTAAATTTAAATTACAAAATTAAAAAAATAAAAAACAACATTTTAATTTATTAAAAGAATAAAAATTAAATTACTATAAAAAAAAGAAACTGTTATTTTACTAAATATATTAAAACTAAATTACAATAAAAAATTAAACCATTTCTATTTTATTGAAGATATTAAAATTAAATTACATTATAATAAATAAAAAATAAAATTTTCTTTTGTTAAAAAATTAAAAATAAATTACATGTAAAAATAAACAACTTCTATTTTATTTAATATATTAAAATTAAATTACATTAAAATGAATAAAAATAACTTTTTCTTTTGTTAAAAAAATTAAAATTAAATTACATGTAAAAATAAACAACTTCTATTTTATTTAATATATTAAAATTAAATTACATTACAATTAATAAAAAATAACTTTTTCTTTTGTTAAAAAAATTAAAATTAAATTACATGTAAAAATAAACAACTTTTATTTTATTTAATATATTAAAATTAAATTACATTAAAATAAATAAAAAAATAACTTTTTCTTTTATTAAAAAATTAAAATTAAATTACATTAAAATAAACAACTTCAATAAAATAGAAGATATTAAAATCAAATTACAAATACAAATAAAAAACAACTTTTATTTTATTAAAAAAATTAAAAAAATATATTACAATTAAAAAATAAAAAAGTCGGTCCGAATCAGTGTTGATGCCGGTCGGAATCAGTGCCACACGGGGGTGGTCGGTAGTTACGTGCTGGATTCTTCTGTCTTCTAGCTTCCAGCGGGGGTCGTGGAACCTCGAGCGGGGATTCGGGTTCCTCCGACAGTGGGTCTGGTTCTGGATGTTGCGAGGATGACCCACCTTGATAAAATAATGACCCCGGAGGTGTTTGCATAAATCACGGCGGGGGTGTCTGAATCCCGTATGGTGAAGGAGCCTGGTAAAAAGAAGTGCTCCCCGACAGTGCCTCCTCTGATCCCACACGCGACGACGGCCTCAAGATCGGCTGACCAACGGGAGTAGTTGGAAACGGACTGGAACCGGCCATGCATTCCAACCTGGGGTCAGACTGGGAAAAAGAAACATATATGGTTAGGATACATATAAGGGGTAGGGTACGTACCTGGCATAAAGGGTGAAGATTGTGATGTCGGTGTCGTTGGCTGAACTGATGGGCCCGGTGACTGTGTGGGCACTGTTACTGGGCCCGATGACTGTCTTAGCGCTGTTGATAGCCCCGTCTCATCACCCCTTCTCCTTGGATTTAAAGGGCCCCGATGTTCTTTTCGTTCACGAAGTTGCCGTCGCCTCTCTTCTTCCGACAACAGATACGGCTTACCATGGATCCTAAACCATGACATGTATTCCGGCACGCACGCTAACTGAGAAACGATGATCGGTTCCCGCATAGGTATATAGTCATACCGGTTCTCCCACGTCTCGATATGTGCTGACCAAATCTTGGCCAATCCGTGTGCAGCTTCCGTAAGTCCATTTTGTGCTCATCATCGAGCACCTCAGGTGGCACGAGAATTGGTTGCCGGAATCCAAATTGTCGCAGAACCCGATCTGACTGGTGCATCTCCATGGTCGCAGAGGTGATCAATGGGACCTTCACGTGCCAACTGTTCGGATTTTGGAAGAACTCTTCCGAAATTACTGTCCGAATTTTCGGATCCTCGTACGGTGTCCATTGAAACTATATTAACATTACCAAAATATTAGTTATATACATAATAGTAGACAGTAAATACGAAATACTAAATTATAAATACGAAATTCGAAACTTACTTGTGATTCCGACCGTTGGTCCAATAGAAGCCGTATATCTTTAAGCGACGTAGGTATTCCAACATAACTCGCTGAATGGTTCCAACTAATTAAATAAATTTTTAGCATACAATTATACTATAAATCTATGAAATAATTGTAAAATATAACATTAAATTTACCTCGTTATCAGTGGGAATGAATATGGGTGGTCGAGTCGATAACGTAAAAATGGAAATCGATATCATACCCACGACTGCAATAGTGATAGGCAACCTCCGATTTTCGCTTTACTCGGTCGTGTCGCCCCGCACATCTCCCGATACAACCTCTATAAAGACGGTGACCCCAACTCAATTCACCTATTCGCTCTGAAATCAACAGTTTCAAAGACTATCTCAGGTGTACGAGATTTCTAGAAAGGTCCGGCATCAGATAGCCTCAAATTATCTGAAGAATGTATGCCCGAGCATACCGTATTCTTTCTATTTCGATCGAACCCTCCTGCGGCTCTGAGAATGTGTCTCGTAACCAGGCCATATCGATCCGAGCTCCTTGAATTTTATCCGGAATGGCACCCAGAAGCTCGTAGCATATGGCTCTCCGATCCTGAGAAGTTCTGGACCGGTGACTCACAACCCGCCCACCGACAATCCCAATCGCGCAATCGCACATCTTCTAGAAACGATGGAACACTCTTTGCATGGAAGATGAAAAGTGTGCGTCTCTCTGTCTCCACCTCTCTATCAACGATCGATCAAAAGCGGCTCCAACTTGAACCTCGGCCTATCGTGGCCACGTCTTTAAAAACCCGCTTCCCACGGGTAATTCTCGATCAACGGCGATGGGGGACCATGCATGTTGCGAATGTAACATTCCAACACCCGATCTACAGACTGTTTAAAAAATTATAAAATAAAAATTAATTAAAATTACATAGACCTAAAAAATATTATATAAATATTGAAAAATTAAAATTAAAAACTTACCATTTTCAATTGCTCGACGGAGATGTGCTTGCTGTCTAGACGAAGTAATTCCCCGGCCATTGTAATACGATCAAAAATTTTAAAATATTTCAAAAAAATATATTAAAAAATTAAAAATGGCTTTTTGTAAATAATCAAGGACTATTTTGAAATTTGAGAGTAAATTTCAAGAACTTTGAGCGAGAATTGAGAGAAAATTGAGAGAGAATTGAGAGAAAATTGAGAGAAGGATTAAAGTGTGAAAAAAATAAAAGGGTTGGGGGGTTTTTATAGGAAAAAAATTTGACCGGTGGAAGTGACAAAGCCCCCCCCAAACGCTGTTGACGTGGCGTGTTTTGAGGAAATATGGCCTTTTCAGTAAATAATTTTCAAATCAACCCTTTTCCATAATTAAATTTTTTTTTGATATTATTTGCCCTAGTGCCACAACATTTAAATTTGACACCCGAGAAATTATTTTTATTAATTTTGATATCTCTACATAAAAAGGCCACACCGAAAAAGAAAAAAGAAGTTACTTGTATCGCCACTTTTCTAAAAAAACCCTTTCCATCTCTTCAACAAACAACACAAAGTTGGTTGCTGAAAAGGCCACCTCTCTCTATCGTCAGTATCTGTACTGGATAAAAATATTAAGCGAGTATTTAAAAATTCATTAAAAATCGTTTTCATGCATTAATAAATGGAAATTTTAAATTCACAGACGGGATTGAAAATGTTACATTTTTATTTTTGTCTTGTTTTTTTAATTTCATTTGTAATATCTAAAAAATTTACAAAAATTATGTTATATATTGATAAATAAAAATTGATTAATATTTTAATACTTTTTGGAGGATATGTTTTCCTTTCCAAATTTACCCTTTCTGGCTTTTCTTCAAGGTTGGTGGGTCCGGAAAACTCGTTCCAGAACTGTACTCAAAGGTAAGACATGCATCTGTTCTCATCTTCACACGTGCTCTCATCCCTTTTTCAATTGTCCTTTTTTTTAATCATTTTAGACCTCTATGTATAATATAATAATAACTTATATAAAATAAAAGAAATACAATATTCCAGATGTAAGGGATAAAAACAAAGTAATCTTCCCTCGTTCAACTTGCATAGATCCAAAAATGAAACTGGGGGGTTTTCGGTTTTCTCCAAATTTTGGTGTGGATGTTGGTGTTGACCCCACCAATAAAAGCATTTGTTCCCTTCTTTAATCCCCAAAAAAATCTAAAATAAATACTATGAACGTAAGATTTAGGTCTTTCACGATGTAGGGAGTGGGACCACTTAACTAAAGGACAAAAATAATAAAAAAATCAAGTGGGTCTATAAGAGTAAATTAACCCCTCATTTTTGTAAACATAAAATAAAAACACCAATAAACAGTAGTCCCATGCCGCCATACTATTTTGAAGAAGCGAAAAAGGTAAAAGTAAGATATTTTATAAGTATCTTTGACATCTAAAAGGACTTGATAATTTGCTGTCTTAAAATTTTTTCCAAGAGTTAATACGTATTTTCTTCTTTGAATTTGTTTAAAGTAATTAATATTTTTTAGATTTAGTTAGTGCTTGAATTTGTATCTTGTTATTTAGGTTATTGTTTTCATATTAATATTGTTAGTTTATATTGATGTTGTACTTATAGTTAATACATTGATGATATGTGATAGTCTCTCAATATGTCACGTAATCAATATTAAATTTAAAAAAAATTAAAAAATAAAATATATAAATTAATAAAAAAGTATAAAATTTTTAGAACAAAAGTTCATATTTTTTTCACTAGTTTATTTATTTTTAATTTTTTTAATTTATGCTCGTCACATGGCATAACGAGAAGCTGTTATGTATCACTACCAGATTGACTATTAAAGTCACGTTAACACAAAATAATTATGTTAGTGCGTACATACCAATTTAGATGATAAAAAATAAATTTAAATATCAACTAAGTAAAAATAAGTCAAACATTAACTAAACATTTTTAAACAAATTCAAAAAACATACTACATATTAATTTTTCTAATAATGTAAACATAAATATGTATTTGTTATTGAATTGTTGAAATTTATATGAGTATGAAATGCATATTAAATATTCACATCATTCGTACTTAAAAATGTCTGTCTATTATATTATTCTCATAGTTATTAAATGTTTATTTTTTATTTGGAATGAAATATTGTTTTAATTTTAAACATGAACGGAAATTTTATTAAGATAGAATAAATCCTATCACTTTTATATGGTTTATTATATAAAAGTAATTGTTGAAAATAATTCAATAATTAATTGAGTTTTTAATCAAAGATAACATTCAATTGAACTATTAATTGAATTTAAATAATTAATTAAGCCCACAAATCAATACTTTTTATGGAAGCCCTTTAATGCTGTTTATTTTGCCACCTGTCATGCTAAGGTGGTGTCACATGATGAAATATGATAATTTTTTTATTTTTTTAAAAAATATAAAAAAATTATTCTTTAATAAAAATATTAAAAAATATTTTTCCTTTTTCTTTTAACTATCGTTCCTTTTTTCCCTTTATTTTCTTCTTTCCATTTTCCTTTTTCGCGTTGTTTTATTTTATCTTCAAAAAGCAAAACTTTAATCAACCAAGGCATAGTTTGTTTCAAATCAAGATTCTACTTTTCCAAACCTAATTCGAAGCCCGTCGAATGGTTCATTGGAGAGACTCAATGTAATAAAAACAACAGCAGCAGAGAAAAAAAAAAAAAAAAAGGCTTCTGCCGACTGAAAAGAGGAGTGGAGTTCTACAGCAATGGAGATTTTTATGAAGGTGGATTTCACAAGGGCAAGTGTAATGGGAGTGGGGTTTATAACTATTTTGTGAATGGGAGATACGATGGGGAATGTGTTGAAGGGAGATATGAGGGGTAAGGAGTAGAGCGTTGGAGCAGAGGGAGTAGATATAGGGGGCAATATAGACAGCGTTTAAGGCATGGATTTGGGGTTTATAGGTTTTATACAGGGGATTCCTATGCTGGTGAGTGGTGTGATGGGCAAACTCATGGTATTGGTGTTCAAACTTGTGCTGATTGGGAGTTCAAGTCTGGGGTTAAACATGGACTTAGCTACTACCATTTCAGGTATGAGAAAAACTTCTTGGCTTTTCCTTTTCCAAGTTTGAATTAAAAGGCGGACTTTGGGTTTAATTTCTTGAATTCATGTTCATTTCTTTTTTCCTTTTAAAGCTTTACCGTGGAATATTTGATTGATTAAGAAAATGGTATTGTGGTCTTATATTCCATAAATGTTTAGATTTTTGTTGATCTCCAGGAAAACCCATAAATTAGTGAGATTTACTGTTTGATTATTGAACTTATAATCCTATATTTTATTTTTTTTATAAAAAATAAAATTTAAAAAGGGGGAAAAAGGAAATTGGAAAGAAAAAAATAAAGGAAAAAGAGGAAGATAGTAAAAAAAGAAAAAGAAAAAGAAGAGAAAATATTTTTTAAACATTTTTTCTATTTATTATAATTTTTAAAAATTTTAAATTCACTATCAGAATTTGTCACATGGCACAGCCCTAGCGTGCTATGTGGCGAAGTTTACGATGTTAAAGCAGTTCCATAAAAAGTGCCAATGTGAGGGTTTAATTGTCTGCTTAAATTTGGTTAAGAACTTAATTGAGTATTATTTTTGATTGAGGGCTCAATTAATTATTAAATTATTTTTAAGGGTTTTTTTAATATATAATAAGCCTTTTTATATTATATTTATTTAGTTGTTTGTGTATATAATAAGTAGAGGGTTAAATTCATTACATACCTTTAAATGATCGTTCAAAATTTAAATTGGTTCCAAATTCGTAACGGAATAACTTAATTAATACGATAATGATAATTTGAAAATTCAATTAAATTTTTTAAAGAATTTAATTTATAATTAGGGTCATAGTTTGGGTACGTATGTTGAAATTAACACACAAGTGATGAAAACCTCACACACTTTGAATGGAAATAGAACTCTCGGGTTGTCCAAGAATAGATTTTCAATAACATGAATTATTGAACCTTTTTTTTATTATAAAGAATCAATAACTTTCGATAAGTTTATAAGTTTCCAGACTAAGTTGGATTTCATAAAATTCATATCAGTTTTCATTGTTATTGCCCAGAGTTTGGAATCAATACTCTCCATCACTTCATCAAATGTGAGGGGTCTTTATCTTCTTGTTTGATAGGCTCTGTAATGACTCGATTTTTATTAGTATCGAAAAATGTAGTTTTAGATTCTTGTTTCCGTAAATCGAATTTGTAAATATTAAATAGAGATATTTACGGAGTGATTATTTAGATATATTGAAATTTGGTTAAGTAGTTTAGCTGAAAATGTGATTAATTAAGGCCCAGGGATCAAATTGTAAATGTTTAATTGCTATAGATTTTTAATTAGGAAAAAGCTTAGGGACTTAGATAATAATTATCCAAGGGACTAAAATAGCTAATAGAACAATCTTAAATAGATGATGGTAGGATGTGATGTTGAATGTCATTAGATTAAACTAACTAATGATTAAAACTTAATTAATTATGATTAGGTAAATTAGTTAAGTTTAATTATAAATTAATCTAACTATATAAATCAAAATTAAGTGGAAAGCAGTGATCATATTCTCCGCTTCAACCGTCTACCATTGTAGCTAAAGAGAAGAAAGCTCTGAAACCTAGTTTTTCATTTGGCCACTTATTTCAAATAAGTTTTTAGCCATTTATTCTTTGATTTTTATAGAAATTAAATCATGGTTATAATAGCCCGTTTTCAATGAAATCGGAAAAGTGGTTTCGGGACTACAAATCTGAAGTTGAAAAATTTATTTTATTATTATTTTAGTGTCTACAGCATGATAGTGTTACCGTATAAAAAATTCGTTAATAAATTTTATTGTTTATTTGCTTAATTTGATAAAAAGGACTAAATCGCGTAAAGTATAAAAGTTGAGTTCTAAAAGCTAAAGGTATGAAATAGCTATAGGACTTTAAAGTGGAAGTCCTTATATGGTAAATAGCCCATTAATGTTGATAGTGGATGATAATGGTTTGGCAATAGTGAAATTTGAATGAATTATTAAGGTTAATTTTGGAAATAAGTAAATAATGATAAGTTAAATAAAATAAAAACAAAACATCATCATCTTTTCACCATTTTCAACCGATACTTAAAGAGAAAGAAGCCATTTTTTATGTTCAACATTCGACAACCCTAATCTCTTCAATTATGTATGAATTCTTAACTCGTTTTTAATGATTTCTATATTTTCAGGATCATTGTAGCTTAATCTAACTAACTCAGGGACTAATTTGTGAAATTGTTAAACTATTACGGTTTACCATTGATGAACATGCTTGAGTTTTGAAGTTTGATGATAGAATATGTGTAACATCCTGAATTTTTGGGCCGATGCGTTTAATGGATGGATATGTTTAATGTGTTAATTTAAGTGTTAGGGGTCCAAATTGGGCTCAGGCTTAGGTAGAGGCCTTGATTAAAATTATCTGTTTGGGCATTATAGGGTTTAAAAGGTAGTATCTATGTTTAAAATACCAAAGTGGGCTTGTGGCCCAATCTTAGGAGGTGACGCCACACAAGGGAGTAAGGGGCCCAAATTTAAGTTTCATGAAGCCCAATTCTTTTAATTTAAGTTAGCTAAATTTTGGGCATTAGGATTAGGTGGAGTGGATGGCAACAAGGCTAAAATTTAGGGTTTTAACGTTTAAAATATGTGGATAATAAGCAGATAAAGGCTATTATTTAGGAATTTATTTTATGTGGATAATAAGCAGATAAAGGCTAAAATTTAGGGATTTTAATGATTAAAATATGTGGATAATATCTTTGATAAAGGAGGGAGGAGTTAGAGGTAATTAAGTCTCTTTTGGATGAGCTAGTAGATTAAGATAAAGGAGAAAAGATAGGATTTATCTGCAAGGTTAGGTAAGTGCCGAAATTTCTATAAATAGGGGGAATATCTCTTCAATTTGGCATTTGGGTTTTTCTCTCATTCTTTTTCTTCTTCTCTCGAGTAAAAAGCCGAAAACTCCTAAAGTTCCATCTTCTTCTTCATTCTTTGCAAAAGCTAAAATCTTTAAGCCTAATCCCTCATCTTCACTTTGATTCAAAAGCCGAAGCTCTTTCCATTCTTTTTCTTCCTAGCCGAAATCTTCAAGTCTCTTTCTTGTTTTCTTTTCTTCTTCTCTTTTCATCGACAAGAACCAAGCTCTTCACTCAAGTATTTTAAAAGCCAAAGACACATCACCTTCTCTTGTTCATACTTTTTGGGATTTTCCTAAAAGTGAAATCCCTAGATCTCATCTCCTGTGATTGCCGAATTGCTTCTGTGGTGCCTACTTGTGCTGAAATCTGAAGGGAACTTTAGTGGAATCAATCGTATAGATCTCTAAGTTATAAAATCGTGTTACTTTCAGGATTTCAAGGTAAGAGGATTTGTTTATTTATATATATAAAATCGGGTAGAATACTAACCATGGCCGAATATAGGAGAGGCCTATTTTCGCAATTGTTTCGCTTTTGAGCAATGCTTTACATTGAGGATAATAGATCCGGATAGCAAGGACATCGACTAAGAATATTGGATTTTGTGATATCAGGTGTGTAATACTTCCCCACCATCTAGATCTGATTATTAATGTATGTTCATAAGTTTATATGTTGTGATAAATGCCGATATCTCGGCTTAATGTTGGAAACCCGAAAAGGGTGAAGCAAATCACCAGGTCAGTGAATGTTTTGACTTTATATGATAAAAGTATATTGATTTTATGATTGCATGGGTTGGGTTGATGAAAGGAGGAAGTTATACGTTATATGTGTAACGGTTTATACCGTGATCTATTATATGTTGTAGCGGCTAATGCCGTGATCTATTATAAGGGCTTCGGCCATAATATGTTGATGAACAGCATGACTGCCATCTTGGCATGTAGCGGTGTGGGTTGATTGTAGAAATCCCCAATGGTGTGAATGGCTGGTACGGGGGCATGTAGCAGATGGAAAGCTAGGCAAACGGGTTGAGCCTTGCATATTATCTGTTATTTTTTTGAAATGAAATTATTAATCTGTTTTATGGGCCTAAGGCCAAAATCTAGTGGTGCATGAGGGTTGCACACTGAGTCTCGCGACTCACCTTATTAATTAACCTTTCAGGTGATACCTAGTGCTTTGGACCGGGCTGGAGAGGAACGCAAGGTGGCCATGCAAAAGAACATCTGGATCTAGCAAAAAGACTCAAGTTAATACTTTATATTTTTAATTAATGGATTTTAAATCTCGTTGTAATAAGGTCATGGGCCACTAGTTTATGTTTTGTTTTATTTTGGGCTTTAATTACTTTTAGTTATTTAAATTCTTATCGAACTAATGCATGTATTTAAATTTGGGTTTTTAATTTATAAAGGCATATTTTATTTAAACTATCAACTATTAAATTTCTTTCGAATAAGAAGATAAACTTTAGAAAAATATTTTCAAAAAATACGACATGTTTTTCCAAAATTTTCTTAGTGACATACTAGATCCGGTCGTGGTGTTTGGGCCAGGTTTGGGGTGTTACAATATGGATGGTTGTTGCTAGATAAACAACTTTTGTAAAGGGATTTTTTGATAAAATTATCAATTAGGGGCTAAATTGAAAAATAGGAAATATTGTGTGGTGAAATTATGAATTTATGAAATATATGGGCTGCTACGAATATGTATAAAAATCGGCTAGGCTTGGGTAAGGGTTAAATTGCATGAATTTCATTTTCCGAGCCTAGGGACTAAATTTCAAAGAAATTAAAAGTATAGGGAAAATGGTAATTTTTCCAAAAATATATGTTGGACTTGTAACACCCTTAACCCGAAACCGTCGCCGGAATAGGGTTAAGAGGCATTACTGAACAATCGGACAATTTCACATTCATTTCACGACACAAAGTCAATCGTCAATCAAACATATTCAATCACAAGAAAATAGTCCCTTATCAAGGTCTACGAGACTTTAATCACATGTCAGAAAGGGGTCGGGACTAAATCGAACACTTACAAAAATTTTCAAAAATTTAGAACTTTTTCAAAGCTGTCTAGGTCACACGCCCATGCAATCAAGCCGTGTACCTCACACGACTATCAGACACACCCATGTGTCCAGGCCGTGCCAAAATAGAGTATACTTACTGACTTATCCCCACGGTCACTAGGTACGCCCATGTGCCATGGCTGTGTGCATCTAAGCTAGTTACTGACTTGGTCACACGGCCACCATGCACGCCCGTAGGCCTCGGCTGTGTACCCTGTCCAGACACACCTAGAAGTGATCTTTAAACTACATGGCAGAGACACACGCCCGTGTCTCTTGGCCATGTATGCAAAATAGGCCATTTGCAAGGCCAATTTGCCACTCATACAAGGGTAAATCAACAAGCTTCAAAACAATGCCAACTCATACTTTCAATTGTATTTAAACATACCATTTCACACACCAATTAACCACCAACAATACTACCTACTTCCATACCTAATATCATCACAAATGAGTCCATTCAAAGTAACAATTGTACATCTCAAAACATATATATATGGATCAAGCATTATGTAATTCATGCCATAATCTATCTTCAAACCACATCTTTCATTAACCACAAAGTCATGAAATATACCACATTCATAGCTCATTCATAATTTCTACATCATTCAACTTCCAAGCCAAATCACATGGCAAGGATTAAACATTTCAAGACATATCATAACTTCTAGCCTATACATGCCATATTTCAACTATTTACATCTTTCCAAAGGTACCAAAATAGTTTGCCGATAGTGTGATAGAGATGCTGACAATTCCCGGATCCGAGCTAGCTTTACCGACACTGTAAAGTAGAGAAACAAATCACATAGTAAGCTTTCAAAGCTTAGTAAGTACGAAATACAATACAATTAATTCATTGAATCAAATCAATATACACATTAAACCATCACATAGATAATTTACCAATGTCACACAAATCCAACCGAATCCAATACTCACATAGCATTCCATTCATCTATTTTCAATTTCATCAACCACATAGGTATTATACATACCTTTGCCAACACATAGTTAGTCACCAACCATGCTACTCAACCACTCAATTTTACATTTCGATTAACCTTTGCTATTCTCTTACTTTGTTCGCACACTTAGTGCCAATTTGTAGACAAAACGTAGTTGTCATTGCACACGTAGTGCCAATACATTAAACCGAGCTTATATCAATATCATACACAAGTGCCAATTCAATAAGCCAAAGCTTCTATCATCTCGCACACACAGTGGCAATCATTTTTATCCCGTTTTTAATTTCGCACACTTAGTGCCTTCCAATTCAATTCAACACATAGCAATTCTAGTCTCATAGTTATATAGATATTCATTCAATTCACATCACATAGAACATAAATTAACAACTTGTACTATATCTGAACTTACCTCGGATGTCGAAATACCAAAACGATCGATTAGTCAAGCACTTTATCTTTGCCTCGATCTCGATCCGAACCTCTCCTCTCTTGGTCTATATACATTCAAATTCAATTTATTCTGTCACATAATCATTCAATTTAGTCCACACACACTTATTTAAGGCATTTTACAAAATAGCCCTTACATTTTTACATTTCGACACTTTAGTCCTTATTTCACAAAATCATCCAATTCACATAATTTCTTTTCACCAAGCCTAGTCGAATTTCCCTTGTGTTCATACAAGCCCACACATTTCATTTATTTCACATTTTGGTCCTTCAATTTATCATTTTCACAATTTAGCCCTAATTAGCTAAATTCATAAAAAATCCAAGAACAAAACATGTTCATTAAACACATATCTTCCCTTTAACACCAATATTCATCACAAAGCTCACTATTTCATCAATGGAACATCTCATAAACATCATCAATTCCTCAAATTACAACATGGGCTTGATAGTAGACTAAGCAACAATCTCAAAAACATAAAAATCATAAAAATCCAAAGTCAAAACATACCTTAATCAAGGATAGCAATGGCCGAATATTTCAAGCCCTATTCCTTTCTCTTTTTATTCTTTAATTTCAGCAATGGTGGTGTAAAAAGATGATCACTTCATGTTTTGTTTTATTTTTATTTTACTAAATTAACTAAGTACTAAACTAGCCTTTTTATTTTCATTCATTTTCCACTATCTATTGGTATTTTTGTCCATCCTACATCCACTAACTATATAGTGGCTTAATTTTCTTATAAGGCCTCCACATTAATAAGACAACAACAATTAAACACTTAAAAAATCAGCACACAACTTTTACACTTTATGCGATTAAGTCCTTTCTCTTAATTTGACACACAGTCGATAAAATTACCACACAGAATTTTCACATAGGCTATATCACATATAATAAACACCAAAAATAATATTAAAATATTATTCCAACCTCAGATTTGTGGTCTCGAAACCACTGTTCCGACTAGGGTCTAAACTGGGCTGTTACATGACTAAATTGAATGATATATATTAAATTAAGTTAAAATTATCCGTATATATCCAGTTAGACCTCGTACGAAGTTAGATCGAGGCAAACAGAAAATCTTAGATTAATCACCTCCGTATCTACGTATACTCGTTGAGATAAGTTTGTGTAATTAAATTGAGAATTTATATGTTTTAATTGAATTATATGTATGTGATTTGTATAATTTCCATGTATAAATACCGATCGCATATCTAACGATGTACGATGATTACCGAGTCCCGTTTGAACCTTAAGAATTCGTAGAATACAAATGACATGTCATTACGGATTACCGATTGCAACTTGTGAGAGCTTATAGATTCTCAGCTTGTACGAGCTTATTGATTTACAGCTCGTGAGAGCATACCGATTCATAGCTCGTATGAGCATACATGTACAAGAATTGACAGATTACAATTTAGCACACTATGTGTGAGCTATCCTGAGTATCCAACGATATTCTAAATGGTTCAACGGGCAATGTTCTATTACGAGATGATATGAGTTCGATACGAACTATTACAGGTGTATACATGAAATATATGGAAATGATATTACATGATATATTGAAACATAAAATGGATGATACATGTATATGAAAATTACTTAGTGGTTATGTTCATCCATGTTTATTGGCTACTATATGTGTTTTACATGGCTAACATGTAACACGTCTAATCCGTATCCGTCGCCGAAACAAGGTTACGGAGCATTACCGGGACTTTCAGAACATTTTTCAGATAATTAAGCCAATTACTATTCATTAACTGAGATAATTCGTAACGTCTCTTAAATGGACCCTCGAGGCCTAATATGAATAGTAGAAACAAATTGGGACTAAATCGAAACCTCTAAGAATTTTTCGCGAAATTACAAAAATTTTGTAAGTTGCAGGGCTCACACACCCGTGTGGTCAGGCCGTGTGGTCACACACGCCTGTGTCCCTAACACGTGTAACTCTCTTACTTGCAAGCATGAGGAAATTGAAGTCACACGGCCAAGTCACACGCCCATGTGCTAGACCGTGTGGCGAATTTCATTTTCAAAATTTAGGGGTAGTTTTCACACGACCGTGTAACACGCTCGTGTTCATGGCCGTGTCAACCACACGACTGAGACACACGCCCGTGTGCCCAATTCTAAGCACTCTATTTCTCATTTTTAAGATGCAAGAGACACACGGCTAGGCCACATGCCCGTGTGTCTACCCGTGTGGATAAAATAAAACCATTTCCTAGCTTTGTTTTCTCACCCAGTTTACCACAAACTTACACCAAATCATGCAAACATATATCAACCAAGCTAAACATTATAAATCAAGCCAATTCTAACATCCATCATGATTCATTATCATATGCATTTCATATTCATGGTCATGCTATTAGTGAATGTAACGCGTAGGTTTGTGCAATTGTACACAGTCATTATCAAGTAATAAGTAAGTATCAACTTATTGTCTCCACTGGGATTGTATTTGTGCTAGGTCACTTAATTTGTAAAATTATATTAACAATTTGGTAAATAAAAACACAATATAGTTGAGAAGTGGTGATTAAAATATATTAAACTAAATGCAATGATCTCTAATGCAATTTATCCCAAGTATGCAAACTATATGAATGAAATAGATTTTAGAAAAATTAAACACAATTTGCAACAATTATAACATAAATAAACTAGGACAATTACTTTAATTAAACTTAATTTATTATTAACATGCTTAATAATATTCGGAAAAACATTTCATGGTAACTCGATTTTTCATGAGTTTGGAAACCGCATTAGGTCATTTCGGAATCCTTTACTTAGTAAATACGCATTTTACTGATCCTTATTTACTAAGGGTTTCTTAGCATTCGTGTGATGTAATAGGGATGTGTCAGGTTTAAAACAGTTTAATCATGTCAGGTTTAAAATAGTTTAATCACACAAATCTAAAAACTATGCAGATAACAGAGCTTGGTCAGAGTTGTTATGCAACTTACAATTTAATCGGGTCAGGATCTAAATTGAGCATGCACATTTCAATTATGTGTCCATTAGCCGTCGTCTGGTCAGGATCACTCAGCTAATTTAGGTGCATTTCAATCACGTATGAACGAAATACAGACTTGATTTTAATTGAAAACATGACCGATTGAGGCATAAACATTATAAGCATGAATCAAATAAATATTATTTAATCAAAGCAATCATCCTAGCTTAAATAAAATTAAGCTAACATTGTTGTAAACAAGAACAAAGAACACATAGCAAACATCTTTAGATTACATTAAAGAAAAGAAAGATTCAACCTAATTCAGAGTGGCTTAAAACCAAGACTCTGACTGACGAGGCTCCCTCGTTCCTTTGCTTTGCTCCTTTGCTGATGGCTCTCCAAGGTGGCCGACCAAGGGTTCTTTAAGAGGCTTAATTGCTAAAATCTCTATGAAGAGATGATGCTAGGCGTGGGAATGGAAAATGCTAAGAGAATTTGGAGAGAAGAGAGAATGACGAATGATGAGAATGAATGAGGAATGATTGAGGGATGCTTAGAAATGTGAGAATGAGGTCTTATTTGTAGTTAAGGAGAGGGGGATAGTTTACTAAAAATAGGAGTTTTCATCTTTTGAAGCATCTTCCATGGGTGGCCGATCATAAATTGAGGAAGTTGAGCTGATTTTTGCTTGATTTTTGGTCAATTTGAGTGCCACAACAACTCAGGACTGAGACTCAGTCAAGTGCAAATCTTTAGGTAAATCTCTAATTTCTTCAACTCTTCAAGGACCTTGTGCAATTAAACCAAAGAATGGTTTAAATGGACAGCCATGTGTAGCCGAATATTGGGTTTACTTGGTCGCCAATTTGGATGGTTTTGTAATCTAGCAAAGCTATCAGACCTGTCAAGAAAAAATCAACAAGTTAGAGGACCAAAGAATAAAATTTATCCAATTTAATTAATTAATTAAAACCCAAATTCTTAATGAAATATTTTAAAATTAATTATTAAATATAATTTTATATTTTATTATTTAATTTAATCATGGATGACCCACTTTATGTCTAAAAAATATAATATATTCAAATTAATATAAAATAAGCCATTTATTGCATGAAAACTATATAATAAAGCATAAATTCACATTCTAATAATTTCTATGTCCTAATTTCATATTTTCACATATTTCATTAATTTATTAAATAATTACTTAGTTTTAACAACTGATTTAAGTAAAAAGGTGATGAATTACATAGGAAAAATCCTATATATTTTTCCGTTTACACACTCCCAAACTTAAATCATTGCTCGTCCTGAGTAATGTTTATGCATAGCAAAAGGTCTTGCTAAGGCAAAATTGCTAATTGTGTAAGCAGCATCAACCTTTATCCCATAATCATGCATTAATAACTTCATGCTTATCGATTTTCTTTATTAACAAGTAATTCATATGCAAACATTCCTTAAGATTATACTAAGCTTCAAAATATGCCAACATGAATCATAGTTTGCATGTAAGTCACAGCCATAAATAACATTCTTCATTCAACATAATTTCCTATCAATCAAGCAAACAATCACAAGGCTGATTTATGATCTTCGTATGTTGAACTTAGGACTTCCTCTCCTCTAATGTAGGTGACATAATCATCAAATCAATAGGTCTTTTATAAGGTTGTAATGGGGCTCGGTTAAAGGTAGGGATTTTAAGAGATGGGATAATTCGGTTTTAAAAAAAATCTTAACCTTTAACTTTGTCTTGGTTTTCTCGAATTACAACCTTTTTCTTTAAGTGAACCTTTGGAACACCCCCAAACTTATTTTGAACTCAAGCTCATACATTTTTCCTTTGTTTTTTTTGGAGACTGAGCAAACTTTTCTTCACTCTTTTTTTTATTTTTTATTTTAGCATGAGCACATATATCTTTATGAAAATTTCCTCAAATGTTGATTCCCAAAACACCTTTAGTTAAGATAGTTGCACAAAATTAGGATAACTTTAAAAAGATGGTAATTGGCTTATAATGTAGGTTCATTGCAAAAAACAGGTCTTTAAGCTCAAAATTACAGTTTCAAGGGTCTAATATTATAGTGTTGGCTTGAAAAGGCTCAAACGGTCCAAAGAAATAGTGCCTATATCATTTTAGATTTTTATGTCCCCTAGGATTTTGCCTCAAGAAAGTTACTAAGTCAATTCTAAAGATATAAACCTTCATACATGTCTAATCTCAAAAGAAACTAAGTTTTCATGGCAAACATTACTAAGGCTAAGATCATACAAGCATTCCATTCTTCATGATAACATACTTTCACTTAGATAAAATCATCATTCATACTTGAATACAAACTATCTCAGTAGCAAAAAGTATCTCTAAACATTCATTTATTAAAACATACTTATGAAAGAAATGATTGAAACATACTTGAAAATTTTAAAAGTTTGAGCAATTTATTTACCTTACCCCCCCTTAAAAAGAAGTAATGTCTTCATTGCAAGAACAAAGTAATGAATGAAAATTGAACACCAGGTAGGGTTGTAAACAAAGAGAGGTGAGTCATTAAGACTGCTTAAATACCAAGTCTTCCCTAATAACCCAATCCTAGACATGTTCATTCCCATTACCACATCACTTAGTCTTTCTAAAGAAGTGTTAAGTTTGCTCATGCTTGCTATGTTTTATTCTGCAGAAATTAAATCCTAATTATGAAAGAAATAAATTCCCGAGGACCTAAAAATAATTAAATAAATAACAAGACACGAATCCTCCCTTTTATTTTTCTGACTCATTCCCCTTGTCTTCTTTAGCTCCATCTCCGCTTGCATAGTCAATAACTTCCGTCCATGTCTCAAAGATAGCATCTGGGAACTCAGGAACAAAAGTATTAGAGATATTCTTAAAAGTATTTTGAATTGAGTCATCTTTAATTTTTGCATATTTACAGTAAGTTTGTTGTTGATTGTGTATGAACTTGCACATATCCATCAAAATTGACAATTCCGGTTTCCTTGAAGTACTTGCAGAAGTCGGCATGGGAGTTGTATATTCAGGTTCAACATTTAGCTTGACTGGTTCTTCTTCTGGCTCAACCCTTGGTTCAGGAATGTTCGGTTCCTTATCAGATTCTTCCTCTTCAGTGTCTGTAACTGAATTAGCTTTAGTTTTAGTTCCCTCTATTGACTCCTCGGTATCTAACTCAGTTGGCTCTTCTTGCTCTCCTTGATTTAGCTCATGCACCCTCTCTACTAATCTTTCAAGATCATAATTTGTAATGCATCCTTGAACATATCGCCCCTTCAGATTTGCTTGTGTTAAAACACGGGCCTTTAAGCAAAGTGAGGTGATTAATGATGGGAAATAAACACTTCCTGCGTTCTTTTTAGCACAATCATGAAACTCCTTGAGGATAATTTTCCCAACATTAATGGACTTTTCTATCAAAATTGCACATAAAAAAAAGCATCTGTTCCATCGAGATGGTGGAACTATGTGAGATAGGCATAAAACTGTAGCGAACGAAATAAAACCATACATTTGCTATGGTTTTAAGTATTCTCTTCGACAAGAATGGCTCCCACACTTTCTTATAATCTATTGGGATCCTGGATTTGTCACAACATCAAGCACTTGTTGAAGAAAATCCCAACTGATATTGTTCATCATAGGGTAGTACTCATCTTCTTCAACATTAGGTAAATTAAACAAATCTTTGATGGACTTAGAAGTAAGAGGTACCTTTTTCTTTCGAACGATGACTTTAGTAGCATCTTGCATATCAAACTAGCATAGAATTATCGAACTAGTTCATCATCGGGAAGTGAACGAGCATCACAAAATCATTCCCACTTGAGAGCATTGATTTTCTTTCTAATCAGTATAGGAACAACCATTAAATCATTACTATTCAAGTCAAAACTTTTTCTGGCATCATAGGTTAATGCTTGAAGATTGAATCAAATCTCTCTTTCACTTCTTCATCGATCAAAATCGGGTTTTTAGGAGTAGTCTTTGAAGATCTGGTTCTTTTGCGAGACACGGTATCTTTTCCCAAAAATCCGACAAAGTTTCTGCACAAGAGAGAAAAGAGAAATCGACAAAGTGGGTAGAACTTGCTACGAAAAAAATCTTGCGACGGCAAGGATGGTGTGTAAGAGTATGCACAAAGATCAATCATGAGATGGTTGTAATAACATACTTTATTTACCATATTTATTAATATAAAGCATTGTCATTATTATTTCAGTTTTTCTATCTGTGTATACAAATAAACTGTTTTATAATAATGTCCTGAGAATAATATGGTTATTCTTAAAAGATCCTTAGTCGAGTATTATTGTTGACTAGGACAACAATAATGCATTAAGACTAACATGTAGTTGATTGATGATAAAGAGTTGTCATTGATGTGGATTGTCAAAATCAATGCATGAATATGTATGTTAGAGAACAACATATTGGATTGACCCGTTATGAGTATGTTTCTTTGGATTATTATGTAATTGTCACAACATTACTCATAGTGATTAATATGTATATGATCCTCGGACTTGAGACAATTATTATCTCAACATCGTGAGTTGTATATTTTGATACTGATCAAACGTATAATCGTAATTGGTTGTTCTATAAAGGGTGATGTTGGATATACCACAATCTATGTAGAGGATATGGTTGATCAATATAGGATAAGTCCCCTCCTACATAATGGGAGTAATATCTTAGGCCACTTGATTGAGTGAGACTAGAAATGCATGGCCATGCTCAAATAAGTTGACATGAGATGTCATACTAATTTGTATATCATAGTCTACTCAAGATATCAAGAAACATGGGATGGACTATACAAGTGTGACTATTCCATGACTTGTGTCCATTCCAGAGATAAAGGACTTAAGGATTAATGTATGAAAGGTTAATCACAAAAGGTTATGTCGAATCATGACTTCTTGTAACTTAGGTAGCAATGATGCATTGCTAGATGCCACTCATTATGCGTGATAATAGAATCGTTCTAGTATTATCGCTAACGTTGCAAGAACCTACTGTGGTCACACCCTATGGTTGAAATGAGCGGAATAAAATATAATTGGTATTGTTTTGGTTGTCAATTGAATTAAATTAATTAAAGAATTAATTTAATTGGGTAATCAAATATTGAACATATTATATGTACAAGGATGTTGTACACATAATGACAACATAATTCTATTAATATATGAATTTGATTCATATATAAATTTAAATAAATATAGTTTAATGAAATCCTTATTATAATTAATGTAATTATAATTTGGATATAATTAATGTAATTATATTTTAGGTTAAAAACTTTATTGTATTTATTTAATCTTATGATACATTCAAGAGATACCAATTATAAATGGGTATTAAAAGGATACCAAATAATGGGCCCAATGAAAAGATACCCATTATAAAAGGCCCAATTAAAAGGATACCCATTATAAAAGGTATTTAAAAGAGGCAAAGCTTATGTGAAAAACCTAATAGAGTGTTTGTTAGGTCTAGCAAACCGTCAAGCAAATAAACCTCCGAAAAGTTTTGGAGATTTCTTCCGCTCATAGTCAAACCGGGTGGATTACGTAGAGGCCGACATCGAAAAGGTTGTGGCTTGATTCGATGATGAGATCAAAACTCTTGTTGCCAAGGTGTCATTGTCTACTCGATTGAAGTTTTTGGTAAATTTGAAACCTTTATTTCACCCCGATTCGCTCCTCACACATGGATCCATGGTTTGGATCACGGATCTAATTTTATTCTCACTGCGCCATGGGGTTTGGCGCTCCAACAAATGGTATCGAGCCACTTGTGTGATCTGAACTCGGGTTTAAATACTTGGGTGATGCAATTGTATGAGATGCATGTTTTGATCTTATTGTATTTTCGATTGTTTAAATCGTTTAAGCATAACGATAATCTGTTCCTTTCGATAATCGATTAAATGTTAATCATGGTGTTGTGGCTTATTCAATTTTATGTTATTATTGTTAACAAATCCGTAATGATGCGACGATGGTATTTACAATTTCAAGAAGAGTTAATCGGCTAGTGGAACAAGGGTTGTTCCGATATGAAACCTCAAGGATTAAAATCCTAAAAACACGATTACGTTGATAAAAGTTATCAATTCGTGAGGATTCATTTGACTGGGATATGCGGTTTGACTATGGGCTCCGCCCGCACCCTGAGTCCACACTGCGGGGCTCCGCCCGCACCCCCAACTCCTACCATGATATCCCATCTCTTATTTTGGGGATGGGGATGAGGCGACTCCGCCGCGGCCTTTCGACCGCTTCCTCCGACCGCCTCGGCTTTCATCTTCTTATTATAGTATATTTTGTTAATAAAAGACATTTATAAACTTGATGGGCCACAAAAAGGTTGAAAGGATATTTTATAATTCACTTTTTTAAAAAAAAAAAACATTGAATTATGTATGCTATTTTTGACATGCACGGTGTTTGAAATGCATAGTTATAGCCCAATGACCCATTCGAGAAAAAGGTTGTATTTTTAAAAAAAAAAAAAAAATAATACGACTGCGTGTCGTCGTGCCTTACTATTATTCTCTTGTATTTCTCTTCTCATCTTATTCCTCGTATGTAAAACGAAGTTTCGTGCATATTGTAATTTGGAAAAGTTGTGGGCCAAACAAGAAGGAAGGTGGGACAATGATTGTGAATGATAGCTTGTGAAATGGCTTACACCTTTAGGGTTCCTTTGGTTCTCCCATTGGCTTGGGTTGAACCACCTTAGTTTATGGGCTATAACTATTGCATTTATTTATTGCTTTATTTATTCATGTATGAGATGCTATGGATGTCTAAAGCATGCCAATTTTAATATATTAAAATTTGATGATAATAAACCCTATTAATTGATGAGATCGATTAGAAGACTAAATGGGCTAAAGTAGACCATAATTGGTGAGATGCAACAACCTTAATAAAATCCCTCTATTAAAATATTAAGTCAATATGGCCTTCCAATTTTGCCTCGTTAAGGCCTCGATCAATACTATGTAGGTTCCGCCAAAGCGAAGTACTAGTATTTATCTTGGTTAAACGCCGAAGAATAAACAAGTGATATTCATTTGGTTTAAAAATTGGTTAATGGCTTAACTAGGTTACTCTAATAGGATTAGAAACCTAGAGGCAAGTAAATTGGATAAATCATAAGATGATTAGAACAAGAGTTGTTCACCAAATATTAGGAGTTACATATGATGTAATTAGCAAATGTTGCTTACCTAAATAACCATAATCTTAAGAGTAAAGCCAAAAAGTGACTTAAGAGGTGGTGAAATATGGATCCTTAACCTACTAGAAATACTTTTGAGAAAGATTTTCGAAATTAATATACGAGGTTATTAATTTTGAAATAAAATAATGGGAATATCATTTAATAAAGTCTTTTTAATGATTGATATAAAATGGTAAATTTACTCACATGCATATTTAATTGTTGTAGATATATTATGGCTGCAAACACTAGCACACTCTCATTGCGATCGGTCCTTGAGAAGGACAAATTGAATGGTTTGAATTTTCTTGATTGGTTCCAGTAACTTGAGGATTGTCCTTAAACAAGAACGGAAATTATATGTCATTGAACAACCACTTCCTAATGAACCACCCACTAATGCCTCGAGGGTGATAGAGATGCTTACAAGAAGTATCTCGATGACATGATAGATGTTGGATGTCTTATGCTTGCCACTATGAATCTGAACTTCGGAAGCAACATGAGGACATGGTTGCTTATGATATGATCGAGCACTGAAAAAGAACTTTATCGAGGGCAAGCACGGCAAGAGAGGTTTGATATCTCTAAAGCCCTATTCCAATGTAAGTTGGTGAAGGAAGCCAGTAGGACCTCATGTTCTTAAGATGATTGGCTATATTGAAAGCCTATCTAAGCTTGGGTTTCCATTGAGCCAAGAGTTGGCCATCGATGTTATTTTGCAATCGTTCTGCGGATAGCTACTGACCGATTTGTCCTCAATTTCAATATGAATGAAATTGACAAGACTCTACCACAATTGCTCGGTATGTTACGAATGAAGGCAACTTGAAAAAGGTTGGACCCAAGCCCATATTGATGGTCCGTAATAACAAGGGCAAAGGAAAGGCCAAAGTTCAAACAAAGCCTAAGGGCAAGGGTAAGCCCAAATTTGGAAAAGGAAAGGCTACACTGAAACCTAAAGGTGGGGTGTCTAAGGAAGGAAGCTGTTTTCATTGTGGTGTGATTGGACATTGGAAACGGAATCGCCTGTCTATCTTGAAGAAGTCAAGAAGGCTAAAGCAAGCGGAATGTCCGCTTGGTATTTATGTTATTGATATTAATTTATCAACTACTACTTCTTGGGTATTAGATCTTTGGTTGTGGTTCTCATATTTGTACTTACATATGGGGACTACAAAGGAGTAGGACTTTGGCTAGAGGAGATGTGGACCTCACGAGTTGGAAATGGAGCAAAAGTTGCCGCATTTGTGGGAACATATACTTTATCTTTGCCTAGTGGACTTGATTTATGTTTAGAGGATTGTTATTTTGTGCCCGGTTTGACTAAAAACATTATTTCAATTTCTTGTTTAGACAAAATTGGTTTTGAGATAATTATTAAGAATAATTGTTGTTCATTTTATCTCAATAATGTTTTCTATGGTTCAAACACAATTAATTAATGGCCTCTATATTTTAGATCAAACGAATCCCATTTACAACATAAATACTAAAAGATCTAAAATAAATGACTCAAATCAAACTTATCTTTGGCATTGTCGTTTGGGCCACATAAGTGAGAAACGATATCCAAACTCCATAAAGATGGTCTCTTGAATTCATTTGTTTTTGAACAATTTGAAGTATGTGAATCTTGCTTATTGGGAAAAATGACTAAATCTCCTTTTTCTCGAAAAGGTGAGCGAGCTAGTGATTTATTGGGCCTAATACATTACGATGTATGTGGACCAATAAATACACAGCCGCAGGTGGATTTCACTACTTCATTACTTTCATCGATGATTTCGGTAGATATGGGTATGTTTATCTCATGCGCCATAAGTCCGAGTCCCTTGAAAAGTTCAAGGAATTTAAAAATGAAGTACAAAATCAACTAGGCAAAACTATCAAGTCACTTCGATCCGATCGAGGTGGAGAGTATTTGAGCCTAGAGTTTGATGATCTTTTAAAAGAATGTGGGATTGTCTCACAACTTACTCCTCTGGTACTCCTCAATGGAATGGAGTATCTCGAGAGAAGAAATCGAACTTTGTTAGACATGGTTCGATCCATGATGAGTCATCTTTGATCTACCGACTTCCTTTTGGGGACATGCACTTGAGATGCTTTGCTTTCACACTAAATCGTGTTCCATCTAAATCGGTTCAAAAGACGCCATATGAGATGTGGACTGGGAAACGTCCTAGTATGTCTTTTATGAAAATTTGGGGTTGTGAAGCTTATGTTAAACGTCAGACGTCTACTAAGCTTGAACCCAAATCTGAAAGGTGTATATTTGTGGGATATCCAAAAGAAACCAAAGGATATTATTTTTTAATCCCAATCGAGAACAAAATTTTTGTTGCTCTCATTTGGTGTCTTCTAGAGAAAGAATTTACTTCTAGAAAAGGAAGTGGGAGAAAGATTGAACTTGAAGAAATTCAAGAATCACAAGATACCACCGAACAGTAGATTGAACAAAACCAAATTCCACAAGAAATTGAGGAACAAACAAGCTGCTATAGAAACACAACCACCGCGCTGAGATCTTTAAGAGAACGTCGTGCACCTGAGAGATATGGATTTCTCATTACAACGCATGGTGACATTCTTCTTATAGATCAAGATGAGCCTAGGACTTATCAAGAAGCGGTGACGAGCCCAGACTCTGAGAAATGGCTTGAGGCCATGAGATCTGGAAAGGATTCCATGTATGAAAAACCAATTATGGACTTTGATTGACCCACCCGAAGGGTTAAACCTATAGGGTGTAAATGGGTTTTCAAAAAGAAAATAGACATGGATGGTAATGTACAAACATACAAAGGGCGATTAGTCGCTAAAGGTTTTCGCCAAATTCATGGTGTTGACTATGATGAAACCTTTTCTCCTGTAGCTATGTTTAAATCCATCAGGATCTTGCTCGCCATAGCTGCATTTCATGATTATGAAATCTGGCAGATGGACGTCAAAGCAGCTTTCCTTAACGGAAAACTTGAAGAGGATGTGTATATGACACAACCTGAAGGTTTTGTAAATCCAAAGGATGCTAGAAAGATATGTAAGCTACAAAGATCCATTTATGGATTAAAGCAAGCTTCTCGAAGTTGGAATATTCGTTTTAACGATGCAATCAAAGAGTTTGGTTTTATCAAAAATGAAGATGAGCCATGTGTTTACAAGAAAGTTAGTGGGAGCACTATCACATTCTTGGTACTATATGTGGATGACATACTTATCATGGGAAATGACATACCTACCTTGCGATCTATTAAGACTTGGTTAAGAAGTTGTTTTTCTATGAAGGACTTGGGCGAAGCCACTTATATCTTAGGAGTCAAGATCTATAGAGATAGATCAAGGCGACTACTAGGTCTAAGCCAAAGCACATACATAGATAAAGTCTTGAAAAGGTTGGTATGGAAGAATCTAAAAGAGGATTCCTACCTATGAGACATGGTATTTCACTCTCGGAAGGAAATGTGTCCTTCAACTCCACAAGAGAGAGAACGTATGAGTAAAATTCCATATGCTTCCGCTATTGGATCTATCATGTATGCTATGTTATGTACCCGTCCGGATGTCTCGTATGCCTTAAGTATGACGGCGGGTATCAAGTAGATCCCGGTGAAGGTCAGCTGGACCACGATCAAGAGTATCCTTAAGTACTTAAGAAGAACTAAGGATACGTTCCTATTATATGGAGGTGAGGAAGAGTTAAGTGTAAAAGGTTACACTGATGCCAGCTTCCAAACTGACAAGGATGATTCTCGATCGCAATCAGGTTTTGTGTTTTGCCTTAATGGTGGTGCTGTAAGCTGGAAGAGTTCAAAGCAAAGTACAGTAGCCGATTCTACAACAGAGGCCGAGTATATTGCAGCCAGTGAGGCAGCAAAAGAAGCAGTTTGGATCAAGAAGTTCATTACTGGACTAGGGGTTGTGCCTAGCATATCAGATGCTATAGAACTCCGATGTGATAACAATGGAGCCATTGCACAAGCTAAAGAACCCAGATCTCACCAGCGATCCAAACATATACTTAGGCGCTACCATCTTATTCGAGAGATTATCGATCGAGGAGATGTAGAGATATGCAGAGTACCTTCAGATGATAACATCGCTGATCCCCTGACCAAGCCTCTGACACAGCAGAAGCATGATCGTCACACTAAGTCGCTTGGTATTAGATATATGAGTGATTGGTCTTAGTGCTAGTGGGAGATTGTAAGAGTATGCACAAAGATCAATCATGAGATGGTTGTAATAACATACTTTATTTACCATATTTATTAATATAAAGCATTGTCATTATTATTTCAGTTTTTCTATCGTGTATACAAATAAAACTGCTTTTATAATAATGTCACGAGAATAATATGGTTATTCTTAAAAGATCCTTAGTCGAGTATTATTGTTGACTAGGACAACAATAATGCATTAAGACTAACATGTAGTTGATTGATGATAAAGAGTTGTCATTGATGTGGATTGTCAAAATCAATGCATGAATATGTATGTTAGAGAACAACATATTGGATTGACCCGTTATGAGTATGTTTACTGGATTATTATGTAATTGTCACAACATTACTCATAGTGATTAATATGTATATGATCCTCAGACTTGAGACAATTATTATCTCAACATCGTGAGTTGTATATTTTGATACTGATCAAACGTATAATCGTAATTGGTTGTTCTATAAAGGTGATGTTGGATATACCACAATCTATGTAGAGGATATGGTTGATCAATATAGGATAAGTCCCTCCTACATAATGGGAGTAATATCTTAGGCCACTTGATTGAGTGAGACTAGAAATGCATGGCCATGCTCAAATAAGTTGACATGAGATGTCATACTAATTTGTATATCATAGTCTACTCAAGATATCAAGAAACATGGGATGGACTATACAAGTGTGACTATTCCATGACTTGTGTCCATTCCAGAGATAAAGGACTTAAGGATTAATGTATGAAAGGTTAATCACAAAAGGTTATGTCGAATCATGACTTCTTGTAACTTAGGTAGCAATGATGCATTGCTAGATGCCACTCATTATGCGTGATAATAGAATCGTTCTAGTATTACTGCTAACGTTGCAAGAACCTACAGGGTCACACCCTATGGTTGAAATGAACGGAATAAAATATAATTGGTATTGTTTTTGGTTGTCAATTGAATTAAATTAATTAAAGAATTAATTTAATTGGGTAATCAAATATTGAACATATTATATGTACAAGGATGTTGTACACATAATGACAACATAATTCTATTAATATATGAATTTGATTCATATATAAATTTAAATAAATATAGTTTACCGAAATCCTTATTATAATTAATGTAATTATAATTTTCGGATATAATTAATGTAATTATATTTTCGGTTAAAAACTTTATTGTATTTATTTAATCTTATGATACATTCAAGAGATACCAATTATAAATGGGTATTAAAAGGATACCAAATAATGGGCCCAATGAAAAGATACCCATTATAAAAGGCCCAATTAAAAGGATACCCATTATAAAAGGTATTTAAAAGAGGCAAAGCTTATGTGAAAAACCTAATAGAGTGTTTGTTAGGTCTAGCAGCCGTCAAGCAAATAAACCTCCAGAAAAGTTTTGGAGATTTCTTCCGTTCATAGTCAAACCGGGTGGATTACGTAGAGGCCGACATCGAAAAGGTTGTGGCTTGATTCGACAGTAGATCAAAACTCTTGTTGCCAAGGTGTCGCTGTCTACTCAGATTGAAGTTTTTGGTAAATTTCGAAACCTTTATTTCACCCCGATTCGCTCCTCACACATGGATCCATGGTTTGGATCGCCGGATCTAATTTTATTCTGCTGCGCCATGGGGTTTCGGCGCTCCAACATGGTGTGGCAGCGATGACGATGTACGACAGCAACGGCGGGGTTCTGGTAATCTCTTTGCGGCAGCAATAGGGAATTTTGGAAAAAAGGGAAGAGAATTAGGGTTTCTTTCAGGATTTGAGGTTGACGGCACAAAAGGGAGATTTATAGATTTTTAGGGTGTAAGCAAATTGCTTTAAGGGATATGAAAATTAGTAGAATGGAGATGGGTTTATATAGGGAAAAAATAGGGCAACATGTAACAAAAATTTAGCTACATTAGGGTTACTTGGGCGGCAAGCAATGGGTGTGACGGCAAGACATGGATTTTTCCCTCCTTTTTGTTGTCTTGGGCCTCAAACTCAGACTGTATCTTACTAAAAAATTGATTAGTACTTGGGTCAAATTTGACCCCCTTTATTAACATAAAAATTTAAAATTTAAACAGAACAAATGAAATTTAAAAATTTTAAATCTTAATTTGAAAATTTTTTCTTAACAAATTACATTAAATTAATTCCCAGTAAAGGTTGGAGGGGTCACAGCGGTCCACTTAAGTTCCAACCTCCTTAGACAGAATTAATTAAATGTAATTAGTTAATAAAATAAGTTCTAATTATTTATTTATTTAAAAAATGAGTTCATGAAAAATTAAGGGTTTGTTAATTTGAACGAGGATTCAACTCACTCAACTTCACCATCCCGGTAGTGTTTGAGACGTTGACCATTAACTTTAAACGTACCTCCGTAATTGTTGTATAATTCAATAGATTTATAAAGATAAACTCGGTAGATGGTATAAGGCCCTTTCCATCGGGATTTAAGCTTTCCAGGAAATAACTTCAACCTTGAATTAAACAACAAAACCTTCTGACCTTTTTTAAACTCGCGAGGTTGTATATGACTATCATGCCATCTCTTTGATCTTTCTTTACACATTTTGGCATTCTCATAGGAAAACAACCTCAACTTTTCCAACTCATCAAGTTGTAAAATCCTTCTCTCACTGGCTTGCTTAAGATCAAAGTTCAACTGCTTCAAAGCCTAGTGAGCTTTATTCTCCAACTCTAATAGCAAATGACATGCCTTTCCAATGACAAACCGATAAGGAGTCATTCCTAATGGTGTCTTAAATGCTGTTTGATAGGCCCATAACGCATCACCGAGCCTTCGAGACCAATCTTTTCTGCTAGGGCGTACTACCTTTTCAAGGATACCTTTGATTTAGCGGTTCACTCTTTCAACTTGCCCATTAGACTGGGGTGATAGGCAGTAGCAATCTTGTGCTTCACATTATATTTGTCAAGCAACCACTTAAGCCATTTGTTCACAAGGTGAGAACCTTCATCACTAATAATAGCTCTTGGTGTCCCAAATCGTGTAAACACATGCTTATGTAGGAATCGCATGACTACCTTCGCATCATTTGTAGGGTATGCTTCAGCTTCAACCCACTTGGATACATAGTCCACAACAACTAAGATGTATTTGTTCCCATACGAAGAAGGAAACGGGCCTAAGAAGTCAATGCCCCATACATCGAACAATTCAATCTCCAAAATGTTTGTCAAGGGCATCTCATTCCTCCTTGATATATTTCCGGTCCTTTGGCATTTATCACAATTCTTCACATAAGCATAAGCATATTTAAATAGCATAGGCCAAAATAAACCTGCTTGCAAAATCTTTGCCGCGGTATGTGAACCACCAAAGTGTCCCCCACTTGGAGATGAATGGCACATTATTTAAAAAAAAAAGGGATCCTCCCAAAGATAATACCGACTATCATGAAGGAATTTTTTTCTTTTCTTGGTATGTCATTTCTCAAGGAATTATTCCACATGTAAATAATTGGCAAAATCAGCAAACCAGGGTATTTCATGAATTCGATTTACCTCAAATAAATGTTCATCTGGGAAATTATCGTTGATAGGAACAAATGACTGAGTTACCTCATCTTGCTCCAACCTCGACAGATGATCAGTTATTTGATTTTCAGCACCTTTTCTGTCTTGGATCTCAAGGTCAAATGCTTGGAGTAAAAGTATGTAAGAGTATGCCCAAAGATCAATCATGAGATGGTTGTAATAACATACTTTGAGTTGGATCTATCTCGACTTGTCTTTGAGTTGTTCGTTCACGTCTTCTTTGTCTGAAAGTTCGCTCAATTTCAGGGTCTACAGGGAGTAAATCAATAATTCGATCTATGCTCATAAACACTTGAAAAGAAAATAAAAAAAATTAAAAATAATAAGTTAGTAATGTTAGAAATAAATCAAATTGAAAAGAAATAATTTCACAAAAAAATTGACTATGAAAACAGTTGACAATCCCCGACAATGGCGCCAAAATCTTGTAATGCGTAGGTTTGTGTAAGTGTACACAGTCGTAATCAAGTAACAAGTGAGTATCGAGTTATTGTCTCCACAGGGATTGTATTTGTGCTAAGTGTAACAGCCCGATTTATACCCTAGCAGGAATAGTGGTTTCGGGACCACAAATTTGAGTCAAAAAAATTTTAATATTATTTTCTGAGTCTACAACATGTGAATTGGTATGTGCGAAATTTCTGTGATTTAATTTGATCGTTTGTGTGCTTAATTTGCAAAAAGGGCTAAATTGAAGAAATGCAAATGTAGCCTTCTATTTAATTAAGTGCTGAATTTATGTGTATTTATAATTAAGGGGTCTTTATGTTGTTATTATGCCATTAACTTGAAAGTGTACAATTATGGCCTTCCATTACATGTTTATAAATGTTTTAAACCAAGGTTAAAATTGGCATTTGATAATTAATGTTAATGTAATTAAAATAAAAACAATTTGATGGCCATTATCATCATCTTTTTACCAAATTTGAAAGAAAAAGAAAGGGTCTAAAGTTTAGTTTCATTTGGCCATTGATAAGCTTAATTGAGGTATGATTTTTGATCCGCTTTCGATAATTTTTTACGTTTTTGTGATCGTTGCTTTGTGTTCTATCAAGCCCATGCTTAATTTTCAAAAATTGTTGATGATTGTGTGATGTGCCATTGTTGATTTTGTGAGCTTTGTGATGTTAAATGCTGAAATATGAAAGATATGTGTAGGATTAATATGTTTTGTATTGAGATTTTTGATAAATTTGAGTATTTTGGGCAAAATTGTGAAAATGAGAAATTAAGGGGCTAAAATGTGAAATAAATGAAATATATGGTCTTATATGAGCTAAGGGAATATTCGGCCAAACATATGTCTAAAGAAATTACATGTATTTTGTGATTTTATGAAATAGGGACTAAAATGTCAAATATATGAAAATGTGAGGGCTAATTTGTAAAATGCCCTAAATATGTGTATATGGATTGAATTGAATGATTTGGTAAATAAAAGAGTTAAATTTGAATGTGTATAGATCAAGAACCAAAGAAAACGAAATTAGATCGGGGAAAATCGAAAGTAGTTGAATAGCCATTCATTTCCATTCTTTCCCGTACAAGGTAAGTCTATATACAAATAAATGTGTTTGAATTGAATTATTATTGTTTATTGATGAATGACTATTGGATCTAAATATGTGAATTTGAGAAAATTCTGATAATGTGATGTCGTCCGAAAAGTCCCGTACGAACCATAGGAATAGTTACGATACATATGTCATGACATAGGATTCTAATATGAGTTATCGTGTAAGACCACGTCTGGGACGTTGGCATCGATTTGAGATTTACGTGTAAGACCATGTCTAGGACATCGACATCGTATGTGATTTCGTGTAAGACCCTGTCTGGGACAGTGGCATCGATATTGATTACATGTAAGACCACGTCTGGGACGTTGGCATTGTACGAGCTTTACGAGCTATCCAACTATCCTTATTAATTCCGAACGGTTCAACGGGTATTCCGAGAAATGAATGAGTATACGAATGTGCATCCGAATTTCGGTACGTATGTATGTATAAGAAATTTGGCAATGAAAGGTATGTATGTAACAACCCGATTTTGGGGCTAGTCGGAACAGTGGTCTCGGGACCACTAATCTGAGGTTTAGGGAAACTATTTTAGTACTATTTTATGTGTTATGGTATTAATATATGGCTATATGGAAATTTTGGTGCTTTAATTTTAGCAATAGCGTGCTTAATTGTGAAAAAGAACTAAATCGCATAAGATGCGAAAGTTCTATTTTATAAGGTAAGGGTACCTTATAGCTTTAGAATGTGAATTGGAGGATTTTAAAATGCAATTGTGCCATTTTGGAGTGCCATGGCCGGCTATAGGGTGCTTAGGGAACAAAAGCATTAAATTTAGTCAAACTAGGTGAGAGTTGGTGACAAATTGACTAAAATATGATAAAATAAGATGACTAAAGGGAGCTATCATCTTTCACTATTCATCTCCCCCTACTATTGAAAATTTCAGCAAATTTAAGGGTTTGAAAGCTTGAAAATTTCAGCTACATCTCATCCTTGCAAGTAAGTAATTTTGGAGGTTTTTCTTAAGGATTTTTGTACTTTTGGGATCCTCAAAGCTTAAGCTAGCTAATGAGGGAACTAATTTGTGATATGGTTGAAAGTCTAGGGCCTTGACATGAGAGTAATTATGTTGTGAGCTGAGTTTTTATGGAAGAAATGGATGTTAGGGAGATGAGGAATAACTTTGGTGAAAGGTGTGTGCATGAAAACACCTAAATAGGACTTAAATGCAAAGAATGAAATTGTGTCATAAATGTATGAAATGGTGAGAATGGTGAGTAGTTGTAAGAGAAATAAATGTTCAGCTAGACTTAATTATTGAGGAAATATGTTGAAAAATAAATTACGGGCCTAAGGGCAAAATTGTAATTTTGCCAATGAACAAGGGCAAGATGGTCATTTTTGCCCAAGCGTAGAATTTGATGTATAATGATTATAGAATGATCTAAACGAATGAATTTCATTGTTATAGATCAAGAAGAGCGCGGAATCAACCTTGACCGTGGGAAAGGCAAGGTGATTGAGTAAATCGCTAGTTAACACGTTTTGCATCGAGGTAAGTTTATGTGTAAACAATACAATCTTATTTATATACATTATGCTGCTACTTGGGGTATGACATGATTGAGAACATATGTGGTTCAAGTGGATTGAATGTGGTAGTCATTGAATAATTATTGTTTAATTACGATGCAATTTGTACGAAACCATTGTTTATTTATCTTTAGGTGGGCTAAGTTCGATACCACCTTATTGTTTAATTACGATGGGCTTTGTGCGATACCATCATTTATTTATCTTTAGGTGGGCTAACTGCGATACCACCTTATTGTTTAATTACGATGGGCTTTGTGCGATACCATCGTCTACTTATCATTCGGTGGGCTGTGTGCATTACCACCGTAACCAATCTTTTTGGTGGGCTAAGTGCGTTACCACCCTAATAAAGATTAATGGTGGGCTAAGTGTGGGACCATCAAATAAATTGACTCTAAGTAATTGACTAAGAGATTGTGATGCTAAGTGCAGGGGAACCTATTAATGAATATATGCATTATGCTAGTGATATGGTTGGAATGTGTGAATGGAGGAAATGAGTAAGCATGATCATGAATGTAGATTGTTTCTTGCTTAGTATATAAAGTTATGAAATTGTTGAATACATGTTAAAATGTTATATTGTTTACATGTAAACTTACTAAGCTTAAAGCTTACTCCTCTTTCTTTCCCTTGTTTTATAGAGTTCAAGAGCTGAGCCGGGATACGTCGAAAACCAGGAGACTGCTCGCACTATCTACTCACTTTGGTATATTTGGACTTAGTGATTATGTGTATGGCATGTATAAGGGCTAGACTAGTTAGATTATTTTGTTATTTGGCCATAAGAGTATTGGCTCTTATTAAGATAAATATTTTGTAAATTTACCATGTTGTTGGCTATTTTATTTTATAAAAAGATGTAGTTACCCATGTGTGATTGCACTCTAATATGAGTTGATTATGGATGTGTTGTATGAGTGTATGTGTCATATGCTAGTGGAGTGAATAGAACTTGTCATATGGCTTTATTCTTGTCCATGTGGATAGACACACGAACGTGTGTCTAGGCCATGTGTGACACACGGTCATCCCACGGGCGTGTGACTTGGCCATGTGTCCCCTGCATGTTAGCATTTTAAATCAGGATAGACCATAGACTATCCACACGGGCGTGCCTAGGCCGTGTGAAATTAGTCAGTGTCTACCATGGGTGGAAGACACATGCATGTCTTGTGGGTACACGTGCGTGTCCCATTTTCGCATGGGCATGTGCCCTAGCTATGGGGCTTTGGCAGAATGCTGGGGTTTTTAAGCACGGTTCGAGCACATGGGTGTGTGTGGCTATACATAGGTGTGTGTGTTATTTAACACGGACGTGTACTTCCTGTTTAGATGGAAAGAAATTTTATGGATCGTAAGAGTTCTCGTATGTATGAGTGAGGTGTCGTAAGTCCAAAAAGAAGTTGTTGTAGTGACTCAAGGAGAGTAGTCGCGTTGAGCCTAAGTGGCGACCAAGTAGTTTTATACGGTAACGTCTCACGCCCGATTCTGATGGGGATTACGGGTAAGGGGTGTTACAATGTAAGTATATAATCATCTAATGTGTGAGCTACATTACATGTTAAGTGATTATGAGCAAGTGAACATGATCAATTTAGATATAAAAGAAATATGATTTGTGATTGTGTTATATGAACCATATGTATGAAATGGTTTGAAATTGTTCATTGTGATAAGTTTATTTATATATGGCTTACTAAGCTTTTGAAAGTTACTTTGTGTGTGTTTGCGTTGTTTTTTTTAGATATCGAAGCTACTGGAAGCTCGAGGATCATCGAGAATCATCACCACACTATCGAACTCTATTTTGGTACCCTTTTGGAAGTGTAAATGTTAAAAGTATGGCATGTACAGGCTAGGACTAGTGTGATATGTTTTGAGATGTATATATCTAGCCATGTGATATGGCTTAATAACGGATGTGATTATGGTTTGGATATGGTACATGATTTGTGCTAAGTAATGGCATGTTTTAATGTTTATAAGTGACCAAAAGAAATGGTCAATTTGGTATGTGCTTTGTTGAGAATTGGTATTATAAGTTTGGTGCATGAAAGTAGCATGGTTTGGCTGCTATTTAATGTATTGAAATGGCATGAAATATGGTGTTTTAGGTATACTTGATAAGGGTTAGAAATGTGGCTTCAACCAAGCCTATTTTCACTCTACACGATTGAGCACATGGGCGTGTGGCTTGACCGTGGGTGATATATGGCTTTGGTACACGCCCATGTGTCCTCTGGGGTAGTCTTTCGAATTAAGTCAGTATACCCTACAGGTTTGGCACGGCTTAGACACACGAGCATGTCTACTGGCTGTGTGTGGCACACGGGCTGGCACATAGGCGTTTGGCTGGCCGTGTGACCCAAGTCAATAACCTCTCTAGATTTCACACGGCCTGGCATACGGGCGTGTCTTCACCCATGTAGTGTAAGTTAGAATGGATGCTCTGTTTTCACACGACCTGTGACGTGGGTGTTAGTTAATGAATGTTATTCGATAATGAATGTTTATTGAGCTATGGAATGTTAGTTAAATGTTATGTTTGATCGATAATACCTTTTAACCTTAAGCTGGCGACAGACACGAGTTAGGGGTGTAACATTTTATTTGCATTAGAGCAATGGTTTAGTCGATTCTAGGACTAACGTAGCGTATGTGAGTCTAGCTATACATGCCATATATTTTAACTGTGATAGTGTGATGAATCCGAACAAATAAAAATGTGTTTTTTGTATAGTAAATAGATCCCGAACGAGCCGTAGCTGACGATGTTGAAAGTAATGCACCCACTCCCGCTCAAGGGGCAGTGCCTTCTGATTCGAGAAATATATCTAGTGACACCGAGGGAGAGGCAAAGCAAGCCTTCTTCCAAATGATGAATGAGTGATTAGATTCAATTCGTCTAAATAAACCTCCGGTTGATAAGATTAGAAAATATGGGGCTGAAGAATTCCGTGCTACTACTGATGATGATGCTGAGAGAGCCGAGTTCTGGCTTGAGAATATGATTCAGGTATTTGATGATTTGTCATGTACCTCTGATGAATGTGTTAAATGTGTCATTTCTTTTTTGAGGGATACAACTTACAAATGGTGGAAAATTCTGACTTCTGTAGTTCCGAGAGAACAAATTACCTGGTATTTCTTCTAGACTGAATTCCGAAAGAAATACATCAGTGAGAGATTTATAGATAAGAAATGCAAAGAGTTTCTTGAATTGAAACAGGGCCGTATGTCTGTTACAGAATACGAGCAAGAATTTGTGAGGCTAAGCCAGTATGCACGAAAATGTGTCTCGATTGAGGCAATAATGTGCAAAAGGTTCAAAGACGGCTTGAATAAAGATATCTATTTGTTAGTCAGAATTCTGGAAATAAAAGAATTTGTTGTGCTTGTTGATCGAGCGTGCAAAGCTGAAGAACTCGAGAAAGAGAAAAGAAAAGCTGATTCGGAAGCTAGAGAGGTGCAAAAATGAAAAACGAGTAAGTCATATCAGCTGGTATCAAAGAAATTCCTAGATGATTATAGCCGTTCAAAAGCTAATATGGGACATTCGAGTAGGGATCGTGCAGGATCACATTCGAGCTTCCGAGCTCCAGCTACTTCGATTGCAAGTGTTGGAAATTTTAGATTTGAATGATTCGAGTGTAAACATTATGGTAAAAGACATCCAGGAAATTGTCGATTAAATGATCGAGCTTGTTTAAAATGTGGATCTTTAGATCACTTTATCCGAGACTGTCCCGAGTTTGTTGAGCAAGAGATTGTGCAAAATCTGAAGTCGAATAACGTTTCAGCTAGGAGTAGACCTCCCAAAAACACAGGAAATGTGAGTGGTAGCCAAAGAGCTACGAAAGATGCAGTTGCGAGATTTGAGGCGAGAATGCCTACCAGAGCTTATGCTATTCGAGCTCGTGAGGAAGCTTTGTCTCCAGATGTCATTACCGGTACATTTACTCTTTATGATACTTCTGTGATTGCATTGATAGACACAGGATCTACTCATTCATATATATGCATGAACTTAGTATCTAGTAATACTTTGCCTATAGAGTCTACTGAATTTGTAATTAGAGTATTGAACCCCTTAGGCAAGTGTGTTCTGGTTGACAAAGTGTGCAAGAATTGTCCGTTGATGTTTCGAGATATCTGTTTCCCGACTAATCTAATGTTATTACCCTTTGATGAGTTTGATATAATTCTGGGTATGGATTGGCTAACATTGCATGATGCTGTTGTGAAATGCAAACAGAAGACTATTGATTTGAGATATTAGAATGATAAAATAATACGGATTGAGTCCAGTGATTTAAATGGGTTACCGATAGTAATATCTTTGATGAAAGCTCTGGATTATGTGAAAAAGGGATGTGAAGCTTATCTTGCGTATGTGATTGATACAAAAGTTACAGAAAAGAAAGTTAAATCTATGCCAGTTGTTTATGAGTATCCTGACGTATTATCTGAAGAATTACCGGGATTACATCCGATACGAGAGTTGAGTTTGACATTGAGTTAGTGCCAGGGACGACCCCTATCTCAATAGCTCCGTATAGAATGACTCCAATAGAATTGAAAGCATTGAAGTCTCAGTTGCAAGACTGAGCTTTTCTCCTTGGGGCGTTCCCATTTTGTTGTGAAAAAGAAAGATGGCACGATGAGAATGTGCATTGATTACCGTTAGTTAAACAAAGTGACTGTTAAGAACAAATATCCTCTGCCTAGAACCGATGATTTGTTTGATCAGATGAAAGGAGCTACTGTGTTTTCAAAGATAGATCTGAATCAGGATACTATCAATTGCGAGTAAAAGATTCAGACATTCTGAAAACTGCTTTCAGAACGAGGTACGGGCATTATGAATTTTTAGTTATGCCTTTCGGACTAACAAATGCTTCTGCTGTCTTTATGGATTTGATGAACATAATTTTTCAGACTGTATCTAGATCGATTTGTTGTTATATTCACTAATTTTTCAGACTGTATCTAGATCGATTTGTTGTTATATTCACTGACGACATTTTGATTTATTCACGTGATAAAATTGAGCATGCCGAAGTTTGCTTTTTGAGACATATTGTGGTAGAATCCGGCATACGAGTTGGTCCGAGCAAGATTTTAGCTATTTTAGAGTGGAAGCCTCCGAAAAATGTGTCTGAAGTCTGCAGTTTTCTGGGACTTGCTGGTTATTATCAACGGTTCGTAAGAGGCTTTTCGATGATTGCAACTCCATTGACGAGATTGCTTCAGAAAGATGTGAAATTCGAGTGGTCTAGAAAGTGTCAGAAAAGCTTTGATCAGTTGAAAGCCTTTTTGTCTGAAGCTCCAGTTTTGGTACAGCCAGAATCGGGTAAAGAGTTCGTGATTTTTAGTGATGCTTCGTTAAATGGTTTGGGTTGAGTCTTGATGGAGGAAGGCAAAGTTATAGCTTATGCCACGAGACAATTGAAACTGTATGAAAAGAATTATCCTACGCACGACCTTGAGTTAGCTACGATTGTGTTTGCTTTAAAAATTTGGCGCAACTATCTTTCTAGTGAAAAATGTCATGTATTTTCAGATCATAAAAGTTTAGAATATCTGGTGACTTAGAAAGATTTGAATCTGCGTCAGAGAAGATGGTTAGAACAATTAAAAAACTACGAGCTAGTTATAGATTATCATCCGGAAAAAGCAAATGTTGTTGTTGATGCTTTGAGTCGAAATCACTGTTTGTGTTACGTGCGATGAACGGTTATTTAGTTCTGTCTAATGATGGTTCAGTTTTGGCTGAATTGAAAGCAAGATCATTGTTCTTACAGTAGATTTGTGATGCTAAAAAAGTTGACAATGAAGTGCTAGTGAAATGAGCTCAGTGTGATTTGAACTCTGATTCAGAATTTCGAGTTGATGATGATGATTGTCTGAGATTCTGAGATCGGATTTGTGTTCTGAGAAATCCAGAGTTTATTTAGTTGATTTTGAAAGAAGCTCATTACAGTAGCTTATCGATTCATCCCGGAAGTACAAAGATGCATAATGACTTGAAACAGTTTTAATGGTGGCCTGGAATAAAAATAGATATCTCCGATTTTGTTTCAAAATGTTTGATCTTTCAACAAGTTGAAGCTAAAAATAAGGTGCTATCCAGTTTGTTACAACCAATTATGATTCCCGATTGGAAATGGGATAGAGCGACGATGGATTTTGTTTCAGGTTTGCCCTTAACTCTGAGGAAGAAAGATGCCATCTGGGTTATAGTTGATAGATTGACAAATTCAACCCATTTTATTCCTGTAGGATCTGATTACTCACTTGATAAATTAGATGAGCTATATATTTATGATATTGTGAGATTGCACGGGGTTCCACTATCTATTGTGTCTGACTGAGATCCAAGGTTTACTTCGCGGTTTTGGAAGAAACTACAAGAGGCTTTAGGTACGAAACTACACTTCAGTACTGCTTTTCATCCGCTGACGAATGATCAATCTGAGTAGATTATTTAGATTCTCGAGGATATGTTGAGATGTTGCATTCTTGTGTTTGATGGTACGTGGGAACAATATTTGCCATTGATTGAATTTGCATATAATAATAGTTTTCAATCGAGCATTAAAATAGCACCGTACGAAGCCTTATATGGTCGTAAATGTCCAACACCGCTCTACTGGTCAGAGCTCAGTGAGAATAAGATTCATGGGGTTGATTTGATTAAAGAGACTGAACAAAAAGTAAAAGTGATACAAAATAGTCTAAAAGCAGCATCTGATCGATAGAAATCATACGTAGATTTGAAACGAAAAGATATTGAGTATGAGATCGGTGATAAAGTATTTTTGAAAGTGTCTCCATGGAAGAAAATACTCCGATTTGGCAGAAATGGCAAATTGAGTCTGAGATTCATCGGGCCGTATGAGATTATCGAGCGTATTGGGTCGGTTGCTTATAGATTGTTACTACCATCTGAGCTAGAAAAGATTCACAATGTGTTTCATGTATCGATGCTTCGGCGATACAGATCAGATCCCTCGCATGTAATTTCTCTGTTTGAGATAGAGATTCAGTCTGACACGACTTATGAAGAAGAACCGCTTCGTATCTTAGCTCATGAGGTTAAAGAATTAAGAAATAAGAAAATTCCGTTAGTAAAAGTTTTATGGCATCGACTGTAAGAGTATGCCCAAAGATCAATCATGAGATGTTTGTAATAACATACTTGATTTACCATGTTTATTAATATAAGGCGTTGTCATTATTATTTTAGTTTTTTTTTTCTGTGTGTACAAATAAACTGTTTTATAATAATGTCCTGAGAATAATATGATTATTCTTAAAAGATCCTTAGTCAAGTATTATTGTTGACTAGGACAACAATAATGCATTAAGACTAACATGTAGTTGATTGATGACAAAAGAGTTGTCATTAATATGAAGTGTCAAAATCAATGCATGAATATGTGTGTTAGAGAACAACACATTGGACTGACCCGCTATGAGTATATTTCTTGGATTATTATGTAATTGTCACAACATTACTCATAGTGATTAATATGTATATGATCCTCAGACTTGAGATCATCATTATCCCAAAGATCGTGAGTTGTATATTTTGATACTGATCAAAACGCATAACCGTGAATCGGTTGTTCTATAAAGGTTGATGTTGGATATACCACAATCTATGTAGAGGGATATGGTTGATCAATATAGGATAAGTCCCTCCTACATAATGGGAGTAATATCTTAGGCCACTTGATTGAGTGAGACTAGAAATGCATGGCCATGCTCAAATAAGTTGATATGAGATGTCATGCTTATTTGTATATCATAGTCTACTCAAGATATCAAGAAACATGGGATGGACTTTGCAAGTGTGACTATTCCATGACTTGTGTCCATTCTAGAGATAAAGGACTTAAGGATTAATGCATGAAAGGTTAATCACAAAAGGTTATGTCGAATCAAGACTTCTTGTAACGTAGGTAGCAATGATGCATTGCTAGGTGCCTTTCATTGTTTGTAACATTAGAATCGTTCTAGTATTACTGCTAACGTTACAATGACCTACAGGGTCACACCCCATGCTTGAAATGAACGGAATAAAACATAGTTGGTATTGTGTTTGGTTGTCACATGAATTAAATTAATTATAGAATTAATTTAATTGGGCAATCAAATATTGAACATATTATTTGTACAAGGATGTTGTACACATAATGAGAACATAGTTCTATTAATATTTGAATTTGATTCGTATATAAATTTAAATAAATATAGTTTACCAAAATCCTTGTTATAATTAATGTAATTATAATTTTCGATTAAAACATTATTATATTTATTTATTTTTAATTATGATTATTATGTTCGAATAAAAATTTTATGAATTATGATTCATTATATATATACAAATTATAAAAGGTGAGAGTAAGAGAGTTTGTTTTTCAGTTTTCTAAACAAAAACTGAAACTTTGCTTGTGAGGTCTGGCAGCCGTCAAGCAAAGAAACCTCCAAAACAGTTTTGGAGATTTCTCTCGTTCATCGTCAAATTGGGTGGATAACGTAGAGGTCGAAATCATAAAAGGTTGCGACTTGATTCGATAGTAGATCAGAATTCTCGTTGCCGAGGCGTCGCTGTCTACTCAGATTGAAGTTTCGGTAATTTCGAAACCATTATTTCACTCCGGTTCATTCCTCGCACATGGATCCATGGTTTGGATCACCAGAATTATTTTTTTGCTGCGCCATGGGGGTACCGGCATTCCAACATCGACACAGGGTCGAAGAAGCTACATGGGAACTCGAAGATGCTATGAGAGAACAATATCCGAATTTGTTTGATGGTAAGATTTTTGGGGATGAAAATGCCTAAGGGGGGAGAATTGTAACATCCCGATTTATACCCTAGTCAGAATAGTGGTTTTGGGACCACAAATCAGAGTCAGAGAAATATTTCAATATTATTTTTCGAGTCTTTAGCATGTGAATTGGTATGTGTGAAATTTCTATAATTTAATTTGATCGTTTGTGTGCTTAATTTGTAAAAGGGGCTAAATTGCAGAAAATGCAAAAGTAGCCTTCTATTTAAATAAATGCTGAATTGATGTGTCTTTATAATTAAGGGTTCCTTATGTTGTTATTATGCCATTAACTTGAAAGTGGACAATTATGGCCATCCATTATATGTTTATAAATGTTTTAAACCAAGGTTAAAATTGGTATTTGATAATTAATGTTAACATAATTAAAATAAAAACAATTTGATGGCCATTATCATCATCTTTTCACCGAATTTGAAAGAAAAAGAAAAGGCTTAAAGTTTAGTTTCATTCGGCCATTGATAAGCTTAATTGAGGTATGATTTTTGATCCGTTTTCGATAATTTTTACGTTTTTGTGATCGTTGCTTTGTGTTCTATCAAGCCCATGCTTAAATTTCAGAAATTGTTGATGATTGTGTGCTGTGCCATTGTTGATTTTGTGAGCTTTGTGATGTTAAATGGTGAAATATGAAAGATATGTGTTGGATTAATATGTTTTGTATTGAGTTTTTTGATGAATATGAGTATTTTGGGCTAAATTGTGAAAATAAGAAATTGAGGGGCTAAAATGAGAAATAAATTAAATATATGGGCTTATATGAGCTAAGGGAATATTCGGCCAAACATACGTATAAAGAAATTACGTGAATTTTGTGATTTTATGAAATAGGGACTAAAATGTCAAAAATGTGAAAATGTGAGGGCTAATTTGTAAAATGCCCTAAATATGTGTTTATGGATTGAATTGAATGATTTGGTGAATAAAAGAGTTAAATTTGAATGTGTATAGATCAAGAACCAAAGAAAACAAAATTAGATTGGGGGAAATCGAAAGTAGTTGAATAGTCGTTCGTTTCCGTTCTTTCCCATATGAGGTAAGTCTATATACAAATAAATGTGTTTGAATTGAATTATTATTGTTTATATGTTAATGAAATGTGATGAATGGCTATTGGAGCTAAATACGTGAAATCCGAGAAAATTTTGATAATGGGATGTTGTCCGAAAAGTCTCGTACAAACCATAAGAATAGTTAGGATACATATGTCATGACATAGTATTCCGATATGAGTTATCGTGTAAGACCACGTCTGGGACGTTGGCCTCGATTTGAGATTTACGTGTAAGACCATGTCTGGGACATCGGCATCGTATTTGATTTCGTGTAAGACCCTATCTGGGACAGTGGCATCGATATTGGTTACATGTAAGACCACGTCTGGGACATTGGCATTGTACGAGCTTTACGAGCTATCCTAGTATCCTTATTGATTCTGAACGATTCAACGGGCATTCTGAGAAATGAATGAGTATACGAATGTGCATCCGAATTTCGGTACGTATGTATGTATAAGAAATTTGGCAATGAATGGTATGTAAGTATATGATCATTTGATATGTGAGCTACATTATATGTTATGTGATTATGAGCAAGTGAACATAATCAATTTAGATATAAAAGAAATATGATTTGTGATTGTGTTATGCCATGAACCATATGTATGAAATGTTTTAAAATTGTTCTATGTGATAAGTTTATTTGTATATGGCTTACTAAGCTTTTGAAAGCTTACTTTGTGTGTGTTTGTGTTGTTTTTTTTAGATATCGAAGCTACTGGAAGCTCGAGGATCGTCGAGGATCATCACCACACTATTGAACTCTATTTTGGTATCATTTTGGAAGTTTACATGTTAAAAGTATGGCATGTATAGGCTAGGACTAGTGTGATATGTTTTGAGATGTATATATCTAAGCATGTGATATGGCTTAATAATGGATGTGATTATGGTTTGGATGTGGTACATGATTTGTGCTAAGTAATGGCATGTTTTGATGTTTATAAATGACCAAAAGAAATGGTCAATTTGGTATGTGCTTTGTTGAGAATTGGTATTATAAGTTTGGTGCATGAGATTAGCATGGTTTGGCTGCTATTTAATGTATTGAAATGACATGAAATATGGTGTTTTATGTATACTTGATAAGGGTGAGAAATGTAGCTTCAACCAAGCCTATTTTCACTCCACACGGCCGAGAACACGTATGTGTGGCTTGACCATGTGCGACACATGGCTTTGGTACATGGCCGTGTATTTCCTGGAGTAGTCCTTCGAATTAAGTCAGTATACCCTACAAGTTTGGCACGGCTTAGACACACGGGCATGTCTACTGGCCGTTTGTAGCACACAGGCTGGCACATGGGCATGCGGCTGGCCGTCTGACCCTAGTCAGTAACCCCTCTAGATTTCACATGGCTTGGCACACGAGCGTGTCCTCAGCCATGTGGTGCAAGTCAGAATGTATTCTCTGTTTTCACACGGCCTGTGAGATGGGTGTGTCTTGTGGCCGTGTGAGGTACACGGCCTGTCCAAACGGCCGTGTGAGGTACATGGCTTCTGTGACCTCTGTAACTTTGGAAAATGTTTAAGTTTCGAAAAATTTGTATGTGATCTGTTTAGTCCCGAACCTTCTCTAAAGCATGCTTAAGGTCTCATAGACCTATTTAAGGGACATTGTGTATGTTAATGAATGTTATTCGAAAATGAATATTTATTGAGTTGTTGAATGTTAGGGACACGAGTTAGGGGTATTACACTTAGTCACTTAATTTGTAAAATTTATATTAACAAATTGGTAAATAAAAACACATATAGTTGAGAAGTGGTGATTAAAATATATTAAACTAAATGCAATGATCCCTAATGCAAATTATCCTAATTATGCAAACTATATGAATGAAATAGATTTTAGCAAAATTAAACACAATTGCAACTATTATAACATAAATAAACTAGGACAATTACTTTAATTAAACTCAATTTATTATTAACATGCTTAATAATATTCGGAAAAACATTCCATGGCAACTCGATCTTTCATGAGTTTGGAAACCACATTAGGTCCTTTCGGAATCCTTTACTTAGTAAATACGCATTTTACTGATCCTTATTTACTAAGGGTTTCTTAGCATTCGTGTGAGGTAACAGGGATGTGTCAGGTTTGAAACAATTTAATCACACAAATCTAAAACTATGCAGATAATAAAGCTTGGTCAAAGTTGTTATGCAACCTACAATTTAATCGGGTCAGGATCTAAATTAAGCATGCACATTTCAATTATGTGTCCATTAGCCGTCGTCTGGTGAGGATCGCTCAGCTAATTCAGGTGCATTTCAATCACGTATGAATGAAATACAAACTTGATTTTAATTGAAAACTCGATCGATTGAGGCACAAACATTATAAGCATGAATCAAATAAATATTATTTAATAAAAGAAATCATCCTAGCTTAAATAAAATTAAGCTAACATTGTTGTAAACAAGAACAAAGAACACATAGCAAACATCTTTAGATTAAATTAAAGAAAAGAAAGATTAAACCCAATTCAAAGTGACTGTCACACTCTGACTGATGAGGCTCCATCGTTCCTTTGCTTTGCTCTTTTGCTGATAGCTCTCCAAGCTGGCCGACCAAGGGTTCTTTAAGAGGCCTAATTACTAAAATCTCTATGAAGAGATGATGCTAGCCATGGGAATGGAAAAGGCTAAGAGAATTTGGAGAGAAGAGAGAATAATGAATGATGAGAATGAATGAGGAATGATTAAAGGATGAGTAGAAATGTGAGAATGAGGTCTTATTTATAGGTGATGAGAGGGGGATAGTTTACTTAAAATAGGAGTTTTCATCTTTTGAAGCATCTTCCATGGGTGGCCGGCCATAGATTGAGAAAGTTTAGCTGATTTTTGCTTGATTTTTGGTCAATTTGAGTGCCACAACAACTCAAGACTGAGACTCGGTCAAGCACAAATCTTTAGGTAAATCTCTAATGTCTTCAACTCTTCAAGGACCTTGTGCAATTAAACCAAAGAATGGTTTAAATGGAAAGCCATGTGGAGCCGAATATTGGGTTGACTTGGTTTCCAATTTGGACGGTTTTGTAATCCAGCAAAGTTATCAGAATATAATTAATTAAAACCCAAATTAAAATTTATGCAATTTAATTAATTAATTAAAACCCAAATTATTAATGAAATATTTTAAAATGAATTATTAAATATAATTTAATATTTATTATTTAATTTAATCATGCATGGCCCACTTTATGTCTAAAAAATATAATATATTTAAATTAATATAAAATAAGCCATTTTTTGCATGAAAACTATATAATAAAGCAAAAAATAACATTTTAATATATTCTATGTCCTAATTTCATATTTTCACATATTTCATTAATTTATTAAACAATTACTTGGTTTTAACAACAAATTTAAGTAAAAAGGTGATAAATTATAAGTTATAAGTTATGTAACATCCTGAATTAGGGGTTGTTTGAAAATTTAATTATTTGTTTCCATGTGTGTGTGTGCTTGAAGAAATAAATACTATGATTTATTTGGCATGTTCTAAGGTCTAGAATTAAACCCGAGCTAGGCCTGACTTAGTATAAAAAAAAAATTCCTTTTTAAGTATCTAAAAGGAGGGAGCTAGGTGAGATAGGGCTTAAATAAAATTTTGGGCGAAATATGACAAAGAATGGGCTTGGTACAATTGGCTTGGTGCGCCTAAGGGTGTTGCAAGGGAGGTCTTTGGTTCGATTCTTAAAAGTTACAAGGGGGAAATGTTTTTTCTTTTGGGTCTTTGGGGTGTTAAAGTGAAGAGGGCTTTAAAGAAATTTCGGGCAAGGGTTGAGCATGAAAGTCCAGGTGGTTAGAGTGGCTTGGGGCGCCACTTAAGAGTTTAGAAGTGGCAGGTCTCAGGTTCGACACACAAGGGACGCAAGGAGCATTTTATTTTGGGCTTTTTGCGTTAAAAGAAAGAGGGCCGAGGAGAAGGTCTTATAGATAAATGTTGTGGTTATTTGACATGAAAGTCAAATGGGAAAGATGGCAAGGGGCGTTGTGGGGGGCTGCGTTAGTGTGGTCTGGTGTTCGAATCACGGGAGCTGCAATTTGGTTTTATTTTTTTTTCTCTTTTTGCTGGCGTGAGAAATGGCCTGCTTGGGCACCCAAATAGATGAAAACAAATTGTTTTTGTTTTCAAAAGCTGCTGGAGTATGGGGAACCATTATTTTATTTATTGAAGGAAGGAAATTAAGTGATGGGAACTTTGTTAAACAAAGTTTTATTTTTTTTTATGGTGATGGGTTTTATGGCATGGGGAATTATTTTATTTTATGTACTTATTTTATTGGAAGTATGGGTATATGCTGACTTTTATTTTTTTTTAGACAAAGATGGCCTTATTTTATTTGTTCTTGAAGAGGTGGTAATGGGATAATGGCTATGTTATTTATTCAAATGGGTGATAATAATATGGATAAAGCTTGTTTTTATTTTCGGCTGGAAGGGTGTTTGTAGTAGTTTATTTTATTTTATTTTGAATTGAGGTGGATAGGAGATAAAGGTTAAAAGATAAAGTTTTATCTCATGGGAGGCAATGGCCGAAATAGGGACTTTCTAGGGCTGTCCATATCTGATTTGAATAGCAAAGAAGTGCCAAACTCATCAATTTTTCTCCAATTTGCTGCTGCCGAATTTCCCCTTGTTACATTGCCTAAATTGTTAAAAAAAATTTCCAGCTTCTTTTTCTTCTACTAAGCCAAAACCACCACCACTTCCCCTACATCTCTTCTTTCTCTTTTTCTAATTCCTATTAGCCGAACCTACCTCTTTCTCTTCTCAAAATTCCAGCCTTCAAACTTGAGTTAGCCGAATCTCTTCCATCCCCTTCTTGCTGAAATCTTTCCTCCTACATTAGAGTTACTTTGGCCGAATATCAAGTGAAACACCCCACACCCGGCCCACGAGCCTGAACCGGATCCGGTATGTTCCTTAAGAAAAACGGTTTTGAATTCTTTATTACTTAGAGATAATTTGTGTATTTTTCGAAAGATATTGGTTTTGGGTTGGGTTTAGGTTGGAAACCCGTTTACTTAATTTTAAAAGAACAATTATTTAAAGTGACAAAAAAAAAAACAATCTAGGCTTTATTTAAGAAATATGTTTTTAAACAATCATTAATTTTAAAGTAATTCGTAACATAATAATAAAAATTTAAACAGAAATGAAGCAATCAAACTTGGGCCTTATGGCCTTATTACATCAAATAATTTCCAAAATTAAAATGAAAAGTACTTAGCAAAAATAAAGTCCAATTCGTTTATTTTTCTCCGCATGGCCACCTTGACTCCTGCCGACGGTGGCCCATTATCGCATCACACGAAAAATAGTCCCACAAGGGGTGAGTCTACAGACTCAATGTGTACACAAAACTAACAATCAACAGATCAAGCATACATATTCATATCAAGTACATATTCGAATCAAATGATGCAACCCAAACCCAAGCCTATTTGTCCATCCGCTACACACCACCCGTGCACTGCCGGTCCACACCGTGGGGACTCTCGAGTCGACCCTCCATCCGCTACACACCATCGAAGGCGATCCGCTGCGATCGACGTGCTCATCGCCCATATAATTTATGTCATTAGACACCATATTCGAGATAATGTAACCGGTTACCAAATTCGAGATAATGTAACCAAGTTACCATATTCAAATTATGTGACCGTAGTCACCATATTCGTTAGTGAGACCGAAGTCAACACCTTCTTCCCCTTTCACATATAGCCCAAAATGCCCCAAATATTATTATATCATGCATAACATACTTATTTCTCATTTATGCTACTATTCCCATGTTCAAAATATATCATATTCGTAATCCTATCAGAAGTAGGAAATGTACCTGGGTACTCTTTACCACATTTGTGGTACTTAGCCACATTCTCATTCTTATGCATATTCATATATTAAAATAATTACTGCCATAATATATTGAAAGTTAGTGTGAGTACACACCTGATTTGCTTAATAGGTTCCTTGATATCCCGAAGAAATCGATCTGTTGCTTTAGATCTCAATCCCTATATTCGGCCAAATTATTTAAACACATAAATAAACCTTTTTGACCTTAAAACCAAATCCTAGTAGGATTTGTATTTCTAAAGAATAAACCTTGGCCGATTGGATCTATGGACTTACCTTAAAATTTCCAAATCTGAATGTAATCCTTGCCTTGTATGTCCATTTAAATTCCTATAGTTTCATGTTAGACTTAAATCTCACATATAATCCATAACTTTGACCAAATATGTGTATATCTTACCTTAGATTCTTGAATCCCGAATGATCTCTTCCTTGTAGTTGATAGCACTAGAAATCCCGAAACACTCCTTATAGTTTCGGCCACAAAAATAATAACATTAGCCCCTATGTTTGGCTTAAAGAGGAGAATAATCGATAGCCACAAGATTTTTACCTTTTGAATTCGACAGATCTTTCCTGACACTGCTTCAGAGATTCGGTCAAAAACTTGATGAACAATCGGCTATGAGCCTTCTTAGCATTCAGTTTCAAGGGTGAAGGAAGAGAGGAATATTAGACTTAAGAACAATCGGCATTGATGGAATAGAGTGTATTTTCGGCTTGGAGAAAGAAAAGAGAAGAAAGAAAGTTGCTATGGAATTTTCGGCAGAGAGAGTTTCTGCTAGGGAATTTCGGCAATGCTAAGAAAAGATGAGAGAAAATCCTTCTTTAGCTGAAATTACTAGGCCAAGAGTCCTTTACTTGGCCACCACTCTTCCTTGTGATAATATTATCTTTTTTATTTAAAATAAAAGAGTTTAATCCATCTTTTATCTCCTCAAATAATCCAAATTAAAAAGCTTTTATTTATCACCTTATTAAGCAATATTAATGGAAATAAAACACCTCCCTTTTCTAGAAGCAATTGCCGTCCACCTTAGCACGGGAAGCAAAAATACAACTTCATTTATTTGCTTCCCTTGTGACTCGAACCAGTGCCCATGCCTCTTGCACATGGCGCCATTTCCATAGGCCCTAAGTGCCATCTTCAGGCCACTTTTCCTAGCCCGTTTGTGTGTCAAATTTTACCAACGTTTTCTGTTAAGGCCCTCTTGCCTTAATCTCCCATTTTAAACTTTAAAACTCATCATTTTAAGGTCATTTCCAAGTTTCCTAAAATTTTCGATCGGCTCTGTTTACTTGCCATTTTCTTACATTTCCAAGTTTCCAGAAATGTTTATTTCCATTTCCATTTCCATTTCCATTTCCATTTCCATTTCCATTTCCATTTCCATTTCCATGCATTTCCAATTCATTTTCGTACATTTCTGAATTTCCAAAAATTTCAAAAATTTATTCATAATGCTTAAGACTTGTCATTTCATACAATTAAACCGAAAATGCATAGGCCCTTTCCTAGGATGTTACAGTTCTACCCCCTTAAACAAAATTTCGTCCCCGAAATTTCCTAAATAAAATAGTTGAGGGTATTGCTGTCGCATTGTCTCTTCAGACTCCCACGAAGCTTCTTCTGCTCCATGATTGCGCCATAATTACTTGACTAGAGGAACTGACTTCTTTCGTAGTACTTTCACATCACGTTCCAAGATTCGAATCGGTTCTTCCTCGTAGGATAAGTCTGGCCTTAGCTCCACCTCTTCAAACGGTACCACATGAGACGGATCCGATCGGTAGCGACGTAGCATGGATACATGAAATACGTCGTGCATCTACTGTAATTCTGGTGGCAACTCTAATTGGTATGCCACTGGCCCAACTCGCTTCAGTACTCGATAGGGCCCTATAAATCTTGGGCTTAGCTTCCCTTTGCGGCCAAACCTCATTACCTTCTTCCAAGGTGAGACTTTAAGGAACACTTGGTCTCCCACTTCAAACTCGATCTCCTTCTGCTTAAGGTCTGCGTACGACTTCTGCCTGTCAGAGGCTTCCTTCAACCGTGCCCGAATTATCTCAACCTTCCCCTCAGTTTCTGCCACTAACTCCGGACCCAAAACACGACGTTCTCCTAACTCAGTCCAACAAGTAGGAGTTCTACACTTTCGACCATACAATGCTTCGTATGGTGCCATCCGAATGCTTGCCTGATAGCTGTTGTTGTAGGCGAACTCAGCTAAGGGCAAGTAATCTTCCCAACTTCCTCGAAAATCCATCACACAGCTTCTCAGCATGTCCTCCAACACTTGTATAACCCGTTCTGACTGCCCGTCGGATTGAGGATGAAACGCCGTAGTGAAATCCAACTTAGTGCCTAACGCTTGATGAAGGGCCTTCCAAAACCGAGATGTAAACCTTGGGTCTCGATCGGAGATGATCGATACTGGTACTCCATGTAACCTTACGATCTCCGCCACATACAACTTCGCTAATTTCTGGAGAGAATAGTCAACCTTCACCGGAATAAAGTGCGCGGACTTGGTCAAACGGTCCACTATCACCCATACCGAGTCCCTCTTAGTAGGCGTAAGGGGAAGCCTACTAACGAAGTCCATGGTAATTCTTTCCCACTTCCATTGGGAATCTCAATTGGTTGAAGTAATCCCGATGGAACTTGGTGTTCGACCTTAACTGGCGACACGTCAAACATTTCCCCACAAATTCGGGCCACCTCTCGCGTTTGGATCGGACCACCAAAATTGTTCCCTTAGATCTCTATACAACTTGATGCCTCGGGATGCATAGCATAAGGGCTACCATGCGCTTCCCAAGGAATCCTTTGTCTCAACTCCTTATCCTTCGGCATACAGACCTTTCCCTTGTAGCACAATACTTCTTCATCATTGACGCCATAGTCCTTTAATCCTCCTTGCTGTACTTGCTGAAACTTAGTACTTAAGTCCTTATCAGCCAACTGCCCCTCTTTCACCTTGTAACATCCCAAAAATGGGGCTATTTGGAATTAAATTATTTTTCTTGTGTTTGAACCACTGTGATATTATTTATGGAATAATAAAGGTTAATTAAGGCTTTGAGTTGGCACGGTTTGGTAGAAAATTTCAGTTGTTAACTTTAAAGGCAGGGAGCCTTAGCAGGAGGGTGTTATAAGAATAAATGAAGGAATTTGGGCACTAAAAAGCCCTTGGTAGAGTGGCAAAAGTGAGGTCACTTAGAGGACTACATGTGACGCCACCAAGGAGCAAGGGAGAACCTTGGTTCGAGTCACCACAATCCCTCTTTTTGCACTATGGTTGGACGGCACAAGTGGAGAGTTTTTCTCTCTTTAAATTCTTTTTATTAAAGGATAATATGAGCTTTTCTTTTAATTAGATTTTTTTTTCTTAGATAATAAGAGATAAAGAGGGATATTATTTGGATTATTAAGATTATTAATTGGATTATTAAAGGATTATTGAATTATTATTTGGGATTAATTCAAATTATTTGAATTAAATTAAACAAGTGGTCAAGAGCAATTCAAGGAGATTAAATGGATTTTGAACTCCTTGGTCAATAGGAGTGGACTGGCAAGTTAAGAAGTGCCGAATGCTTATAAAAACCTCAACCTACCACCTTGCTTTTCTTTTCCATCTTTGTTTAGCCGAAAATCCCTAACCCATCCTTCTCTGCTTTCTTTTATTCTCTCAAAACTTTGGTCGAAACCCTCCCTATTTCTTCTTGCCGAACCACCTACCCTCAATTCCCTTTTCTTTTATTTCCCTAATAGCCGAATTCACCCGGTGGTTTGTGAAATTCCCTTCCTCTATTCTATTGTACTTTGGCCGAATATTGGAAGGAACATAGATCTCTTCAGATTCTTTGTTATCAATCGGTTGATAAGGTAAGTGATGGCCGAATTTCTATCTCCCCTTTTCTTTCTTTTTCTGTCGACTTTTTACAAGGAAAGGTGCCGATTTCGGCAAAGGTTAAGTCTTCTAAACGAGTAGTAACCGATTTCTGCTAGGTACTCAGGGAGGGTAAAGCAGTCGACTCAGGCCTTGATCCCTAGTATTCGATTTCGGTAAGTGGTGGTAAGATCAATCTCTTTATTCTAACAATTTGATTAAAAGCCGAAGGCTATTAGTTTTACTTATTAATCAATGGTGGTTGACGAGTAGATTCGAGAATCAAGTGTTGCGATTAGTATCCAAAAGTGTGAAGGTAAGGATTCGGGTTCACAAGGAACCCCTCTCAATTATTTGGTTGGCCGAATGGCCCATATCACTAACCCGGGTATTTGGCCGAATATAGGGTCAAGTGGATCTTAGGTGGCCGACTTCTCTTCTTTGGATTTAGAGCATCCAAGGGTGACAAGTGTGTACATACACACTTATAGCAATTAATAGATTGTATTAAATACATGTTGTATGTAAATCTGCTTGATGTAGATACAGATTTGGTACCTTAACGGTACAAGTGAGGATCCCGGTAAGTCTCTGTTAATATGAGATCATTTTAATGCTTTTGGGAAGCATGGCTTATTGATACATGTGATAAATGTATGAGATCTATTGATAACGGTTTAACTACTGTGGGTTATATGAGAGGAAGGGGCAGTGATATCGTGCCGATGGGCACCAGTGTTTTGGTAACACACTGTGACTACGGTCACCAGAGGTTTGGTACCTCCAGAGGTTTGGCACCTCATAGCGACTTGTCCCTGTGGTTAACACCACCGTGGGTTGGCCCCACTTGAGATATGGGATCGTCTGCCAGTGATTTGGTATCACACGATGGGTTGGCCCCATCAATTGATTCGTGTCTCACGACACACGGTGTTTTGGTAACACATCGTGACTATATGTCACCAGTGGTTTGGCACCACCAGTGGTTTGGTACCACAACGGGGTAGACAGTGGCGTTTGGTTGGCTAGGTCGGGTACTTAATATTCTGCATATTAATTGTTATATGTTGTGTAAGAAAAATGTTTTTAAAACAGGGGAAGGGTTACATACTGAGTCTTGGTGACTCACCTTCTCCTTTACATTTTTCAGGTGACACGTAGATCGCGGATGTGGAGCCGGGTTGACTCGGGGTGGCCATGCGGTGGAATTAAATTAAATGAACTTTAATTTTAATTACGATACATTTTCTTTCCGGTTTTTATTTTATTTGGATGTAATAAGGCCTCCTGATATTTTATTATTTTTCATATGTTGAATACTTTGTTTAAAACTATGATTATAAATATTGAATTAAAGTCACATGTTTTCCCAAATTAACATGAAAATGTTTTCATCGTGCCATCGGGCACATTTGAAATTTGTTTAATAACTTGACTTAATTATTTTTTTTTAAAAAAATAAACACTAAGTATGGTTTTACCAAGATAATCAAATACGAGAAGTTTTCAACAAAACTTAAATGGGTTTTAAAATGGCTTTCAAAAAGTTTTCCTCGTAACAAACTAGATTCGGCCATAGTGTTTGGGCCGGGTTTGGGTTGTTACAAAATTGGTATCAGAGCCCAGTTCAAAGCTCGGCTGTGGGGGCCCAAAGCCCAAAAATGTTTTGGTAGGTCTTATGGAATGATTTTTGGTTTTTTTTGAACAGCATGGCCCGAGTCTCCGGCACCGATCCGCCCAGGTAAGTACATCTGAACCTCTTTGTGAATTATATTCTGTAGAAGGGTAGGAAGCATGGAACGTAGATAGACTTGTAGGAACATGAACCCTAGGATTAGACTACTTAAACACACAAACAAGACATAAGACTTAAGGAACTTAACCCACCTATGACTTAGTCAGTGAGCTAGGGTGTGGTAACCCCTGTACGCATGTCTAGGAGTGGATCCGGAAGAGCCTGGTATTTAAGCAGTTCGTGTGACTCACCTCCTCTTCGCAGGTATCCTACCTGGTGCGTAGCTTCGGTTCACCCTAACTCAGAGGGCTCAGTGGTGTGGTAACCTCTGTGCGCATGTCTAGAAAGGTTCGGTGAGAGCTTGGTATTTAAGCAGTCTGCGTGACTCACCTCCTCTTCACTCGAATCCTGCCTGGTGCGTAGCTTTGGTTCACCCTGACCAAGAGGGCTCGGTCATAGGCTAAACACAATGATTAAAACCCGAAAAGGGAATTAGCCATGTTTTCGAAAAAGAATGAAACAACAACAACCCGAATGTTTCCAAAGCTTTTGCAATAACTCTTTCAAATCTGAGAACGTCATTTTTACAACGTTTTCCTCGAAAAACTTGATTTGTGGAAAATTACAAAAATACCCTTAGGGGTAAAATTACTAAAATGCCCCTGACTCATAAAATATCAGTTCAATGGTTTTGCTCAAAAATTTCAACTATTTTACAAATATTCAACAACTTAGCTTTGAAAATCATCAGCAAAATATTTTGGTTTTGGAAAATTACAAAAACGCCCTCAAGTTGCAAAATTACCGAAATGACCCTGGTTTTGGAAATCTTTACAAACATCACTATTTGAAAAGGAACATTTTCAGAAAGAAATCCCTGAGTTTTGCAACTATTAAAAATATCCCTGACCTATTAAAATTACGAAATTGCCCTGAATGGCAAAATTACCAAAATACCCCTGGTTTCAAAACGATGCCATATCTCTAAATTTCATAAATTTTGCAGAAAAGACCCTCCAGTTTTGGGAATTTCAAAACGACCTACTTTACTAAAATTTTAAAATTTTTTTACTACGAAAATACCCCTGTAGGAAAATGACGAAAATACCCCTGGGTTAGAAATGGGCAGAATTGTCCGAAGAGCGAATAGGTATGGAAAGTATTAAGGAATGGATGCATGAACTCCTTTGTGTGAACTAGGGTAGAAAACTGAAACCTTGTTTGCTCGAAAGAATCTTTGATTAAAACTCTATCCATAAAATTTCTTCGCGAATAATAAAGTGGAACAAACGCTAATGCATAAAATTTTTCTTAATCAGATTAAAAGCGCGGTAGATAGAATGAGTTCTAGAAGACGTGGACGCCGTGGACGCGGTAGGGGTAGGATGACGGTGTCTGAACCCGTCAGGTCGGGTCAAGGTTCTGAAAATGAGGTACCACCGCCACCACCGCCTCCTACTTTTAGAGCTAAGGAGCAGGATCAGACCGGTGGTAAGGCTATATTGCAAGCTATTTTGCGAGTCTTGGAGATGGTGGCTGGGGTTGGTGGAAACTTGGGAGCTCGGAAATCTGTTCCCGAGTGACTTCGATCTAACGGAGCGGAGGTATTCCGGGGTGTGTTAGGAGTGGCACCCCAGTCTTGGAGAGATCTTGGCTAGAGTCAACTGAAAGGATCATGGATGATCTTGACCTGACTGAGGAAGAAAAGCTGAAAGGGGCTGTGTCGCTTCTAAAGGATGAAGCGTACCAGTGGTGGCTGACGGTCCGAGATGGAGCCACGGCGGATGATCTGACTTGGGATTATTTCAAAACCACCTATCAGAGGAAGTATGTGGGCACCAGCTATACTGATGCTCAGAGGAAAGCCTTTCTAGGGCTAGTGCAAGGAACTAAGTCAGTAGCAGAATATGAGGCGGAGTTTTTAAGGCTGAGTAGGTATACTAGAGGCATTGTGGCTACCGAGCATGAGCGCTGTGTCCGCTTTGAGGACGGACTCCGAGATGATTTGAGGTTATTGGTTGCCCCGCAGCAGGTTCGTGAGTTCTCATCTCTAGTGGAAAAGGCTAAGGTAGCCGAGGGGATCAAGGAGGCTGTGAGGCAAAGTTATAGTAGGAATAATCAGAAGAGAGGATTTGGGTCAGCTGGATCCAGTGGTTGCGTCCAGAAAAAGGCTAGGCCAAGTGGGCCAAATCAGGCGGCAAGGCCCATGACTACTAATCAGAGGCCGACTCAGTGTAACCGCTGTGGAAAGACCCATTGGGGAGGTTGTTGGACCGGCGATAGAGGATGTTTTGAGTGTGGGTCTTTGGAGCATCGTGTCAGAGATTGTCCCCGGAAACTAGCTAAGAATCACCGAGAGGGGCGTAATCGCATCTCGGGGCAATGTGGGACCACAGAGGGGTCGTGGTAATGGCAGAGGAAACAACGGTCCTAACTGAGGTCGTGGTACTCAGGGCAGAGGTTCAGGCAACACAGAGGCTAGGCAGCCTGGCTTAGTTTACACAGCGAGGCGTCGCGAGGAGGGTGACGCACCGGATGTCATAATCGATACGTTTCTAATTTTTGATCTTCCTTATGTTGCATTAATTGATGTGGGGTCGACGCACTCGTACATTGCTATAGTGTGGTAGAGACTATGGACCTAGATTCTGAGACTACTTCTAGAAAGATGACTGTACTAAGCCCACTAGGTTACTCTGTAGTCGTAGATAAACTTTATAGAGACGTACCCCTAGAACTCCAAGGGGTAATATTTGTGGCTGATCTGATGGAACTACCATTTGGGGAGTTCGATTTGATCCTTGGAATGGACTGGCTGGTTGAGTATCAGGTGAATTTGGATTGCGCGGCTAAGCGCATGGTTCTTAAGACGGCTGAAGGTGATGAAGTGGTTATGATAGGTGATAAAAGGAATTGCCTATCCAACGTAGTGTCTGCCTTGAAGGCTGAAAAGATGGTCAAGAAGGGTTGTGAGGCGTATTTGGTTCGAATCTATGCTTTGGAAGCTAAGGAGGCAGTAGTTGGAGAGGTCCGAACGGTTGGGGAATTCGCCGATGTGTTCCCAGAAGAGCTTCCGGGTCTGCCTCCAGATCGGGAAGTTGAATTTGGTATAGACTTGCTACCCGGAACGGCACCTGTGTCTATAGCACCATACCGAATGGCACCAAAGGAATTGGTGGAGCTGAAGGCTTAAATTCAGGAGCTCTTGGATAGAGGGTTTATCCGACCCAGTATCCGTTGCCTCGGATTGACGACTTGTTCGATCAATTAAAAGGCGCCTCGGTGTTCTCGAAGATCGACCTTAGGTCGGGTTACCATCAACTTAAGGTGAAAGAAGTTGATGTTCACAAGACGACATTTAGAACTCGGTATGGACATTACGAGTTTCTGGTAATGCCCTTTGGATTGACCAATGCGCTGGCAGCATTCATGGACTTGATGAATAGGGTGTTTCAGTAGTACTTAAACCAATTTGTCGTGGTGTTCATAGACGACATATTGGTTTATTCTAAGACGGAGGAGGAGCATGATATACATTTGCGCATAGTCCTACAAGTGTTGAGGGAGAAGCAACTATATGCCAAATTCAGCAAGTGTGAATTTTGGCTTAGGGAGGTGGCTTTCTTAGGACATGTGGTGTCGGCTGAAGGAATCAGGGTAGATCCTCGCAAGATTGAAGCGGTGTTGGATTGGAAATCGCCTAGGTCAGTGGCTGAAATACGGAGTTTTCTGGGTTTAGCGGGGTACTATCGGAGATTCGTGGAAGGATTCTCTTTAATCGCAGCACCATTAACTAAGTTACTAAGGAAAGGTGTTCCATTTGTATGGACGGAGAAGCAGCAAGAAAGCTTTGATAAGCTAAGGAAAATTCGACTAAGCTCGGTTTTGGTACTGACCAAGCGCAGAAAGTTGTTTACTGTTTATTGTGATGCATCCCATACTGGTTTGGGATGTGTGCTGATGCAGGAAGGGAAGGTAGTAGCCTATGCATCCCGTCAGTTAAGACCGCATGAGGTTAACTACCCAACGCACGACTTGGAGTTAGCGGCAGTCATATTTGCTCTGAAGATATGGAGACATTACCTGTATGGGGAGAAGTCGATAGTTTACACGGATCACAAAAGCTTGAGGTATCTTCTGACTCAGAAGGATCTGAATCTGAGACAGCGTTGGTGGATTGAACTATTAAAGGACTACGATTGTTCAATCGAGTACCATCCGGGTAAGGCTAACGTGGTAGCTGACGCGTTGAGCCGAAAGGTTGTGACGGACTTAAGAGCAATGTTCGCTCGGTTGAGTCTATATGATGATGGGAGTCTTTTCGCAGAACTTCAAGTTAAGCCAACATGGATTGAGGAGATTAAGGAAAAGCAGTTAGTGGATGAAGGCTTGAACGCTAAGAGGGTACAATTTCAGGATGGTGGTTTGGAAGGGTACAGTCTGTCTAGTGACGGAGTGCTATGTTTTCAAGGGCGAGCATGTATGCCAAAGGATATGGAGTTGAGGTGGAAAATTCTCCATGATGCACATAGCAGCCCATACGCTATGCATCCGGGAGGAAGCAAGATGTATGGAGATCTACGGAAGCAATTCTGGTGGCCCGGGTTGAAGCGTGAGGTAACAAAATTTGTGGGAAGGTGTTTGACGTGTCAGCAGGTTAAGGCTGAACATCAATTGCCATCAGGGCTACTCCAACCAGTAAAGATCCCTCAGTGGAAATGGGAGAGGATCACTATGGATTTCGTCAGTGGGCTACCCCTTACGCCCAGCAAGAAGGATGCAGTTTGGGTAATAGTAGACCGTCTGACTAAGTCAGCTCACTTCATACCGGTAAGGGTGGATTTTTCTCTTCAGAAGTTAGCTAAGTTGTATGTGACGGAAATAGTGAGATTGCATGGTGTGCCAGTATCGATCATCTCGGATAGGGATCCCAGATTCACGTCAAGGTTCTGGAAAGCGTTGCATCAAGCTTTGGGTACAAGATTGGATTTGATGATGACTTTCCATCCACGATCCGACGGACAATCGAAAAGGGTGATACAGATCTTAGAGGACATGTTAAGAGGATGTGTGTTGGATTTTAGTGGTAGTTGGGAAGAGTACCTACCATTAGCGGAATTCGCTTATAACAATAGTTATCAAGCGAGTATTCAGATGGCTCCGTACGAAGCCCTGTATGGACGTAAGTGTCATACTCCGACGTGTTGGACGGAGTTGGGTGAGCGACAGGTGTTGGGTCCAGAATTGGTAGCGAAAACTAAGGATAAGGTCAAGGTGATTCGGTCTCGTCTCAAGGAAGCATTGGATAGGCAGAAATCCTATGCTGATTTAAAACGCAAGGAAATAGAGTATGCTGTAGGAGACAAGGTTTTTCTGAAGGTGTCACCTTGGAAAAAGGTGTTGAGATTTGGCCGAAAGGGGAAGCTGAGCCCAAGGTTCATCGGGCCATATACAGTTGTAAAGCGAGTAGGACCGGTAGCTTATCAACTAGAGTTGCCGGCAGAACTGAATCAGATCCATGACGTATTTCATGTATCGATGTTGAGACGGTATCACCGATCCTCGCGCAGTTGTGCCGAGATGCGAGAGATTGAGGTGAACTCGGATTTATCTTTCGAAGAGGAACCAGTTCAGATCTTAGATCGAGATGTCAAGGTTCTACGGAGGAAGTCAGTGCCCTTAGTAAAAGTGCTATTGCGGAACCATGGTACAGAGGAAGCTACGTGGGAACCCGAGGATGTGATGAGGCAGCAATACCCCCACCTCTTCTAACCAGGTAATTTCGGGGACGAAATTTATTTTAAGGGGGGTAGAACTGTAACATCCCAAAAATGGGGCTATTTGGAATTAAATTATTTTTCTTGTGTTTGAACCACTGTGATATTATTTATGGAATAATAAAGGTTAATTAAGGCTTTGAGTTGGCACAGTTTGGTAGAAAATTTCAGTTGTTAACTTTAAAGGCAGGGAGCCTTAGCAGGAGGGTGTTATAAGAATAAATGAAGGAATTTGGGCACTAAAAAGCCCTTGGTAGAGTGGCAAAAGTGAGGCCACTTAGAGGACTACTTGTGACGCCACCAAGGAGCAAGGGAGAACCTTGGTTCGAGTCACCACAATCCCTCTTTTTGCACTATGGTTGGACGGCACAAGTGGAGAGTTTTTCTCTCTTTAAATTCTTTTTATTAAAGGATAATATGAGCTTTTCTTTTAATTAGATTTTTTTTTTCTTAGATAATAAGAGATAAAGAGGGATATTATTTGGATTATTAAGATTATTAATTGGATTATTAAGGGATTATTGAATTATTATTTGGGATTAATTCAAATTATTTGAATTAAATTAAACAAGTGGTCAAGAGCAATTCAAGGAGATTAAATGGATTTTGAACTCCTTGGTCAATAAGAGTGGACGGCAAGTTAAGGGGGGTGCCGAATGCTTATAAAAACCTCAACCTACCACCTTGCTTTTCTTTTCCATCTTTGTTTAGCCGAAAATCCCTAACCCATCCTTCTCTGCTTTCTTTTATTCTCTCAAAACTTTGGCCGAAACCCTCCCTATTTCTTCTTGCCGAACCACCTACCCTCAATTCCCTTTTCTTTTATTTCCCTAATAGCCGAATTCACCCAGTGGTTTGCCGAAATTCCCTTCCTCTATTCTATTGTACTTTGGCCGAATATTGGAAGGAACATAGATCTCTTCAGATTCTTTGTTATCAATCGGTTGATAAGGTAAGTGATGGCCGAATTTCTATCTCCCCTTTTCTTTCTTTTTCTGTCGACTTTTTACAAGGAAAGGTGCCGATTTCGGCAAAGGTTAAGTCTTCTAAACAAGTAGTAACCGATTTCTGCTAGGTACTCAGGGAGCGTAAAGCAGTCGACTCAGGCCTTGATCCCTAGTATTCGATTTCGGTAAGTGGTGGTAAGATCAATCTCTTTATTCTAACAATTCGATTAAAAGCCAGAAGGCTATTAGTTTTACTTATTAATCAATGGTGGTTGTGAGCGATTCGAGAATCAAGTGTTGCGATTAGTATCCAAAAGTGTGAAGGTAAGGATTCGGGTTCACAAGGAACCCCTCTCAATTATTTGGTTGGCCGAATGGCCCATATCACTAACCCGGGTATTTGGCCGAATATAGGGTCAAGTGGAACTTAGGTGGCCGACTTCTCTTCTTTGGATTTAGAGCATCCAAGGGTGACAAGTGTGTACATACACACTTATAGCAATTAATAGATTGTATTAAATACATGTTGTATGTAAATCTACTTGATGTAGATACAGATTTGGTACCTTAACAGTACAAGTGAGGATCCCGGTAAGTCTCTGTTAATATGAGGTCATTTTAATGCTTTTGGGAAGCATGGCTTATTGATACATGTGATAAATGTATGAGATTTATTGATAACTGTTTAACTACTGTGGGTTATATGAGAGGAGGGGGCAGTGATATCGTGCCGACGGGCACCAGTGTTTTGGTAACACACTGTGACTACGGTCACCAGAGGTTTGGTACCTCCGAGGTTTGGCACCTCATAGCGACTTGTCCTCGTGGTTAACACCACCGTGGTTGGCCCCACTTGAGATATGGGATCGATCGCGCGGTGATTTGGTATCACACGATGGGTTGGCCCCATCAATCGATTCGTGTCTCACGGACACCGTTGTTTTGGTAACACATCGTGACTATATGTCACCAGTGGTTTGGCACCACCGGTGGTTTGGTACCACACGGGGTAGTAACAAAGTGGCGTTTGGTTGGCTAGGTCGGGTACTTAATATTCTGCATATTAATTGTTATATGTTGTGTAAGAAAAATGTTTTTAAAACGGGGGAAGGGTTACATACTGAGTCTTGGTGACTCACCTTCTCCTTTACATTTTTCAGGTGACACGTAGATCGCGGATGTGGAGCCGGGTTGACTCGGGGTGGCCATGCGGTGGAATTAAATTAAATGAACTTTAATTTTAGTTACGATACATTTTCTTTCCGGTTTTTATTTTATTTGGATGTAATAAGGCCTCCTGATATTTTATTATTTTTCATATGTTGAATACTTTGTTTAAAACTATGATTATAAATATTGAATTAAAGTCACATGTTTTCCCAAATTAACACGAAAATGTTTTCATCGTGCCATCGGGCACATTTGAAATTTGTTTAATAACTTGACTTAATTTATTTTTTTTTAAATAAACACTAAGTATGGTTTTACCAAGATAATCAAATACGAGAAGTTTTCAACAAAACGTAAATGGGTTTTAAAATGGCTTTCAAAAAGTTTTCCTCGTAACAAACTAGATTCAGCCATAGTGTTTGGGCCGGGTTTGGGTTGTTACACACCTCCTTTAGCCATGTGGGCTTGACTTGTAACTCTGCCAACAGGCTTCCATCATCATACAGACTCAAGTGAGCGAACAAAGCCCTTAAATCCGACACAACCTTCCTACTTAGGGCATCGGCTACCACATTTGCCTTGCCTGGATGATATTCTATCGAACAATCGTAGTCCTTCAGTAATTCTACCCACCTTCGTTGCCTCAACTTCAACTCCTTCTGAGTCAACAAGTACTTTAGGCTCTTGTGGTCTGTGTAGATTACTGACCTTTCTCCATAAAGGTAGTGCCTCCAAACCTTCAGGGCGAAAATCACTGCTGCTAGTTCCAAGTCATGAGTTGGATAGTTAACCTCATGAGGCCTTAACTGCCGAGACGCGTAAGCGACCACTTTTCCATCTTGCATTAGCACACAGCCTAATCCCGTATGCGAAGCGTCACAGTACACCACAAAGTCCTTGCCTGCCTCCGGCTGAATTAACACCGTAGCTTCCGTCACCACCTTCTTAAGCTTTTCAAAGCTCTCCTGTTGCTTATCCGTCCACACAAATGGTACTTTCTTCCTTAGCAACTTTGTCAAAGGCGCGGCTATTGACGAGAATCCTTCCACGAACCTTTTGTAATAGCCCGCCAATCCTAAGAAACTTCGGATATTAGCCACAGACCTAGGTGGTTTCCAATCCAAACTGCTTCAATCTTCCTAGGATCCACTCTTATTCCTTCTGCGGATACCACATGTCCTAGGAATGCCACCCCCTTAAGCCAAAATTCACACTTGCTGAATTTGGCATAAAGCTTCTTCTCCCTTAACACTTCCAACACATCTCGGAGATGCTCATCATGCTCCTCCTTTGACTTCGAGTACACCAAAATATGGTCGATGAACACAACGACGAACTTATCCAGGTAGGGTTGGAAAACCCGATTCATCATGTCCATGAACGCGGCTGGAGCGTTCGTCAATCCAAACGGCATCACCACAAACTCAAAATGGCCGTATCTTGTCCTAAAGGCCGTCTTATGGATACATGCCTCCTTCACCTTTAACTGATGATATCCCGACCTTAGGTCTATCTTCGAAAACACAGCTGCCCCTTTCAGCTGGTCGAACAAGTCGTCTATCCTTGGCAAGGGATACTTGTTCTTGATGGTCAGTTTATTCAACTGACGATAGTCTATGCACATTCGCATAGTTCCATCCTTCTTCTTCACAAACAAGACCGGTGCTCCCCATGGAGACACACTGGGTCGAATGAACCCACGATCCAGCAACTCTTTGATTTGAGCCTTGAGCTCCACCAACTCCTTTGGCGCCATTCGGTATGGAGCGATTGACACAGGAGCTGTTCCCAGTAGCAAATCTATTCCAAATTCCACCTCTCTGTCTGAGGGTATTCCTGGTAATTCTTCCGAAAATACATCCTCAAAATTCCTTACGGTTCTAACTCCACTAACACCTTCTTCCTTCCCACCTAACGCACTTATGAAGGCTAAGAATGCCTTGCACCCTTTCCTAACCATCTTTTCGACCTTCAGCGCCGAAAACCACGTTAGACAAGTAGTTCCTCCTTTCTCCGATCATTGCTACCACTTTATCCTCCGGGGTTCTTAGTTCCATCCATTTAGCCGCACAATCCAACACGGCTCGGTGCTCTACTAGCCAATCCATTCCGAGTATAAGTTTGAACTCCCCGAAGGGTAGTTCCATTAAGTCAGCCCGAAAGTTTACTCCCTGAATCTCTAAGGGTACATTCCGAAAAATCTTATCTATTACTACAGTTTGGCCTAATAGGCTTACTACAGTTATCTGCTTATCAGAAAGTTTAGAGTCTAGGCATAGTGATTCCACTACACTACATGCAACATAGGAATGGGTCGAGCCCACATCAATCAGAGCAAAATAGGGTTTGTCAAAAATAAAGAACGTACCGGTTATAACATCCGGTGCGTCACCATCTTCCCTCCGGCGAACCGCATAAACCAAACCCGGTTGCCTTGCCTCAGCATTAGTAGTACCTCGGCCCTGTGTTCCACGGCCTCTGCCAGCACTATTACCTCTGTCGGCCGAACCACGACCCCGTTGAGGCTGCTGTCTGCCTCTACCAGCCTGACTAACATTCTGAGCTGCAGGTCGGCTCTCATCTGGTTGCTTAGGACAATCCTTAAGCATATGGTCCTTAGACCCACACTTGAAGCATCCTCCCGTCTTTCTCCAACATTCTCCCAAGTGCCTCTTTCCACAATGCTCACAAGGGCGATACTGCCAGCCCGTACCAGCTTGTTGATTCCGTGGCCCTTATAACCCTTCCCAGATGGCCCAAAACCTCTGTTGGGCTTATTCCTATCAACAGCCTGCTTGGTAGCATTCTTGATTCCCTCGGCCACCTTGGCCTTTTCCACCAAAGCAGAGAATTCCCGCTCCTGATGTGGTGCTATCAACAGTCTCAGATCGTCCCTCAGTCCATCCTCAAAACGGACACAGCGTTCATGCTCAGTTGCCACTACCCCTCGAGCATAGCGGCTCAACCTCAGAAATTCTGCCTCATATTCTGCGACAGACTTACTCCCTTGCACCAACCCCAGAAAAGCCTTTCTTTGCTCATCTGTATACCTGGTTCCCACATATTTCTTTTGGTACGCTTCCTTAACGTACTCCCAGGTCAGATCCTCAGCCGTGGCACCATCTCGCACAGTTAACCACCATTGATATGCTTCATCGTGTAACAGTGCCACCATCCCCTTTAACTTTTCCTCAGGGGTCAAGTCGAGCTCATCCATGATGCGTTCGTCGCTTCCAACCAAGATTTCACCGGTATCTTGGGTGCCACTCCCGACACTCCACGAAACATCTCGGCTCCATTAGCTCGGAGCCATTCAGGCACAGATTTTCGGGTTCCTGAATTTCCACCCGCACCAGCCACCAATTCCAAAACTCATGATACGACTGCGACACAAAGCATCTTCCCGTCCCGAGCTTCACCGCCAAAGACCCACGGTTGGGGTGGTGGTGGCGGTGGTATCTCATTGTCAGAACCCTGACCCGATCTAATGGGTTCTGACACAGTCATCCTTCCTCTACCTCGTCCACGATGACCACGTCCTCTGGAGCTCATTTCTAGCATTGAGATCTGATTAAAAAGTTTTATGAATTAGTCATTGTTCCACTTATTTACCCGCTAAGGAGTTTTATGAAAAGAGTTTTAGAAGTGGTTCTTTCGTATTCACACAAGCACACAGTCTTTCATCCATTCATCTATCCATCAAACAATTATGAACTTTCATTCATTCAGAGAAACGTTTGTAATTTTCATCGTTGTTGTTTTTCCACTACCCAGGGGTATTTTCGTAATTTTGTCCTATAGGGCCATTTTCGTAATTTTGCAAAACAAAAAGTTCCTTGGTGATTTTGTCAAAAGTATTTTGGTAATTTTAAAGTCTCGGTGTAATTTTGGAAAAATTTTGAAATCCAGGGGTATTTCGGTAATTTTTAACCTCGGGGGTATTTTGGTAATTTTCCAAAAACCAGGGTAAATTGGTAAAATTTAGTAAGTTAGGGATATTTCAAAAGTTGTAAAACTTTATGGGTTCTTTTTGAAAGTTTTATTTTCCAAAACGGTGATGTTGCAAAAATTTTCGAAAACCAGGGTCATTTTGGTCATTTTGTAAGTTAGGGGCAATTTTGTAATTTTTTAAAATCAAGGTATTTTTGATAGTTTGCAAATTAGGGTTTTTGAACATCTATAAAATAATGAAATTTTGGTAAAACCGTTGAAAAGTTTGACATTTTTTGTAAATCAAGGGCATTTTGGTAATTTTACCACTAGGGGTATCTTTCTAATTTTCACAAATCAAAAATTTTTCGAAAAATTTTGTAAAGATGGTTTTCACAAACTCAAAAGAAAGTTTTAAGAGTTTTAAAACTAGGGTTTGTTGTTTCGTTCTCTTTTTTTTTTTTCAAAACATGGCTAGTTTCCTTTTGGGTTTTAGTCATTATGTTTAGCCTATGTCCGAGCCCTCTTTGGTCAGGGTGAACCAAAGCTACGCACCAGGCAGGATTCAAGTGAAGAGGAGGTGAGTCACACGGACTGCTTAAATACCAAGCTCTCACTGAAACCATTCCTAGACATGCGCACAGAGGTTGCCACACCACTAAGCCCTCTGAGTTAGGGTGAACTGAAGCTACGCACCAGGTAGGATACCTAGGAAGAGGAGGTGAGTCACTAGGACTGCTTAAATACCAGGCTCTTCCGCATCCAATCCTAGACATGCGCACAGGGGTTACCACACCCTAGCTCAGCGACTTACCCATAGGTTTGTTTAGTGTATTAAATCTTATGCGTTTTGTGTTTGAGTAGTCTAATCCTAGGGTTCAAGTTCCTATCATACTATTCTACGTTCCATGCCTTTTCTACCCTTCCATAATTCATATAATCACACAAAAGAGTAGGGGTACTTACCTGGTGGACTGCGGGTCGGAGACTCAGGTGCCATGCCAGAAACCTGCTTATTTTCAGAAATACTTCATAAAATTCATTTGGGCTCGATTTGAAAACGTTTTGGGCCTGAGCCCACAGGCCGAGAGTTTAAAATTGGGCTCTGATACCAAATTGAAACACCCCACACCCAGCCCACGAGCCTAAACCGAATCCGGTATGTTCCTTAAGAAAAACGGTTTTGAATTCTTTATTACTTAGAGATAATTTGTGTATTTTTCGAAAGATATTGGTTTTGGGTTGGGCTTAGGTTAGAAACCCGTTTACTTAATTTTAAAAGAACAATTATTTAAAGTGACAAAAAAAAACAATCTAGGGTTTATTTAAGAAATATGTTTTTAAACAATCATTAATTTTAAAGTAATTCGTAACATAATAATAAAAATTTAAACAGAAATGAAGCAATCAAACTTGGGCCTTATGGCCTTATTACATCAAATAATTTCCAAAATTAAAATGAAAAGTACTTAGCAAAAATAAAGTCCAATTCGTTTATTTTTCTCCTGCATGGCCACCTTCAGCTCCTGCCGACCCGGTCCATTCTCGCTCATCACTGAAAAATAGTCCCACAAGGGGTGAGTCTCTGAGACTCAATGTATACACAAAACTAACATTCAACAGATCAGGCATACATATTCATATCAAGTACATATTCGAATCAAATGATGCGACCTAAACCCAAGCCTATTTGTCCATCTGCTACACACCACCCGTACCTGCCAGTCACACCGTGGGGACTACTAAGTCGACCCTCCATCCACTACACACCATCGAAGGCGATCATTTGCGATCGCGTGCTCATCGCCCATATAATTTGTGTCATTAGACACCATATTCAGATAATGTAACCGAAGTTACCAAATTCAGATAATGTAACCGAAGTTACCATATTCAAATTATGTGATCGTAGTCACCATATTCCGTTGGTGAGACCGAAGTCAACACCTTCTTCCCCTTTCACATATAGCTCGAAATGCCCCAAATATTATTATATCATGCATAACATACTTATTTCTCATTTATGCTACTATTCCCATGTTCAAAATATATCATATTCGTAATCCTATCAGAAGTAGGAAACGTACCTGGGTACTCTTTACCACATTTGTGGTACTTAGCCACATTCTCATTCTTATGCATATTCATATATTAAAATAATTACTGCCATAATATATTGAAAGTAAGTGTGAGTACACACTGATTTGCTTAATAGGTTCCTTGATATCCGAAGAAATCGATCTCACATTTTTAGATCTCAATCCCTATATTCGGCCAAATTATTTAAACACATAAATAAACCTTTTGACCTTAAAACCAAATTCTAGTAGGATTTGTATTTCTAAAGAATAAACCTTGGCCGATTGGATCTATGGACTTACCTTAAAATTTCCAAATCCCGAATGTAATCCTTGCCTTGTATGTCTGTCGAAATTCCTATAGTTTCATGTTATACTTAAATCTCACATATAATCCATAACTTTGACCAAATATGTGTATATCTTACCTTAGATTCTTGAATCCCAAATCATCTCTTCCTTGTAGTTGATAGCACTAGAAATCCCAGAAACACTCCTCATAGTTTGGCCACAAAAATAATAACATTAGCCCCTATGTTTGGCTTAAAGAGGAGAATAATCGATAACCACAAGATTCTTACCTTTTGAATTCGGCATGATCTTTCACGACAATCTTTGCTTGAGAGATTCGGTCAAAAACTTGATGAACAATCGGCTATGAGCCTTCTTAGCATTCGGTTTCAAGGGTGAAGGAAGAGAGGAATATTAGACTTAAGAACAATCGGCAGCGATGGAATAGAGTGTATTTTTCACTTGGAGAAAGAAAAGAGAAGAAAGAAAGTTGCTATGGAATTTTTGTGAGAGAGAGTTTACGCTGGGAATTTTGGCAATGCTAAGAAAAGATGAGAGAAAATCCTTCTTTAGCTGAAATTACTAGGCCAAGAGTCCTTGACTTGGCCACCACTCTTCCTTGTGATAATATTATCTCTTTTATTTAAAATAAAAGAGTTTAATCCATCTTTTATCTCCTCAAATAATCCAAATTAAAAAGCTTTTATTTATCACCTTATTAAGCAATATTAATGGAAATAAAACACCTCCCTTTTCTAGAAGCAATTGCCGTCCACCTTAGCACGGGAAGCAAAAATACAACTTCATTTATTTGCTTCCTTGTGACTCGAACCAGTGCCCATGCCTCTTGCACATGGCACCATTTCCATAGGCCTTAAGTGCCATCTTGTGCCACTTTTCCTAGCCCGTTTGTGTGTCAAATTTTACCAACTTTTTCTTTTAAGGCCCTCTTGCCTTAATCTCCCATTTTAAACTTTAAAACTCATCATTTTAAGGTCATTTCCAAGTTTCCTAAAATTTTCGATCGGCTCTGTTTACTTGCCATTTTCTTACATTTCCAAGTTTCCAGAAATGATCATTTCCATTTTCATTTCCATTTCCATTTCCATTTCCATGCATTTCCATTTCATTTTTGTACATTTCTGAATTTCCAAAAATTTCAAAAATTTATTCATAATGCTTAAGACTTGTCATTTCATACAATTAAACCGAAAATGCATAGGCCCTTTCCTAGGACGTTACATCAAGGGAGCACAAGTTTCTTTTCGGGATTCTTTTTCAATCATTAGTAAGAGGTATGTGGACATGGCCGAATGGTTCTTTTTTTTAAATCTATGATTATGGCCGAATGGCCTAAAACCCTTATTAATACGGTTAAAGCAATTGTAAGGAAGCCATAGCCATTAAGGGAAGCTTTCGGGATTTATTCTCCTAAGGTAAGGTGGTAAGTAACATTCGGCTATAGGCTTTGGTTATGTATAGATGTGCAAGCCAATTATTAACAAGTGTTTTCGTAGGAATCTCGACAGGACAAGTGACAAATACGGGAATTCGGTGAATTGGTAAGTGAATAAGCCACATTCGGCCAAAGGCCATACTTTTGGTACAACTAATCCTTCGGGATCTCTAGTTTAGCCAATTGGCTAATAGATCTAAAAATTCATGTGTTGACTGATTGTAGGAGGAAACAACGTCTCGGGATTTCGCTAGTATATTCGGGATCTGCTAGTAAATAGGTGTGTAAGAACTCACTACACACTTTATTAATTTACATGATTATTGTTGTTGTTGTTATTCACCTTTTGGTAGTGTTTTGCTTATGGCTAAGCATGGATTCCGAGTAAGTCCCCTAACTTGTGATTGTTGATATATGATTTGCATGCCATCACATGATGTTAAATATTACGCCATGACATATGATAATTGATATATAAGCATGTGTTGGTGGGATTGATGAGAGGGGATAATTTTATGGGTATCGCTTGATGGTTTTGACCACAAGATGGGTTGGTCCCATCAGATTATTTGTGACCTATGGTCATCAGTGGTTTTGACCACACCGATTGATAATTTGCGACTAAGTCCCAGTGGTTTGGTACCACCAGTGGTTTTGACCACACTTGATAAATTGTGACCTATGGTCATCAGTAGTTTTGACCACACGATGGGTTGGCCCCATCCTTTAATTTATGACCTAGGGTCATCAGTGGTTTTGACCACACGGGGTAGCTAAGGAGTATGGATGGTTAGGTCGGGTTGCATGATCGTATGTTTATTAATAATCTGTGTTATGAGTTACAATTTTGGGTGGGGGACTTACACACTAAGTCTAGGTGACTCACCCCTTCCCTTACTATTTTGCAGACGAGTAGATCGCGGAGATGGAGCCGGATGGACTCGAGGTGGCCATGCAGTGGAATTTGAATTTAATGGACTTTGAATTTCAGTTTATTTTATTCAATTGTTAGTTTTATTTTAATCAAATTGTAATAAGGCCTCCTAAGAATTATTTTTATTTTACATGTTTCGAACAATTTGTTTAAACTATTTTAATGAAACTAAAATAAGTACACATGTTTTTCTCAAGTTGTACGCAAAATGTTTTATCGTGCCATCGGGTACATTTAAAATATATAACAACTTGACTAAATAAATATTTTTAAATAAACCTAAGTATGGGTTTTATACATCTCAACTGTTTTTAAACAGGACATTATCTTTTATTAAAAAGTTAAACCGGTTTAAAGAAGTTTTCAAAGAAATGTTTTCTCTGTAGCACACCAAATTCGGTCGTAATGTTTGGGCCGGGTCTGGGGTATTACAAGTTAAGCATTACCTAATCAAACATACTCAATACATATGAAATAAACATGAAATAACCTTATATAATATACCAATTAACCATTACTAGTCATACGAATGACTAGATTACAAAACATCACTTACAAGCCATCAATTGGCCAAACAAGCCTATACATGCCATTATACCAAAATGAGATTTCTAATTATACCAAAATGTGATAGTGGATAGTGTGATGATTGCTCCGACCGACTTCCAACCTTCGCGAGCTTTCGAGCACTATAAAATAGGGAAAATTAAACGGGGTAAGCCTTTTCATGCTTAGTAAGTTCGTATAACGGGAAATAATCTTATCGGTTATATTTATTACTACAAGCATATACAAATACACAATCCATCAATTATAGGTAAGTTACCTAAGCACATATACTTATTCTAACAAGTTAGTCACATAATTTCATATGAATACCAAATAAACATAGATGAGCTCATCGTATTATAAAATTCTATTTAGTTCACCATTCCGTATTTCATGAATCTTTCCCGTTGAACTATTGAAATTTCGATGGACATTCAGGTAGTACACATAAAGTATGCATATCAACTATCCGTCAATTCATGTTCAAAATAACCCATTTAGCACATGGTTATATTGCACACTCTCTAGCCACATATTTTATAACAGGATTACCCATCCACACTAAATCCTTTCTATAGCATATGCTCTAAAGAGCTTGATTTGGATTACCCGTTCGGGCTAAATCCAATCTATAACATATGCTTGAGAGGGCCTATTTCAGGATTACTGGTCTGGGCTAAATCCTATCTGCAACACATGCAATATTATACTCTTTTTGAGAAATCACCCTATTCCATCAAATTTCAACATTCAACCGGGATATAGCATTTTATAATTATTTTCCACTTTATGGCCATTTCATAATGTATATCTTCTCATACATATCAACACAAACACATAATTCAATTCAAGCATATTAACATTCATATTTAGGTTACACAAGCTTACCTTGACAATTGTTCGTATTTGAATTTCAACTATTTTGAAACCTTTTGTTTCCCTCGATCGAGTTCGGTAGTTGGTCTTTTCGGGTCTATATAAACAAATTTAACTATTAATCTATCACATTTCATATACTTTTGCATTCTATTACTTCCTAAGAAAAATTACCATTTTGCCCCTATCCTTTTCAAAAATTTTGATTTCGTCCCTAGGCTCGGAAAATGAAATTCATGAAATTTAACCCTTTTTCCAAGTCAAGCCAAAATTTATATATTACATTTACAGCACATACATTTCAAAAAATTCAGAATTTTCCATGGGTTTTACCACTTTTTCATTTTAGTCCCTAAATTAAGTTTTCATAAAAAATTGCTTTGTAAAAGTTGTTCATTTCTGAATAACTTTTCATTTTCTACCATAAATTTCTAATTTTCAGCATATTCATCCATGATACAAATTTCATAACTTAATAACTTTTCAAATAAATCCCCTAAATAAAGAGATTAGACTATCTAGATTCCAAAAATATAAAAATCATTAAAAACGAGACTTGATTTCATACCTTATTGAGCTTGGAAAGTTTTCATCCTCTCTTTTAGGGTTTCCATAGAAATTTTAGGGAAGAAGATGAATAAAAAGATGATGATTTCCTTTTTAATTGTTTGTCATCTTTTAATTTTAGTGATTTCCAATTTAGTTCTTGCCAATTTCTAATATTTCCATGGATGAGTCACTAAATTACCTACTAACTTTTCTTCAATGGTGTAATTACCATATAAGGACCTTAAGTTTTGAATTGTATAGCTATTTGATACTTATAACTACTAGAAGACAACTTTTGCATTTTATGCAATTTAGTCGTTCTCTTAATTAAACATGCAATCGGTAAAATTTTCATATCAAAATTTTCATATGACCTTCCTTTAATAATGCAAATCATAAAACAATATTAAAATAAATTTTTTGGCTCGAATTTGTGGTCCCGAAACCACTATTTCGATCTCAACGAAATTGGGCTGTTACAACTCTCCCCATTAAAAATTTTCGTCCTCGAAAATTTTTACCAGTAAAGAGGTTAGGGTATTGCCTCCTCATAATATCCTCCCACTCCCAAGTAGCTTCCTCTAACCCATGTCGTTGCCAGAGCACTTTTACGAATGTCGCATTTTTATTTCTTAGCTCTTTCGTCTCATATGCCAGTATTTTAATCGGTTCTTCATTGTAAGTCATGTCAGGCTGAATCTCAACTTTTGTTGGAGTAATAATGTGTGAAGGGTCCGCTATGTAGCGTCGCAACATGGATACATGAAACACTTTATGAATTTTATCGAGTTCCGGTGGTAATGCTAACCGATATGCAACATGACAGGGTCTTTCAGTGATCTTATATGGCCCGATAAACTGTGGACTCAGTTTTCCTTTACGGCCGAACCAGAGAACTTTCTTCCAAGGTGACACTTTTAAGAACACTTTATTACCAACATGAAATTCTATCTCTTTTTGCTTTAAATCAGCATAAGACTTTTGACGGCCTGAGGCCGCTTTCAAACTATCTCGAATCATCTTTACTTTGTCTTCGGTTTCCCGGATCAAGTCAACTCCGTGTATCTTTTTCTCACTTAACTCTGTCCAATACAATGGAGTTCTACATTTGTGATCATATAGAGCCTCATACAGCACCATTTTAATACTAGACTGATAACTGTTATTGTAAGCAAACTCAATCAAATACAAGTATTTTTCCCAGTTACTCCAAATTCAAGTACACAACACCGAAGCATGTCTTCTAAAATCTGTATAACACGTTCGGATTGTCCATCTATTTGAGGATGGAATGCAGTAATAAAACGTAACTGAGTGCTTAGAGCTTCTTGCAATTTACTCCAAAATCGGGACGTAAACCGTGGATCTCTATCTAAAATAATGGAGATTGGCACTCCATGTAGTCTTACAATATCAGAGATATATAATTTAGCCAATCTATCCAGTGAAAAATCCATACATATCAGGATAAAGTGTTTGGACTTCGTTAAATGATCAACAATTACCTTAACAACATATTTGTTTTCGGTGATAAGGGTAATCCCGATACAAAATCCATGGTAATTCTTTCCCATTTCCATTCCAGTATTGAAATCGGCTGCAATAATCTCGAAGGCACTTGATGTTCAGCCTTTACTTGTTGACATGTCAAACATTTGGACACAAACTCAGAAATATCTCTTTTCATCCTGGGCCATCAGTACATTTTTTTTTAAGTCATTGTACATTTTATTGCTACTAGGATGGATAGACATCGTACCATGATGAGCTTCATGTAGAATCTTCTGTACTAATTTTGAATTCGTCGGTACACATATTCTATCTTTGAATAACATACAACCGTCCGAATCAATCTGAAACTCTAAGTCAAGATCTGACTCACTTTGTACTCGTTTGGCTTGTAACTTAGCATCATCCTTCTGAGCTTCACAGATTTGTTGCCAAAATGTTGGTCTAGCTTTTAACTCAGCTATGATTGAATCATCAGCAGACAATGATAACCGGGTGCTCAATGCCCTTAAGGCAAATAAAGATTTTCGGCTCAAGGCATCCGCCACTACATTAGCTTTCCCCGGATGGTAATCAATAACGAGATCATAATCTTTTAATAACTCCAACCACCTTTATTGTCTCAAATTCAATTCTTTTTGTGTCATTAAATACTTCAAACTTTTGTGATCCGTAAAGATGTGACATTTTCACCAAAAAGATAATGCCGCTATATTTTCAATGCAAAAACATCAGCTTCTAATTCGAGATCATGTACCGGGTAATTTTTTGTGTGGTTTTAGTTGCGTAGATGCATAAGCTACTACTTTACCATCTTGCATCAATACACATATCAAACCATTCAATGAGGCATCGCTATAGACTATGAATTTCTTATCTGATTCAAGTTAAACTAATATGAGCATTTCTGTCAATAAAGCTTTCAATCTATCAAAACTCTGTTGGCATTTATCAGTCCACTCGAATTTCACTTCTTTTTGCAACAATCAAGTCATCAGAGAAGCTATCATTGAAAACCTTTTAACAAATCTCCGATAATATCCTGCTAATCCCAGAAAACTTCTTACTCCTGAAACATTCCTTGGCGGCTTCCAACTTACAATAGCTGAAATTTTATTCGGGTCTACCCGAATACCTTCTGCAGATGCAACATGTCCAAGGAAACTAACTTCCTTTAACTAGAATTCACATTTACTGAACTTGGCATACAATTGCGTCTCATATAGAGTTTGAAATATAGTTCTTAAATGTTCAGCATGCTCATTTTCATCTCGGGAATAAACCAAAATATCATCAATAAAAATAACCACGAACCTGTCTAGGTATGGTCTAAAAATTCGGTTCATCAGATCCATAAATACTGCCGGGGCATTAGTTAACCTGAATGGCTTCACCAAAAACTCATAATGCCCATATCTTGTTCTAAAAGCTGTCTTCGGCACATCCGAATCTTTTACCTGTGGTTGATAATAACCAGATCGTAGGTCAATTTTTGAAAATACAGTGGCACCTTTTAATTGATCAAACAAGTCAACTATATGAGGCAACGAGTACTTTACTGTATCTTTATTAAGCTGTCTGTAATCGATGCATCATCTAAATGATCCACATTTCTTCTTTACAAACAATACCGGTGCGCCCCACGGTGAAAAGCTTGGTCGGGCAAATCTTCTATCAATCAACTCTTGTAACTGTACCTTTAGTTGTTTCAATTTAGTAGGATCCATTCTATATGCTGCTATAAATATCGGCATCGTTCCTGGTACAAGGTCTATGGAAAATTCCACCTCTCTGGCTGGAGGTAAACTAGGTAGTTCTTCTGGAATACCTTAGGGAACTCACAAACTACCGGCACAGACTGGATTTTCAACTCTGATACTTTGGTATCCAGTACAATAGCAAGATAAGCCTCATACCCTTTTTTAGTATATCTCTGTACTGATATTGCTGAAATCACATTAGACAACGCATCAAGTTTTTCAGATTCAACCCAAAGTAACTCACCATTGTGAGACTTCAATACAATATATTTATGCTTACAATTTACCACTGCATCATGTTGGGTTAACTAATCCATTCCCAATATTACATCAAATTTATCAAAGGGTAACAACATCAACTTAGCCAAAAAACAGTGACCCTCTATTATCAACGGACAATTATTACAAAATTTATCCACCATAACATGCTGACCCAAGGGGTTTGAAACTTTAACCACAAATTAGGTGAATTCAACAATTATATTTTTATTAAAAAAAATTCGTGCATATATATGAATGCGTGGAACCAGGATCAATCAAAGCAATAATATCAGAATCAAGTAGAGAGAATGTACCAGTGATAACATCTGGTGTTGAGGTATACTGGAGCCCAAGCCTCGGATTTAGCTATTGAATCTTTTGCAGTACTACGATTACCACCAACATTTTTAGAATACCGTGGTGGTCTACCCCTTAAGACAAAATTACTCAGCTTCAGAGTCTGTTTAATGTCTTTTTCAACCCTTTTCGGGCAATCTTTTTGAAAATGGTCAAGAGAACCACATTTAAAGCAAGCCCCACTTCTCATCTGGCACTCTCCATAATGTAATTTATTACAGACATTGTATCGTGGTTTGGGGTTTCCAACACTCCAAACACTGGTTGTTAAGGGAGAAGAATACCTCAGGTTCATGCGTTTAGAACTTCGTTCCTTTCCCAAATACTCCATTGATGTAGCAAAACGTTCATGATAATTCTTTGATTTCTTTGAAGCAGATGATTGCGTCTTGCTTATAAATCTTTTACTTGAAACCCGGGCTTCCCTTTCTGCTTGCTTCTTTTCTTTGCTTAATTCCTTGGCCTTGTATGCCCATTCAACCAACACCACGAATTTTCTTAATTTCAGAATTCCAATCAACTGCTTGATCTCTTCATTAAGCCCTTCTTCAAATCACTTGCACATGTCGGCTTCAGTCTGAACCCATTCACTAGCATACTTGCTCAATCTAACAAATTCCCGTTCATATTCGGACACTTTCATATATCCCTGTTTGAGCTCTAGAAATTTCTTCTTTTTCTAGTCCAATAACCACTGACTAAACCCTTTTTGGAAAAATTCCCATGTAACATTTTCCTTTGGCACCACAGAAGATATGGTTTTCCACCAATGGTAGGCTATGTCTTTCAACAAAAATACTGCACATTTCAGACATTTGGCTGGTGTGCAAGATAGTTCATCCAGAACCCGAATAGTATTTTCAGCCAAAACTCGGCCCTCTTTGGATCATCATCGGCTGTAGCCCTAAATTCTTCAGCTCCATACTTTCTAAATTTATCTACTGGAGCCTTATCAATTCTAACAAGTCTAGTACCCTGTGGCGTTTCATCATGTTGTGAAACGGGTGCGGGAGGTCGTTGAACAACAAGATTTGTTCTCATATATTTGCTAAACCACTCATTCATCATTTCGAAGAAGGCTGCTTTTGCCTCTTCTTGGCCCTCAAACATGGGCCTTCTACTACTATTGGTTGTGGCTTATTGCACGGAAGCTTGAGCTGTGCTCTCAGCTTCCTCAGACTCATCTCTCGCTTGATTGGAAGACATTATTATATGAAAATACATTTAAAAGTGGTCAAGAGATATCACACTATCATGATTTATATAATGGCATGTATAGCTAGACTCGTACTTGCTACGTTAGTTTGAGAATCGGCTAAATCGTAACTCTGATACCACTAAATGTAACACCCCTTACCCGTATCCGTTACCAAAATAGGGTTACATAAAACTTTCAAAACATTTTTCAAATAATTCACGCCAATTACTATTCATTAACTGAGATCATTTGTAACATCCCTTAAATGGACCCTTGAGGCCCAATATGAACTGTAGAAACAAATCGGGACTTAATTGGAATCTGTAAGAATTTTTTGCGAAATTATTAAAATTTTCTAAGTTGCAGGGCTCACACGCCCGTGAGGTCTAGGGACACGCTCGTGTGGTCACACACGCCCTTGTCCATAACCTGTGTAACTCTCTGACTTGCAGGCATGAGGAAATTGAAGTCACACAGCCAAGTTGTAATAATCCGATTTAGACCCTAATTGAAATAATTGTTTCGAAACCATAAATTCGAGTCAGAAAAAATATTTTAATATTATTTTTTGTGTCTGTAGCATGTTAATTTATATGTGCGAAATTTTCGTGATTTAATTTTATCATTTGAGTGTTCGATTTAATTAAAAGGACTTAATTGTGTAAAATGCAAAAGTTGGCTATTAAATGTGTAAGTACCGAATTGCTATTGTTTTTATAATGTGGGATCCTTATGTGGCAAATTGGTCATTAACGGACAATTTTGGGCTTGAGATATATAGTTTACTAATTAAATTTATAAGGTTAAAATGGTAATTGATATATTAATATGTATTAAATAAAACAAAAACAAATGGCCATGCATGTGTTCATCTTTCATGACTGAAATTACCAATGGAAAAAGAAATAAATAAGAAAGTTACATTTGGCCTAAGTCCAAGCTAAATTAAAGGCTCATTTTTGCTCGATTTTTGATAATTTTTACGTTTTTGAGATTGTTGCTTTGAATACTAGCTAGCCCATGCTTGAATTTTTGAATTGGTTGTGTATTTTGTGATTTGCCATTGAAGAGAGTTTGTTTTTTTTTTGTTTTTTAATGATGAAAAATAAATATACGTTGTTAGATTATCAAGATTTACTAAGTGAATTTTGGCAAAAATGTCTAATTGGGACTAAATTATGAATTTTGTAAATTGAGGGGTCAAAATGTAAAATAAATGAAAGAAATGGGCTTCTAGGGACTTAGTAAAATTCAGCCAAGCATGGGTGTGGTGAAATTTTGAATATTTTGTGTTTTGTGAAATAGGGACTAAATTGTGAAAAATATGAAATGTTAGGGGCGAAAGTGTAATTTGCCCACTTATGTGTTTTTGGATGAATTTGAATGAATTTATGAATAAACAAGTTAAATTTTATTAATTTAGATCAAGAAAAGAGGAAATCAGAATTGGAGCGGGGGAAATTTAAAGTTGTCAAATAGTCGTCTCGGTTCGTTCATCTCCGTCCGAGGTAAGTTCATAAGTAAATAAATGTCATTAAATTCGATTGTATATATTTTATTTGTGCCAAATTGAATTATTACTTGTATGTATATGTTGAAGCCAAATTTGTATAAGTATGGGGGAAGTATTTACAAGCCTGAATCGATCGAGTTACGACGTTCGAAAGCCCCGTACAAACCTTAGGAATAGTTAGGATACATGTCATGACATAGGATTTTCGATATGTGATTTCGTGTAAGACCACGTCTGGGACGTTGGCATCGACTTGTGATTTACGTGTAAGACCCTGTCTGGGACAGTAGCATCGATGTGTTATTACATGTAAGACCACGTCTGGGACGTTGGCATTGTATGAGCTTTTCGACTATCCGAGTATCCTTTTTAATTTCAAATGGTTCAACGGGCATTAACGAGTTGTGATTGAATGTGAAATTGAGATAAAAGGTTCAAGTACATGCTAAGTTTAATGTTAATGAAAATAAGGTAATCTTAGAATTTGAAATGATTATATAAATTATGCATGATATAAAGTGACTTATATGTATGTGTGAATGCTCATATTTGGCCAAGTGATGCTATAATGTTAATGTTTAAATATTGGTATATGAATTTGCAAGCATGATAAATGCAAATTTGACTAAGGTTTGCTTGATTCGGCCTAGTTGGTTTTAATGTTCATGAATATTAAATGAATTACTTGCTTATGACTTACAAAGCTATTCAAGCTTACTGTGTGTGTGTTTGTTCATTGTTTTATAGATTTTGGAAGCTAGTTACGAGCTCGGGGATCGTCAGAGAAATCCATCACACTATCGATCATTTTTCCTTTCGGTACTTTATAAGTTGAACTTTGAATCTATGGCATATATAGGCTAGCCTTTTTTTTGGTTGATTTTGGAAGTGTATATATATACATATATATATATGTATAAGCTAGTCTTAATGTGTTTAAGTTTGAAGGTGTATATATATAAAGCCATGCGAAAATGGCTTGATTTTTGTGCTTGAGTTCGATTATGTCTAATCATGGTTTAAGCTCATATTGGTAAATATGCTATATGACATGCATGAATGGTATTTTTGATTACGCAATGTGATTTGTATTCATAAATGTGATTAATGATTTATGATTTTGACTTAGATTATAAGGTAGATGATTAATGCTTGATGAATTATGACAAGTGACATATAAATTGATTAAGTAATGTTTATGTTATGTGTTCATGTAATTAATTCGGTTATTTGTGAGATAATTTGTAGGTTGTTCAATGTATAAGTATATTCGGATATACATTATTAAATTATATATATATGTGCTGATGATATGTTCTCTCATGGGATAGCTATTGAGGTTCGGTGGTGGCGGTAAGTATGTGTATATAACATGCATAAATAGTTGGTATTTATATGCAGTTTTAGGTATAGAGTATTTGAGGTTATGAAAGTAATGTATAAACATGATCATAGTATGCGAATTAGGTATGTATGGTTTAATATGAATGTTCGAAAATGACTCAAATGGATATGGTCATATATACATAAAATATGTAATTAGAAAAGATGTATATCTGGTTTAGTCTTAAAGTCACTTTATGTGTATTATATAGGAATAAATGTATATGTCTTGTATGCCGCGTATGTGTAAGTAATATGTTAGTAAACTAGGTATATTATGAACCTATCTATTGGGACCAAAAATGGTGGTTGGTATAATAGTCAAATGGATGTGAATTAATGGTTAAGTTTTTGGTTACTTTAGTATATAGTAAATGGTTAATCATGGACAAGATTTGTGGTTAAAATTTGGTTGGTGTTTTGGTTATGTGTTTGTAATTTAAGTATGGTAAATTAGTATGTGAATTGAGTGTACTTTTAGTTGTGATTTGTGTTCAAAATGATTTAAATTAATATAGTCATTTGCGAATGGTCTTATGACTAGGAAAGAGGTATGCTTAACCTTAAATAATAATTTTTTACGTGTAGTATATGTAAATGTATAACTTTTGCCGTGTGGATGTTTTCACTTAAATTAATTTACCAATCATGTTTGCTCATATTGACTAATATCAATGCCACATATGTGGGAGGTATTTAAGATGGGTAATATGACTCATATAGCTTTCAAATGTGCATGTGCTGAGTTAAGAAATGGAACGTTGATATTTGACGGATGAAATAGATATATTGGTTCATATTAGTTATGTAACACCCCTAACCCGTATCCGTCGCCAGACTAGGGTTACGAGGCATTACCAAAACAAACACAACTCAAAACAGGCGTATATTTATTTTTGGTATAATTAACATTTTATGCACACGTACATAGCATACAAATCAGGGCTAGAATATATGTTTTGAATAATTTAAAAAGAGTAAATTGCATATTCTGTCAATACAAATTTCATACCTCAATAACAAAACAAAATCATTTACTTCACATCTAACACCTATCTCAAATTTATAACATAATCAATCATTTATAATTAACATCATTAATCTAATCATTTTATTAAAGTCTGAATAAATAAACATCACTTTAAAACATATATGGGGTATTCGAACATTGTATCATTAAAACCAAATAGCATCAACCACATTATGTATAACATTCGGCCAAACTTAATATCTCCCATACAACTAAATTTGAATATATATATACCATCATAACCAATTCACAACTTACTAGCTCACATGCATATTAATTCTTATTACATATACATTTCACTTAACTTCACTCAATTGATATATATATACATATAAGTACACAAATACACATTTGATCATAGTTTGTTTAATAAATCAATCAAACTTTACATAGTACATAATAAGTACACCATTACATATCACCTAATCACATTCAACATATCCATGGCTTCATCACTTAGCTTAGCAAAAATATCCACATCTACATTCGGTTCAAGTTCATATATCAACTAAATCAATCTATTAAACAAACATAACCAATATATAAGTATCAACCACATAACCAAGTTCAATATGTCTAGTTTTAAAACATAACACAAGCTTACCTGTTATGAAACATATACTTAACCAAATATGCATATGAATAAACCTATTCACAACAACTATCGCAAACCATCATCAAAGATAGCAAATCAATCAAACAAGGATAAGGCATTTTTGCATGGCTATTATTTACATACATAGGTACTTAATTCATATTCAACCTTTTCCCATGTTATACATGCCATATATTCATAATTAACATAGCCAAAATACCAAAGAAAGCTGTCGATAGTGTGATAGTCCTGCTGACGATCCCTGAGCTCGTAACGTATCCAAAATCTATAAAACAGAAATAGACAAAGAATCACAGGGTAAGCTATTTAAGCTTAGTAAGTCAATAACAAGGTAAAATCAATTAACTTAACAAAATCATATATACAAAGCTATATCAAGTAGTGAATGATACACAATCACAAGTGATTACTCAAATTTCAATATCAAATTCAAATAATGTACCCTTTGGCCGAATACACATAGTTAAAAACTTATACACGGTTCACATGTTTACACATTAACTTCTGTACAATGTAATAAGCATATAACTTACCTTTCATTTCATAACACAGATTATATATGTACCTTGGTTCTTTTAGTTCAAATATCACATTAGCCTTCACTTACACATGCCCGTTGAACCATTTGGAATTAAAAAAGGATACACGGATAGTCGGAAGCTCATACAATGCCAACGTCCCAGATGTGGTCTTACATGTAATCACATGTCGATGCCGCTGTCCCAGACAGGGTCTTACACAAATCAAAAACAATGCCAATGTCCCAGACATGGTCTTACACGTAAACACAAGTCGATGCCAACGTCCTAGATGTGGTCTTACACGATCACACATATCGAATATCCTATGTCATGACATATGTATCCTATCTATTCCTAAGGTTCATACGGGGCTTACGGACATCGAATCTCGGTCGAATGAAGCTCGAAAGTTAGCCAAATCACAATACCCACATTCGGCCATAGCATATATAAATTCAATTAATTCATTTTGATACATAACAAGTACATATCCATGGTTATTTCAACATTTAAATGCTTATTGACTTACCTCGGATGTCGTCGACTGTGAAATCGGTTACTCAACCACTTTTGTCTTTCCTCGATCCAAATTTAATTTCTTTAATTCTTGATCTTAACATATTCAATTAAGCTTATTTAAACACCATTCTATTCAATTTATCCTAAAAACACATAAATGGGTAAATTACAATTTTGCCCCTAACATTTTACACTTTTTACAATTTAGTCCTTTTTTCTCAAAACTCAAAATACACAAAATTTGACTACACTCCTTAAGGGCTGAATATTCCTAGTGTCCATACAAACCTACACATTTCATTTATTTCGCATTTTAGTCTCTCAAAAATTTAGTTTTGCAATTTAGTCCAAATTACTCAATTTCATCAAAAATTCAAAGACAAAACTTGTTAATCTAACATATATATTTCACATTTCATCATCAAACATCAAAAACCACAATGTATCATCAATGGGAAAACAAAAAATCATCATCAAAATCACAGATTGAGACATGGGTTGTTAAGTACACTTAACAACGATCTCGAAAACGTAAAAATTATCAAAAACCGAATAATTAACATACCTTAATTTGAAGAACACAAGGCCGAACCCTACTTGCTTCTTATTTCTTTTTCTTTTTCTTGGTTTCGGTTAGCTTAAAAAAATATGAACATTGGTTTCTTTTATTTAATTATAACTTATATTATATTATTACCAAATTACCTAATTAACCTTTTAACTTAAATAATATTAACATATAAATTAAGGATATTTAAGAGCTTAACCGTCCAATATCTCTTTAAATGGGATAATTTCCCTTTAAGGACCTCATATTGAAAAGCCACTATCAAATAAGCACTTTACACTTTAATTTGTAACTTTTACATTTGACGCGATTAAGTCCTTTTATTTAATCGGGTACCTAAACGACAAAATTAAGTCACAAAAGTTTAACACCAACAAATTCACACATAATAAACATGAAAAATAAATTTAAAAATATTTTTTGGACTCAGATTTGTGGTCTCAAAACCACTTTTCTAATTAGGGTCAAAATCAGGCTGTTACAACTCTCCCCCCTTAGGGATTTTAGTCCCCGAAAATCTTACCGGTGAATAGGTTTGGGTAACATTCTTTCATCGTATTCTCTGACTCCCAAGTTGCTTCCTCAACCTCGTGCTTTTGCCACAATACTTTGACCAACGAAATTTTCTTATTTCTCAATTCTTTTATCCCACGAGCCAGAATACAAATCGGTTCCTCATAATATGTCATATCAGGCCGAATCTCAACCTTTGTCGGACTAATCACATGTGAAGGATCAGATCGGTACCTACAAAGCATCAAAACATGGAATACATTATGGATCATTTCTAGCTCAAGTGGCAACTGTAATTTATAAGCTACCGGCTCGATACGCTTTGTGATCTCATACGGCCCAATGAATCTTGGACTCAACTTGCCTTTACGACTAAATCTAAGTACTTTCTTCCACGGTGAAAATTTCAAAAACACTTGATCTCTGATCTGAAACTCAATATCTTTACGTTTCAAATCTGCATATGACTTTTGAGAACCTGATGCAGCTTTCAAGCTATCACGGATCACTGCCACTTTTTGTTCAGTTTCTTTGATCAAGTCAACCCCGTGTATCTTATTTTCACTGAGCTCGGTCCAATACAATGGTGTACGACATTTACGACCATACAAAGCCTCATAGGGTGCCATCTTGATACTAGATTGAAAGCTATTATTGTAAGCAAATTCAATCAGAGGTAAGTATCATTCCCACGTACCTTCGAACTCAAGGATGCAACATCTTAACATATCTTCAAGTATCTGAATGATTCGTTCAAACTGACCATCCGTCTACAAATGAAAAGCTGTGCTAAAGTGTAGTTTCGTACCTAAAGCATCTTGTAATTTCTTCCAAAATCGCGATGTGAATCTCGAGTCCCTGTCCGAAATAATAATTCAACCAGTTTATCAAGTGAATAATCAGTGTGAACCGGAACAAAATGAGCAGATTTAGTCAATCTATCCACAATAACCTAGATTGCATCTTTCTTGCTTGTTGTGGAGGATTCTTAATTTAATTAATTAAGGAATTAGGGTGGTGAGTAGTTGGATTTTAAATCAAAATAAGTGAAAAATGGCACAAAGAAGCCTGTGGTGAAGTGGCTAAATGACGCCACTAGGGTGTAGAGAGGTGGCGACATATGCATGCAGGAAGGTCTGAGGTTCAAGTGCTAGCTTAGCTTTATTTTGGAGTTTAAATTTGGGCTTCTAGAAGGCTAGAAGCGGCGTGTAGAGGGACTCTAAGGAGAAGTGATCAGTAGAGAGAATTTAGGAGAAGGGTAAGGGAGATATCATGGAGAAAAATTAGGAGATGAGTAGTGGATGAAGTGGTGCTGAATTAGACTTTAGGGGTGGCTAAGTTTCGACTTTAGGCTATATAAATGTGTGTGTACTGAATATGGGGTCCTAGGTAATGCTAAATTTTCCATTCTTTTTCTTTTCCTTGCCGAAACCTTATTTTTCCACAATCAAAAATACCTTGCCTTGTTGCCGAAATCTCCTATAGCCGAATCCTTTTTTGCCAAATTCTCTCATATCCAAACTCTTTTGTTGCTGAAGTATCATCATCTTCTCTTGCCGAGATCCCTATAAGTGCCGAATCTTTGTTGTTTTCTTCCATCACAAATTGATTGTTATCTACTATCAGTCAAGGTTAAAAGTTGAATCTCGTTCAGTAGCTATCTAGGCCGCAGGATCAAAAGTGGATTCGGTAAGTATTCAGTTAACCCCTTAGTGTGTGTAGTTAAAAGCCAAAGGGCTATCTAACTTCTCATTATCGTTAATCTTGTATTAATAAGGGTAAGGTTCAGAGATCACAAGCATGGTAAGGATCGTTAGCAAAGTGTAAGAGTACTAAACTCGATTATGGTTTAAGTAAATGGCCGAATGTAAGTATGATCTATGGGGTGACTTGTATGGATTATGAGTCACTCAAAGTTTGATGGTGTATGTGTGAGTTCAGATCTAGGGTATACTCATGATTAGTAGCTAAGGAAGGGCTATTAGGACTCGGTGGCACACGGTAAGGTTACGGTAAGGCTTCAGCTTTTGGTAAATATTTTGATTAAGTATGGGTGATTGATTGAAGGTTGGTTGGTTGTAGGTTCAAGACCAAGGATAGTATAGCACGTCACAGTACCCAGGTGTGTACAAACACTAACACACATGATATCAGCAATACTGAAAAGTCGAAAAGCCGAAAGTGGCTAATCGGGCCCCTGTGGCTAAGTTTGATGAAATTGGTTGATTTGGTTATATGAACTGAGTTAGTCATGCATGCTACATGATCTGGAATTGTTTTGGGCCTAATAAGTCATATGAATGAGATCTGGGCGTAATGGGCCATAAGGTTGTGATTTGGGCATAATGGGCTATGTGAACGTGAAATGGGCTTGATGGGCTTTATGGGGACGTAGACAAGTATGCTAGGGTTTAATGGACTTTAGGCCTAGTTTTGAACAACTCTTAGACCGCATAAGACTTAATCTAATAATTAAACATGTCTGTGGACAAGTTGCTGGGTTAGAGTGTGGCAACAGACATATGCATGTCTACGATTGGATCTAGGGAAAGCTTGGTACTTAAGCGGTCCTAGTGGCCCACCTCCTCTTCTCTGGAATCCGACCTGGTGCATAGTGTTTGTTCACTTTAGCCGCAAGGACTTGTTAATGGGCCAAAGTTCATAACTAAAGCTCGAGAGGGACCAAATCCATCTAATTTAGAAATTACTAAAATACCCCTGATTTGTAAAATTACCAGAATACCCTTGATTTGTGGAATTACCAAAATATCCCTGATTTACAAAATTTCAAAAATACCCCTATTTTGCAAAATTACCTAAATACCCTTGTAGGGTAGATTTATAGAAATACCTTTGGGTAGTGAAATGACTAAAACACCCCTAAGTGCCGAATGTGTGAAAATGTGTATGTTGCATTCATGAAATATATGTTGCACATGGGTGGGTTTTGATGATACGGAGGAAGATTTGAGGATAGCATAGTCGCTTGACGATTGTGGATCCACCGGTGGCTTTAAGCCCATTATGGCAGCTTTGCTCCAACGTTTGAGTAGTGCCGCTGTTGGTGCTACCCTTGGAATGTAGGGATGGATGGTGTAATAGTCCGAATTTGACCCAAATCCAAATGGTGGTTTTGGGACCACGAATCTGAGTCTGAATAATATTTTAAATATTATTTTTTGTGTTAATTATATGTGAATTAGTATGTGTGGAAGTTCCGTATAAAAATTTTATTGTTTGTGTGCTTAATTTGACAAAAGGACTTAATCGCGTAAGTTGTAAAAGTTACAAATTAAAGTGTAAAGTGCTATTTTGATAGTGGCTTTTTATTATGGGGTCATTAAATGACAATTAGCCCATTTTAAGGATAGTGGACGGTACATGGTCTTAAATGACCTTGGAATCTATGTTGTATTTATTTATTTTAAAAGGTTAATATTGTAAGTTAAAAATAAACTTATTATATGTTAAAAATAAAATAAAAACATTAGCTATCATCATTTTTAAGTGCCGAATATAGCAAAGGAAAAAGATTTTATGTTCTTCAACATTTCGGCAACCATTTTGATTTAATCCAAGGTTAGTTTTGTTCGGTTTTTGATAATTTTTACATTTTTGAGATCGTTGCTATGAAATGTACAAGACCCATGCTTTAATTTTTGAGTTTGATGAATATTTTAAGTTGAGCCAATGTTGATAGTTGGTTGTTTATGTTGTTTAAGGATGAATTATGAAATATATGTGTTAGATTAATATGTTTTGTCTTTGGATTTTTGATGAATTTGAGTATTTTGGGTTAAATTGCAAAAATAAATTTTTTGAGGGACTAAAATACGAAATAAATGAAATTCATGGATTGGTATGAAGACTAGGGATATTCGGCCCTTAAGGTGTGTGGCCAAATTTTGTGTATTTTGTGTTTTGTGCAAATAGGACCAGATTATAAAAGCATGAAATATTAGGGGCAAAATGGTAATTTGCCCATTTATGTGTTTTAGGACTAAATTGAATAGAAATGCGTTTGAATGAGCTTAATTTGATCATGTTTAGATCAAGAACAAAAGAAAACAGACTTAGATCGGGGAAAAGCGAAAATTATCGAATAGCCAGTTTTCGTAGTCCGATGATATCCGAGTAAGTCTCTAAGCAACTATATGTTGTAAATTATTTAGAAATTTAGTAAATGCTGAAATTTAAACCATTGAGACTATATATGAAATTGCCGAATTCGATTAAGAAAAATATGTGAATTGGTTGAATAATATCTATATTCGGGCTTATCGCCCAGTTGTGCCTTGTCTTGAGTGAATTGTATATCGCTTATCGCCCAGCGTGTCTTGTGCCGATGAATTGTATCGGGCTTATTGCCTAGCAGGCTAAATACCGGTGATTAATTTTAAGACTTTGGTCTAGCAGGCTTAGTGCTGGTGTGTGATTCAGGCTTGTGCTTAGCAGATTTATACCGGTGATTTTAATACGAGCTTACACTTATGAATGAAATGATTTAGTTATGATGGCAATCGAACAAGCTAAAGCTTATTCATATGAATTAAAGTATTCGACTGAAAGGTATGTATTGAAACAAGTACATGTTATATGTGATGCTTATTGAATGAGTAAGTTGATAGAAATGTGTTTGTGTATTCGATATGTTGGATATGTGAATAAGATGATATCGAGCTGATATTGTTTATTTGCTAATATGAGAAGTTTCAAGTAGATGCATCAGTATTTATACATATATAAGTTCGGCCATGTGTTATATATATATATAATCGTATACATTCGGTTATGTGGGATCACCTTATATGTACATGGAAGTTGTTATTTGGTTGTATGTAGAAATACATATAATTGTATTTATTAACCGAGATACCTTTGATAAGTCTTACATTTTTTAGTATACGATGAATGATGTTTTGCTATGTATGAAAATTGATATTCAGCTATGATAGCACATATATGTTATATTATTTAATAAATGCTAAGAATTTGTTCAGTCTAACTTGATTGAATATCTAGTCGATTTGTTTAGTTTGCTTAAGACTTACTAAGCTAAGTTAGCTTTCTCTGTGTGTTCATCGTTCTGTTTTATAGATTTTGGACAAGCTACGAGCTCAGGGGATCGTCAACGAAGTCATCCACACTATTGACTTGTTTTGGTACCTTTAAGCTTGAATTTTGAACTTAAGGTATGTATAGGCTAGATTATGTCTGAATTAATGAATGTTGCCCTTGTATATAGATATAGCGATGCGAAAATGGGTAGATTATGGTATTTTAGTCTTAAGTGTATTCGGTCTTGATCATTGCTCATTATGATAATATTTTTGGTAGAATAAGTATGCTTGTGTTGGTAGCATGGTTAAGTATAATGTTATTCATGGTATATTATTGATTAGGTACTTAGCTCACATTAGAAAAATATCATATAGCTTATTATATGTGATGGATTTTTTTTATATGACTCGACCTAATGTGAAGGTAGTTGATGAATATGGTTTTGATTGTGTATGGCTTGTTCTTAAAGTTAATAGATGTTAAAATAATTTTGGTCATTCTTTGGTGTGTGGTAGTTGATATTTGGTTGATGGATAAGTTTTACTTGTGTATCGTTAATGATGCTATGATAATGATATTTTTTTTAGTCATGCATTAATTTAATTTGTCAATATAGATAATAGACTTTTATATAAAATGTGGTTCGACCATAGTGGTTTAATTTCATTGATAATTGCTAATAATGGATTGGGTTGAATTAGTATGTATTAACTATGCTATATTATGGTTATTTGTCAAATTGAAATGGTTCAAATCATTATGGTCGTACGTATATATATATTTGCATTAAAAGAAGAAGTTATTAAATTCTGAAATGATGCTTGATTAAGTGTGTGTATATAGGTATGGCTAATATGCAATATGGTTAATCTATCTTATATTAATGCGAATAGCATGTGAATTGTTATAATCAAGGATTGATCAAGGAAATGAGTTGGTATGGATTCGGTAACTATGTTAGATATGGTTTTGACTTTAGGAAAATATGTGAATGGTATATTGGCAACTAAAGTTAGTTTGATTATGGTTTATATCACCAATATCGTTTAAATGAGTGAAATTTTAATAGTAATTGTGGATCTTTTGATGTTTAAATTTACACTCGGGTTGAGGTTACATAACAATATGGTTTAATAGAAGCTGGAGTATGGTTTGATTATGAAAGTTATGTTTCTTATGATATTGGCTTGATATTTGTTTAAGTTTCAAATTTTGAAGTGATTATTTTTTTTTGAGTTATGAAATGTAATGAATATCTGTGTGAACTGTATTATGACTAGTAACGCCTCTTAACCCTAATCTGGCGACGGATACGGGTTAGGGGTGTTACATTTGATTGGTATCAGAGCTTACAGTTTAGTCGATTCTAGGGCTACCGTAGAGCATGTGAGTCTAGCTATACATGCCTTAAATTATAATGCAATAGTGTGGTGACTTCTAACAACAGAATTGTGTTTTATTTTGTAAATGGATCTTAATAGAGTCATAGATGATGATGTCTAGAGCGTAGCGCCTAATCCATCACATGGGACAGTGCCGATAGAATCTCGACCTATCTCAAGTAGCCATGGAGGGGAGGCTAAGCAAGCCTTCTACTAGTTGATGAACGAAAGGTTTACTCAATATATCTGGACTAATCCGACTGTACAACAACCTCTATCCCCGAATAATCCATCTTCGATACATATGATACCCCTGGTGTTAGATCCGATGAGATTTAGCAGGCCTCCTGTAGATAAAATCAGGAAACACGGGGCCGAAGAGTTTAAAACTAATGATGATAATGATGCAGAACGAGCTGAGCTGTGACTTGATAATATTATCCGTGTGTTCGTTGAGCTATCATGTACTCCAGATGAATGCTTAAAATGTGCTATATCATTATTGCGGGACACCGCATATCACTAGTGGAAAACACTAGTATCGGTGGACCCGAAAGAGAAAGTGATTTGCGAATTCTTCCAGACTGAGTTCCATAAGAATATATCAGTTAGAGATTGATTGATCAAAAACGTAAATAATTTCTGGAATTAAAACAGGGTCGAATGACTGTTTGTCAGTATGAACTAGAGTTCGTGAGACTGAGTCAGTATGTTTGAGAATGTGTATCTTCCAAAGCTAGAATGTGCAAAAGATTCGAAGATGGCCTTAATAAAGATATTCATTTGCTAGTTGGGATTTTAGAAATAAAAGAGTTCATTGTACTCATTGACCGAGCTTGCAAGCTGAGGCATCTGAAAAGTTCTAGATTTAACGACAAAGCTTGCTTCAGTTGTGGATTGCTTGATCATTTTATCCGAGATTGACCTGAGTTTGTTGGGCCAAAGACTGTTCAGAATCTGAGACCTGATAGTGCACTTATGAGAGGTAGATCTTTAAAGAATGTAAGAAACGTCAGTGGTAGTCAGAGAACTATAAGAGACAGTGTTGTCAGATACGAAGTTAGAGCGCCTGTCAGAGCGTATGTATCCAAGTTTGAGAGGAAGCTTCATCACTTGATTAAAGAACTGGTACTTTTACTCTTTATGGTACTTCTGTGATTGCTTTAATAGACCCTGGTTCTACGCATTCATACATGTGCATGAACTTAGTATTCAGTAAGACTTAGCCTGTAGAGTCTACTGAGTTTACCACAAAAGTATCGAACTCCTTAGGTAAAAGTGTCCTGGTTGACAAAATATGCAAGAACTATCCGTTAATGTTTTGAGATATATGTTTCCCTGCTGATCTGATGCTCTTGCTATTTGATGAATTCTATATTATTCTGGATATGGATTGGTTGTTTGTGCATGATGCGGGGTTGCAAATTGCAAAAGAAAGGCGATAGATTTGAGATGTCCGAATAATGAGATTGTAAGGATTGAGTCAGATGATTTGAATAGATTGCCTGCTGTAATATAAGTATTGAAAGCTAAGAATTATGTGAAAAAAAAGGGGTTGCGAAGCATATTTTGCTTATGTGATTGATTCAAGAATATTTAAGAAGAAAGTTGAATCAGTGCCTATTGTTTGTGAGTTTTTTGATGTATTTCCTGAAAAGTTACCGGGTTTGCCTCTGATTCGTATAGTTGAATTTGTTGTTGATTTGTTGTGGTATTTGTAGATGACATCTTGATTTATTCACGTGATGAAAAGGAGCATGCTGAACATTTGAGAATTTTGTTGCAAACTTTGAGAGAAAAATAATTATACGCGAAATTCCGCAAATATGAATTCTGGTTGCATGAAGTTAGTTTTCTAGGACATATTGTGTCAGCTTTTGGAATCCAAGTAGATCCAAGTAAGATTTCTGCTATTTTGAGTTGGAAACCTCCAAAGAATGTGCCTGAAGTTCATAGTTTTCTGGACTTAGCGGGTTATTACCGCAGATATGTAAAAGGATTTTCAGCAATAGTTACTCCGTTGACTAGACTACTTTAGAAAGATGTTAGATTTGAATGGTCGAATAAATGTTTGAAAAGTTTCAATCAGTTGAAAACTCTGTTAACAGAAGCTCCAGAGTTAATACAACTAGAATCGGGTAAAGAATTTGTTGTATACAGTGATGATTCATTAAATGGTCTGAGATGTGTTTTAATGCAGGAAGGTAAAGTGGTAGCTTACGCCTCAAGACAGTTGAAGCCTCATGAAAAGAATTATCCGACACACGACCTTGAATTAGCTGCGATTGTGTTTACACTTAAGGTTTAGCGTCATTAACCGTACGGTGAGAAATGTCACATATTTTCAGATCATAAAAGTTTGAAATATTTGATGACTCAAAAAGATTTGAACCTGCGTCAGAGAAGATGGCTTGATTTATTGAAAGACTATGAGCTAGTGTTAGAATATTATCTGGGTAAAGCAAACGTTGTTGCTGATGCGTTAAATAGAAAGTCATTGTTTGCATTACATGCTTTGAATGCTCAGTTAGACTTGTCTGATGATAGTTCTGTAATAGAGGAATTGAGAGCAAAACCGTTATTTTACAACAGATATGTGAAGCTCAGAAGTCTGCTAATGAATTGCTAGTGAAATGAGCTTAGTATGAAATGAATTTTGAATCTGAGTTTCAAATTGTGGATGATTGTTTGAAATATCAAGATCGTATCTGTGTTCAGAGAAATCCAGAGTTAATTCAATTGATTTGAATGAAGCAACACTACTGGTGGTCTGGTATGAAACGAGACATTTCTGACTTTGTTTTGAACTGTTTAGTTGTCAGTAAGTGAAAGCTGAACATCAAGTTTCGTCTGGATTGCTACATCCGATTCTGATTCCTGTGTGGAAATGGGATAGAGTGACGATGGACTTTATTACTGGTTTGCCCCTGACTCTGAGAAAGAAAGATGCAATTTGGGTCGTAGTTGACCGATTAACTAAATCTGCCCATTTTATTCTGGTAAAATCTGATTTCTCACTAGAGAGATTAGATGAGTTGTATATTACTGAGGTTGTGAGATTGCACGAAGTACCACTATCCATTGTGTCAGATAGAGATCCGAGATTTACATCACGATTCTAGAAGAAATTGCAAGAAGCTTTGGGCACGAAATTACATTTCAATACAGCCTTTCATTCGCAAACAGATGGTCAATCTGAACAAACTATTCAGATTCTTGAAGATATGTTAAGGTGTTGTGTACTAGAGTTTTATGGTTCATAGGAACAGTATCTGCCATTGATTGAATTTTCGTATAATAGTAGTTTCAAACGAGTATCAAAATGGCACCATATGAAGCTTTGTACGGACGTAAAAGTCGTACACCTTTATATTAGACTGAACTCAGTGAGAATAAGTTACACGGGGTTGATTTGATAAAGGATATAGAACAGAAAGTGAAATTGATCCGAGATTGTTTGAAAGCAACATCTGATCGTCAGAAGTCCTATGCAGACGTGAAACGAAAAGATATAGAATTTGAGATCGACAACAAAGTATTTCATGTTTCAATGTCCCGTAGATATCGATCTGATCTGTCACATGTGATTGCCCCATCTGAAATAGAAATCTGATATGATATGACATATGAGGAAGAACCGATCCGTATCTTAGCCCTTGAAGTGAAAAGAATTAAGAAACAAGAAAACTTTCATTAGTGAAAGTATTATGGAATCGACACGGAATAGAACAAGCAACATGAGAGCCTGAAGATTCAATAAGACAACAATATCTGAATCTGCTCAGCGGTAAGATTTTCGGGGACGAAAATCCCTAAGGGGGGAAGAGTTGTAAAAGTCTGAATTTGACCCAAATTGGAATGGTGGTTTCGGGACCACGAATCCAAGTCCAAATAATATTTTAAATATTATTTTCTGTGTTAATTATATGTGAATTAGTATGTGTGAAAGTTTCGTATAAAAATTTTATTGTTTGTGTGCTTAATTTGATAAAAGGACTTAATCGCGTAAGTTGTAAAAGTTACAAATTAAAGTGTAAAGTGCTATTTTGATAGTGGCTTTTTATTATGGGGTCCTTAAAGGACAATTAGCCCATTTTAAGGATAGTGGACGGTACATGGTCTTAAATGACCTTGGAAACTATGTTATATTTATTTATTATAAAAAGTTAATATTGTAAGTTAAAAATAAACTTATTATATGTTAAAAATAAAACAAAAACATTAGCTATCATCATTTTTATGTGCCTAATATAGCAAAGGAAGAAGCTTTTATGTTTTTCAACATTTCGGCAACCATTTTAATTTAATCCAAGGTTAGTTTTGTTCGGTTTTTGATAATTTTTACGTTTTTGAGATTGTTGCTATGAAGTGTACAAGACCCCTGCTTTAATTTTTGAGTTTGATGAATATTTTGAGTTGAGCCAATGTTGATAGTTGGTTGTTTATGTTCTTTAAGGATGAATTATGTAATATGTGTTAGATTAATATGTTTTGTCTTTGAATTTTTGATGAATTTGAGTATTTTGGGTTAAATTGCAAAAATAAATTTTTTGAGGGACTAAAATACGAAATAAATGAAATTCATGGATTGGTATGAAGACTAGGGATATTCGACCCTTAAGGTGTGTGGCCAAATTTTGTGTATTTTGTGTTCTGTGCAAATAGGACCAAATTATAAAAGCGTGAAATATTAGGGGCAAAATGGTAATTTGCCCATTTATGTGTTTTAGGACTAAATTGAATAGAAATGTGTTTGAATGAGCTTAATTTGATCATGTTTAAATCAAGAACAAAAGAAAACGGACTTAGATTGGGGAAAAGCGAAAATTATCGAATAGCCGATTTTCGTTGTCCGACGATATCCGAAGTAAGTCTCAAAGCAAATATATGTTGTAAATTATTTACAAAATTTAGTAAATGATGAAATTTAAACCATTGAGACTATATATGAAATTACCGAATTTGATTAAGAAAAATATGTGAATTGGTTGAATAATATCTATATTCGGGCTTATCGCCTAGCAAGCCTTGTGCCGGTGAATTGTATCGGGCTTATCGCCTAGCAGGCCTTCTGCCGGTGAATTGTATCGGGCTTATTGCCTAGCAGGCTAAATGCCGGTGATTAATTTTAAGACTTTGGTCTAGCAGGCTTAGTGCCGGTGTGTGATTCAGGCTTGTGCCTAGCAGATTTATACCAGTGATTTTAATACGCTTATTGCCTAGCAGGCTAAATGCCGGTGATTAATTTTAAGACTTTGGTCTAGCAGGCTTAGTGCCGGTGTGTGATTCAGGCTTGTGCCTAGCAGATTTATACCAGTGATTTTAATACGAGCTTACACTTATGAATGAAATGATTTAGTTATGATGGCAATCGAACAAGCTAAAGCTTATTCATATGAATTAAAGTATTCGACCGAAAGGTATGTATTGAAACAAGTACATGTTATATGTGATGCTTATTGAATGAGTAAGTTGATAGAAATGTGCTTGTGTATTCGATATGTTGGATATGTGAATAAGATGATAACGAGTTGATATTGTTTATTTGCTAATATGAGAAGTATTAAGTAGATGCATCAGTATTTATACATATATAAGTTCGGCCATGTGTTATATATATTCGTATACATTCGGTTATGTGGGATCACCTTATATGTACATGGAAGTTGTTATTTGCTTGTATGTGGAAATACATATAATTGTATTTATTAACCGAGATACCTTTGATAAGTCTTACATTTTTTAGTATACGATGAATGATATTTTGCTATGTATGAACATTGATATTAAACTATGATAGCACATATATGTTATATTATTTAATAAATGCTAAGAATTGGTTTGGTCTAACTTGATTGAATATCTTGTCGATTTGTTTAGTTTGCTTAAGACTTACTAAGCTAAGTTAGCTTACTCTGTGTGTTCATCGTTCTGTTTAGCTTACTCTGTGTGTTCATCGTTCTGTTTTATAGATTTTGGACAAGCTACGAGCTCAGGGGATCGTCAACGAAGTCATCCACACTATCGACTTTTTTTGTTACCTTTAAGCTTGAATTTTGAACTTAAGGCATGTATAGGCTAGATTATGTCTGAATTAATGAATGTTGTCCTTGTATATATATATAGTGATGCGAAAATGGGTAGATTATGGTATTTTAGTCTTAAGTGTATTCGGTCTTGATCATTGCTCATTATGATAATATTTTTGATAGAGTAAGTATGCTTGTGTTGGTAGCATGGTTAAGTATAATGTTATTCATGGTATATTATCGATTAGGTACTTAGGTCACATTAGAAAAATATCATATAGCTTATTATATGTGATGGATATTTTTTTATATGACTCGACCTAATGTGAAGGTAGTTGATTAATATGGTTTTGATTGTGTATGGCTTGTTCTTAAAGTTAATAGATGTTTAAATAATTTTGGTCATTCTTAGGTGTGTGGTAGTTGATATTTGATTGATAGATAAGTTTTAGTTGTGTATCGTTAATGATGCTATGATAATGATATTTTTTTTAGTCATGCATTAACTTAATTTGTAAATATAGATAATAGACTTTTATATAAAATGTTGTTCATCCATAGTGGTTTAATTTCATAGATAATTGCTAATAATGGATTGGGTTGAATTAGTATGTATTAACTATGCTATATTATGGTTATTTGTCAAATTGAAATGGTTCAAATCATTATGGTCGTACGTATATATATATATTTGCATTAAAAGAAGAAGTTATTAAATTCTGAAATGATGCTTGATTATGTGTGTGTATATAGGTATGGCTAATATGCAATATGGTTAATCTATCTTATATTAATGCGAATAGCATGTGAATTGTTATAATCAAGGATTGATCAAGGAAATGAGTTGGTATGGATTCGGTAACTATGTTAGATATGGTTTTGACTTTAGGAAAATATGTGAATGGTATATTGGCAACTAAAGTTAGTTTGATTATGGTTTATATCACCAATATCGTTTAAATGAGTGAAATTTTAATAGTAATTGTGGATCTTTTGAAGTTTAAATTTGCACTCGGGTTGAGGTTACATAACAATATGGTTTAATAGAAGCTGGAGTATGGTTTGATTGTGAAAGTTATGTTTCTTATGATATTGGCTTGATATTTGTTTAATTTTCAAATTTTTAAGTTATGAAATGTAATGAATATCTGTGTGAACTATATTATGACGAGTAACGCCTCGTAACCCTAATCTGGCGACGGATACGGGTTAGGGGTTGATATTTATCTCCTCACAGGAGTGTAGGGTTGGAAGGGAAATGGAGTGTAGGGTTGGATTTGGGATGGGTGCATTGCAGTCATGTGATATTGTTTTGTTATGAGGTCATTATGGACTAAGGCCCAAGACCACCGAATTTGATAGGGTTTAGGCCCAATGTGATATTTGCATGTTGATTGGTTACCAAGGGTCGTACACACTGAGTTTCGAAATTCACACCCTGTTATTAAATGTTTCAGGTGACCCTTAGTAAACGGCTCGACGTGGGAGAGGACTCGTAGATGGCCACACTACAAGATACTTAGAAGTTTTATTTTTTTGTCTCAAAAGACATGATTTTAATTGCTTTATTTTCGTTGGGTGTAATAAGGCCTTGTACTCCGATTTGACCTTGCATTTTGAGTTTTGTTGTTTCAACTGTTTAATTAATTATTAAACATGAGTAAATTTCTTATGTTTAAACATGGTTGTCAGAATACTTAAAATTATTAAAAGGTCTTTTATCACTATTTAACAAGACTCAAGGATTTTGGGCTTTTGGGTCTTAAATTTTAACTTAGCAAAATCGTTTTGAATTATGCCTTTGATGTGACATTCCGGATTTCGCCATAACGCCCGAGTAAGTGCGGGGGGTGTTCTGATGACTCTGTCCCACTTCCACTCAGGTATCATAATTAGTTGAAGTAACCCAGAAGGTATCTGATGCTCGGCTTTCACTTGCTGATAGACTAGGCATTTTGAAACAAAATCTGATATGTCTCGTTTCATACAAGACCACCAATAGAACTGTTTCAGATCATTATACATTTTCGTACTACCTGGATGAATAGATAACCGACTACTGTGAGCTTCATTCAAAATCATCAGAATCAACTCTGAATTCCCCAGAACACATATTCGATTTTTGAACCTCAAACAGCCATTTTCATCAAGTCGAAATTCTGATTCAACATTAGTTTCACACTGAGCTCGCTTTGCTAACAAATCATTATCAACTTTCTGGGCATCACAAATTTGTTGAACAAACAACGGTCTTGCTTTTAATTCAGCTATTATCAGACCATCATCAGATATAACCATATGCGTATTCATTGCATGCAGAGCAAATAATGACTTTCGCCTTAAAGCATAAGCAACAACATTAGCCTTTCCTAGATGGTAGTCAATCACTAGCTCGTAATCTTTCAACAGCTCTAACCATCGGCATTGTCTCAAATTCAAATCTTTCTGAGTTATCAAATACTTCAGGCTTTTGTGATCAGAATAAACATGACATTTCTCACCGAACAGATAATGACGCCAAATCTTCAATGCAAACACAATGGTTGCTAGTTTCAAATCATGTGTTGGATAGTTCTTTTCATGTGGCTTCAATTGTCTCGAGGCATAAGCTATGACTTTGCCTTCCTGCATCAAAACACAACCTAAACCATTCAAAGATACATCACTATAAATGACAAATTCTTTACCCGATTTAGGTTGAACTAACATTGGACCTTCGGTCAAAAGAGCATTCAACTGATCGAAACTTTTCTGACACTTCTCTGACCACTCGAACTTAACATCTTTCTGTAACAGCTTTGTCAACGATGTAGCAATCATAGAGAAACCCTTCACGAACCATCTACAGTATCTAGCAAGTCCCGGAAAGCTTCGAACTTCAGAAACATTTTTCGGTGGTTTCCAGTGATGTATAGCTAAAATTTTGCTCGGATCAACCCTGATACCTGATGCTGATACAACATAGCCCAGAAAACTAACTTCACGTAACTAGAACTCACACTTACTAAACTTTGCATACAACTGCTTATCTCACAAAGTCTGTAGCACAAGTATCAGATGCTTGGCATGCTCAATTTCATCTCGAGAGTAGATCAAAAAATCATCTATAAACACTACCACAAATCGATCCAAATACTGTCTGAAAATCCAATTCATCAGATCCGTGAAAATAATAGGTGCATTAGTAAGTCCGAAAGGCATAACCAAAAAATCGTAGTGTCCGTACCTCGTCCTAAAAGCAGTCTTTGGCACATCAGAGTCTTTAACTCGCAACTAATAATATCTCGATCTTAAATCTATGTTTGAAAACACTGTAGCCCCTTTCAGCTGATCAAATAGGTTGTCAATTGTTGGTAACGGATACTTGTTCTTTATGGTCACTTTATTAAGCTGCCCATTGTCAATACACATTCTCATTGTTCTGTCTTTCTTTTTCACAAACAGAACTGGTCCGCCCCAAGGAGAGAAACTCGGTCATGCAAATCCCCTATCTGTCAACTCTTGCAATAGTGCTTTCAATTCTTTTAATTCTGTAAGTGCCATCCTGTACGGAGCTATAAAAATCAGAGTCGTCCCCGGCACTAATTCAATCCCAAACTCAACTTCACGAATAGGTGGCAAACCCGGTAATTCTTTAGGGAACACATCTGGATACTCACATACAACAGGTACTGAGTCAATCTTCTTTTCTATCACTTTAGAATCAAGCACATAAGCAAAATAAGCTTCACAACCCTTTCTCACATATTTCTGAGCTACAATAGAAGTTATCACTGCTGGTAAACCATTCAGATCATTAGATTCAATCCAAATAATCTCATCATTCTTGCATCGCAAATCAATAGTCTTCCGTTTACAATTCACGATAGCATCATGCAGAGTTAACTAGTCCATACCCAGAATTATATCAAACTCATCAAATGGCAACAACATCAAATCAGCTGGAAAACATGAATCTCGAATCATCAACGGACAATTCTTGCATATTTCATCAACCAAGACACACTGGCCTAAGGGGTTTGATACTTTAATTACAAACTCAGTAGACTCAACAGGTAAACTCTTACTTAACACCAAAGTCTCACACATATAGGAATGAGTTGAACCAGGATCAATCAAAGCAATAACAGTAGTATCATAAAGAGTAAAAGTACTAGTAATGACAGCTGGGAATGAAGCCTCCTCACGTGCACGTATGGCATAAGCTCTGGCTGGTGCCCGTGTAACACCCCAAACCCGGCCTAGAAGTTAGGCCCGAATCTGGCAAGTCACATTGAAGTGTTTCTAAAATAGTGTTTTCATTTGCGTTCGTTTATTTTCAAAACGTGGTTTATAAAAAAACTATTCCCTTTTCAAAATGTTATTAATCACTTAGTAAAATCTTTTTCAATTAAGGAAGCTTAATTAAAGTAAATGATTTATGGAAACATGATATTTAAAAATTGGGTTGAGGAAACGTAGTGGTTGACAGTAGTTGTTGTTCTGGAAAAAGAATCGTGTCCTACTTCTAGCAGATATTAAACATGCTTAAGTAAATACCCCAAATAAAATTTTTAAAAAATAGCGAGGCCTTATTACAACCCAACTCAAAAACCGAAGTGCTTAAATAAGTGAACAAGATAGCAAAACATGTGTGGCTGTGTGGTCGTCTCTGAGTCCCTCGCAGCACTGATCCTCCTAATACTGGGGATTACCTACACAGTTAAAAACGGGGTGAGTTTACGAAAACTCAGTGTGTAATCCCCTTACCAAAGTAACAGTTAGTATACGGAAGCGTAACCCAAAAGCGATGCGGGCCAAAGCCCTTTAACAAGAATAATGATGCGATACAGTCGAGCATACATGGGCCAAAGCCCACTACAATATCATTTGGGTCACAGCCCATAACAGAATCAATTCCATATGCATAATGTGTGATGCATGCTAACCCATCCCATCCAACCCTGCACTTGCCTCCGTCCAACCCTGCACTACCTGCGGGAAATAAATCACCCACGCCATCCCTACTCTCCCAATGTTAGCACCGGCTGCAGCACTAACTAAAATCGCAGCAAAGTTGCTAGTATATATATACGGCTCTTAGCCTTCAGTAGCGGTATTATAATTGGCACAAAGCCATCAGTAACTGTATTATGTATGGCACATAGCCGTCAGTGACGGTAATATAATCGGCACGCAGCCTTGGGTAAATATGATCGACACAGAGTCATCGGTATATATGTTAGGAACATAGCCATGGGTAAATACGATTGGCACAAAGCCATACTTACAATGGCATAGAGCCATGTTTAGGTTGGCATAGAGCCATAATCAGATTATGCGGCTTTAAGCCATCTGTTGGTCCACAGTCGTCATGCGACCCGTACGACCTCAATAGATCAATACTGGATCCACAGTTGTCATGCGACCCGTGCGACCCTATCAAATCAATACTGGATCCACAGTCGTCATGCGACCCGTGCGACCCTATTAGAACTTCCTCTGTATCAATGTCCCAACCCAATGCAATATGTCGTGTATGTCATGCTCAATCATTACACGTGTATGCAAAATGGCCATGCTCGGTAACAGTCATTTACACATATATTAAAAGCATATGAGTCACACGCCCACAGTCATACGATCACAGACAAATCATAGCACAAGTCAGTCATTTACCCACAAGGGCAAAACAGTCATTTACCCTATAAGGGTATTTTGATAATCCTACCCTTCAGGGGTATTTCTGTAATTTTACCCTACAAGGGTATTCTAGTAATTTTACAAATCGGGGGTATTTCAGTAATTTTACAAGCCAAGGATATTTTGATAATTTCACAAATTAGGGGTATTTCGATAATTTTACAATCCGAGGGTATTTTGGTAATTTCACAAATCAGGGTATATCGGTAATTTTGCAATCTGAGGGTAATTCGGTAATTTCACAAATTAGGGTATTTCAGTAATTTCACAATCTAAGGCTAATTCGATAATTTTACAAATCAGGGGTATTTTGATAATTTTACAATCCGAGGGTATTTCGATAATTTCACAAATCGGTGGTATTTCGGTAATTTTGTAAACCAAGGGTATTTCAGTAATTTTGTCAATCCCTCAGAAGGTCTACAGTCACCTTGAGCGACTCAAGTATTCTAAACAGAGATAATGATGCGAATGGGCCTAAGGCCCACTCTCGGCCCAAGTGGGCCCACACGCTCGTGTGGCCCATTCAGCCCAAATTTAGCCACATATATGAGATTCACATAGACCAGTCCAATATCTACTACACAATCATACAATTTATTCATATGGGCCCACTCGGCCCAAGGTAGCCTAAACCCATGAGAACACTCATGAGGCCCTTAACTATCGCGTCGAAGCCCCCACACGTGTGCTCGCACGCTCGTGTGGCTACCATCACCGTGTGACCGACATTTCGGCATTTGCTGCTCAACAGCTAGAGTAGTGCGAATACACACCTGATAGGAATCAGAAGTTAATCCGCGCTCCGAACACTCTTATGCCCAACCGCCAACCATGGTATGCTTACTCTCCTCATAGATCGCTCTATTTAAAGCCCACTTCTCGCCTACTCTCTTGCTAGCTTCCCGATGTGGGATTTCACCTTCAGCAGAGTTTAATTCCATCACAACCACCTGCCATCACAACTTAGCAAATTAAATATCCCTTTTTGCTTGCAATAGGATTCAAACCCTTGCCCTTTCCTAAGCTCCAAACGCTACCTGCCACCACACACAAGCTCCTTTTGTGACTTAAAACATGCACAACTAAATATAAGCCTATGGGCCAAAGTCTAAGTTCATTTAAAAGGAAATCAAAATGAATTGCAAGCGCCAAGACTTGAACCTATGCTCCCTTGCAACCTTAATGATGCCTTGCCACTTGACCACTCACTTCCTTGTGTAATTTTTTTGCCACAATTTATTCTTAAAGCCTATTTACTTACTCCCAGGGTTTTATTCACCTAAAACCAAAATTTTCCTAAAGCCCAAGTTTGAACCCAAGACTTCATGGAAGCCCCCTAACCTTCCGAAATCACTCACCTAATAGGTCCTACTTGCATTTGTGTCGTTCTCTTATTTTCAAAAATTTTAAACGCTCCCATGCCCAAGGCCCAATAGGCCCAAAATTTTGAGGTGTTACAGCATGAGCATCAGATCTAACAGTTGAGTCTTTAGTCTCTTTGGTTGCCACTCACAATACCCGTATTTCTTGGTGGTCTACCTCGAGCTGCAGTATTACCCGATCTAGTATTCTGAGCCGAATTTTGATCAACTATCTCTGGACACTCCTGAATAAAATGATCTCTGGATCCACATTTAAAACAGGCTCTATCATGCAATCTGCAACTGCTGGGATGTCGTTTACCACAATGTTCACACTCGGGTTGATTTGATCTGACATTACCCACACTAGCTATAGAGGTAGCTCTCGAGCTCGTAGGTGGTCTATCTCGATCTTGTTTGAAATGACCCACAGTATTCTTCAAACGGCTAGTATCATCTCGAAATTTCTTTGAAGTCGACTAAAATGGCTTACTAAATGGTCTTTTGCGTGAATCTCTAGCTTCAGAATCAACTTTTCTTTTCTCTTTCCTAAGCTCTTCAGCTTTGCAGGCTTGCTAAACAAGTACCACGAACTCTTTTATCTCTAGTGTGCCAACTAACAGTTTAATGTCTTCATTCAGCCCATCTTCAAATCTCTCACACATAATAGCTTCAGATGAAACACACTCTCTGGCATATCTGCTGAGTCTAACAAATTTCCTGCTCATATTCTATCACTGTCATCCGCCCCTATTTCAGCTCAAGAAATTCTTTACGTTTCTAATCAATAAACCTCTGGCTGATATATTTCTTATGGAACTTTGTCTGAAAGAATTTCCTGGTCACTCGCTCCTTTGGAACCACCTGTACTAGTGTATTCCACTAGTGATATGCAGTGTCCCGTAGCGGAGATATAGCACATTTCAAACACTCATCAGGGGTGTAGGATAATTCATCAAATACTCGGATGGTATTATCAAGCCAGAACTCGGCTCGCTCAGCATCATCATCATCAGTAGCTCTGAATTCCTCGGAACTATGTTTTCTTATTTTATCAACAAGTGGCTTTGACAATCTCATCGGATCACTCACTGAAGGTATAGTAGGCACTGCAGATGGATTAATCGGGGGGTGGAGGTTGTTGTGCAGCCGGATTAGTCCAGATATACTATAGGTCGTCTAGCCTCCCCCTTTGGATTACTCGAAGTAGGTCGAGAATCTATTGGCTTTGTCCCTTGCGCGGGAGTAGGCACTACACTCTCGATATCATCAGCTACGGCTCGATTGGGATACATTACTATATGAAAACACATTTTCAAATGTCAGAAGTCATCACACTGTCGCAGTATAACATATGGCATGTATAGCTAAACTCTTACACGCTATGTTAGTCCTAAAATCGACTAAACCGTAGCTATGATACCAATCGAATGTAACACCCCTAACCCGTATCCGTCGTTGGACTAGGGTTACGAGGCATTACCAAAACAAACACAACTCAAAACAGGCGTATATTTATTTTTGGTATAATTAAAATTTCATGTACAATATATAGCATACAAATCAAGGCTAGCATATATGTTTTTAATTATTTTAACAGAGTAAATTGCATATTCTATCAATACAAATTACGTACCTCAATAACAAAACCAAAATCATTTACTTCACATCTAACACCTATCTCAAATTTATAACATAATCAATCATTTATAATTAACATCATTAATCTAATCATTTTATTGAAGTCTTAATAAATAAACATCACTTTAAAACATATATATGGCATTCGAACATTGTATCATTAAAACCAAATAGCATCAACCACATTATGTATAACATTCGGCCAAACTTAATATCTCCTATACAACTAGATTCGAATATATATATACCATCATAACCAATTCACAACTTACTGGCTTACATGTATATTAATTCTTATTATATATACATTTCACTTAACTTCATTCAATTGATATATATACATATAAGTATACAAATACACATTTGATCATAGTTTGTTTAATAAACGAATCAAACATTACATAATACATAATAAGTACACCATTACATATCACCTAATCACATTCAACATATCCATGGCTTCATCACTTAGCTTAGCCAAAATATCCACATATACATTTGGTTCAAGTTCATATATCAACTAAATCAATCCATCAAACAAACATAACCAAAATACAAGTATCAACCACATAACCAAGTTCAATATATCTAGTTTTAAAACATAACACAAGCTTACCTATTATGAAACATATACTTAACCAAATATGCATATGAATAAACCTATTCACAACAACTATCGCAAACCATCATCAAAGATAGCAAATCAATCAAAAGAGGATAAGCCATTTTTGCATGGCTATTATTTACATACATAGGTACTTAATTCATATTCAACCTTTTCCTATGTTATACATGCCATATATTCATAATTAACATAGCCAAAATACCAAAGAAAGCTGTCGATAGTGTGATACTCCTGCTGATGATCCCCGAGCTCATAACGTATCCAAAATCTATAAAACAGAAATAGACAAAGAAACACAAGGTAAACTATTTAAGCTTAGTAAGTCAATAGCAAGGTAAAATCAATTAACTTAACAAAATCATATATACAAGCTATATCAAGTAGTGAATTATACACAATCACAAGTGATTACTCAAATTTCAATATCAAATTCAAATAATGTACCCTTTGGCCGAATACACATAGTTAAAAACTTATACACGGTTCACATGTTTACACATTAACTTCTGTACAATGTAATAAACATATAACTTACCTTTCATTTCATAACACAGATTATATACGTACCTGAGTTCTTTTAGTTCAAATATCACATTAGCCTTCACTTACACATGCCTGTTGAACCATTCAGAATTAAAAAGGATACGTAGATAGTCGGAAGCTCATACAATGCCAACGTCCCAGACGTGGTCTTACATGTAATCATATGTCGATGTCACTATCCCAGACAGGGTCTTACACAAATCAAATAAGATGCCAACGTCCCAGATGTGGTCTTACACGATAACACATATCGAATATCCTATGTCATGGCATATGTATCCTATCTATTCCTAAGGTTCATGCGGGGCTTATGGACATCGAATCTCGGTCGAATCAAGCTCGAAAGTTTGCCAAATCACAATACCCACATTCGGCCATAGCATATATACATTCAAATAATTCATTTTGATACATAACAAGTACATATCCATGGTTATTTCAACATTTAAATGCTTATTGACTTACCTCGGATGTCGTCGACTGTTAAATCGGCTACTCGACCACTTTTGTCTTTCCCCGATCCAAATCCAATTTCTTTAATTCTTGATTTAAACATATTCAAATTAACCTTATTTAAACTCCATTCTATTCAATTTAGCCTAAAAACACATAAATGGGCAAATTACAAATTTTCCCCTAACATTTCACACTTTTTACAATTTAGTCCTTTTTGCTGAAAACACAAAATACACAAAATTGGACTACACTCCTTAAGGGCTGAATATTCCTAGTGTCCATACAAACCTACACATTTCATTTATTTCACATTTTAGTCCCTCAAATTTTTTTTTTTCAATTTAGTTCAAATTACTCAATTTCATCAAAAATTCAAAGACAAAACTTGTTAATCTAACACATATATTTCACATTTCATCATCAAACATAAAAACCACAAGGTATCATCAATGGCAAAACACAAAATCATCATCAAAATCACAAATTGAGATATGGGTTTTGAAGTACTCTTAATAACGATCTCGAAAACATAAAAATTATCAAAAACTGAACAATTAATATACCTTAATTTGAAGAACACAAGGCCGAACCCTAGTTGCTTCTTATTTTGTTTTCTTTTTCTTCGTTTCAGTTAGCTTAAAAAAAAGATGAACATTGGTTTCTTGTATTTAATTATAACTTATAATATATTATTGAGTTGGGCTCCGTTAAAGTTCTACTTGCATAGTAAATAGGGTGAAACACTTTGTTTCTTCTTTGACACATCACAGCTCCAATGACATAATCACTTACATCGCACATCAATTCAAAAGGTGAGTTCCAATCAGGTATAATGATTATTGGGGCTGAAATTAATCGTTTTTTAGATCTTCAAAAGCTTCCAAACATGCTTTGTTGAAATCAAGCACTGTATCTTTCTCTAACAACAAGCACAACGATTTAGAAATTTTCGAAAAATCTTTGATAAACCTTCGGTAAAAACAGGGATGGCCTAAGAAACGTCTGACTCCTTTCACATTAATTGTGGCCTGTAATCTCTCAATTACGTCCACCTCTGCTTTATCGACTTCAATTCCTCCCCTTGAGATTTTATGCCCTAAGACAATCCCTTGCTTAACCATAAAATGGCATTTTTCCCAGTTAAGGACAAGATTCGTCTTTTCACATCTCTTCAGTACCTTAGCCTAATTACTCAAAAAAATATCATAAGTGTGTTACTAAAAAATAGAAAAATCATCCATGAAAACCTCAACAAAATTTTCAACCATTTCAGTAAATATTGCCATCATGCATCGTTGAAATGTTGCAAGTGCATTACATAAAGCAAAAGGAATTCGCCTAAAAGAAAACGTACCGTATGGACAAGTAAAGGTTGTTTTATGTTGGTCCTCTAGAGGTACAGCTATTTGGTTATATCCCGAATAGCCATCTAAAAAACAATAGAATTCATTACCTGCCATTCGATCTAACATCTGTCCATAAAAGGCAACGGGAAATGGTCTTTCTGAGTGGCTTTATTAAACTTTCTGTAACCAAGACAAATTCTCCAACTAGTAACAGTTCTTGATGGAATCAACTCGTTACGCTCATTTTCAACAATTGTGATTCCACCTTTCTTCGGCACACACTGCACTGGACTTATCTACGAACTATCTGAAATATGATAGATGATTTCTGCATCTAACCATTTGATCACTTCCTTTCTCACAACTTCTTTTATAACAGGATTGAGCCTCATTTGCCCATCAATTTGAGCTCTTTCACCTTCTTCTAAAATAATTTTATTGTAACACCCCAAACTCGATCAACACACCACGATCGAATCTGACGTATTACAGAGTAAAACTTTTTGAAGAAAACGAGTTACCGATTTGCTTTCAGTGAAAACCCCTTTAGCGTTTGGGAAAAACTTGTGAATGTGAAGTTTGAAAATGTTAATATGTTATCGAAATTCAGAAAATCCTTTAAAACTCATTTGTCAATCGTTACTATGGAAAACGTTTATGTTAATCAAAACCCGAGTGATTATTAACTTGATTATTAAAAACTATTCGTATTTGAGCTTTGAAAACTTATGTTTAAAAATCAGTTAAGTTGGCTCGTTATCATGTGAATTGTTTTACCCGATGGTAAAGTTTTGAAAACCCGTTGCGTAGTTTGATTAGAAAACTTTGTGTCTTCGGTTATTAAAACAAATCAGATAAGTTACTTAATCATATTCGAAATCAAATTCAAAACAGATAGAAATAATCCAAAACATAATTTAAAGGCCTTATTACAAACCCAAATAAAAACTGAAATTTTAAAGTATCCAATCACTATTAATCCGAAAATCAGTAGTATCTCCATTCTCAACCTGACAGAACCGTAACTCAAGCGATTTATCCCCTATCTATTTACCTCTTCTCTGATCATTCCATACAGGCCTAACCTGAAGTTCCGCTACCAGACTCCCATTTTCGAATAAGCTGAGTCGAGTGAACATCGCTCTAAGTCGGTCATAGTCCTACGGCTCAAAGCATCTGCCACCACATTGGCCTTACCTGGATGGTACAGTCATAATCTTTAAGAAGTTTAACCCTTCTACGCTCCCTAAGGTTTAACTCCTTTTGGATGAGAAGATACCTGAGGCTTTTGTGATCAGTGTAGATAGTACACTTCTCACCATACAGATGGTGCCTCGGGTAATCTATGCACATACGCATGACGAGATGCATAAGCTACCACTTTACCATCCTGCATCAGAACGCAACCTGCACTCCACATGCGACGCATCATCAGATAATGATGAAATCATTCCAGCATTCAGTGTATCAAAACCAGAGCCTGAGTCAAAATAGATTTGAGCTTATAGAAGCTCTCTTATTGCTTATTAGTCCAGAAAAAGGGAACTCCCATGCACAGAAGCTTGCTGCAATCAAGGAGAACCCTTCTACGAGGCATCGATAATTACCAGCCAGCCCCAGAAAGCTACAGATTTTGGACACATTCTTCAGCTGTTTCTATTCCAACACAACCTAAATTTTACGAGGATCCACCCGAGTCCCCTCTACAGAAACCACATGCCCCAGAAAGGTTACTTCTCGGAGCCACGATTCACATTTACTGAACTTTGTGTACAACTGCTTCTCACGCAAAGTCTGTAATACCACTCAGAGATGCTCATCATGCTCGCCCCCGGTCTTCGAATACGCTAGAATGTCATCAATGAAGACTACCATGAACCGATTCAAATAGGGTTGGAACACTCGGTTCATCAGATCCATAAAAGCTGCTGTGCATTTGTCAGTCCAAATGGCATCACTAGGAACTTGTAATGGCCGTAGCGAGTCCTAAATGCCATTTTATGTACGTCAACCCCTTTAACTTTCAATTAGTGATACCCTAATCATTAATCTATCTTGGAGAAAACCGAAGCTCCTCGAAATTGGTCAAACACATCATCAATCATTGGTAAGGGGTACTTATTCTTGATGGTCAGCTTGTTCAATTGACAGTAGTCGATACACATACGCATGGACCCATCCTTCTTTTTCACAAACAGAATAGGTTCTCCCCACGGAGACACACTAGGGCAGATGAACCCACGATCCAGTAGCTCTTGAATCTGAGCCTTAAGCTCCACAAGCTCCTTCGACGCCATTCTATAATGGGCGATGGACAACGGAGCTGTACCAGGAAAGAGCTCAATCCTAAATTCCACTTCTTGGCTCGGAGGTAGACCCGATAATTCCTCGAGAAAAATATCTAGAATGTCCCTTACGGTCTTGATGTCCTTAACTGAAGAGTCCCCAGAATCAGAAACACTAATGTAGGCCAAGAATGCCTCATATCCCTTCCGTAACAACCTTTCTGCTACCAACGAAGAAATCACATTCGTCAAGTAGTCTCGGCATTCCCTAATCACCACAACCTCGTTGTCCTCCTCGGTTTTCAAAACCACCCTTTTTGTTGCAGAGTCCAAGCTTACTCGGTGCTTGACCAGCCAGTCCATTCCCAGAATCAAATCGAACTTCCTAAATGGAAGTTCTATCCAATCAGCTAAAAATACTGTTCATTAAACATCTAACGGGATGTCTCTAACAATTTACTAACCTGGATAGATTGCCCCAACGGACTTACATCAGTTATCTCGCTCAAGGTACTCTCAACCAGAATCCCTAAAGTTTCAGACATAGAGCTAGCTACGTAAGAGTGTGTAGAGCCTATGTCTATCAATGCAGTGTAGGGTACATTAAAAATTAAGAACGTACCCGTAATGACGTCCAAAGCATCACCATCATCTCGGCGACGTGCAGCATAAACTAGTGCAAGCTACCTCACCTCAGTGGACCCCTCACCTCTGCCCGGTGCTCTCTATCCTCGGCCCATGCCATTTTCACCCCTGGCCGATCCTCGGCCCCTCGGTGGTTGCTAAACTACTCTTGGTGGATGGGCAGTACCAGTACCCGTAGCTTGCATCTGATCAGTTCTCAATGGGCAATCCCGAACACGGTGCTTAGTTGACCCAGATCTCAAACATGCCCTAATCACCCTCTAACACTCGCTCAGATGGCGTCAACACAATGCCCACAAAGTGCCACCCTAGTAGGTGCAACAGGAGGCCGAACTCTCACTAGCCCATTAGATCTGGCCTTTTTCTTACACCTCTCAGAGAATTCGAGGGCTCCGATTCCCTCTTGTTCTTTGTTTCTCACAATTTTGGCACTCAGCGCGCTTAACCTCCTCGACGATCTTCGCCTTATCCACCAGAGCAGAGAAATCACACTCCCTCTGTGGAGCTATCAGAACCCGTAAGCTATCCCTGAGCCCATCCTCAAAACGGACGTATCGCTTATATTCAATCACCACCATGCCCCGGGCACAACAGCTCAGTCTCAGAAATTCGGCCTCATACTCGGCCACTGAACGGTCTCCCTAGGTGAGATTAAGAAACTCACGGCTCCTAGCATCGATGTAGTTGGCTCCCACGTACTTATTCTAGAAAGCCGTCTTAAAATAATCCCAAGTCAAACGATCGGGCTGAGTGCCCTCCTTAACAGTCAGCCACCACTGGTAAGCCTCGTCGCGAAGTAAGGAAACAGCCCCCTTAAGCTTCTTCTTAGCAGTAAAGTCCAAATCGTCCATGATTCTTTCTGTGGCCTCTATCCAGTACTCGGCCACGCTCGGGGCAACTCTAGTGACACCCCTGAATAATTTAGGCCCATTGGATCAGAGTCATTCTGTAACTGACCCACGGCCCCTAGATCCGGTGTTGGGCCCAGCGACCCTCTCTAAAATCTATAACATGGCTCGGGATAGTGTGTCATCCCCAGTATCATGGTCATGAGACCCCGTCTCTGCACCAGGTGAGATTGGTGTCTCGCTCGTGTCCAGATTGGGCAGATTCTCAGATGCGAAAGACCCAGCTCGATCCCCTTGCGACCTCTACCACGGCCTCTAGTACCCCGTCTGCGGATACCTCGTGCGCTCATCGTAAATTCGAAGTTTCATCTGTATTAACAGTTTTATGCATTAGGTTCAGTTTCAATATTTATTAATGCTAAACCGTAATATATACATATTTTAATCTCACATTTAGCATACTTTTGGATGATTTATTCCCTGAATTGTGAAATTTGGTGCTCCTAATCGTTTAATTTCATGTTTTATACTTAGTAGAGTACCAGAGGATGAAAAGAATGAGAAACGGGCCAAAAATGGAAAAAATGGGCCAAAGTACGAAATTCACACGGTCTGGGCTTGAGACACACGGCCGTACCTCTTTAGCAGACCCTCACACGGCCTGGGCTCGATTCACATGGGCGTGACACATGGGCGTCTCCCTAACGTGACCTATTTTAGTTCTATTCAGAATAGGGTACTCAGAGGCAAAGAAAGACATTCCAAAAGCTTATATAAATACCCTAGATGGCAACCTAAAAGGGGGCGTTCAGGTAGGCCGAGGAGCCAAGCCAGTGAGGCCGAACTGTGGGATATACTCGAAGAAAGCCAGTTGATTCATCTCAAGAAGCCGGAATCATACTCAAGACGGAAGATCTTCCTTTCAATTTCCTTCAGGGGGTTTTAGGGTTTTCTTATATTTTGTTTTATATTTTCTTCTCAGATGTATTCTTTTATAATTATGAACTAAACCCCTCAAATACCTGAGGGGGATGAAACCTAAGACGGATCTTGTTATTATTTTCTAAACTGTATGATAAATACTTGATTTGTTCTTAATTATGTGTTCTTAATTCTTGTTTTAATATTTCAGGATATTATTCAAGTATTGATGTGCTTAGGCAGTGGAGGAATATTCCCTATTTAAGAATAGATCTAGCATAGTTAAGCGTAGTTGATCGAAACCCTAGAGATAGGATGATGAAAATCTGCCAGATTAGGGTCAAACCTAGTATGAGAGTCCATAGATCGAGTTAATGCAACTCTAGGGGTTTTAATTAGAAAGAGATTTCAATTAATCATCCTAGGGTTAGACATTAGTAGCCTCGAGAGAGGTATTAATATAAATTAGGGAATCCTACGGATCAAGTCAAGTGAATAAATCGTCTAGTTCAGAGTTAAATAACAAGTGAGGTCTAGGTGGATTCTTCCTCGGGTATTGTCTTAATCAATTGGTTTTTCCCAAAAGCATTATCCCAATTCATTCTCTATGTCTTCGCATCTTTAGCTTAGTAATTATTTAGTTTTAGATTAAACAACAATTCCTTTAACTCTTAGGCTGAATAATAAAAAGATAGTAATTACTCGTACTCTTGGTCCTTGAGGATACGATACTTTCGATCTTGCCATAGCTATACTACCAAACGATAGGTGCGCTTGCCTCAATCGATGTCATAAGTTAGTTTATAGGCTCGATCATTCATTATATAAATTTTAAGACTTTCTAACATGATCAATTAACAAATGTTTTATGCAGATCAGTATCAGAAGTTCAGAGTTCGTTATTCGCGAACCACATGTTTTCCTACGATTTTCAGTTTCGCTACAATTTTTAGTTTACACTACCTAGAGCGTTTTCAATATAGTATACTACCTAAGGCTATTTCAAGCATGCTAGTAGTATTTCAGACAATTTAAACAAAGATCAGAACACTTACGGGATCGACGCTGGAGACTCGGTGTACCACATACCTAGTTCAACAATACTTCAAACCATTCAAAAATCATTTTTGAAATTCCATTTTAAACACCCAAATCCATAGCTAAGTTTTGCAACCTGACTCTGATACCACTAAATGTAACACCCTAAACTCAGCCTAGACGTTATGGCTGAATCTAGTGATGTCACATGATAGTGCTTTAGAAAACGTAACGGAACTGAAACCATTTTTAGGTATGTAAGGCTATCGTCAAAATGTGCCGTTATTTATTCATTATTCATTTTCAAAACCTTATACGTTGCGGAAGCTTTTAAAATGATTTGCAAGGTCGTACGTATTTTGGTAAAATCTTTGTTTATTTTGAAAACTCACGTCTTATCTTACTATTAGCCGTTTATAAAATAATAATCCCAAATTTTAAACAAAAATCCTAAAGGCCTTGTTACATAAAATTTACCCAAATATAACCAAATCATAATTAAAAAAAAATCGTAAATAAGTGTCTAGAATCGTGGTCACCGCTTAGTCCTTCGCTGCACCGATCCGTCTACTGCTAGGGATTACCTGAACAGATTAAACAGAAAAGGATGAGTTTTCACAAACTCAGTGTGTAACCCAACAGAAAACATACACACAGTAACATTAGATAACAAACATAATTTTCACAGTTTGGGTTTTAGCCTATTACAGAAACAGTGTGGACCATAGCCTACTCAGATACAGATTAAGACATATCGTAGGGCCTTACCCCATTTCAAATAGAATATGCATATCAGAGCAGAAAACAGAATCCTACCCACCAGCCTCTACACACCAACTCCGTCCAGCCCTACACACCATGTGGGGATAAAATCAACCCACCCAGCCCTACACACCATGTCGTACCGAATGCGGTACATAAATAGAAATTTGCAGCTGAGCTACCAGATAATAGGCTTAAGAGCCTTTCAGATACTTCCTCCAATCATAATCAACCCACCCCGATGCAATGCAACGTACAAGAATGACATGTTATTATGCAATTAAAACTTATATATTCAGATCAATATACATGCTTAGTACTTAAATCAGACAGGAAAATCATTCATTTAGGGCCTAAGTATCGGTTACCGACCCTACAGTAGGTCCACAGTCGACTTGGGTGACCTGTGCAACCTGACACAGTTTTCAGAAAAATGAGCTCACACACCTATGTGGCCTGCCCTTGTGGCCCACCCGGCCTAAATTGGCCTTGGCCGTGTAGATCACACGACCTGGCCCAGAATCCCACAAGCCCGTGTGAGCCCACGGGCCCAAACTACCCAATTGGTCGAGCCCCGTGTGTCGCACATGACCTTGCCCAGCCGTCACATGGCCGTGTCACTCGTGCATGGCCTGGCGCATCGATCACACGGCTGTGTGGTGACTAGTAGTCTTACACACGGCCTACCACACAGGCGACCACACGTTCGTGTGGCATCGAAGGTGAGGTTTTTGGCTTTCGTAGAAACCTCGTTTTTGCGTTTCCTGGTACACACCTGGTTTGTTTTCGCTCCTTATGCATTCTAGAAGTCACCAGCACCTATAATTGAACACGTTTTATTAATTAATCTCTTAAACGATCGAATCAAACTAAACCCGAAATGGAAAGCTCATCCAACGAGCGACCAAACTTACCTTCGAGCAATAAGTAGTGTTTTCTTACAACACAAGAACCCGATTACAGCCTTCGAGTACACCTAGCGTGAGTAGAACTATTCCTTCGTTAATCGATTAATCAAAATAATGCTAGATCTTTAAAGAAAACCACTTACCGAACAAGGGCAGCGACAACTGCACAATAAAACTCGATTGAACATGAAACAAAAAGAGAAAGGTGGTTTTTCGGCAGCCAATAGAGAGGGATAAATCAACAAGAAAAGAGAAGAGAGCGAAAGGGAGAGAGAGTCGAAAATTGCCTAATTGAAACACTGATCAGATTCTGATAACTCCCCTTCCCAACTCCTTAGTTCTCTCCTTCAAACACTCCATCATCAGTGTTTAATGAAAACTCAAACTCTTACATAACACGAGCAGCAAAATAATTCCCTCGCTCACACAGGGATTCGAACTGAGGACCTCAATCATAATCCACACATCACTTAACCACCAGACCAGCAGGCCCATTCTGATATATTCTCACAAACAATGAATTATAAGCCTATTGACCAGAGTTTGGGCTTTATTCATAAAAATATCAAAATTTACCCAAGTTGGGCTTTATTCTAGCAATGAGTACGGAAACAATTTCAACCTCAGTGCGTCTTCAGTCACACCGGCTATCTTGAATGAATCACTCACCTCCATAAACAATCGAAGGTGGAGATGTGGATCTTTCGTGGGTATATCACTGAATTGGCCTATTGGTTTATTTGAAACACAACTGGTTTCACTTCAAATTGGGTTGCCTCAATATCCGACCTTCTAATTCCTAGATTTAACTCTCTGAAAAGTGGCACAGCATATTGTCTAATGCATTGATGCCTATCATCAGTAATGGGGATGGGATTTCGTACATGATCGGCTTCGTTTCCTTCTGATTTCCAAGGTCCATTTCGATTTGTCTTTGAGTTGTTTGTTCATGTCTTCTTTGTCTGAAATTTCGCTCAATTTCAGGGTCTACAGAGAGTAAATCGATAATCCGATCTATGCTCATAAACACCTCAAAAGAAAATAAAAAATTAAAAAGAATAAGTTAGTAATATTAGAAATAGACCAAATTGGAAGTAAATAATTTCACAGAAAAAATGATTATGGCAACAATTAACAATCCCTGGCAACGGCGCCAAAAACTTGTAACATGTAGGTTTGTGCAAGTGTACACAATCGTTATCAAGTAATAAGTAAGTAAGTTATCGTCTCCACAGGGATTGTATTTGTTCTAAGTCACTTAATTTGTAAAATTATATTAACAATTTGGTAAATAAAAACACAATATGATTGAGAAGTGATGATTAAAATTAAATATATTAAACTAAATGCAATGATCCCTAATGCAAATTATCCTAAATATGCAAACTATATGAATGAAATAGATTTTAGCATAATTAAACACAATTTGCAACAATTATAACATAAATAAACTAGGACACTTACTTTAATTAAAATCAATTTATTATTAACATGCTTAATAACGTTCGGAAAAACATTTCATGGCAACTCGATCTTTTGATTAGTTTGGAAACCATATTAGGTCCTTTCGGAATCCTTTACTTAGTAAATACGCAATTTACTGATCCTTATTTACGAAGGGTTTCTTAGCATTCATGTGAGGTAACAGGGACGTGTTAGGTTTGAAACAGTTTAATCACACAAATCTAAAAACTATGCAAAAAATAGAGCTTGGTCAGAGATGTTATGCAACCTGCAATTTAATCAGGTTAGGATCTAAATTGAGCAAGCACATTTCAATTATGTGTCCACTAGCCATCGTCTGGTCAGGATCGCTCAGCTAATTCAGGTGCATTTCAATCACGTATGAACGAAATACAGACTTGATTTTAATTGAAAACATAATCGATTGAGGCACAAAAATTATCAGCTTGAATCAAATAAATATTATTTAATCAAAGAAATAGTCCTAGCTTAAAGAAAATTAAGCTAACATTGTTGTAAACAAGAACAAAGAACACATAGCAAACATTTTCAGATTAAATCAAAGAAAAGAAAGATTAAAACGAAATCAAAATGGTTGTCACCCAAGACTCTGATCGACGAGGCTCATTCACTCCTTCACTTTGCTCCTTTGCTGATGGCTCTCCAAGGTGGTCGACCAAAGGCTCTTTAAGAGGCTTAATTGCTAAATTCTCTATGAAGAGATGATGCTAGGCATGGGGAATGGAAAATGCTAAGAGAATTGAGAGAGAAGTAAGAATGATGAAGGATGAGGGATGATGACTGAATGAATGAGAGGGTCTTATTTATAGGTGAGGAGAGGGGGATAGTTTGCTAAAAATAGGAGGTTCCATCTCTTATTTATACTTGATTTTTGTTCAATTTAAGTGTCACAACAACTGAGGACTGAGACTCAGTTAAGTGCAAATCTTCAGGCACATCTCTAATTTCTTCAACATTGCAAGGACCTTGTGCAATTAAACCAAAAAGTAGTTTATGTGTACAGCCAAGTGTAGCAGAAAATTGGGTTGACTTGGTCTCCAATTTTGACGGTTTTGTAATCCAGCAAAGCTATCAGACCTGTCCAAAATAAATCAATAAATTAGAGGAACAAATAAATTTTATCCAATTTAAATAATTAATTACAACCTAAATTATTAATGAAATATCTAAAAATGAATATTTAAATATAATTTTATATTTTAGCATGGCCCACTTCATGTCTTAAAAATATAATATGCTCAATTTAATATAAAATAAGCCATTTTATGCATGAAAACTATAGAATAAAGCATAAAATCACATTTTAATAATTTATATGTCTTAATTTCAAATTTTCACATATTTCATTAATTTATTAAAAAATACTTAGTTTTAACAACAAATTTAAGTAAAATGGTGATAGATTATATAGGAAAAATCCTATATATTTTTTCGTTTACACCTATCCAGGCTAAATACTTTCTATAGCATATGCTCTAAAGAGCTTGATTTGGATTACCCGCCAGGGCTAAATCCAATCTATAACATATGCTTGAGTTGGCCTATTTCAAGATTAGCCATCTGGGCTAAATCCCATCTGCAACACATGCAGTATTATACTATTTTCGAGAAATCACCTTATTCCATCGAATTTCAACATTCAACCGGGACATAGCTGTAACACCCCTCACCCGTATTCATCGTCAAAATAGGGTTACAGAGCATTACCCGACTTACAACACTTATAAACATACATTTCATATACAATTTATCATATTAGATACAATTCAATCACAACCAATGATAGTGTCCTTTAATCGAGCCTACAATGCCTTAAACATACAATTGAAATGGTTCGGGACTAAATCGGTAGCTCAGAATTTTTTTTATACTAAGAAAACTTTTGCTTCAAACAGAGGACACACGCCCGTGTGACCAGGCCATCTGACTCACACAGCCACTAAACACGCCCGTGTAATAGGCCGTGTGAAAACAGGGGGTACATACTGACTTGGGTCACACGGCCAACCACACGCCCGTATGCCCTTCAAAGTGGCCACAGTTGCCCGTGTACCAAACCATGTATTAGGCCATACAAACCTGTAGGGTAGACTGACTTATGTAGCACGGCCAAGTCACACGCCCGTGTGCTAGGCCGTGTGCCAATTAAAGGGTATAGTGACTTGTGCCACACGGTTGATCACACATCCGTGTGTGAGACTGTGTGGAGCATACTGACTTCATTTCAAATTCAACACCAGTGGACACATGGCCGTGTAACATGATCGTGTATCACCCATTTTCACATACCTATACAAGCTCAATTGGTACCAATTTAAGACACAAATTTGCAGGAAAAAGTCATCAACCATGTAACACCCAAAATTTTTGGGCCTAGTAGAATTGGGCCTATTAGGCCCTAGCCATGAGAGCGTTTAAAATTTTTGAGAACAAGAGAACGACACTAATGCAAGTTGGACCTATTAGAAGAGTGATTTTGGAAGGTTAGGGGGCTTCCATGAAGTCCCAGGTTTAAACTGGGCTTTAGGAAAAATTCTGGTTTTAGGTGAATAAAACCCTGGGGGTAAGTAAGTACGCGTTAAGAATAAATTATGGAAAAAAATGACACAAGGAAGTGAGCGGTCAAGTGGCAAGGCGTCATTAAGGTTACAAGGGAGCATGGGTCCAAGTCTTGGCACTTGCAATTCATTTTTATTTCCTTTTAAATGAACTTAGACTTTGGCCCATAGGATTATATTTAGTTGTGTTTGTTTTGTTACACAAGGAGCTAGTTGGTAAAGTGGCTAGCGGCATGAATTAAGTTACAGGGGAGCCTAAGTTCGAAACCCCTTGCATGCGAAAGGTGACTATTTTGCTAATTTGGGACGATTTTAGAGGATTGATGGAGGGATCCCACATCGGGAAGCTAGCATGAGAGTATGCAAGAAGTTGGCTTTAAATAGAGTGACTTATGAGGAGAGTAACCATACATTGGTTGGCGTTTGGGCATAGGAGTTTTCAGAGCGCGAATTAACTCTAGATTCCTATCAGGTGTGTATTTCGCACTACTCTAGCTATAGAACGGCAAATGCCGGAGTGCTGGTCACTTGGCGATGATAGCCACACAAGCGCGCGAGCGCACGTGTGGGAGCTTCGACGCGATAGTTGAGACCTGGACTATGTGAATCTCATATCTGTGGCTAGATTTGTGCTAAATGGGCCACACGAGCGTGTGGGCCTATTTGGGTCGAGAATGGGCCCTAGGCTCATTCGGATCATTATCTCTATTTAGAATACCTTAGTTTACAAAATTACTGAAATACCCTTCGTTTATAAAATTTCTGAAATACCCTTGGTTTACAAAATTTCTGAAATACCCTCGACTTATAAAATTAACGAAGTACCCCCGATTTGTAAAATTAACGAAATACCCTTGGTTTGCAAAATTACTGAAATACCCTCAGTTTGCAAAATTACTGACATACCCTTGAAGGGTAAAATTACCGAAATACCCCTAGAGGGTAAAATGACCGAAATACCCCTGGAGGGTAAAAATTACTAAAATGCCCCTTATGAAGTTACCGAAAGGATAGGACCAGTAGCTTATCGGCTAGCCTTGCCACCTGAGCTCGAAAGGATTCATGATGTTTTTCATGAATCTATGTTGCGCCGATACCGTCAGACCCTTCACATGTCATAGAGCCGGCAGAGGTAGAGATACAACCGGATATGACTTATGGCGAAGAACCAATTAGAATTTTGGCTCGTGAAGTCAAGCAGTTAAGAAAGAAAAGCATAGCCCTAGTGAAAGTCCTTTGGCAAAGGCACGGTATAGAAGAGGCTACATGGGAGCCTGAAGAAATGATGAGAAACCAGTACCCCAATCTTTTCACCGGTAAGATTTTCGGGGACGAAAATCCTTAAGGGGGAGAATTGTAACAGCCCGATTTAGAGGCTAGTCAGAATAGTGATCTCGGGATCACTAATTCGAGATTGGAGAAATTTATTTTCATGTTATATTATAAGTCAGAGCATGATGGAAAATGTGCATGAGAATTTTAGTACTTTAATTTTAACGATTCCATGCTTCATTTTGAAAAAGAGACTAAATCGCATAAAGTATAAAATTCTATTTTTCAAGCTAGAAGTATTAAATAGATAAGGAACTTTAAATTGAAGGTCTTGAATGTGGAAATAGACCCTACTAATGTTGATACCCGGCCATAGGGGACAATAGACACAAAATTGGTCAAAATTAGGTGGGTTAGGTGGATTAATTTGAAGGAAATAAATAAAATAAGAAAGGGTGATATCATCCATTTTTCTACATCACCTTCAGCATAAAAAATGCCAGTATAGAGGGAGGTATTGAAAGCTTTTAAATTTCAGCAACTTATCCTCGCACAAAGCAAGAAGAACTGAGGACCCGCTTTAATTGGGGAAAGAACAAAGTCTCGGACTAGATCGACAAGCTAGCTCATTTTGAAATCGAGGTAGTATGTGATTTGAATAGTTAAATTGAATAAAATGTTGAAAGCCTAATGGGCCATATTGAAATATGGCTAACGTAGTGTAAGTACGAGTCTAGCTATACATGCCATATGTAAGAGTGTCTGAGTAATGATAGTGTGATGACTTCTGACACATAAAATTGTGTTTTATGTAGTAGATGGACTCTGATCCAGACCGAACTGCAGCCGATGATGCTGCGAGTAACGCGCTTGCTCCCACTTAAGGGACCATGCCAGCTAATAGTAGATCTGAGACCTTGAGTCTGGGGGAAGAGGATCGAGAATCCTTTCTCCACATGATGAGCAACTGGTATACTGAGTATACCAGAGCGAATCCTAATGCTCAACCACCTCTGCCCCCACCAATCCCTCAACATGCCCCAGTAGCTCCTCATGTGGTTGAGGTAGTGAGAAGAGAAAGACCTTCGGGGGATAAGATCTGGAAGCAAGGAGCCAAAAAATTTCGTGCGAATAAGGATGATGACCCAGAGAAAGCGGAATTCTAGCTTGAGAATACCATCTGGGTATTGGATGAGTTATCCTACATGCCTGAGGAGTGCTTAAAGTGTGCGGTGTCACTCCTGAGAGATTCAGCCTACCGATGGTGGAACACCCTAGTGTCGGTGGTGCCAGGGGAGAAAGTTAGTTGGGAATTCTCCCAAGAGGAATACCAGAAGAAGTATATCAACCAGAGGTTTATCGACCATAAGAGAAAGGAGTTCTTAGAATTGAAGCAAGGTCGTATGTCAGTGACCGATAACGAATAGGAGTTCGTAAGGCTTAGCAAGTATGCATGAGTGTGCATGTCTACCGAAACCATCATGTGCGAGAGGTTCGAGGATGGATTGAATGAAGATATCCGCTTATACGTGAAAGTTCTCGAATTAAATAGTTTGTTGTGTTGGTGGATATGGCTTGTAAAGTCGAGGAGTTGGCTAAAGAGAAGAGAAGAGAAGAGCTGAGTACGAATCTCATGATTCGAGGAAGAGACAACTGAGTAAGTCTTACCAATATTCATCTAAGAAACCGAAGGATTCCACTACTCGATCAGTCACTTCAGCGGGGTTGTCAACCTGAAATAAAGGCAAGCAATTCTCGGGATCAAAAGGGCAAACCACATCAGTTGCTAGTGTGGGCAACGTTCGACTAAATAGACCAGGATGCCTTCAATGTGGCAGGGACCATTCCAGTAAGTGTCGGGCTAATGAGAAAGCCTACTTCAGATGTGGGTCCTTAGACCACTTTATCAGAGATTGTCCCGAGGTGGACGAGAAAGAAAAGCCCCAGAATGCAAAATCGGGAAGTACGACTAGGGGAAGACCATTGAGAGACCCAGGGATTGAGATGAGAAGTAAGAATCAATCTAGAGAGTAAGCTGCTAGAGTCGAGGGTAGAGCACCGGCGAGGACATATGCCATTCGTGCTAATGAAGAGGCATCTTCCCCCAACGTGACCACTGGTATCTTCTCTTTCCGTAATACTCGTGTTATAGCTTTAATTGACCTGGGGTCTACCCATTCACACATATGCATAAAATTAGTGTCTAGCATGAGCATGGCTATAGACTCTACCGAATTTATCATAAGAGTGTCTAATCCCATAGGCAGGTGTGTGTTGGTTGATAGAGTTTGTAAAGGGTGCCCTTTAATGATTAAAGGTCATTGCCTCCTGGTCGATCTTATGTTGTTACTGTTCGACGAATTTGATATCATTCTCGGGATGGATTGGCTAGTTACCCATGGTGTAATTGTGAATTGTGGGGAGAAGCATATCGAGTTGAAAGATGAAAATGGAAATTTTATTCGTATTGAATCAGATAAACCGGATAGGTCGCCAATAGTGATATCAACCATGTTGGCTCAGAGGTACCTAAGGAAGGGGCATGAGGCTTATCTTGCCTTTGTGTTGAACACTAAAGAGACTGAGTTAAAAATTGAGTTAGTACCCATAATATGCGAGTATCTAGATGATTTTCCAGAAGAGTTGCCAGGGCTACCTCCGGATAGAGACATTGAATTTGGGATTGAATTAGTTTCGGGTACTGCCCCTATTTCTATTGGTCCATATAGAATGGCTCCAACCGAGCTAAAAGAACTGAAAGAACAGTTGCAAGAATTAACGGATAAGGGTTTTGCGAGGCCGAGTTTTTCTCCATTGGGTGCTCCCGTTCTATTCATGAAGAAGAAAGACGGTTCCCTGAGACTATGTATATATACTATCAACAACTCAATAAAGTGACGGTGAAGAATAAGTATCCGTTGCCGAGGATCGATAATCTATTTGACCAACTAAAGGGAGCCACAGTATTTTCCAAGATAGATTTGGGATCTGAGTACTATCAGTTGAGAGTCAAGACTCGGATGTGCCGAAAACCACATTTAGGACTAGGTATGGCCATTATGAATTATTGATCATGCCTTTTGGTCTAACAAATGCCCCCGCAATCTTCATGGATTTGATGAGTCGTATTTTTCGACCGTACTTGGATAGATTTGTTGTGGTCTTCATCGACGACATACTAATCTACTCTCGAGATGAGAACGATCATGTCGAGCATTTGAATATGGTTCTACAAGCTTTGAGAGAAAAACAATTGTATGCCAAATTCAGTAAGAGTGAATTTTGGCTCAAGGAAGAAGGACTTTTAGGACACATTGTCTCGGGAGGTGGGATTAGAGTCGATCCGAGTAAGATTTTAGCAATCGTGGAATGGAAACCGTCGAGAAGCGTAACTGAAGTGAGGAGTTTTCTAGGCCTAGCCGACTATTATAGGCGTTTCATCAAGGGGTTTTCCATGATAGCTACCCCGATGATGAGACTTCTGTAGAAAGATGTAAAGTTTGTTTGGATAGAGAAATGTCAACAAAGTTTCGAGAAATTGAAGACACTGTTGACTGAGGCTCCTATTCTGGTGCAACCAGAGGCGGGAAGAGAATTTATGGTTTACAGTGATGCATCCTTGAACGGATTAGGTTGTGTTTTTATGCAGGAGGGTAAAGTGATTGCATACGCCTCTAGGCAGCTGACGCCGCACGAGAAGAACTACCTTACTCATGATTTAGAGTTGGCTGCAATTGTGTTTGCGTTAAAAATTTGGAGGCATCATTTATATGGTGAAAGGTGTCAGATTTTCACTGACCACAAAAGCCTAAAATATTTGATGACTCAAAAAGAATTGAATTTGAGGCAACGAAGATGTTTAGAGCTAATTAAAGATTATGAGTTGCTAATTGACTACCATACAGGAAAGGCAAATGTAGGCGCCGACGCTTTGAGCAGAAAATCATTATTTGCACTAAAAGCCATGAATACTTAGATGACATTGTTAGATGATGGTTTCGTTTTAGCCGAGTTGAAGGCTAAACCATTGTTTCTCCCAGAGATTTGTGAAGCTCAGAAGGATGATAACAGTTTGCAAGCCAAGAGAGTTTTATGTGAGTCGAGCGTTGAGACAGACTTTCGAGTAAATCTTGATGGATGCCTAACATTTCGAGATCGAGCCTGTGTACCCAGGAATGATGAGCTTATTCACAAAATTTTACATTAAGCACGTAATGGGTGTTTGAATGTGCACCCAGGTAGTACAAAAATGTACCATGATTTGAACAAATGGTATTGGTGGTTTGGTATGAAGAAAGACATTTCCGAGTTTGTATCGAAATGCTTGATTTGTCAGCAAGTGAAGGCTGAACATCAAGTACCTTCATGTTTACTTCAGCCCATTATGGTTCTTGAGCGGAAGTGGGATCATATTACTATGGACTTCGGGACGAGCTTATCGTTGACTCCAAAGAGGAAAGATGCAGTATGGGTAGTGATTGATAGACTCACTAAGTCAGCCCACTTTATACCAGTGCGAGCCATCTATTCGCTCGATAAATTGGCAGACTTATACATGTTTGAGATAGTAAGACTTCATGGTGTACCGTTATTGATCATTTTAGATAGAGATCCGAGGTTCATGTCACAGTTTTAGAAAAAGCTGCAAGAAGCTTTGGGCACGAAATTGAGTTTTGATGCGACGCCTTCCATCCACAAACCGATGAGCAATGAGAGGGCAATTCAGATACTAGAAGATATGCTTCGGTGTTGTGTTTTGGAATTGCATGATAATTGGGAGAAATACTTACCATTGGAGGAATTCACTTCCAACAACAGCTTTCAATCAAGTTTGAAGATGGCGCCTTAGAGGCATTGTATGGGCGTAAGTGTCGAATGCCCTTGTATTGGTCAAAACTCAGAGAGAAACAGATACACTGGGTTGACTTGGTTAAAGAAACTGAAGAGAAGATAAAAGTGATACGTGACTATTTGAAAGTCGCCTCAGATAGACAGAAGTCCTATTTAGATTTAAAAAGGAAAGAAATAGAATTCACAGTTGGTGATAAAGTGTTCCTGAAAGTATCACCTTGGAGAAAAGTCCTCAGATTTGGTCGGAAGGGAAAATTTAGTTCGCGCTTTATCGGACCTTATGAAGTTACCTAAAGGATAGGACCGGTAGCTTATCGATTAGCCTTGCCACCTGAGCTAGAAAGGATTCATGATGTTTTTCATGTATCTATGTTTTACCAATATCGTTCAGACCCTTCACATGTCATAGAGCCGACAGAGGTAGAGATACAACTGGATATGACCTATGGCGAAGAACCAGTTAGATTTTTGGCTCGTGAAGTCAAGCAGTTAAGAAATAAAAGCATAGCCCTAGTGGTAGTCCTTTGGCAAAGGCATGGTATAGCAGAGGCTACATGGGAGACCGAAGAAACGATGAGAAACCAGTACCCCAATCTTTTCATCAGTAAGATTTTCGAGGACGAAAATCTTTAAGGAGGAGAGTTGTAATAGCCCGATTTAAGGGCTAGTCGGAAAAGTGATCTCGGGATCACTAATCCGAAATTGGAGAAATTTATTTTCATGTTATATTATAAGTCAGAGCATGATGGAAAATGTGCATGAGAATTTTAGTACTTTAATTTTAACGATTTCGTGCTTCATTTTTAAAAAGGGACTAAATCGCATAAAGTGCAAAATTCCATTTTTCAAGCTAGATGTATTAAATAGATAAGAAACTTTAAATTGAAGGTCTTGAATGTGGAATTAGACCCTCGTAATGTTGATAGCTGGCCATAGGGGACAATAGACACAAAATTGGTCAAAATTGGGTGGGTTAGGTGGACTAATTTGAAGGAAATAAATAAAATAAGAAAGGATGATATCATCCATTTTTCTTCATCACCTTCACCACCGAAAATGCCAGCATAGAGGGGGGTTTTGAAAGCTTTTAAATTTTAGCAACTTATCCTCACACAAAGCAAGAAGAACCGAGGACCCATCTTGATCGGGGAAAGAACAAAGTCTCGGACTAGATCGACAAGCTAGCTCATTTTGAAATCGAGGTAAGTTTGCATGTGATTTGAATAGTTAACTTGAATGAAATGTTGAAAGCCTAATCGACCATATTGAAATATGAAATAGATAAGGTCCCATATAAGACCATGTCTGGGACATGGCCTCGACACCGAGTTGAGATCCCGTATAAGACCATATCTGGGATATAGCTTCGGTGAGGGATATGAAAAGTGTATAAGACCATATTCAGAATATGGCATCGACCCATGCTAGGAAATTCCATATAAGACCATATCTGGGATATGGCATTGGCATTTAGAAGTAATCCCATATAAGACCATATCTGGGAAATGGCATTGCAAGTTAGAGGTGACACCATGTAAGACCCCCTCGAAGACATGGCATTGGCTTTATACTTACAGTAGTGGCAATAAACACACGTCTTTGACTATCCCTTGAGAATTGTGGGATAAGTAGATGAATTTAGAAGTAGAGATGTGAATGATATTTAAGTCATGTGAATGAGTCACGAAGAATCGATTTCGATACGTGGCACGATATGTGCTATACAAGGGCAATTGTAAGTTAGTATTGTCAAGAAGCCTTGAATCGCGTACAATTAGCTAATACCGTGGATGGATTACTTTATGAGCCTATTATTGTTGTTTATTTCCATGCAAATTTACTAAGTTTTATGCTTACCCTTTTTCATTGCCCTCTTTTCTTGTAGTATTGCTAAGGTAACTCGTGGACCGTGGGTGTAGGAGTTCAGAAACCACACTATCGACAGCACTTTGGTATAACAATTTTAGACTTGTTTTGATTATAGCATGTATATGGCTCAAGTATTTTGTTAGGCTGTAATTGTTAGTCAAAGTGTTGACTACGTAAGTTTGTAAAAGTCAGTTTGTAGATGGCCTATTGAGTTAAACAAATACTTGGCAAACTCTTTTGTTTAATGAAGATGTAATTCATGAAGTGTATGTCCCTTTTAATTATCTTGTAAGTTGGAATGAGCTCTAGATTTGCTTGTGTGTAGGAGGTGGTATTGTTCTGAATGGAGGAATGTATGTGCTAACTCTAAGGTGACAATGGCTCGGTATATGGCCTGTTATTTGCCCATATAGGTAGACACACAGGCGTGTGTCTAGACCGTGTGGAAGGCACGACTAGCACATGGGCGTGTGCCCAGGCTGTGTGAAGTCTGTACCTTGCACTTAGAATTTGAATCACTACACGGCTGGAGTACACGGGCATGTCAAGGCCGTGTGACTTTAGTCAGAATAGACCACGATTGGAAGGCATGGGCGTGTCAAGGCTGTGTGAACTTAGTCAATGTCGACTACGGGTGGGAGACACGGGCATGCCTTAGGGGCACACGGGCGTGTCCCTAGGCCTACACAGGCGTGTGGCCCCTGTTTTATTAGAAAGTTTCTCGAATTTGTGGAAGTTCTTGGAAATTCTTCGATACTTCTCGGAAGTATGTTTAGGGCCTCCTGGACCGATTATATGCGAGCGACGAGGTTAAACAAAATTTTATAACCCTATTCTAGAAGTTTAAGCAAGCTTAGCTATGTAATGCCTCGAACCCCATTCTGTCTCGGATACGGGCAAGGGGTGTTACAGCCCCTGCATGTTATATGATTGTTATTGTATGCTATTTAAGCTATGTCTACATTCATGTGATATTATGCTGCATGGGGGATGGGATTATTGATCTGAAGGAAGTATATAAATTGTTAGGGTCGCATGGTTACTTGACGACTGTGGATCCACCGATGGCTTTAAGCCGATTATGTGATTGGCAGCTCCACTGCAATATTGGTTAGTGCTGCAACCGGTGCTACATAAAGAGTGTAGGGATGGTTGTCGATTAAATACCCCACAGGAGTGCAAGGTTGGACAGGAGATAGAGTGTAGGGTTGGTATGGGCATTAATGCATTGCATACACTTGCTCTGTTATTGAGATGGGCTTAGGCCCAGATAGATGTGATCTGTGACATTTAATATGGGCTAAGGTCCAACTGAGGCTATTATGGGCTAAGGCTCAACTGCCATCGTTACTGTGTTGGGCTTAGGCACACATTGATTACTGTAATGGGTTTAGGCCCTGATTGATGTGATGCATGCTTTATGATTGATGAGGGTTGTACACACTGAGTTTTCGTAAACTCACACCCCTTTTTAATTTTTCAGGAAATCCTCAGTAGGCAGTTCGACAAACTGGAGTACTTGGAGGTGGCCACACTACGATAAGCTTTAGGTTTTAGTATTCTGTTTTTCATTACTTGAACTGTTTTCTTATTGGGTTTTACCAAGGCCGTTTTTAATTTTTGATTTTTAATTTGGGATTTTCAGTTTATTACGATTTATATCTACTAGAAATAGAACGCGGTTATTGTTTTCAAAACATTAAGTTTTCGCAATGCAATTTTTAAACATCACATTTTTGTAAATCATCTACTTTAAATTAAGCTTCCGCAACAAATAATGTTTTAAAAAGGGAATGACATTTTAATAAACCACAGGAAAAAATAAACTGACGTAACTAGGAGTTTTACTCAATTTTTTTTTCTTTAAGAAGGGTTTTCAATGAAAAGATGATTTTCGAAAAACACTTCAATGTGGCACGCCGGATTCGGGCCTAACTTTTAGGCCGGGTTTAGAGTGTTACAAACTGGTACACAATGATACTATATCCATTTCAACCATTTCAAAACTCAATTCAATGCCATTTACCTATTCAAATACCTATCAAATCATCTTGCTTTACTGGACATAATTCACATATATGATTCATTCAATAGAACATTCCAAATATGTATTATCAATTCAACCTCATTCATTCATTATAGGTCAATTACCTAATTCAAAACAAAGCCTTTCACACATCTGCATACATTAACAAAATTATCAACACAAGCCAACTTAAATGACCCAAAATACATGTTCATCAAACATACCAAAATGACCAAAGTCGATACATGCCATATAACCAATATAACAAAGCTTATAAGTACCAAACCATAGCTGGATAGTGTGATATGATCTCTGATGACTTCCAACCCGAGCGAGCCTCCAAATCACTATAAACATAAAAAAAATATAACAAAGTAAGCTATAAAGCTTAGTACGCTTGTATGGTAATAACTCATAACTCATCTCATCAAATAAACACATTTTAAGTCATTATAAATACTATAATATAACTTGTATAATTCCACCTTAATGTCATGTATCCGTTTACATAGTTAACCAAAAATTTCATAGGTTTATTCATTTCAATGCTTATATGGTTTGAATACTTCTTATCAATTCATTCAAATTTACATAAGAATAAGCAAATAGAAATAAACTATATTCAATTCAATAGTCATCACATTTATATATTCAATTGAACCATATGAATTCTCATAATTTTCCAGTTACTCATCATATAAAATTCACTTTTAACATTTACTTGTCGATTTTCGTCACGAGTACCTTGACTAAGTCATACCATCACTTGTAACCACATTTCGTCAACATTTCCCGTTGAACCATTTGGAATGCTAAAGGATACTCAGGAATTTCGTACACACAGTACCGTACCAATGCCATATCCCATATATGGTCTTACATGTAATCTCGTATCGATGCTAATAGCCCAGCTATGGTCTTACACGAAGTCTCATATCGATGCCATATCCCAGATATGGTCTTACACGTAATCTCAGTAACCCTAATGTCATGACATTTGTATCCTATCTATTCTTGAGGTTCAACCGAGACTTTCGCTGTATCGAATCTCTGTCGGTTATTTTCATAGTACCGTATTTAATAGCATTCACATTTCATTTAAATAATATAAAATTTACCACAACTATATCAATTAAGCATTTATACATATGTAATTTAATGCTTATTAAACATACAAACTTACCTCCTTCGCTGTAAAGACGAATTAGGTCGACTAATTCGATACTTTGTTTTCCCTCGTTCTAGATCCAAATCTCGTTTATCTCAATCTATACAATATCAAAATTTACTTATTTAATCGTCATTTCATTCAGTTTAGCACAATTTACACATTTTGGAAAAATTAGATCTTTGCCCCTATTATTTCACATTTTTACAATTTAGTCCTTATCACATAAAATCACAATTCATTCAATTTAATACAATTTCATGCTGGCTGAATATTACCCATTCTCATATCAGCTTATATTTTTTTTTATTTCACATATTAACCACTAACTTTACACATTTTTATTTATTTCACTGAATAAAACTTGTATATCTATTAACAACTATTCATAAATTAACAACTATTCATAATCTATCAAGAAGCTTCAAAATACACATGTATTCCTCAATGGCAACACTCAAAATCTTTAATAGTTTTGCAAATTAGTCCCTCGGCTAGCTAGACCTAGCTGCAATGATCTCAAAAACGTAGAAATCATTAAAAATAAGACAAAAATCATACCTTAATTGAAGAAATTAAAGTTTCTAAATGTTGAAGACAAAAATGGCTTCTTTTTCTTGTATATTCGGTTAGGTAAAGATGACAATGAACAAAAATAGATTTTGTTTTAATTATTATATTATCTATTAACAATTTACCATTTTATATTTAAAGTTAATTCAAATTTTCATTTATGCCAAACCTTTAACATCCACTAACATATTAATGGTATATTTACCTGTAACATCCTAATTTTGGGCCTAGTAGGAATAGTGGTTGCGGGACCACAAATCTGACATCGAAACATTTATTTTGTTATTATTTTGATGTCTACAGTATGATACTAAAGTTGTGTGAAATTTTCATAAAGAAATTTCCTCGTTTGAGTGCTCAATCTGATAAAAAGGACTAAATCGCGTAAGGTGCAAAACTTGAGGTCTAATTGATAAAGGCTCTAAAGACCTATGAAATTGAAAAGTATGAGCACTTGCATGGTAATTATACCAATAGAAAAGTGAGGAGACAAAGATGGACATGTAGTAGGTGGATTTGGTGAAGTTATTAAAAAGTTAAATTGGTAAAAAAGTTAATAGGTATAATAAGACAAAATAGCAAAAGTTATTGTAACACCCCAAACCTAGCCTAGAAGTTACGCCCGAATCTGGCGTTTCACATGGAAGTGTTTTTTAAAATCATATTTGTTGTTGTTAAAACTTGTTTGAGAGTTAAAACCTCTTTGTTAAAAAAAACTTAAGCAATTGTTATCCACTTGAAAACGTAACTACTTTTAAAACCTTATATGTTGCGGAAGCATATTTAAAATAAAGAATTTACGAATAGGTGATGTTTAAAAACTGAGTTGCAGAAGCATTTTGAAAACGTTGCGGAAACATAGTGTTTTGAAGACAATTATCGTTTTGGAAATCGTATTCCACGTTTAGCAGTTAGAAAACATCATAAATAAATATCACAAATAATAAGTTAAAAATAGAGAGGCCTTATTACAGCCCAAATCAAAATACTTGAATTTAAATAATCAAAATGAAAACCATAAGCAGTGTGTGGCCTTCTCCGAGTCCCTCGCAGCACAGATCCGTCTAAGGCTAGGGATTACCTGCACAGTTAAAAATGGGGTGAGTTTACGAAAACTCAGTGTGTAATCCCCTTACTAGAGTAACAGTCAATATACAGAAACAGAACCCGAAACAGTCTAGGCCAAAGCCCTTTAATAATAAAAGTACAGTCCAGTTCAGAACATACGTGGGCCAAAACCAACTACCATATCATTTGGGTCACAGCCCAAACAGAATCAATTGGGCCTAGCCCAAACCAATAACAGAACAAGTGGGCCTAAGCCCAGTACAGTGACAGATCTCATAAACAAGTATGCAACAGTATGAGGATGCATCCCATTCAATCTAGCCAACACACCACCCGTACCAACCAACACACCATGTGGGGACTAAGTCGACCCACCCAGCCAACACACCACCCGTACCAACCAGCACACCATGTGGGGACCAAGTTGACCCACCCAGCCAGCACACCAATAACGCAGCCTAGCTACTAATAACAACGCAAAAAAGCTACTAATAACAATATACGTGGCTGAGCCACTAGAATCAGAATACGTGGCAATGCCACCATAACAGTGAGAACGTGGCAGAGCCACTAATACAGTACTTCCTCCAAATCAGAATCCCAACTCTAATGCAGAATGTCGTGTATGTCATTCTCATTCATTACCCGTATATGCAAAATGTCCATGCCCAATAACAGTCATTTAAACATATATTAACAGCATATCAGTCACACGCCCATAGTCAAGTCAGTTAAAACACAGTCATACGATCACAGTCAAATCAGTCAAATCATAGCACAAGTTAGTCATTTAACTACAAGGGCAAAACATTCATTTACCCTATAAGGGTATAATCATACCCTACAGGGGTAATTCGGTAATTCTACCCTACAGGGGTAATTCAGTAATTCTACCTTACAAGGGTATTTTAGTAATTCTACCTTATAGAGGTATTTCAGTAATTTTGCAAATCGAGGGTATTTTAATAATTTCACAAATCGAGGGTATTTTGATAATTTCACAAATCAGGGGTATTTCAGTAATATTGGAAACCAGGGTATTTTGGTAATTTCACAAACTGGGTGTATTTCAGTAATTTCATAAATTAGGGGTATTTCAGTAATTTTACAAATCAGGGGTAGTTCGATAATTTCTCAATCGGGGTATTTCGGTAATTTCACAAACTGAGGGTATTTCAGTAATTTTATAAATCAGGGGTATTTCAATAATTTTACAAATTGGGGGTACTTCGATAATTTTACAAGTCGAGGGTATTTCAGTAATTTTGTAAACCAAGGGTATTTCAATAATTGTGTAAACCAAGGTATTCTAAACAGAGATAACGATGCGAATGGGCCTAGGGCCCATTTAGCCCAAATCTAGCCACAAATATGAGATTCACATAGAAAAGTCCAATATCTACTACACAATCATACAACATATCTGATTGGGCCCACGGGCCCATTGGCCCCACATGGCCCCTTTCGGCCCATCGTGGCCCAAACAACCTAAACCCAAAAGAACACTCATGATGGCCTCAACTATTGCGTTGAAGCTCCCACACGTGCGCTCACACGCCCATGTGGCTACCATCGTCATGTGACCGGCATTTCGGCATTTGCCGCTCTACAGCTAGAGTAGTGCGGAATACACACCTGATAAGAATCTGGATTTAATCGGTGCTCCGAACACTCCTATGCCCAAACGCCAATGATGGTATGCTTACTCTCCTCATAGATCACTCTATTTAAAGCCAGCTTCTCACCTTCCCTCATGCTACCTTCTCGATGTGGGATCCCTCCTTCAGTAGAGTTTAAATCCATTACAACCACTTGCCGTCCCAACTTAGCAAAATAAATATCCCTTTTTGCTTGCAATGGGATTCGAACCCTTGCCCTCTCCTATGCTCTAGACGCTACATACCACCACAACACAAGCTCTTTTTGTGTCGTAAAACATGCGCAACTAAATATAAGTCTATGGGCCAAAGTCTAAGTTTATTTAAAAGGGAAAAAAAAAGAATTGCAAGCGCCAAGACTTGAACCTTGGACCCCTTGCTTCCTCTATGGCGTTACTTCATTGCCTCCCATGTGGTGCCATTTGCCACTAGACCGCAACTCCTTTTTGTGTCATTTTTTCCACATTTTATTCTTAAAGCCTACTTACTTACTCCTAGGGTTTTATTCACCTAAAACCAAAATTTTCCTAGAGGCCAGGTTTGATCCCGGGCTTCATGGAAGCCCCCTAACCTTCCAAAATCACTCACCTAATAGGTCCAACTTGCATTAGTGCCATTCTCTTATTTCCAAAAATTTTAAATGCTCCAATGCCCAAGGCTCAAGGCCCAATAGGCCCAATGCTACTAGGCCCAAATTCGGGGCGTTACAGTTATCATCTTTATTTTTCTTCTTCTTCAATTGTAATAGAGAAAAAAAAAGAAATGGTTGCCATGGAATGGGTTTCATTCGGCCAAGCTTTAGAGCTTGATAAGTGAGTGGTTTTTGCCCCATTTTTAATGATTTCTATGTTTTCGGAGTTGTTGTAACTCGATTTACCTATCCCGTACCTTTGTTTTCAAAACTGTTAAAGTTTGTGAATTTTCCCATTGTTGATAAAGTCTGTATTTTGATAATTGATGATAGAAAATACATCCTTTTTGTTAGATAAACAACATTTGTAAAGTGATTTCTTGATAGAAATGTAGATTAGGGACTAAATTGAGAAATGTGATAAATTGTATGGTAAAAGTGTAAATATGTGAAAAATGTGGGCTGCTGTAAGTATGATAAATATTCAACTAGGCATGGGTGGCAAAGAAATTGAATGAATTTCATTTTACGAGCCCAGGGGTAAAAGGGTAAAAATGACAAAGTTTAGGGGTAAAAATGTAATTTTACCAAAATGTGAAATTGGGCTAATTTGAGTAGCATGATGAATAAATAAATTAAATGTGTTGTTATAGATAAAGAAAGATAAGGTTCATAATTAGATCGGGGGAAAAGCAAGATAATCGAGTAATTGACTTATTTAGTCGTTTTATACCAAGGTAAGTTCATATGTTAACAAGCATTAAAATTGATATGTTTAAATGCTTAACCGATATCATGTGTTATTTCGTATGTTATTATTGGATCATGAATAATATAAAAATTACGGGATTGTATTGAAAGATCAAATAAAGAGAAATGCAGGGTGGAGTATGATCAAATTTCGACATGTGATGAACTAACGGTAAAGACCATGGTTGGACCATGGCAATATGTGTGCTAGTGTAAGACCATGTCTGGGACATGGCATCGGCATTGAGATGAGAGCTAGTGTAAGACCATGTCTAAGATATAGCATTGACATCTAGAAGCTGTCTTTTGTCTTGTCTTGTAAGCCATGTCGGGGACATGGCATCGACATCGAACAATAATTCCGTGTAAAACCACGTCTGGGACCTGGCTTCGGTATGAAATTGTGTAAGATTATGTCTGGGACATGGCATTGGCATCTTACTACGTGTATGACAATTTCCGAGTATTCTTCGATATTGCAAGTGGTTCAACGGGGTAAAGAATTAAAGTTTATGTTAAAGATAGAAAATGACTAAAGTGTAAATGAATGTGATTATGTGATGATTAAGTGTAGGTATATGTATGTATTCACTCATGCGCAATGTGTTTGGTATGTGATCAGATTTTGGTAAGAATGTAAATTAGTAAGTTATACCTATGAGAATGACCTTGTGATTATAAGTCCATGCTTATGATGTATGGATATGTGATTAATGTGATTGATGATCATGTGTGAGGCTTTTAGGCCAAATTAAATTGAGAAATGATATGTTTAAGTCTTTGTTGTTGATGAATAGGTTAAATTGGCCAATGAATGGCTTGTAAATATTTGATAATGACTAGTTATTGGAATGGCTAACCATGGATATACTTTGGTGTTATATGTGTGTAAATGAAAAATTAATATAAAGGAAACATGTAAGAGTAAAATTAGCAATAAAATAGTTGGGACAACAGCAGTTGTATCACTTCGAAAAATCACCAAAAATGGTGGAAATTGAATTAGAGGTTTAATGAGATATTAAATTAAAGCTTATTGAGCCTATTTATACATAAAAGTAACAGAATAACCAAAAGAATTTGATATGGTGAAATATTTTGATTTTAGTGAGACAGGGCAGAATGATCTAGGAATCCCCTGTTCTGACTTGGGAATTCAGTAAAAATTGTACAAAAAAATCCTGGGATAAAATTTATTTTCTTGAATTTCTTAATGAGTCTATTTCAAGAAAAAAAAACGTGAACGTCATTCGAGTTCTATACAACAAGATAGTTACTTTTTAGTGAAGAGGGGTCGAAACTGTTGGATAACGAAATAGGGGAGAATTTAAAGAATAAACTGTACTGATTGGCTGAACCGAAAATTCTGGGAATTTTATGGTAAGAAGATATGTGAGTCTAGTTTCAGGGAAAATTATCAAATCTTAATTTGGAGTTTCGTAGCTCCAGATAAAAATAATTTAGTGACTCTAACTCGAGCAAACAACTCAAGATAAACATAAATGAATTGTGAAATTTTGTGCAATAATGATGGTATTATCTTGAGAGCTTATAATGAGGATTGTTAAAAGCATGGTAGTCAATTGTTTATTATTTACATACGTACTTACTAAGCTTTATAGCTTACTCTGTTGTTTTCCGTGTTTATAATGTACTCAGGTTAGCTCAGGTTGGAAGTCACCGGAGAACATGCCACACTATCAAGTTTACAATTTAGGTATCAATGATTTTATACTTAAGGTTATGTCATGTATAGGGAACTTGGTCATGTGTATATGTTACTATGAGTTGTCCTAGAATAATGACCCATGATATTCGGGGTTCATTGTTGTATAAGGCCATTTAATGTGGCCAATAAATTGGTTATGCTATAAACTCATTATGATGCATTCCATGGTTGAGTAAATTGTATGCTATGACTTGTTATGTGTGTGGAGTGGATGTTTTAGTAGCATTAATATGTCATGAAGTGTTTCACTCAAGTTATACTCAAGTATGAGCATGATAGGGTAGAAATTGACTTCAAAAATAGCCAACTTCTTGACCACACAGGCAGAGACATGACTGTGTGTCTTAGCCATGTGGAGGACACACTCTAGCACACGGGTGTGTGACTTGGTCGTGTGATCCAAAACGAATAATGACGCCATAAATAGAGAGCTACACGGGTGGAGGACACAGATGTGTCCTGGGCCACACGGGCGGGTGTAACCACACGGCCTGCCCACACGGGAGTGTGACTCTCCAAAACAAGGAAATTTTCTAAATGTTCCAATAGTTTTAAAAGTTCTCAGTTTAGTCCCGAATCGCTCCCAAAGCATATTTTGGGCCTCGTAGGCCCATTTTAGGGACTTGATGATATAAGATAAAAGTTTTAAATTTTAACTGAAAATTTATGCCTTGAATTTGTTCTGTTGCAAGTGTTATTGACCGGTAGCACCTTGTACCCTTTTCCGGCGTTGAACACGGGTAAAGGGTGTTACATTACCACCTAAAGACCTAAACTTTAAGATTCTATAGCTATTTAACACCATTAGCTAATAGAACAACACTTTTGCAATTTACACGATTTAGTCCTTTTTATCAAATTGACCTATCAAACGATAAAATTTCTTAACGAAATCTTCACGCCAACATGATATCATACTGTAAACATTAAAATAATAATAAAATAAATATTTCAACCTCAGATTTGTGGTCCCGAAATCACTGTTTCGATTTGGCCCAAAAACGAGCTGTTACAATATCAACACAAACACATAATTTAATTCAAGCACATTAACATACATATTTAAGTTACACGAACTTACCTTGACAATTGTTCGTATTTGAATTTCAACTATTCCAAAACCTTTTGTTTCCCTCAATCTAGTTCAGTAGTTGGTCTTTCTGGCTCTATATAAAAAAAAATTTAACTATTAATCTATCAGATTTCATATACATTTGCATTCTATTACTTCCTAGGAAAAATTACCATTTTGCCCCTATCCTTTTCAAAAATTTTGATTGCGTCCCTAGGCTCGGAAAATGAAATTCATGAAATTTAACCCTCTTTCCAAGTCTAGCCGAAATTTATATATTACATTTACAAAACATACATTTCAAAAATTTTAGAATTTTACATAGGATTTACCACTTTTTCATTTTAATCCCTAAATCAAGTTTTCATCAAAAATTACTTTGTAAAAGTTGTTCATCTATGAATATATTTTCATTTTCTACCATAAATTTCTAATTTTCAGCATATTCATCCATGACCCAACATTCATACCTTGATAACTTTTCAAATAAATCCCCTAAATAGAGAGATTAGACTATCTCGATTCTAAAAATATAAAAATCATTAAAAACAGGACTTGATTTTATACCTTATTGAGCTTGGAAAGTTTTCATCCTCTCTCTTAAGGTTTCCATAGAAATTTTAGGGAAGAAGATGAATAAAAAGATGATAATTTCCTTCTTAATATTTGTCATCTTTTAATTTTAGTGATTTCTAATTTAGTCCTTGCCCATTTCTAATTTTTCCATGGATGAGTCACTAAATTACCTACTAACTTTTCTTCAATGGTCTAATTACCATATAAGGACCTTAAGTTTTAAATTCTATAGCTATTTGATACTTAAAACTACTAGAAGACAGCTTTTTCATTTTATGCAATTTAGTCCTTCCCCTAATTAAACATGCAATCGGTAAAATTTTCATATCGAATTTTTCATATGACCTTCCTATAATAATGCAAATCATAAAATAATATTAAAATAATTTTTTTGTTGGCTCGGATTTGTGGTCCCAAAACCACTGTTCTGATCTCACCGAAATTGGGCTGTTACATAACATGTTTGTGAATATGTGCTTAGGCATTTGGCCAAATTGAGTTGGGATATGTGTAACACCCCAAGCCTGGGTTAGAAGTTAGGCCCAAATCTGGCGTGTCACATTGAAAAGGCTTTTGAAAACCATGCTTTCATTAGAAACCCTTCTTAAAGAATTTAAAACTTTTTGCTATGTAAAACCTCAGATTTCGTTTGCTTATCTTCAAAACGTAGTTTATTAAAAGTCATTCTTTTACAAAATCATTATTACTTTCAAAACCTTGTTTGTAGCGGAAGTTTGATTCAAACATTTGGGAATACGTGATATCTTGAAAACAGTGGTTATAGTCTTAAAAACCTGTGTTTAACAGACCAACAGTTCGTAATTTAAAGAAATACCAAATAAAAGTTAAAAAGAAAACCCAAATGGCCTTATTACAAAAATTATTAACCCAATAATTTAAAATAACTACATTAAACTAAAATCGCTAAGTTTAGTCTTTAAACCATATCGACGTGTGGCCACCTCCGAGTCCTCCGCAGCTCCAAATCCTTTAATGCTGGAAATTACCTGCACGGTTAAAAATGGGGTGAGTTTATGAAAACTCAGTGTGTAATCCCTATTACGGTCACAGTCTAGGCCCGAGCCCATACGGTATCAGTCTGGGCCTAGGACCTATTCGGTAACAGTCTGGGCCTAAGCCCTATTCAGTAACGATCTGGGCCTAAGCCCTATTCGGTAACAATCTAGGCCTAAGCCCTATTCGGTAACAGTCTGGGCCTAAGCCCTCTTCGGTAACAATCTGGGCCTAAGCCCCAAAATCATATCAATGCAATGAACATGTACCCAACCCATACCAACCAAACTCTCCACCCATACCAACCAATCTCTCCATGTGGGGACCATGTCAACCCACCCAGCCAACACACCAAGCTTAGCACCAGTTGTGGCACTAAGTCAACAGAACGGCTCGACGTCGTAGACAGAATGGGTAAAAGCCATAAATATCGCAGCATCACTGCCGGTTAACAGAACGACTAAAAATGTAAATAGAATGGTTATAAACCATAATCAAGATGGCACAAAGACATAATCAGGATGGCACAAAGCTATCGGTGACTGTAATAAGTTTGGCACATAGCCATCAGCGACGGTAATATAATTGGCACATAGCTACGGGTAATTATGATCGACACAGAGTCATCAATATATATGTTAGGCACATAGCCACAGGTAAATACGATTGGCACAAAGCCATAATCAAGATGGCACAAAACCATATTTATTGTAGAAAGGCTGAAAGCCTTGTACAAAACGGATGGGCCGTACACTTCCTCCGTAACTTTGCCCCAACCCCATGCAATATGTCGTGTATGTCATGCTCAACCATTACACGTGTATGCAAAATGGCCATGCTCAGTAAAAATCATTTTAACATGTAATAAAAGCATATCAGTCATACAACTACAGTCAAATTAGTCAGCTCATAGTCTAAGTCTGTCATTTACCTACGATGGCAAAATAGTCATCTTACCCTATAAGGGTATTTCGATAATCCTACCTTTAAGGGGTATTTCCGTAATTCTACCCTACAGGGGTAATTCAGTAATTCTACCATACAGGGGTATTTTAGTAATTTTGCAAACTAGGGGTATTTTAGTATTTTTTCAAGCTGAGGGTATTTTAGTAATTTTGCAAATAGGGGGTATTTTGGTGATTTTACAAATCAAGGGTATTTCGGTAATTTTGCAAGTCGAGGGTATTTTAGTAATTTTACAAATCAAGGGTATTTTGGTAATTTTACAAATTAAGGGTATTTTGGTAATTTTACAAATCAAGGGTATTTTGGTAATTTAACAAATCGAGGGTATTTTAGTAATTTTACAATCAGAGGGTATTTTAGTAATTTTGCAAATTAGGGGTATTTCAGTTATTTTACAAATCAGGGGTATTTTGGTAATTTTACAAGTCGAGGGTATTTTAATAATTTTGCAAATTAGGATATTCTAAACAGAGATAACGATGTGAATGGGCCTAGGGCCTATTCTCGGCCCAAATGGACCCACACGCTTGTGTGGCCCATTTAGCCCAAATCTAGCCACAGATATGAGATTCACATAGACCAGTTCAATATCTACTACACAATCATACAATTTATTCATATGGGCCCACGTGCCCATTGGCCCCACATGGCCCATTTCAGCCCATCGAGGCCCAAACAGCCTAAACCCACAAGAGTACTCATGATGGCCTCAATTATCGCGTCGAAGCTCCCATACGTGCGCCCACATGCTCGTGTAGCTACCACCGCCGTGTGATCGGCATTTCGGCATTTGCCGCTCTATAGCTAGAGTAGTGCGAAATACACACCTGATAGGAATCTAGAGTTAATCCGCGCTCCGAACACTCCTATGCCCAAAGGCCAACCAAGGTATGCTCACTCTCCTCATAGATCGCTCTATTTAAAGCCAGCTTCTTGCCCACTCTCATGCTAGCTTCCCGATGTGGGATCCCTCATTCAGCAGAGTTTAATTCCAATACAAACTCTGACCGTCCAATCTGCAAAATAAACACCCCCTTACTTGACATGAGATTCGAACCTTTGCTATCTTCTTATGCTCCAGACGGTACATGCCACCACAACACAAGCTCCTTTTATGACTTAGAACACGCGCAACTAAATATAAGCCTATGGGCCAAAGTCTAAGTTCATTTAAAAAGAAAACAAAATGAATTGCAAGCGCCAAGACTTGAACTTTGGACCCCTTGCTTCCTCTGTGGTGTCACTTCCTTGTCTCTCATGTAGCGCAATTTGCCACTAGACCACAACTGCTTTTGTGTCATATTTCTCCACATTTTATTCTTAAAGCTTACTTGCTAACTCCCAAGGTTTTATTCCCCTAAAACCAAAATTTTTCCTAAAGCCCAAGTTTGATCCTAGGGCTTCATGGAAGCCCCCTAACCTTCCAAAATCACTCACCTAATAGGTCTAACTTGCATTAATGTCGTCCTCTTGGTCTCAAAAATTTTAAATGCTCCCATGCCCATGGCCCAATTCTTCTAGGCCCAAATTTGGGTCATTACAATATGCTATGTTTACTTACCTAAATTGTGGCTAAATGGTAAGTTAAATTCTATGTTATTCAAACTTACTAACCTTAAATGCTTACTTAGTGTATTTTCCTTGTTTTTAGTGAATCAGAAGCTCGTTTAGGTTGGAAGTTTGTCGGAGCTATATCACATTATTCATTAGCTCAGTCAATACTTTCGATTTGTTTAGGTTTGGTTATAATCCATGTATAGGTTATTTTGGTTAATGTTGGCCTATATGCTTTGTTGATAATTTGGCCATTTGTTTGGCTAGTGTTTTAGCACTTTGATGATAGTATAAGTCTAGTATATGGTATGTAAATATCTGCTCTCTAAAGGTTGATGAATAACTTGGTATGGTTGAATTATGGAAGATGACAATTGTGGTATGAATATCCATATTGAATATGTGCTTTGTGATAGAATGTAATTGTGGTAAATTGATGTTTTGGTGGAAATGATTTATACGGTCATTTGATGCTAGTTTTAGAATGGATTTTTAGTACAAAATGGTATGTTTTGTAAATAATATACATGGTAAGTTTTGGTATAATTATGCATATATTTTAGTTGATCAATTGGTTATATTGATTATATGGTTGGTCATGTTTATAAGTTGTCATTTGAGGTGCCTAAGGGCATATTGGTTGTATGTGAGTATACTACATATTTAAAGCTTGTTTATGCTAGGTTTCAGTGCCTTATTATGGCATGTTTATATGCATAATGTTGGGTGTAGGTACATGTCAAATTGGGTGAGAAATATGGCTTGTAAAATTACCTATTTTCATCCACACGGGCAGAGTCACGGGCATGTGTTTCAGCCGTGTGTGACACATGGCTAGGTGACACGGTCGTGTGTCCCCTGTAGGTTTCAAAGGGTACAAGTCAGGCAGTTACATGGTCTAGCACACGGCTTGGCACATGGGCGTGTAAGGCTACTTCGAAGGGTACACAGCCTAGCACACAGGCGTATGGCTTGGCCGTGTGGCCCAAGTCAGTGAGTTACAAGGGCACGGGCCCAGTTTGGGACACGACTGTGTGACCCCTACAGCTTTGAAATTTTTTAATGTTTTTTGAAAACTTTTCCGAGTTTCTGATTTAGTCCTGACTTGTTTCTAATGTGTATTTAGGGCCTCGAGGGATCGTATAAGGGACAATATATATGATATTGATTGGTTTTGATGTGATTATTATTATGTTATGAAATGTTTTAAATTTCTGCCCGTTTTATTTGTAATCTCTAGTAATGTTCTATAACCCTGTTTTAGCGACGGATTCAGGTTAGGGGTGTTACAATGGGAGCTTGATTTAGCTAACCCAAGTTTCAATTTGTTCAATTGGTGAAATTTTGGTAAGTTTTCATTGTTGATAATTGAATGAATTAGGTGTGAAATTTATAGAAATTAAGCTTAGATTATGAAAACTAATTTGTAAAGCTTAACAAGCTTGATTGTTAGCTTTGTTACATTATAAACCAAATTGAATAAAATGCAATCTTGTTATGAAGTAATAGTAGAAATAGATTGTAGAAGGCAGCTAATGAGTAAATGTAAAATCAGATTTAATTTGAAGCTCTATACCTAAAGTTATGCTTGTGTTGGGTTTAGGGACTAAATTGAATAAATTATAAAATATGCTTGACTTTGTATTTTAATGTGAATTGATGAAAATTGATCATTTTGTACAATCCCAAACCCGGCCTAGACGTTATGGCCGAATCTGGCGTGTCACGTTGATGTGTCTTTTGAAAATTGGACTTGTTGGTAGAAATTTGTTTCTGAGTTGAAATTTCTTTGTTAAAACTCAAATCATCTTAACCACTTACTAACCAATTAAAACATCTTTACTTTAAAAACATTGTTTGTTGCGGAAGCAATATCCAAAATGTTGCGAAAATGCGGTGTTTTGAAAACAGTTAATCTTTTTGAAAACCAGCGTTCTATCACTATCAGTTAAGTATCAAATAAATAAAGCTAAAATAACATAACTTAGGTTTAAGAGGCCTTATTACAGAATCAATAGCCCAATAAGAAATTTAAATAAATAAGTCTAAAGCAGAACATCAGTGATCGTGTGGCCACCTCTGAGTCTCTCGCGGCTCCAAATCGTCTAATGCTGAGGATTACCTGTATAGTTAAAAGAAAGGGTGAGTTTATGAAAACTCAGTGTATAATCCCCTATCAGTCAATCAAGAGTAACAACATATGCAGCAACAGTCTGGGTTGAGCCCTATTTAGTAATAGTACAGTGTGGGCCATAGCCCATTTCAGTAATAGTGTGGGCCTAAGCCCAATACAGTATCAGTACGGTGCAAATATGCAACCCGCCCTAATCCAGCCAACACACCTCCTGTACAAACCAACACACCATGTGGGGATAAAATCGACCCACCCACCAAAGACACATTTCAATAAGCGCAAAGATACCGCAGAATAATAACGCATCGAGTCGCCAAGAACAATATCGTAGCAAAGTCGCCATTGTGAGAACGCAACACACATTGCTAGTAACGATATATGTGGCGAGCCACCAAGACAATATACTTCCTCCAAAACCAATATCCCAACCCCATGCAAGTATGTTATGTATGCAGAGTGTTTGGCCCACAAATCATCATATCATTCACGGTTAAGTCAATCAAACCATAGTTATACAATCACGGTGAAATCATAGCACAAATCGGTCATTTACCCTCGAGGGGCAAAATAGTTATTTACCTTACAGAGGCATTACGGTCATTTTACCTACAGGCATTACTGATCATTTTACCTTAATAGGGGCATTACGATCATTTTACCTTAATAGGGCATTACGATCATTTTACCCTACTGGGGGCATTACAATTATTTTACCATAATAGGGGCATTATGGTCATTTTACCTTAACAAAGGCATTACGGTCATTTTACCCTATAGGGGTATTTGATGATTCGCCTCTACTACGAGGTATTTGGTAATTCTACCCTATAGGGGTATTTCGGTAATTCTACCCTACAGGGGTATTTCGTTACTTCTATCCTACAGGGGTGTTTCGGTAATTCTACCCCACAGGGGTATTTCGGTAATCTTACCTTGACAATCAACAGTGTGAATAGGCCCAAGGCCCATTATGCGGTCCATGTGGGCCCACATGCCCGTGTGGCCCAGTAAGCCCAAAAACGACCTTAGCCATGTGAACGACACAGCTGGGTCCAATAATTTCCACATGTCCTTGAGATTTACTCGTGTAGGGCCCACGAGCCCATTGGGCCCACACAGCCTATTTTGGCCCATCATGGCCCAAAAAGGCCTAAGCCATGAGATCGCTCATGGTGGCCTCTATAGTCAAACGCCCATGTTTCGTGGACTTGGATTGCCATACATGTGATCGCACGCCCATGTGGTATTGATTGTCGTATTCTTCGGTTTTCCGGCTTTGCCCGATTTACGGTTAAGACAGTGTGGATACACCCCTGTTTGCGAAAATGTGCTAAGATCCACGAGAACTCCAAACCTAATCAACCATGATACCCCATCAGTTATTTAATCAATAGGATTTAGATCATCCTTTCAATACCACTATCCAAAAATGATATAATACTTGCCTTGATCGACAGATGTGGCTTAGCCCTCTTAGATCGCTGTTTAGGATTGATCACCCGTTGCTTGCTGAATATCTGCGTTACAAGTGCACTCCTATTAGACACGATTGCCTAACCCAAAGGTCGATCATACTCACAAAACCCCTAGGTAAAGGAAAGTAATATTCGGCCACAACAAAATATACAACTAGCACACTCTAGATTGAGCACAATAATAGCAATAGGGTTACCTTCAGATGAATGACGATAGGAACATTTCGAAATGCTTCAGTATTTCTTGAGTACTCCTTCACTCCTCGACAAATTCTAAAACCCAAAGAACACAATCGGTAACAAGAGAATCAAGAGGAGAAAGAAGTATTTGAATTTCAATAGTGTAGAGAGAGATGGCTTGAAAAGATTGATAAAAATACAAAGAGTCGAGAATACTCACGGTTGCGGAGAATAGATTTCAAATCGAAAACCAAAATGAAGAAGTAAAGGCCGAAGAAGGAAAGAATCAGTCATGTACCAAGGCCAAAGCTGAAAGAAATGAAAAAGAGGAGGAGAGGAAATAATCGGCCAAAATAAAGTGTTTGAGTGAGAGGGAAAAACGAAATTACCAAAATTTGAGAGTAGGGGAAAAAAGAAGAGAGAATCGGCCCAAAAGAAACTCTAGATGCAAGGAGAGGAAGAGAATTGCCAAAATCGAATGACACTTGAAGTCTCCCCCAAACTTTGGTACAAAGGAAAAATAAATCGGTTACCAAAGAATAGACAAAAAGGGTCCCAAAATACAAAAACCCGAATGCACCTTTACCACAATCGACTTTCAAGTAGACAAAACCGAAACCAAATAGGTGAAAATGAAAAGAGGAGGCAATCGTAGCCGAATTCATGAGCCTCTAATTACCCATTCAACACAATTCTACTCCCTTCAAACTCCTCTTTTCCTCCTTAATCTCTCCCAACATCCCTCCACAAATCACTTCACCATCCAATTTGAACTTCATTCAAATTCCTCCATAATCCTCTCCACCAACTTCTCCTTGACCAATTCAATTTCCAACTTTGCAGAGTTCTAGTCAAAGTCCACTTCTCATGCGGCAAGGAAGTAAAATAAATACTCCCTTGCGTAACAGGAGACTCGAACTCAAGCTCCCTTGCCACCTTAATCACGCCACTGCCACTGGACCATAAGCTCATCTTGTGTCATAATATAACCACAACAGTTTAAAAGCCCTCTATCTAGATCCCAAGGATTTTATACTCTAAAAATAAAATTTTTCTAAAACCTGTGTTTGAACCCATGACTTCTCGAGACACTCAAAAACTTTGCTAAATCACTTAACCATTGAAGCAGACAGTTAATTGCGTTATTTCCCTGCACACACAAACTTTTATGTGTTCCTAGTCTTAAGGCCTATTTTTTTGAAGCCCAAATTCAGGGCATTACACATTTTTATTTTGTTATGTTATCGCATATAGCTAACATCAAGCGAAACCTTTGAGAGGGAAAGGAAAAGCAAATTTTTTTATGAGTGTGTGAAATTTCGATATGCACTTTTATAATGCAGGATAGATATATTTGCTTGCATATGCATGTTTATTGAATGATTGATCATTGAGGTGAGTATATGATGATAATTTGAATTGAATTGTTTTAATTTAGTTTGATATGTGATACCAATATAGAGGACTAAAAATGAATAAAATGGAAATTGACATTGTAACACTCCTTACCCAATCCGATTGCTGGACTCGAGTTACAAGATGCTACAACACATAATAGAGCAAAATCAGACTATATCAATTCATGTAACACCCCAAACCGGTCAATACGCCATGACCGAACCGCATGCCACGAAGGAAAACGTTTCAAAGAAAATAGAGTTAACGATTAAATTTTTGTGAAAAAAACTTTTGTTGTTCTACGTTCGTAGAAAATCGAGTGTATAATAAATTAAAATCTGATACTTTACTTTGAAATCACGAAAATAAATCTTTAAAAACTTAGTAACAATTCCTTATATTAGAAAACTTTAAAAGAAACCCAAGCGATTATTTTGAAAACCGTATATAATAGAAATTTGGAAACTTGAGTTTTGGAAAATAGTATGAGTTATCAAAAATACTTAAGTTGTTAAATACTATCAATTGATTTATGTTACCCGATGGTAACGTTTTAAAAACCATCGCGCGTTTTGTAGTTTAGAAAACTTTGTACTCAAATTATTATATCAACCATGTAATTTATAAGTCGTATCTAAAACAAATCATTAAATACTATCAATTGATTTATGTTACCCGATGGTAACGTTTTAAAAACCATCGCGTTTTGTAGTTTAGAAAACTTTGTACTCAAATTATTATATCAACCATGTAATTTATAAGTCGTATCTAAAACAAATCCAAAGCATATAAATATTCCAAAAACATAATTAAAGAGGCCTTATTACAAATCCATAAAAGATGGAAACCAAATTAAAATAAAATAACGCACTCCCAAATCGAAGTTCATGTAAAATCAAATTTTATTGCATGGCCTCCTCGAGCTCATCCGGCTCCTCATCCGCGATCTCATGAATCACCTGAAATGATAAGGGAGAAGGTGAGTCACCAAGACTCAGTGCATAATCCCTCTCCCGGATAATGCAAAAATTCTTACACAATTTATAATCAAGCAATATATATATTATGCACCCAACCTAGCCATCCATAACACCTTTACTACCCCGTGTGGTACCAAACCACTGGTGGTGCCAAACCACTGGTGACCTAAAGTCACGATATCCAAAAATGTGATACCAAATCACTGGCAACGATCCCATATCTCAAAAATGGGGCCAACCCACGGTGGTGTTAATCCACAGGGACAAGTCGCTATGAGGTGCCAAATCTCTGGTGTCCCAAAGACACAAATGTGATACCAAATCACTGGTGACCAAAGTCACGAATAATCAAGTTGTGGGGCCAACCCACGTGTGATACCAAATCACTGGCGACGATCCCATATCTCAAAAGTGGGGCCAATCCACGGTGGTGTTAATCCACAGGGACAAGTCGCTATGAGGTGCCAAACCTCTGGTGTCCCAAAGACACAAACGTGATACCAAATCACTGGAGGTGCCAAACCTCTGGTGTCCAAAGACACGGATATCAAATTCTTCCCCCTCCACTCATGTTCCCAAACCAATGTATTAATAGTATAAAACATGCCATCATACTTTGATATGATCATATAACATATTTAAATCGTAGATCATGATATCAATCAATCATATATTAACATCATATCGAAACGGACTTACCCAAATCCTTGCACATAACCTTCAAGGTATCAAATCAAGATCTCATAGTATTTCACTTTAATAAAACGATTAGTATATATATATATATATATACATATCACCAAATTATAAAGTGTGTAAGATACACACCTATCACTAACGCAAGTACTAAAATCCGAAGACCCGATCTACCGCACTAGATCACCTTATCCTACAATCGGCCAATATTTAGATTATAAACAAAGGCCATTGGGCCATACCACTAAATCCCAATGAGTTATCACTTGAAAAACCAAGTCTTACCTAAAAGCTTACCCAACACAATTGACAAAGAAACGAGGCTTAGATTGATTGCTTCCAACATTCCGAGGAGCCTAAAAGAAATCGGTTTCTAAGAATGATTAGAACCTTGCAACAATTGCCCAAAATTCAGCCTTTGTCCACAAGAGGAACAACATAGAAACGAGAAAAAGAATAAGGAAAAACGGCCATAACACTTACCTATTTCCCAAAACCGTTTGAAGAAAACCAAATGAAGTCCTACCCTTGAAGAAATTCGGCCAAAACAAATCAAATAGGATATGAGAGTTTTGGCTATGATTTTGAAAGAAAACAATTGATATTCGGCTCAAAAGAGATGAAGAATTAGAATGGCAAAGAAGAAAAGAAAAAAAAATGAAAAGGGAAGAAGGATGATTCGGCTTTAGCAACTAATGAAAGAAAAAATCAAGAGGAAAGGGGAAGAAAGAGATTCGGCCGAGAAAGTAAAAGAAATGTTGTGATTTTGAACAATATTCAAAAGAAAGAAAAGAGAGAAAATGGGATTAAGAGATTCGGCCAACACCTATTTTACCAAAGAAGAAAAGTGCACAAAAATGCACAAAGTTCAAATGTAGTTTCGGTTTCAAGAGAAAAATAAAAGAGGAAATGCAAAAAGGTGCACAAAAGAGAAGAATTGGTAAGGTTCAAAGGAGTTTCGGTTTTAACACAAGGCAAAGGTTGAATGCCTACCAAGCTAGCCGAAAATGACTACTAACCAAAGGGAAATTTGGCACTAACTAGCTACCAACCAAACCAAAAATTCAGCCACTCTCCCCTAGCCACACATGCCGCCCACATACATGGACTTCCAAGTCAAATCTTACCACCTAATTCTTTCCATAACAAGACACCCCACATCATGCCTTATGTTCTCCCATTAGCCTTAAAACCATTGATTTCTTTCCCAAACATCAAACTTACCTTAAACTAATATTCAACTTGCCATAACGAAAAAAATTTGAAAGTCCAACCTTCCATATGTAAAGCTTGACCGCCCATTAATGCTAGGATAAAAAAATAATGTCTCCAAAATGTTAATCATGCTACTCAACCATTTCCTCAAGCAACCTTTCATGCCCCTTATCCACTATGCTACTAACTCTCTTGTGCTTAATTTAACACTTAAATTAACTTAAGTGTCAAGTTCACCTAATCCACTTCATTAAATAAACTATACTAAAAATTATTCTAGCTTCCTAAATAAAATCAAGCCTTCACAAGACTATGCTAAACACACAAAAATTCATACCCAAGTCAACATAATAATAAAATAATATTCTAATTTTAGTATATGACAATTCTACCCCCTTAAAAAAAAATTTCGTCCTCGAAATTACCTGATCAAAAGAGTTGAGGGTACTGCTGCCTCATCGCATCCTCTGGTTCCCACGTAGCTTCTTCTATGCCATGGTTCCGCCATAAAACCTTTACTAATGGAACCGATTTCTGCGCAAAACTTTCACGCCTCTCGGTCTAAAAATCTGACCGGTTCCTCTTCCACCGTCGATTTGGACTCACCTCAATTTCTCTCATCGCCACGACATGCGATGGATCTCGAACGATAGCATCTAAGCATGGAGACATGAAACACATCGTGAATCGACTCGATTCGATGGCAACTCGAGTGATAGGCTCATCGGGTCCCACTCGTCTCAACACCTTATACGCCCAATAAACCTTGGACTTAACTTGCCTTTTCTCCCAAATCTCAACACTTTCTTCCATGGCGAGACCTTCAGAAAAACTTTGTCACCCATGACAAACTCTATATCCCTCCGCTTGAGATCGGCATATGACTTCTGCCTATCAGAAGCTTCTTTCAGACGAGCCTGAATCATTTTAACCTTATCCTCGTCTCCGCAACCAACTGGTCCTAATATCGACCCACCCAACTCTCGGTCCAAAGATGTAGGTGTGCGACACCTCCTACCATACAACGCTCATATGGTGCCATCTTAATGCTTGCACTCGATAACTATTGTTGTATGCGAACTCACTAATGGCAAAAACTCTTCCCACCCTCTCAAGTCCAGAACATATCCTCTCAACATATCCTCTCTAAAATCTATATAACTCTTTCGATCGATCGCCGTCCGATCGTGGATGAAATGCGATCATCAAATCCAACCCGCACCCAAAGCCTGATGTAACGCTCTCCAAAACCTCGACGTAAATCTTGGATCCCTATCTGAGATGATCGACACTGGCACACCGTGCAACCTCACTATCTCCGCTACATACAACTTAGCTAACCTCTGAAGCGAGTAATCCACCTTTATCGGAATGAAATGAGCTGACTTAGTCAGACGATCCACAATCACCCAAACTGAATCCTTCTTACTAGGCGTAAGAGGTAATCCACTGACAAAGTCCATAGTGATCCTTTCCCACTTCCACTGTGGAATCTTCACCGGCTGAAGTAACCCAGACGGTATTTGATGTTTAGCCCTGACACGTCAGACATTTGCCCACAAACTCAGTTACCTCCCGCTTCAGACCTGGCCACCAAAACTGCTCTCTTAAATCCCGATACATCTTGCTACCTCTAGGATGTATAACATATGGGCTACTATGTGCATCCCGAAGAATCCTTTGCCTCAACTCAACATCTTTCAGCATACAAGCTCTCCCTTTAAAACACAAAACTCCATCACTGGTCAAACTATAATCCTCTAAACCTCCATTCTGAACCCGCAACCTCCGATCATTCAAACCATCATCTTTTAACTGTTTCTCCTTGATATGCTCTAACCAAGTCGGTTTGACTTGCAATTCAGCCAAAAGACTCCCATCATCATATAAGCTAAGACGAGCAAACATCGATCTTAAATCAGATACAACTTTACGGCTCAACGCGTCTGCCACCACGTTAGCCTTGCCCGGATGATACTCAATCGAACAGTCGTAGTCCTTTAACAATTCAATCCATCTATGCTGCCTCAAGTTCAAATCCTTCTGAGTCAAAAGATACTTAAGACTCTTGTGATCCGTGTAAACTATCGACTTCTCTCCATACAAATAGTGTCTCTATATCTTCAGAGCAAAAACCACTGCAGCTAATTCCAAGTCATGCGTCGGATAATTAACTTCATGTGGTCTCAACTGTCGAGATGCATAAGCCACTACCTTCCCTTCTTGCATCAGCACACATCCCAAACCAGTATGTGATGCATCACAGTAAACCGTGAATTCCTTGCTCGCCAAAGTTGAATTAAAACTTGAGCTTCAGTCAGAATCTTCTTCAACTTGTCGAAACTTTCTTGCTGCTTCTCAGTCCACACAAATGGAACTCCTTTCCTCAATAACTTTGTCATAGGTGTGGCGATCAAAGAAAATCCTTCCACAAATCTCCGGTAATACCCCGCCAGACCTAGAAAACTCCGAATCTCAGCCACTGACTTAGGCGGCTTCCAATCCAACACTGTCTCAATCTTCCGAGGATCCACTCTAATCCTCTCAGCTGATACCACGTGACCCAAGAAAGTCACCTCCCTAAGCCAGAACTCGCATTTGCTAAATTTGGCATAAAGCTGCTTTTCCCTCAGAATCCGTAACACTACACGCAGATGCGCCTCATGCTCCTCCTCTGACTTTGAGTATACCAAAATATCATCTATAAATACCACAACAAGCTGATCCAAAAACTGCTGGAATACCCGATTCATCATATCCATGAATGCTGCCGGTGCGTTAGTCAACCCAAACGCATCACCAGAAATTCGTAGTGCCCATACCGAGTACGAAATGTCGTCTTATGGATATCAGCCTCTTTCACCTTTAGCTGATGATATCCAGACCTTAAATCAATCTTGGAGAAAACCGCTGCCCCCTTAAGCTGATCAAACAAGTCATCTATCCTCGGCAAAGGATACTTGTTTTTGGTCGTCAGCTTATTCAACTGGCGGTAGTCTATACACATCCGCATTGTACCATCCTTCTTCTTGACAAAAAGTACTGGCGCTCCCCATGGTGAAACACTTGGTCGGATAAAACCTCGATCCAACAACTCCTGTATCTGAGCCTTCAATTCCACTAATTCCTTCGGTGCCATCCTATACGGAGCAATAGACACTGGCGCAGTTTCGGGTAATAGATCTTTACCAAATTCAACTTCACGATCTGGAGGCAGTCCCGGAAGTTCTTCTGGAAATACGTCCCCATATTCCTTTACCATTCGAACATTCCCTACAGTAGACTCCTTGTAACACCCCTTACCCGAAACCCTTGCCGGAATCGAGTACGTGGCATTACTAGACGTGACCATTAACTCGGGGAGTAAAATTTTTAAAGCTGTCCAACTGCATCACACTGACTAAATCGGCCATAACTCGAGTTACAAAACTAAAAATTTAGATCCGTAAATTTTTCTTGAAACTAGACTCATATAACTATTCAGCATAATTTTTCCAGAATTTTTTATGTGGCCAATTAGTACAGTTTATTCTTCAAAGTTACCCTTATTACACTGCTTGACAATTCTGACCTGTCCCTATAAAACTGCAGTTATCTGATTGCAAAAATTTCCTATGATGTTCTTGTTTATACCAATGAAAAATAGACTCATTAAGGGTTCTACACATATAAACCATGCTTCTTAATTATTTTTGTACAATTTATGGAAATTTTTCCAAAACAGAATAGTGACTGACGAATTCATTCAGAGCAGGTCTCACTAAAACTTAATTACCTCATAATATATAAATCTTTTGCCTACTCTGTTTCTTTCATGTAAAAATAGACACAATAAGGTTTAATTCTATACCTCATTCACCATCTAATTCAACTTATCCTATTTTTGGTGATTTTTCGAAATTACTTCACTGCTGTAACTAAAGACTGTTTCTATACTAAATATGATTTCTAGCTTATAACCGAATATACTCACATGCAATTCATACTATCCATGCATTTTAATCATTTACGAAAGTTAGCTTGTACTTAAAACATTCACATGATATTATAACATCATCGATTTAAAAGAGTACCAATATTACCAACATTTATGACAAAAACCCCAAAAACATACTTAACTAAATATTTAGCCATATTCGCATGGTCATATATATATACAAGGTCAAACATCGTATGTTTTTAAAACTTCATCTAGCCTATACATGCCTTCTAAATCGCAACCAAAATTCAAAATACCAAAGGAAGGCGATAGTGTGGATGACTTCTTGGAGATCCTTCACGAGCCCGCAACGTGACCAAAATCTATAAAACAAAGGAGAACATTTCACATAATTAAGCTTTACTAGCTTAGTAAGTCCTAACTCATGATAATAAAACATTTACTTGTTTACGCAATGAAAGCAATCAACTTATGGCATTTCACATAGGCAGTTAAGTAAATTATTTATACAAAGCCAGATACTAGTAATTCTTTAACCCCAAGTAAATGAGGAATCATTTCCTTCAACCTACATTTCTTTGTAGTTCATATAAGCATATCGCATTTAAATTTCCTTTCTTAACATTTATACTTGAAAACCAATTGTTCCATAATAGCACATTCTAACTCGAATTCCATCATATTACATCCATCAATATTAATTTCAAACACATATAACACAATTCTCATAATATTAATTTGACCCAGGTAATAGTAAGCATAACATACCTTACATGCTTACCTGAAACGTAAACTCAATAAATTAGCTTTAAGTTGTCTTGAACAAAGATTCGATTTATCTTTGGTAAAATACATCATCGGCATCAAGCCTGCTAGGCATAAAAGCCCGTAAAGTAACACCGGCATAAGGCCCGCTAGGCGAAAAGCCCGATAAATAACACCGCACAAGGCCTGCTAGGCATAAAAGCCCGATAAATAACACCAAGACAAGGGCCGCTAGGCATAAAGCCCGATTATGTCACCGCACGAGGCTCGCTAGGCTCAAGCCCGAATGTCGAATATTTTTACATGCTTTTCACATTTCACTATCACATATTGAATCATATACATTTATTCCCATTGCATTAAATAAATTTGAAATCAATCCAATCCATCATCATCACATTCGCCAACTCATGGTTTTACACCAAACTTATACAAATTTTATCATTCACTAGATTTGTAAATAATCTTTTAAATATAAGGTAGCTCAAGAACTTACTTATTCACCTTGCATTAGCCAAAATAAATTCACTTCAATACTATACATTCACATTCGGCTATATCATGGATTTATACTCTAAATTTCCACAATTCATCATTCACTAAATTCATAATTAATTTATTGACATATTTTAGCTAAAGGACTTACTCTCGGTTGTCGATAGTCCGTGCGAACCTGGCTTATTCGAGAACCTTCTGCCTTTCCCCTGGCCTAATTCTGCTTTTTCTTTGCTCTTGATGTAAAACACATTAAAATTTAGCTCATTTAATTGCTTTTCATCTCAATTTAGTCCTAAGACACACAAATGGGCAATTTACAATTTTGCCCCTAATGTTTTCCATTTTTACAATTTGGTCCAATTTTACACAAAACTCAAAATATGCAAAATTTCCTAACACTATGGCTAGGTTTAACCTTCCCCATAGCCATGGGTGTCCATGCATTTCATCTATTTGACATTTTAGTCCTTCAAAATTTTATTCTTTCAATTTAGCCCTATAAACTCAAAATCACCAAAAACTCCAATACAAAACTTGTAAATCCTTAACATACATTCAATTTAAAACCATCAAACATCAAAACTATCCAAGCATGTTAATGGTCGAATCTTATATACATAGTATTTTCAAAAATTTAAACATGGGTTGTATAGGATTTAAAGCAACCATTCCAAATATGCAAAAATTTTCAAAACTAAATAAAACACATACCCTTAATTAAGCCCCAAAGTGCCGAAAATTCAAGCTCCAAAAATGGAGTTTCTAGCTCCTACATTCGGCCAAGGAAGAAGAACAAGGTGAAGTTCTCTTTCTTCCCACTTAACTTTATTATTTTATGTTAAAACAAACATATAAATTATCATATTTATTAACACTAATCTTTAACTTATAATTATACTAAAATAACATAAATTTTATAATTAAAAGGCCTATTGCCATCCCTCCTTATAGCACATGGGCTAATTGCCCTTTTAGTACACCCACTTAAAAGCCACAATCAAATTAGTACCTTTCACTTTAGCATGCAACTTTCGCGTTTTCTCGATTAAATCCTTTTTATCAAATTAAGCACTTAAACGATAAAATTTTTCTCATGAAACTTTCACACATTTTCATTCACATATAATAATCATGAAATAAAATATTAAAACATTTCTGACTCTGATTCGTGGTCCCAAACCACCGTCCGATTTGGGTCAAATTTGGTCCGTTATAACTCTCTCTCTTAAGAATTTTCGTCCTCGAAAATTTTACCGTTGAATAAGTTCGGATATTGTTGTCTCATTGACTCCTCAGCTCCCACGTAGCCTCTTCAATTCCGTGACGATTCCATAAAACTTTTACTAATGGAATTCTTTTATTTCTTAACTCTTTGGTTTCTCGAGCTAAGATACGGATCGGTTCTCATCATAGGTCAAATCGGATCAATTTCAATCTCGACGGGTGATCACATGGGATGGATCCGATCCGTATTTATGAAGCATCAAACGTGAAATACATTGTGTATCTTTTCTAAGTCAAGGGGCGTTTCAATCGATAAGCAACAGTGCCCTATACGCCGATGATTTCATACGGTCCGATAAATCTAGGACTCAACTTGCCTTTTCGATCAATCGGAGTATTTTCTTCCACTGAGAAACTTTTAAGAACACCCGATCTCCGACCGAAATTCAATGTCCTTACGCTTTAAATCGGCATAGGACTTTTTGACGATCCGGCAGACTTTCAAATTACTTCTAATAATAACCACCTTCCTGCTCGCTTTCTTTGATCCAATCAACCCCATGTATCTTGTTTTCACCGAGCTCACCCAATACAACGGTGTGCGACATTTTTGACCATATAAGGCTTCATAAGGCGCCATTTTTATGCTAGATTGGAAGCTATTATTGTAAGCAAATTCAACCAAAGGTAGGTATCGCTCCCACGCACCTTCAAACTCGAGAACGCAACACCTCAACATGTCCTCAAGTATCAAAATAGTTCGCCAGCATCGACTGGCCTGCTTTTATGGATGGAAGGTCAGCATACTAAAATGAAGTTTAGTACCTAAAGCATCTTGCAATTTCTTCCGTAACCGCGATGTGAATCTTGGGTCCCTATCGTAAATAATGGAACTCTCGTACACCGTGCAACCTTACAACTGCTACACATACAATTCGCAAGCTTATCAAGGGAATAGTCGGTGACGCACTCGAAGATAAAATGAGCTGATTTAGTACCTATCAACGATAACCCATACAAAGATCTTTCTTACTCGGTGTCACAGAAGACCGGATACAAAATCCATTGTGATTCTATCCCATTTCCATTCGGGTATCATGATTGGTTGAAGTAGTCCGGACGGTACCTGATGCTCAGCTTTCACTTGTTGATAGATTAAGCACTTGGAAACAAACTCAGATATGTCCCGTTTCATGCCAGGCCACCAATAAAACTGTTTTAAATCGTTATACATTTTTGTGCTACCCGGGTGTATCGACATTCGACCATTATGGGCCTCACTCAGAATCATCTGTATCAAATTTGAGTTCTTAGGAACACACAATCGACTTTTATGATTTAAACAATCATTTGTATCAATCTGAAAATCTGATTCCGTACGTTTTCACACCGAATCCGAATAGCAATCAAATTTTTGTCAACTTTCTGTGCATCACAAATCTGCTGAATAAAGATCGGCTTTGCTTGTAACTCGGCTATGATCGAACCATCATCAGACATGGTCACCCGTATGCTCAATGCACGAAGAGCAAATAATGATTTTCGACTTAACGCATCCGCAACAACATTAGCCTTCCCCGGATGGTAGTCAATCACTAATTCATAGTCTTTTAGCAGTTCTAACCATCTGCGTTGTCTCAAATTTAGATCTTTCTGAGTCATTAAATTTTTAGACTTTTATGATCTGAATAAATATGACATTTTTCACCGAATAAATAGTGACGCCAAATTTTCAATGCGAACACAATGGCTGCTAATTCCAGATCGTGAGTTGATAATTTTTCTCATGTGGCTTCAATTGTCTCAAGTAGGCTATCACCTTGCCTTCTTGCATTAAAACGCAACCCAACCCACTCAAGGAAGCATCACTAAAAATAATAAATTCTTTACCCGATTCAGCCGTGAGTTAACATCGAGCCTGGCCAAAAGGGCTTTCAACCTGCTCAAACTTTTTCGACACTTTCCGACCACTCAAATTTGACATCTTTCTCGTAGTAGTCTCGTTAAAGGTGTAGCTATTACTTGAAAAACCTTTTACAAATCGTCTATAATATCCCCGCAAGGCCTAGGAAACTTCGGATCTCGGAAACATTCTTTGGTGGTTTCCACTGAGTATAGCTCGCTATCTTGTTTGGATCCACCCAACACCGACATCAAAACAACATGACCCAAGAAGTCGACTTCATTCATCCGTAACTCACACTTATCGAACTTTGCATATAACCGTTGATCTCTCAAAGTTTGTAGTACTACTCTCAAATGCTCAGCGTGTTCCGCTTCATTTTTGGAGTAGATCAATATATCATCAATAAATACTACTACAAATCGATCCAAAAACCGTCGGAAGACCTTGGTTCATTAGATCCATAAAAAAAAGCAGTGCATTAGTAAGTCCAAAAGGCATAACCAAAAACTCATAATATCCGTATTCTCGCTCAAATGCAGTCTTTGGCACACATCCAATCTCTCGACTCGCAATTGATAATAGCCCGATCTCAAATCTATTTTCAAAAATCAAGCCCCCTTCAACTGATCAAATAAATCATCAATCCGAGGTAACGGGTACTTATTCTTTATAGTTACCTTATTTAGTTGCTGGTAGTCAATACACATTCGCATAGTCCCATCTTTCTTTTTCACAAATAAAACCGGTGCACCCAAGGAGAGAAACTCTGGCCGTAAAACCCCTATCTCACAACTCTGCAAATCGCGCTTTCAATTCTTTTAATTCAAGAGGTGCCATTCGGCACGGAGCTATCGAAATCGGAGTCGCATCTGCACTAGCTCAATGCCGAACTCAATCTCTCTCGCATGTGGGGTAAACCCTGTAGTTCTTCAGAAACACATCTGGGTATTCACATACAACCGATACATCTGATTCAATTTGTTTCTCGACATTTTATTATCCAAAGACATAGGCCGAATAAGCTTCACACCCTTTTTCACATACTTTTGGGCTAACATTGAAGATATTGTCGTAGGCAACCCATTTATGTCACAGATTTAATTTCGATGGTCTCACCGCTTCGACATTTCAAATCAATAAGCTTTCTTTTACAATCCACTACCGCTCGTGCGGTTAACCAATCCATATGCAAGATTATATCAAATTCACAAAGGGCAACAACATTAAATCACCGGGAAGCAATAATCTCGAATCATCAACGGGCAATCTCTACACACTTTATTAACAAGCACACATCTACCCAAAGGGTTGGACACACGAATCACAAACTCTGTGAGACTCAACTAGCGAGTCTTGCCGAATTTTAAAGTTTCACACATATAAGAATGAGTCAAACCAGATCGATTAGTGCAATTATGTGAGTATCATAAAGAGTGAAAAAATATCGGTAATGACGTCTGGGAGGAAGCATCCTCTCTAGCTCAGGCAAAGATATGCTCTAGCCTGAGCTCTAGCCTCGATCGATCCGTAGTATTCTTCGCTCCTTTTCGACTACCACCTACATTGCCCGAATGTCCGGGTGGTCTACCTCGCATTGACACGCTGCTCGGCTTAGTGTTCGGATCAGATTCTCGCCACTAACTTCTGACACTCTCTAATAAAATGATCCGATGATCCACATTTATAGCAAGACCGATCATGAAATCTACAATTCCTCGAGTGCCATTTCCCACAAAGTGCTTGCACTCAACTCTATTTTGTGGAACATTACCAACACTAGCTATCGAGGTAGCTCGGGAGCTCATAGGAGGTCGATCCCGCCTAGGTGGATCTCAGTATTAGCTTTCTCGTCACTGTAGTCGTCTCTCGGGCTTCTTGGTCGTGGAATGAAAGACTTTACCCAAGATCTTTTACTTAATGTCTCTAGCTTTCAGCCTCACTTTGTTTTTCTTTTCCGAGCTCTTCACTTTTGCAAGCTCTTTCAACTAAAGTCACAAACTCTTGAATTTCAAGAATGCCAACAAACATCTTTATATCTTCATTCGTGCCATCTTCAAATCTTTTACACATAATAGCTTCGTAAGAAACACACTCTCTAGCATATCCACGAGTCCGACAAATTTTTTCGCTCATATTCCGTCACACGGCCATTCGCCCTTGTTTTAGCTCAAGGAATTCTTTTCGCTTTTGATCAATGAATCTTTGGTCGATATATTTCTTCATGGAATTCATTCGAAAAATCCCATGTCACTTTTTCTTTCTGGAACCATCGATACTAGTGTGTTCCACCGCTGATATGCGTGTCCTCAAGAAGGATATAGCACATTTCGTGCATTCATCCGAGTACAAGATAGCTCATCAAGTACCAGTAGATAGTGTTATCAAGCCACATATCGCTCTCTCACCATCATCATCATCATTGGCTTTAAATTCTTCAGCCCCAAATTTTCGGATTTTATCAACTGGGGCCTACTAGATCTCATCTGATCTATCATCTGGGTGTCAAGGAATTGAGCCGGATTATTCTGGGGTGGAGGTTGGTGTACATTCGGTTATTCTCAATAAATTGGGCAAACCACTCATTCATCATCCGATAAAAGGCTTGTTTAGTCTCTCCTTCGTGGCTACCAAAACAGTCGAGAGTCTATCGGCACTGATCCGTGGCACGTCCCGAGCTACGCTCTCCCATCATCGCCTACTCTTTTCAGATCGGTGTCCATTTACTATATAAAACAAAGTTCAGCCGCTCGTAAGTCACCACACTATCAACATATAATAAAGGCATGTGTAGCTAGACTCATAGGCGCCACGGTAGTCCTAGAATCGACTAAACCGTAAGCTCGATATTAATCAAATGTAACACCTCTTACCCAAACCCTTGTTTAATCGAGTACGTGGCATTACTAGACGTGACCATTAACTCGGGAGTAAAATTTTTAAAGTGTCCAATCTGCGGCATGTCGACTAAATCGCCATAACTCGAAAGTTACAAACTCCTCAGATTCGAGCCTTCAATTTCCCTAATTTCCGGTGCCATCCTATATGGAGCAATAGACATCGCGCAGCTTTGTAATAGATCTATACCAAATTCAACTTCACGATCCGGAGGCAGTCCCGGAAGTTCTTCTGGAAATACGTCCCCATATTCCTTTACCATTCGAACATTCCCTACAGTAGACTCCTTGTAACACCCCTTACCCGAAACCCTTGCCGGAATCGAGTACGTGGCATTACTAGACGTGACCATTAACTCGGGGAGTAAAATTTTTAAAGCTGTCCAACTGCATCACACTGACTAAATCGGCCATAACTCGAGTTACAAAACTCGAAATTTAGATCCGTAAATTTTCCTTGAAACTAGACTCATATAACTATTCACCATAATTTTTCCAGAATTTTTCATGTGGCCAATTATTACAGTTTATTCTTCAAAGTTACCCTTATTACACTGCTTGACAATTCTGACCTGTCCCTATAAAACTGCAGTTATCTGATTGCAAAAATTTCCTATGATGTTCTTGTTTATACCAATGAAAAATAGACTCATTAAGGGTTCTACACATATAAACCATGCTTCTTAATTATATTTGTACAATTTATGGAAATTTTTCCAAAACAGAACAGTGACTGACGAATTCATTCAGAGCAGGTCTCACTAAAACTTAATTACCTCATAATATATAAATCTTTTGCCTACTCTGTTTTTCTTTCATGTAAAAATAGACACAATAAGGTTTAATTCTATACCTCATTCACCATCTAATTCAACTTATCCTATTTTTGGTGATTTTTCGAAATTACTTCACTGCTGTAACTAAAGACTGTTTCTATACTAAATATGATTTCTAGCTTATAACCGAATATACTCACATGCAATTCATACTATCCATGCATTTTAATCATTTACTTAAAGTTAGCTTGTACTTAAAACATTCACATGATATTATAACATCATCGATTTAAAAGAGTACCAATATTACCAACATTTATGACAAAAACCCCAAAAACATACTTAACTAAATATTTAGCCATATTTGCATGGTGTTATATACAAGGTCAAACATCGATGTTTTTAAAACTTCATCTAGCCTATACATGCCTTCTAAATCGCAACCAAAATTCAAAATACCAAAGGAAGGCGATAGTGTGGATGACTTCTTGAGATCCTTCACGAGCCCGCAACGTGACCAAAATCTATAAAACAAAGGAGAACATTTCACATAATTAAGCTTACTAGCTTAGTAAGTCCTAACTCATGATAATAAAACATTTACTTGTTTACGCAATGAAAGCAATCAACTTATGGCATTTCACATAGGCGCTAAGTAAATTATTTATACAAAGCCGATACTAGTAATTCTTTAACCCCAAGTAAATTAGGAATCATTTCCTTCAACCTACATTTCTTTGTAGTTCATATAAGCATATCGCATTTAAATTTCCTTTCTTAACATTTATACTTGAAAACCAATTGTTCCATAATAGCACATTCTAACTCGAATTCCATCATATTACATCCATCAATATTAATTTCAAACACATATAACACAATTCTCATAATATTAATTTGACCTGTAATATTAAGCATAACATACCTTACATGCTTACCCAAACGTAAACTCAATAAATTAGCTTTAAGTTGTCTTGAACAAAGATTCGATTTATCTTTGGTAATATACATCACCAGATCAAGCTCGCTAGGCATAAAAGCCCGTAAAGTAACACCGCACAAGGCCCGCTAGGCGTAAAGCCCGATAAATAACACCGCACAAGGCCCGCTAGGCATAAAAGCCCGATAAATAACACCGCACAAGGCCCGCTAGGCATAAAGCCCGATTATGTCACCAAGACGAGGCTCGCTAGGCTCAAGCCCGAATGTCGTAATATTTTTACATGCTTTTCACATTTCACTATCACATATCGAATCATATACATTTATTCCCATTGCATTAAATAAATTTGAAATCAATCCAATCCATCATCATCACATTCGCCAACTCATGATTTTACACCAAACTTATACAAATTTTATCATTCACTAGATTTGTAAATAATCTTTAAGTATAAGGTAGCTCAAGAACTTACTTATTCACCTTGCATTAGCCAAAATAAATTCACTTCAATACTATACATTCACATTCGGCTATATCATGGATTTATACTCTAAATTTCCACAATTCATCATTCACTAAATTCATAATTAATTTATTGACATATTTTAGCTAAAGGACTTACTCTGGTTGTCGATAGTCCGTGCATGTAATCTGGCTTATTCGAGAACCTTCGCTCTTTCCCCTGCCTAATTCTGCTTTTTCTTTGCTCTTGATGTAAAACACATTAAAATTTAGCTCATTTAATTGCTTTTCATCTCAATTTAGTCCCAAGACACACAAATGAGCAATTTACAATTTTGCCCCTAATGTTTTCCATTTTTACAATTTGGTCCAATTTACACAAAACTCAAAATATGCAAAATTTCCTAACACTATGGCTAGGCTTAACCTCCCCATAGCCATGGGTGTCCATGCATTTCATCTGCTTGACATTTTAGTCCTTCAAAATTTTATTCTTTCAATTTAGCCCTATAAACTCAAAATCACCAAAAACTCCAATACAAAACTTGTAAATCCTTAACATACATTCAATTTAAAACCATCAAACATCAAAACTATCCAAGCATGTTAATGGTCAATCTTATATACATAGTATTTTCAAAAATTTAAACATGGGTTGTATAGGATTTAAAGCAACCATTCCAAATATGCAAAAATTTTCAAAAACTAAATAAAACACATACCCTTAATTAAGCCCCAAAGTGCCGAAAATTCAAGCTCCAAAAATGGAGTTTCTAGCTCCTACATTCGGCCAAGGAAGAAGAACAAGGTGAAGTTCTCTTTCTTCCCACTTAACTTTATTATTTTATGTTAAAACAAACATATAAATTATCATATTTATTAACACTAATCTTTAACTTATAATTATACTAAAATAACATAAATTTTATAATTAAAAGGCCTATTGCCGTCCCTCCTTATAGCACATGGGCTAATTGCCCTTTAGTACACCCACTTAAAAGCCACAATCAAATTAGTACCTTTCACTTTAGCATGCAACTTTCAAGGCTTTTCTCGATTAAATCCTTTTTATCAAATTAAGCACTTAAACGATAAATTTTTTCTCGCGAAACTTTCACACATTTTCATTCACATATAATAATCATGAAATAAAATATTAAAACATTTCTGACTCTGATTCGTGGTCCCAAACCACCGCTCCGATTTGGGTCAAATTTGGTCTCACATAACTCTCCCTTAAGAATTTTCGCCTCTAAAAATTTTACCGCTGAATAAGTTCTGATATTGTTGTCTCATTGACTCCTCAGTGCTCCCACGTAGCCTCTTCAATTCCGTGACGATTCCATAAAACTTTTACTAATGGAATTCTTTTATTTCTTAACTCTTTGGTTTCGAGCTAAGATACGGATCGGCTCTCATCATAGGTCAAATCGATCGAATTTCAATCTCTCGACGGGGTGATCACATGGGACGGATCCGATCAGATTTGCATAAGCATCAAACGTGAAATACATTGTGTATCTTTTCTAAGTCAAGGGGCGTTTCAATCGATAAGCAACAGTGCCCTATACGCCGATGATTTACATACGGTCCGATAAATCTAGGACTCAACTTGCCTTTCTCGACCTAATCGAGTATTTTCTTCACACTGAGAAACTTTTAAGAACACCCGATCTCCGACTGAAATTCAATGTCCTTACGCTTTTAAATCGGCATAGGACTTTTGACGATCCGGCAAATTTTCAAATTACTTCTAATAATAACCACCTTCTGCTCGCTTCTTTGATCCAATCAACCCCATGTATCTTGTTTTCACCGAGCTCACCCAATACAACGGCGGTGCGACATTTTCGACCATATAAGGCTTCATAAGGCGCCATTTTTATGCTAGATTGGAAGCTATTATTGTAAGCAAATTCAACCAAAGGTAGGTATCGCTCCCACGCACTTCAAACTCGAGAACGCAACACCTCAACATGTCCTCAAGTATCAAAATAGTTCGCTTCAGATCGACCGTCTGCTTATGGATGGAAGGTCAGACTAAAATGAAGTTTAGTACCTAAAGCATCTTGCAATTTCTTCCGTAACCGCGATGTGAATCTTGGGTCCCTATCGTAAATAATGGAACTCGCAGACACCGCGGCAACCTTACAATCCGCGACACATACAATTCCGCAAGCTTATCAAGGGAATAATCAGACGCACGCAGATAAAATGAGCTGATTTAGTACCTATCAACGATAACCCATACAAAGATCTTTCTTACTCTTGTCACAGAAGACCGGATACAAAATCCATTGTGATTCTATCCCATTTCCATTCGGTATCATGATTGGTTGAAGTAGTCCTGACGGCACTGATGCTCAATTTTCACTTGTTGATAGATTAAGCACTTGGAAACAAACTCAGATATGTCCCGCTTCATGCCGTGCCACCAATAAAACTGCTTTTAAATCGTTATACATTTTTGTGCTACCCGGTGTATCGACATATCACCATTATGGGCCTCACTCGTAATCATTCAGATCAACCGAAGTTCTTAGGAACACACAATCGACTTTTATGATTTAAACAATCATTTGTATCAATCTGAAAATCGATTCCGCACGCCACACCGAATCCGAATAGCAATCAAATTTTTGTCAACTTTCAGGCATCACAAATCAATCGAATAAAGATCGGCTTTGCTTGTAACTCGCTATGATCGAACCATCATCGACATGGTCACCCGTATGCTCAATGCACGAAGAGCAAATAATGATTTTCGACTTAACGCATCCGCAACAATATTAGCCTTCCCTGATGGTAGTCAATCACTAATTCATAGCCTTTCAAATAGCTTCTAACCATCTCGTTGTCTCAAATTTAGATCTTTCGAGTCATTAAATTTTTAGACTTTTATGATCCGAATAAATATGACATTTTTCACCGAATAAATAGTGACGCCAAATTTTCAATGCGAACACAATGGCTGCTAATTCCAGATCGTGAGTTGGATAATTTTTCTCATGTGGCTTCAATTGTCTCGAAGCGTAGGCTATCACCTTGCCTTCTTGCATTAAAACGCAACCCAACCCACTCAAGGAAGCATCACTAAAAATAATAAATTCTTTACCCGATTCAGCCGAGTTAACATCGAGCCTCTGGCCAAAAGGGCTTTCAACTGCTCAAACTTTTCTCGACACTTTCCCGACCACTCAAATTTGACATCTTTCAGTAGTAGTCTCAAGTAAAGGTGTAGCTATTACGGAAAAACCTTTTACAAATCGTCTATAATATCCCCGCAAGGCCTAGGAAACTTCTGATCTCTAAACATTCTTTGGTGGTTTCACTCGAGTATAATGCTATCTTGTTTGGATCCACCCAACACCGACATCAAAACAACATGACCCAAGAAGTCGACTTCATTCATCCGTAACTCACACTTATCGAACTTTGCATATAACCGTTGATCTCTCAAAGTTTGTAGTACTACTCTCAAATGCTCAGCGTGTTCCGCTTCATTTTTGGAGTAGATCAATATATCATCAATAAATACTACTACAAATCGATCCAAAACCGCCGGAAGACCCTGTTCATTAGATCCATAAAAAAAAGCAGTGCATTAGTAAGTCCAAAAGGCATAACCAAAAACTCATAATATCCGTACTCGCTCAAATGCGCCTTTGGCACATCTCGAATCTCTCACTCGCAATTGATAATAGCCCGATCTCAAATCTATTTTCAAAACACCAAGCCCCTTCAACCGATCAAATAAATCATCAATCCGAGGTAACGGGTACTTATTCTTTATAGTTACCTTATTTAGTTGCTGGTAGTCAATACACATTCGATAGTCCCATCTTTCTTTTTCACAAATAAAACCTGCACCCCAAGGAGAGAAACTCTGGTCGTGCAAAACCCCTATCTGTCAACTCTTGTACGCTGCGCTTTCAATTCTTTTAATTCAAGAGGTGCCATTCTGCACGGAGCTATCGAAATCTGAGTCGCATCTTGCACTAGCTCAATGCCGAACTCAATCTCTCGCATGTGGTAAACCCTGTAGTTCTTCAGAAACACATCGGGTATTCACATACAATCGATATGCATTCAATTTGTTTCTTTGACATTTTATTATCCAAAGACATAGGCCGAATAAGCTTCACACCCTTTCTCACATACTTTTGGGCTAACATTGAAGATATTGTCGTAGGCAACCCATTTATGTCACAGATTTAATTTGATGGTCTTACCGCTTCGACATTTCAAATCAATAAGCTTTTTTTACAATCCACTATCGCTCGTGCGGTTAACCAATCCATACCCAAGATTATATCAAATTCACAAAGGGCAACAACATTAAATCACTGGGAAGCAATAATCTCAATCATCAACGGCAATCTCTACACACTTTATTAACAAGCACACATCTACCCAAAGGGTTGGACACACGAATCACAAACTCTGTGAGACTCAACTCAGCGTAGTCTTGCCGAATTTTAAAGTTTCACACATATAAGAATGAGTCTAACCAGATCGATTAGTGCAATTACAAAGAGTATCATAAAGAGTGAAAATACCGCAGTAATGACGCTTCTGGGAGGAAGCATCCTCTCTAGCTCGTGGCAAAGATATGCTCTAGCCTGAGCTCCAGCCTCGTGATCGATCCGTAGTATTCTTCGCTCTTTCTCGACTACCACCTACATTGCCCGAATGTTCGGGTGGTCTACCTCGCATTGACACGCTGTTCGCTTAGTGTTCTGGATCAGATTTCGCCACCTAACTTCTGACACTCTCTAATAAAATGATCTAATGATCCACATTTATAGCAAGACCGATCATGAAATCTACAATTCCTCGAGTGCCATTTCCACAAAGGCTTGCACTCAACTCTATTTTGTGGAACATTACCAACATCAAGCTATCGAGGTAGCTCGGGAGCTCATAGGAGGTCGATCCCCGCCTAGGTGGATCTCAGATAGCTTTCTGCCTTACCGTAGTCGCCTCGGGCTTCTTGGTCGTGGAATGAAAGACTTTACCCAAGATCTTTTACGAATGTCTCTAGCTTCGCCCTCACCTTTGTTTTCTTTTCCCGAGCTCTTCACTTTGCAAGCTCTTTCAACTAAAGTCACAAACTCTTGAATTTCAAGAATGCCAACAAACATCTTTATATCTTCATTCAAAGCCATCTTCAAATCTTTTACACATAATAGCTTCGTAAGAAACACACTTTCTAGCATATCTAATCGAGTCCGACAAATTTTCGCTCATATTCCGTCACTGGCCATTCGCCCTTGTTTCAAATTTCAAGGAATTCTTTTCGCTTTTGATCAATGAATCTTTGGCTGATATATTTTTCATGGAATTCATTCGAAAAATCCCATGTCATTTTTTCTTTCGAACCATCGATACTAGTGTGTTCCACCAAAGTGATATGCAAAGTGTCCTCAAGAATGATATATAGCACATTTCGTGCATTCATCCGAGTACAAGATAGCTCATCAAGTACCAGATAGTGTTATCAAGCCACATATCTCGCTTCTCACCATCATCATCATCATTGGCTTTAAATTCTTCAGCCCCAAATTTTCGGATTTTATCAATCGGGGCCTACTAGATCTCATCGGATTTATCATCTGGGGTGCCAAGGAATTGAGCCGGATTATTCTGGGGTGGAGGTTGGTGTACATTCGGTTATTCTCAATAAATTGGGCAAACCACTCATTCATCATCCGATAAAAGGCTTGTTTAGTCTCTCCTTCGTGGCTACCCAAACAGTCGAGAGTCTATCGACGCGATCCGTGGCACGGCCAGAGCTACGCTCTCCCATCATCGCCCACGGCTCTTTCAGATCGTGTCCATTTACTATATAAAACAAAGTTCAGCCGCCAAGTCACCACACTATCAACATATAATAAAGGCATGTGTAGCTAGACTCATACGCCGCCACGGTAGTCCTAGAATCGACTAAATCGTAAGCTCGATACTAATCAAATGTAAGACCTCTTACCCAAACCCTTGCCTAATCGAGTACGTGGCATTACTAGACGTGACCATTAACTCTGGGAGTAAAATTTTTAAAGTCTGTCCAATCTGCGCCATGTCGACTAAATCGCCATAACTCGAAAGTTACAAAACTCCTCAGATTCGAGCCTTCAATTCCCCTAATTCCTTCTGGTGCCATCCTATATGGAGCAATAGACACCGCGCATAGCTTTGTAATAGATCTATACCAAATTCAACTTCACGATCCGAGAGAGGCCCCTAAGTTCTTTCCGAAATACGCCCCCATATTCCTTTACCATTCGAACATTCCCTACAGTAGACTCCTTGTAACACCCTTACCCAAACCCTTGCCGGAATCGAGTATGTGGCATTACTAGACGTGACCATTAACTCGGGAGTAAAATTTTTAAAGCTGTCCAACTGCATCACACTGACTAAATCGGCCATAACTCGAAAGTTACAAAACTCAAATTTAGATCCCAGAATTTTCCTTGAAACTAGACTCATATAGCTATTCACCATAATGTTTCCAGAATTTTTCATGTGGCCAATTAGTACAGTTTATTCTTCAAAGTTACCCTTATTACACTGCTTGACAATTCTGACCTGTCCCTATAAAACTGCAGTTATCTGATTGCAAAAATTTCCTATGATGTTCTTGTTTATACCAATGAAAAATAGACTCATTAAGGGTTCTACACATATAAACCATGCTTCTTAATTATTTTTTTACAATTTATGGAAATTTTTCCAAAACAGAACAGTGACTGACGAATTCATTCAGAGCAGGTCTCACTAAAACTTAATTACCTCATAATATATAAATCTTTTGCCTACTCTGTTTTTTTTTCATGTAAAAATAGACACAATAAGGTTTAATTCCATACCTCATTCACCATCTAATTCAACTTATCCTATTTTTGGTGATTTTTCGAAATTACTTCACTGCTGTAACTAAAGACTGTTTCTATACTAAATATGATTTCTAGCTTATAACCGAATATACTCACATGCAATTCATACTATCCATGCATTTTAATCATTTACTTAAAGTTAGCTTGTACTTAAAACATTCACATGATATTATAACATCATCGATTTAAAAGAGTACCAATATTACCAACATTTATGACAAAAACCCCAAAAACATACTTAACTAAATATTTAGCCATATTTGCATGGTCTGTTATATACAAGGTCAAACATCGATGTTTTTAAAACTTCATCTAGCCTATACATGCCTTCTAAATCGCAACCAAAATTCAAAATACCAAAGGAAGGCGATAGTGTGGATGACTTCTTGAGATCCTTCACGAGCCCGCAACGTGACCAAAATCTATAAAACAAAGGAGAACATTTCACATAATTAAGCTTACTAGCTTAGTAAGTCCTAACTCATGATAATAAAACATTTACTTGTTTACTTAATGAAAGCAATCAACTTATGGCATTTCACATAGGCGCTAAGTAAATTATTTATACAAAGCCGATACTAGTAATTCTTTAACCCCAAGTAAATTAGGAATCATTTCCTTCAACCTACATTTCTTTGTAGTTCATATAAGCATATCGCATTTAAATTTCCTTTCTTAACATTTATACTTGAAAACCAATTGTTCCATAATAGCACATTCTAACTCGAATTCCATCATATTACATCCATCAATATTAATTTCAAACACATATAACACAATTCTCATAATATTAATTTGACCTGTAATAGTAAGCATAACATACCTTACATGCTTACCTCAAACGTAAACTCAATAAATTAGCTTTAAGTTGTCTTGAACAAAGATTCGATTTATCTTTGGTAAAATACATCACCAAGATCAAGCCCGCTAGGCATAAAAGCCCGTAAAGTAACACCGCACAAGGCCCGCTAGGCGAAAAGCCCGATAAATAACACCGCACAAGGCCCGCTAGGCATAAAAGCCCGATAAATAACACCAAGCACAAGGCCCGCTAGGCATAAAGCCCGATTATGTCACACAGACGAGGCTCGCTAGGCTCAAGCCCGAATGTCGTAATATTTTTACATGCTTTTCACATTTCACTATCACATATCGAATCATATACATTTATTCCCATTGCATTAAATAAATTTGAAATCAATCCAATCCATCATCATCACATTCGCCAACTCATGGTTTTACACCAAACTTATACAAATTTTATCATTCACTAGATTTGTAAATAATCTTTAAATATAAGGTAGCTCAAGAACTTACTTATTCACCTTGCATTAGCCAAAATAAATTCACTTCAATACTATACATTCACATTCGGCTATATCATGGATTTATACTCTAAATTTCCACAATTCATCATTCACTAAATTCATAATTAATTTATTGACATATTTTAGCTAAAGGACTTACTCTCTGTTGTCGATAGTCCGTATGAACCTGGGCTTATTCGAGAACCTTCGCTCTTTCCCCTGCCTAATTTCTTTTTTCTTTGCTCTTGATGTAAAACACATTAAAATTTAGCTCATTTAATTGCTTTTCATCTCAATTTAGTCCTAAGACACACAAATGGGCAATTTACAATTTTGCCCCTAATGTTTTCCATTTTTACAATTTGGTCCAATTTACACAAAACTCAAAATATGCAAAATTTCCTAACACTATGGCTAGTTTAACCTTTCCCATAGCCATGGGTGTCCATGCATTTCATCTATTTGACATTTTAGTCCTTCAAAATTTTATTCTTTCAATTTAGCCCTATAAACTCAAAATCACCAAAAACTCCAATACAAAACTTGTAAATCCTTAACATACATTCAATTTAAAACCATCAAACATCAAAACTATCCAAGCATGTTAATGGTCAATCTTATATACATAGTATTTTCAAAAATTTAAACATGGGTTGTATAGATTTAAAGCAACCATTCCAAATATGCAAAAATTTTCAAAACTAAATAAAACACATACCCTTAATTAAGCCCCAAAGTGCCGAAAATTCAAGCTCCAAAAATGGAGTTTCTAGCTCCTACATTCTGCCAAGGAAGAAGAACAAGGTGAAGTTCTCTTTCTTCCCACTTAACTTTATTATTTTATGTTAAAACAAACATATAAATTATCATATTTATTAACACTAATCTTTAACTTATAATTATACTAAAATAACATAAATTTTATAATTAAAAGGCCTATTGTCGTCCCCTCCTTATAGCACATGGGCTAATTGCCCTTTAGTACACCCACTTAAAAAGCCACAATCAAATTAGTACCTTTCACTTTAGCATGCAACTTTCGCTGCTTTTCTCGATTAAATCCTTTTATCAAATTAAGCACTTAAACGATAAAATTTTTTCTCATAAACTTTCACACATTTTCATTCACATATAATAATCATGAAATAAAATATTAAAACATTTCTCGGACTCTGATTCGTGGTCCCAAACCACCGCTCCGATTTGGGTCAAATTTGGTCTCATATAACTCTCCTCTTAAGAATTTTTCGCCTCTAAAATTTTACCGCTGAATAAGTTCTGATATTGTTGTCTCATTGACTCTCGTGCTCCCACGTAGCCTCTTCAATTCCGTGACGATTCCATAAAACTTTTACTAATGGAATTCTTTTATTTCTTAACTCTTTGGTTTCCGAGCTAAGATACGGATCGGCTCTCATCATAGGCCAAATCGATCGAATTTCAATCTCTCGACGGGTGATCACATGGGACTGATCCGACCAGATTTTATAAGCATCAAACGTGAAATACATTGTGTATCTTTTCTAAGTCAAGGGGCGCTTTCAATCGATAAGCAACAGCCCTATACGCCGATGATTTCATACGGTCCGATAAATCTAGGACTCAACTTTCCTTTCTCGACCGAATCTGAGTATTTTCTTCCACTGAGAAACTTTTAAGAACACCCGATCTCCGACCTGAAATTCAATGTCCTTACGCTTTAAATCGGCATAGACTTTTGACGATCCCAAGCAATTTTCAAATTACTTCTAATAATAACCACCTTCTGCTCGCTTTGATCCAATCAACCCCATGTATCTTGTTTTCACCGAGCTCACCCAATACAACGGTGTGCGACATTTTCGACCATATAAGGCTTCATAAGGCGCCATTTTTATGCTAGATTGGAAGCTATTATTGTAAGCAAATTCAACCAAAGGTAGGTATCGCTCCCACGCACCTTCAAACTCGAGAACGCAACACCTCAACATGTCCTCAAGTATCAAAATAGTTCGCTTCAGATCGACCGTCTGCTTATGGATGGAAGGTCAGATTTAAAATGAAGTTTAGTACCTAAAGCATCTTGCAATTTCTTCCGTAACCGCTGATGTGAATCTTGGGTCCCTATCGTAAATAATGGAACTCTGCACACCGCAACCTTACAATCATGACACATACAATTCGGCAAGCTTATCAAGGGAATAGTCAGACGCATCTGTATAAAATGAGCTGATTTAGTCACCTATCAACGATAACCCATACAAAGATCTTTCTTACTCTCTGTCACAGAAGACCGGATACAAAATCCATTGTGATTCTATCCCATTTCCATTCGGGTATCATGATTGGTTGAAGTAGTCCTGACGGCACTGATGCTCAATTTTCACTTGTTGATAGATTAAGCACTTGGAAACAAACTCGATATGTCCTGCTTCATGCCGTGCCACCAATAAAATCGCTTTTAAATCGTTATACATTTTTGTGCTACCCGGTGTATCGACATTCACCATTATGGGCCTCACTCGTAATCATCTCAGACAAATCGAAGTTCTTAGGAACACACAATCGACTTTTATGATTTAAACAATCATTTGTATCAATCTGAAAATCTGATTCCGCACGCCACACCGAATCCGAATAGCAATCAATTTTTTGTCAACTTTCGGCATCACAAATCGCTGAATAAAGATCGCTTTGCTTGTAACTTGGCTATGATCGAACCATCATCGACATGGTCACCCGTATGCTCAATGCACGAAGAGCAAATAATGATTTTCGACTTAACGATCCGCAACAATATTAGCCTTCCCTGATGGTAGTCAATCACTAATTCATAGTCTTTCAAAGCTTCTAACCATCCGCGTTGTCTCAAATTTAGATCTTTTCGAGTCATTAAATTTTTAGACTTTTATGATCCAATAAATATGACATTTTTCACCGAATAAATAGTGACGCCAAATTTTCAATGCGAACACAATGGTCGCTAATTCCAGATCGTGAGTTGATAATTTTTCTCATGTGGCTTCAATTGTCTCAAGCGTAGGCTATCACCTTGCCTTCTTGCATTAAAACGCAACCCAACCCACTCAAGGAAGCATCACTAAAAATAATAAATTCTTTACCCGATTCAGCCGAAAGTTAACATCGAGCCTCTGGCCAAAAGGGCTTTCAACTGCTCAAACTTTTTCGACACTTTCCCGACCACTCAAATTTGACATCTTTCAGTAGTAGTCTCGTTAAAGGTGTAGCTATTACGAAAAACCTTTTACAAATCGCCTATAATATCCCGCAAGGCCTAGGAAACTTTGGATCTCTAAACATTCTTTGGTGGTTTCCACTGAGTATAGTCGCTATCTTGTTTGGATCCACCCAACACCGACATCAAACAACATGACCCAAGAAGTCGACTTCATTCATCCGTAACTCACACTTATCGAACTTTGCATATAACCGTTGATCTCTCAAAGTTTGTAGTACTACTCTCAAATGCTCAAGATGTTCCGCTTCATTTTTGGAGTAGATCAATATATCATCAATAAATACTACTACAAATCGATCCAAAAACCGTCGGAAGACCCTGGTTCATTAGATCCATAAAAACAAAGCAGTGCATTAGTAAGTCCAAAAGGCATAACCAAAAACTCATAATATCCGCACTCGCTCAAATGCGCTTTGGCACATCCAATCTCTCGACTGCAATTGATAATAGCCCGATCTCAAATCTATTTTCAAAACACCAAGCCCCCTTCAATCGATCAAATAAATCATCAATCCGAGGTAACGGTACTTATTCTTTATAGTTACCTTATTTAGTTGCCTGGTAGTCAATACACATTCGCATAGTCCCATCTTTCTTTTTCACAAATAAAACCGTGCACCCCAAGGAGAGAAACTCTGGCCGTGCAAAAACCCTATCTCTGTCAACTCTTGCAGCCGCGCTTTCAATTCTTTTAATTCAAGAGGTGCCATTCTGCACGGAGCTATCGTAAATCTGAGTCGCATCTTGCACTAGCTCAATGCCGAACTCAATCTCTCGTGACACAGGTAAACCCAGAGTTCTTCAGAAACACATCGGGTATTCAAATACAACTCGATATGATTCAATTTGTTACTCTCGACATTTTATTATCCAAAGACATAGGCCTAATAAGCTTCACACCCTTTTCTCACATACTTTTGGGCTAACATTGAAGATATTGTCGTAGGCAACCCATTTATGTCACAGATTTAATTCGATGGTCTTACCTGCTTCGACATTTCAAATCAATAAGCTTTCTTTTACAATCCACTATCGCTCGCATGGTTAACCAATCCATACCCAAGATTATATCAAATTCACAAAGGGCAACAACATTAAATCACCGGGAAGCAATAATCTCGAATCATCAACGCAATCTCTACACACTTTATTAACAAGCACACATCTACCCAAAGGGTTGGACACACGAATCACAAACTCCTGTAGACTCAACTAGCAGAGTCTTGCCGAATTTTAAAGTTTCACACATATAAGAATGAGTCGAACCAGATCGATTAGTGCAATTACGTGAGTATCATAAAGAGTGAAAATACCAGAATGACGCTGGGAGGAAGCATCCCTCTAGCTCGTGGCAAAGATATGCTCTAGCCTGAGCTCTAGCCTCTCGATCGATCCGTAGTATTCTTCGCTCCTTTCTCGACTACCACCTACATTGCCCGAATGTCCGGGTGGTCTACCTCGCATTGACACGCTGTTCTCGCTTAGTGTTCGGATCAGATTCGCTCGCCTAACTTCTGACACTCTCTAATAAAATGATCTAATGATCCACATTTATAGCAAGACCGATCATGAAATCTACAATTCCTCGAGTGCCATTTCCCACAAAGTGCTTGCACTCAACTCTATTTTGTGGAACATTACCAACATCAAGCTATCGAGGTAGCTCTGGGAGCTCATAGGAGGTCGATCCCGCCTAGGTGGATCTCAGATAGCTTTCCGTCTACTGTAGTCGCCTCGGGCTTCTTGGTCGTGGAATGAAAGACTTTACCCAAGATCTTTTACGAATGTCTCTAGCTTCAGCCTCACTTTTGTTTTCTTTTCCCGAGCTCTTCACTTTGCAAGCTCTTTCAACTAAAGTCACAAACTCTTGAATTTCAAGAATGCCAACAAACATCTTTATATCTTCATTCAAAGCCATCTTCAAATCTTTTACACATAATAGCTTCGTAAGAAACACACTCTCTAGCATATCTCACGAGTCCGACAAATTTTCGCTCATATTCCGTCACGGCCATTCGCCCTTGTTTCACCAAGGAATTCTTTTCGCTTTTGATCAATGAATCTTTGGTCGATATATTTTTCATGGAATTCATTCGAAAAATCCCATGTCACTTTTTCTTTCGGAACCATCGATACTAGTGTGTTCCACCAAAGGATATGCAAAGGTCCTCAAGAAGGATATAGCACATTTCGTGCATTCATCCGAGAACAAGATAGCTCATCAAGTACCCCAGATAGTGTTATCAAGCCACATATCGCTCTCTCACCATCATCATCATCATTGGCTTTAAATTCTTCAGCCCCAAATTTTCGGATTTTATCAATCGGGGCCTACTAGATCTCATCTGATCTATCATCTGGGGTGCCAAGGAATTGAGCCGGATTATTCTGGGGTGGAGGTTGGTGTACATTCGGTTATTCTCGAATAAATTGGGCAAACCACTCATTCATCATCCGATAAAAGGCTTGTTTAGTCTCTCCTTCGTGGCTACCAAAAACAGTCGAGAGTCTATCGGCGCACGATCCGTGGCACGGCCAGAGCTACGCTCTCCCATCATCGCCTACGCTCTTTCGTGATCAAGTGTCCATTTACTATATAAAACAAAGTTCAGCCGCCGTAAGTCACCACACTATCAACATATAATAAAGGCATGTGTAGCTAGACTCATACGCCGCCACGGTAGTCCTAGAATCGACTAAACCGTAAGCTCGATACATCAATCAAATGTAACACCTCTTACCCAAACCCTTGCCTAATCGAGCACGTGGCATTACTAGACGTGACCATTAACTCGGGAGTAAAATTTTTAAAGTCTGTCCAATCAGGCATGCCGACTAAATCGCCATAACTCGAAAGTTACAAAACTCCCTCAGATTCGAGCCTTCAATTCCCTAATTCCTTCGGTGCCATCCTATATGGAGCAATAGACACACTGCGCAGCTTTGTAATAGATCTATACCAAATTCAACTTCACGATCCGGAGGCAAAGCCCCCTAAGTTCTTCCGAAATACGCCCCATATTCCTTTACCATTCGAACATTCCCTACAGTAGACTCCTTGTAACACCCCTTACCCGAAACCCTTGCCGGAATCGAGTACGTGGCATTACTAGACGTGACCATTAACTCGGGGAGTAAAATTTTTAAAGCTGTCCAACTGCATCACACTGACTAAATCGGCCATAACTCGAGTTACAAAACTCAAAATTTAGATCCGTAAATTTTCCTTGAAACTAGACTCATATAACTATTCACCGTAATGTTTCCAGAATTTTTCATGTGGCCAATTAGTACAGTTTATTCTTCAAATTTACCCTTATTACACTGCTTGACAATTCTGACCTGTCCCTATAAAACTGCAGTTATCTGATTGCAAAAATTTCCTATGATGTTCTTGTTTATACCAATGAAAAATAGACTCATTAAGGGTTCTACACATATAAACCATGCTTCTTAATTATTTTTGTACAATTTATGGAAATTTTTCCAAAACAGAACAGTGACTGACGAATTCATTCAGAGCAGGTCTCACTAAAACTTAATTACCTCATAATATATAAATCTTTTGCCTACTCTGTTTTTTTCATGTAAAAATAGACACAATAAGGTTTAATTTATACCTCATTCACCATCTAATTCAACTTATCCTATTTTTGGTGATTTTTCGAAATTACTTCACTGCTGTAACTAAAGACTGTTTCTATACTAAATATGATTTCTAGCTTATAACCGAATATACTCACATGCAATTCATACTATCCATGCATTTTAATCATTTACTTAAAGTTAGCTTGTACTTAAAACATTCACATGATATTATAACATCATCGATTTAAAAGAGTACCAATATTACTAACATTTATGACAAAACCCCAAAAACATACTTAATTCAAATATTTAGCCATATTTGCATGGTCGTTATATACAAGGTCAAACATCGATGTTTTTAAAACTTCATCTAGCCTATACATGCCTTCTAAATCGCAACCAAAATTCAAAATACCAAAGGAAGGCGATAGTGTGGATGACTTCTTGGAGATCCTTCACGAGCCCGCAACGTGACCAAAATCTATAAAACAAAGGAGAACATTTCACATAATTAAGCTTACTAGCTTAGTAAGTCCTAACTCATGATAATAAAACATTTACTTGTTTACGCAATGAAAGCAATCAACTTATGGCATTTCACATAGGCAGTTAAGTAAATTTGTAACATCCAGAATTTGGGCCTAGAAGGATTGGGCCAGCTGGACCTTGGGCTTTAGAAAAAAAAAAAAATATTAGAGTACTATTTTTTTTATTTGTGTTGGCTCGAGTATGAATTTTTGTGTGTTAGCATAGTCTTGTGAAAGCTTGATTTTATTTAGGAAGTTAGAATAAATTTTAGTATGGTTTATTTAATGAAGCAGATTATGAGCTTGGCACTTAAGTTAATTAAGTGTTCATTTAAAGCATAAGAGGAGTAAGTGGCAAGTTGGTTAAGGAGCTTGAAAGGTGGCTTGAGGTTAGAGGTTCGAGTAGCATGTTTAGCATTTTGAAGGTTTATTTTTGAATCTCAGATTTATGGACGGTCAACCTATGTTTATGATAGGTTGGACCTTAAGTTTTGTAAGTTGAATTTTGGAAAAGGAAAGCATGAAATATGGGATAAGAATCTTGAAGTTATGGAATATGGAGGAGGTTATGGAAGGTTATCTTAAGGTTATGGTAAGATGGGGGACATAAGGTTTGGCTTGTGGGAAATGTTTTGGAAACAATTCCTATGCTTTTAGTGGATGAATGTGTGGACGGCATGGGTGTCTAGGGGGTGGCCGAATTTTTGTAAGTAGTTTGGGGGATATTTGGCCAACTTTGGCATTTAGGCACCAATTGGCATATTTTCTTACCCTCTCCTAGCAAATTCCTCTTTGGCCGAATGCACCTAGGCATTTTTGTGCAAGATTGTTTTGGATTTTTAGCCTCATTTTTTTTGGTTTGAAACAAATACCATTTCATTTTCTCTCATCATTCTTTTGACACAAAACTACCTTTTTATTTTGTGCATTTTCTTTTGGGCAAACAAGGTGTGGCCGAATCTCATCTCTCCCATCTCTCTCTTTTCTTCCTTTGATTTGTGCTCAAACACAATTCTATTTTCTTTCATTAGGCCGAACCTCTTTCTTCCCCAAATCCTCTTTTCTTTTCTTTCTTCCATTATTGATTAAACCGAACCCCATCCCATCATTTTTACTCTCTTTACTATTTACATATTCCTTCATTTTTATGCACATATTTTCTCCTCTCATAACTATATAGCCAAAACTTCCCATCTCTTTTAGTCTTTGTTTTGGCCGAATATTCAAGGGTAGTTTCACTTTGATTTTTCAGTTTTGAAAGATAAGCTCTTTGGGACTTTGGAAGTTTATAGATTTAAGACTTATATCTCTCTAGCAATCAAAGGTTGGTAAGTTAAAGGGTAAGGATTTTTGTTGATTTATCATTCTTTTGAAAAGACTAAGGTTTTAGGATTAAAGTATTGTGGTTTGGCCGAATGGCCTTTGTTAATAATTTTTAGTATTGGCCGATTGTAGGACAAAGTGATCTAGTGCGATAGAACGGATCTTCGGACGTTAGTTTGCTTTGGTGAAAGGTGTGTAACTTATACTAAATATCTAATTGATTAATAGCTATATTAATATAAACGTGTTTATGATGAAATATAAAACGATTATGGCTTTGGTACTATTCAAAGGTACGATGAATTGAGGTACGTTTTTCCTTCGTACTATGTATGTTTTTAATATGAAACATATTCGATAATTGACTATGATTTTTGGGATTATGATTCAAAGGCATGATATTTATATCATAAATAATGTTATATGCATAATACGAAAAGTGTTCGATTCCGATATGATTATGGGATATATGGCATGAAAATGATGTAATATGTTAATGCATGGGCATATGGGCAATATTGAAAGGGAAGTATTCCGTGGTTTTACCACATTATCCGTGACTTCGGGTCACGATATTATGAATCCGGTGACTCACACGATATTATGAATCCGTGACTCTCACACGATATTATGAATCCGTGACTCACACGATATTATGAATCCGTGACTCTGTCATAATTATTTGGTGGCTATGCCACGATTATAAGGGCGATGTGCTAGTTGATCGCAAAGAATCGCTTCGATGGTGTGTGTAGCGGATGGAGGGTCGATTTAGTAATCCCCACGGTGTGATTGGTTGGTACGGGTGGTGTGTAGCTGATGGATATCTAAGTTGGGTTCGGATTGCATTTCATTTTATATGTACATGTGATTATGTGATTTGCTATTTTATGGGCTTATGGTTAAATGTGATTTTAATGGGCTTTATTGCTATGATCGATTGGGTTTTTAGTGTATTGTTACACATTGAGTCTCATGACTCACCCTCGTGGGATATCTTTTCAGTGATGCATAAAGCTTGGACCGGGTTGGGAGTGGATACGAGGTGGCCCATGCAGGTTATTTTCTTATTATATATATATTTAATATTTTCTAATTGCGAATATTTGGTTATTGTAATAAAGGCCAATTAAAGTATTTATGGACTTTTATTATGTTTTAAATTAGATTGTTTGTTACATTACTATTTGAAAATATTTTATTTTAAACATCTTAATTTTATTTGGAACTTTAATTACACAATGTTTTAGTAAGGACAAATTAAATTTTTATGTTTTCACTTTAAGCCAAAATATTTATCTAACGTTTTCCGTAGTGGCATACTAAATTCGGCCGTGGTGTTTGGGCCGGGTTTGGGGTGTTACAAAATTATTTATACAAAGCCAGATACTAGTAATTCTTTAACCCCAAGTAAATTAGGAATCATTTCCTTCAACCTACATTTCTTTGTAGTTCATATAAGCATATCGCATTTAAATTTCCTTTCTTAACATTTATACTTGAAAACCAATTGTTCCATAATAGCACATTCTAACTCGAATTCCATCATATTACATCCATCAATATTAATTTCAAACACATATAACACAATTCTCATAATATTAATTTGACCCAGGTAATATTAAGCATAACATACCTTACATGCTTACCTGAAACGTAAACTCAATAAATTAGCTTTAAGTTGTCTTGAACAAAGATTCGATTTATCTTTGGTAAAATACATCACCAAGATCAAGCTCGCTAGGCATAAAAGCCCGTAAAGTAACACCGCACAAGGCCCGCTAGGCGAAAAGCCCGATAAATAACACCGCACAAGGCCGCTAGGCATAAAAGCCCGATAAATAACACCAAGACAAGGCTCGCTAGGCATAAAGCCCGATTATGTCACAAGACGAGGCTCGCTAGGCTCAAGCCCTAATGTCGAATATTTTTACATGCTTTTCACATTTCACTATCACATATCGAATCATATACATTTATTCCCATTGCATTAAATAAATTTGAAATCAATCCAATCCATCATCATCACATTCGCCAACTCATGGTTTTACACCAAACTTATACAAATTTTATCATTCACTAGATTTGTAAATAATCTTTAAATATAAGGTAGCTCAAGAACTTACTTATTCACCTTGCATTAGCCAAAATAAATTCACTTCAATACTATACATTCACATTCGGCTATATCATGGATTTATACTCTAAATTTCCACAATTCATCATTCACTAAATTCATAATTAATTTATTGACATATTTTAGCTAAAGGACTTACCTCGGTTGTCGATAGTCCACATGAACCTGCTTATTCGAGAACCTTCGCTCTTTCCCCTGGCCTAATTCCGCTTTTTCTTTGCTCTTGATCTAAAACACATAAAAATTTAGCTCATTTAATTGCTTTTCATCTCAATTTAGTCCCAAGACACACAAATGGGCAATTTACAATTTTGCCCTAATGTTTTCCATTTTACAATTTGGTCCAATTTTACACAAAACTCAAAATATGCAAAATTTCCTAACACTATGGCTAGGTTTAACCTTCCCATAGCCATGGGTGTCCATGCATTTCATCCTGCTTGACATTTTAGTCCTTCAAAATTTTATTCTTTTCAATTTAGCCCTATAAACTCAAAATCACCAAAACTCCAATACAAAACTTGTAAATCCTTAACATACATTCAATTTAAAACCATCAAACATCAAAACTATCCAAGCATGTTAATGGTCGAATCTTATATACATAGTATTTTCAAAAATTTAAACATGGGTTGTATAGGATTTAAAGCAACCATTCCAAATATGCAAAAATTTTCAAAACTAAATAAAACACATACCCTTAATTAAGCCCCAAAGTGCCGAAAATTCAAGCTCCAAAAATGGAGTTTCTAGCTCCTACATTCGGCCAAGGAAGAAGAACAAGGTGAAGTTCTCTTTCTTCCCACTTAACTTTATTATTTTATGTTAAAACAAACATATAAATTATCATATTTATTAACACTAATCTTTAACTTATAATTATACTAAAATAACATAAATTTTATAATTAAAAGGCCTATTGCCATTCCTCCTTATAGCACATGGGCTAATTGCCCTTTAGTACACCCACTTAAAAAGCCACAATCAAATTAGTACCTTTCACTTTAGCATGCAACTTTCGCGTTTTCTCGATTAAATCCTTTTATCAAATTAAGCACTTAAACGATAAAATTTTTCTCATAAACTTTCACACATTTTCATTCACATATAATAATCATGAAATAAAATATTAAAACATTTCTGACTCGAATTAGTGGTCCCAAACCACCGCTCCGATTTGGGTCAAATTTGGTCTGTTATAACTCTCCTCTTAAGAATTTTCGCCCTCTAAAATTTTACCGTTGAATAAGTTCTGATATTGTTGTCTCATTGACTCCTCGTGCTCCCACGTAGCCTCTTCAATTCCGTGACGATTCCATAAAACTTTTACTAATGGAATTCTTTTATTTCTTAACTCTTTGGTTTCCGAGCTAAGATACGGATCGGTTCCTCATCATAGGTCAAATCGATCGAATTTCAATCTCTCGACGGGGTGATCACATGGGACGGATCCGATCCGATTTATAAGCATCAAACGTGAAATACATTGTGTATCTTTTCTAAGTCAAGGGGCGCTTTTAATCGATAAGCAATGTGCCCTATACGCCGATGATTTCATACGGTCCGATAAATCTAGGACTCAACTTGCCTTTTCGACCGAATCTGAGTATTTTCTTCCACGGAGAAACTTTTAAGAACACCCGATCTCCGACTGAAATTCAATGTCCTTACGCTTTAAATCTAAGATAGGACTTTTGACGATCCGGCGCAAATTTTCAAATTACTTCTAATAATAACCACCTTCTGTTTCGCTTTTTTGATCCAATCAACCCCATGTATCTTGTTTTCACCGAGCTCACCCAATACAACGTGTACGACATTTTCGACCATATAAGGCTTCATAAGGCGCCATTTTTATGCTAGATTGGAAGCTATTATTGTAAGCAAATTCAACCAAAGGTAGGTATCGCTCCCACGCACTTCAAACTCGAGAACGCAACACCTCAACATGTCCTCAAGTATCAAAATAGTTCGCCGATCGACTGTCTGCTTGTGGATGGAAGGTCAGACTAAAATGAAGTTTAGTACCTAAAGCATCTTGCAATTTCTTCCGTAACCGCTGATGTGAATCTTGGGTCCCTATCGTAAATAATGGAACTCTGTGACACCGCAACCTTACAATCATGCGACACATACAATTCCGCAAGCTTATCAAGGAATAGTCAGACGCACTCTGTATAAAATGAGTCGATTTAGTCGGGCCTATCAACGATAACCCATACAAAGATCTTTCTTACTCTGTCACAGAAGACCGGATACAAAATCCATTGTGATTCTATCCCATTTCCATTCGGGTATCATGATTGGTTGAAGTAGTCCCGACGGTACCGATGCTCAAATTTTCACTTGTTGATAGATTAAGCACTTGGAAACAAACTCGATATGTCCCGCTTTCATGCCAAAGCCACCAATAAAACTGCTTTTAAATCGTTATACATTTTTGTGCTACCCGTGTATCGACATTCGACCATTATGGGCCTCACTCGTAATCATCTCAGACAAACCGAAGTTCTTAGGAACACACAATCGACTTTTATGATTTAAACAATCATTTGTATCAATCAAAATCGATTCCGTGACGTTTTCACACCGAATCCGAATAGCAATCAAATTTTTGTCAACTTTCAGGCATCACAAATCTGAATAAAGATCGCTTTGCTTGTAACTCGCCTATGATCGAACCATCATCGACATGGTCACCCGTATGCTCAATGCACGAAGAGCAAATAATGATTTTCGACTTAACGATCCGCAACAATATTAGCCTTCCCTGATGGTAGTCAATCACTAATTCATAGTCTTTCAAATAGCTTCTAACCATCTCGCGTTGTCTCAAATTTAGATCTTTCGAGTCATTAAATTTTTAGACTTTTATGATCCGAATAAATATGACATTTTTCACCGAATAAATAGTGACGCCAAATTTTCAATGCGAACACAATGGCTGCTAATTCCAGATCGTGAGTTGGATAATTTTTCTCATGTGGCTTCAATTGTCTCGAAGCATAGGCTATCACCTTGCCTTCTGGCATTAAAACGCAACCCAACCCACTCAAGGAAGCATCACTAAAAATAATAAATTCTTTACCCGATTCAGGCTGAGTTAATACTGGAGCCTCGGTCAAAAGGGCTTTCAACTGTTCGAAACTTTTCTGACACTTTCCTAACCACTCAAATTTGACATCTTTCTGTAGTAGTCTCATTAAAGGTGTAGCTATTACGGAAAAACCTTTTACAAATCGTCTATAATATCCCGCAAGGCCTAGGAAACTTCGGATCTCGGAAACATTCTTTGGTGGTTTCCACTGAGTATAGTCTGCTATCTTGTTTGGATCCACCCAACACCGACATCAAACAACATGACCCAAGAAGTCGACTTCATTCATCCGTAACTCACACTTATCGAACTTTGCATATAACCATTGATCTCTCAAAGTTTGTAGTACTACTCTCAAATGCTCAAATGCCGTGTTCCGCTTCATTTTTGGAGTAGATCAATATATCATCAATAAATACAACTACAAATCGATCCAAAACCGCCGGAAGACCTTGCTCATTAGATCCATAAAAACAAAGCAGTGCATTAGTAAGTCCAAAAGGCATAACCAAAAACTCATAATATCCGCACTCGCTCAAATGCGTCTTTGGCACATCCGATCTCTCTCGACTGCAATTGATAATAGCCCGATCTCAAATCTATTTTCAAAACACCAAGCCCCCTTCAACCGATCAAATAAATCATCAATCCGAGGTAACGGGTACTTATTCTTTATAGTTACCTTATTTAGTTGCTTTGGTAGTCAATACACATTCGCATAGTCCCATCTTTCTTTTTCACAAATAAAACCGGTGCACCCCAAAGGAGAGAAACTCTGGCCGTGTAAAACCCCTATCTGTCAACTCTTGCAATGCGCTTTCAATTCTTTTTAATTCAAGAGGTGCCATTCTGCACGGAGCTATCGTAAATCGGAGTCGCATCTTAGCACTAGCTCAATGCCGAACTCAATCTCTCGCATGTGGGGTAAACCCTGTAGTTCTTCAGAAACACATCGGGTATTCACATACAACCGATATGATTCAATTTGTTTCTCGACATTTTTTTATCGCCTAATAAGCTTCACACCCTTTTCTCACATACTTTTGGGCTAACATTGAAGATATTGTCGTAGG